>JALMGJ010000007.1:51912500-52512500 GCA_023362775.1 Charina bottae
TGGCCGGTCTTAGTGTCCCTTTAAGGCTACAGCGCAGCTTGGAAAGTGATGAAGCTGGCTCTTACCAGTCGAATGCGAAACACTGTTTGCGATCTTCTGGCTGCAAGCAGCCATCCGGAGGAGAGATGAGATGATTCCAGGCGTTCTCCTTTATCCGGAGAATGTTCCTGGGCTTCAGGAAAACCTGCCTGAGCCCCCCAAAAATTGCCGTGTTGTCAGCTCCGCCCGCTAAGCCTGCGGGCACAGCTGCTCAGTCCGCCATTTCCCCACCGGAAGTCTCGGCAGCCAAGTCTTACTGAACTGTCTGTGGAGGCAGAAAAACCATTATTTTCTTTACTTACCATTTAAGAACTCCAAATTGTCCTGACAAATGCAGAATGTAGAATCTCACAATGTTGAGACTAAGTTTTGTACTGAATGGAATATAAACCCATATGATAATTTCAGTTTTAGATCTTAAGTTATCAAATATTTGATTCAAATCCTCGAAGTTCATATTATAAAAGTTTAGATATCAGGTGAAAAAGCTTTTAAAGTAGTGAGAAGTTCAATTTAGTTTTATTTTTCATTTCAATCTGGGCTAGACTCAGCCAGAACTATTAGCTACTCTGCTGTCAAATCAATACACTATTCTCCCTCAAGCAAGAGGAAAGTATTTTGGTTTCTCTGTCTTCTTTTTTTTTTGCTCATTATAAATCAAATAAATGGCCAGTACTTTAGACAGAAAAGGTTTTCTGTTCAATAAAGCAGTCAGACACACACAGAGAGAGTACTTAGCTCAGGAGTGATCTGAGTCATAAATCCAGTATGCTGCCATGTCAGCCAGAAGTTTGAAATGATTTAACAAAACTAGGAAGATGACAAACGTAGCAGTGGAGGATATGCTGGAGAAGACCTGGAGTCTCCCTATTTCTCACGCACTTCATGAGCTGTGTGGCTATTTTAGAGGGTAGATATGGTGGTGATAACAGTGGTGATCCTATTCATAATCAGTTCAATAAATACTTCACTGTGGTCAAACAGAAAATGTTTCTTTTACAATCAGTACTTTTCAACTACAGGTAGTCCTCGGTTAACCACCAGTTGTTCAGGGACCGTTTGAAATTATGATGGCACTGAACGAGTGGTGGCTAGGACCAGTCCACGAAGTTCCGGCCATCCCAGCACCCCTACGGTCATGTGATTGCAATCTGGGTGCTTGGCAACCAGCTCACGCTTACGATGGTTCCAGCGTCCTGCGGTCACATGATCGCAATTTGTGACCTTCCCTGCCAGCTTCCCACAAGCAGAGTCATTGGGGAAGCTGTCAAGGAATGCCGCAAATTGCTTTGGTAATTCTCCCCCCCGTGCACCCTCTCTCAGCCCCTCTGCACTCATGCCGCACCTCGCTGGCTACACTCACACCCTTGCACACCCTCCCCGAGCATCCCATCATGCCTTGCCAGCCATGTGTGCACACTTCCGGGCCACCCACATACCCTCCCCCACCCTCCCCCACCCGGCAGCAGCCACCCCAAGCCCCACTGCGTTTGTGCTGCGCCTCCCGTACCACTTGTTCAACCTCGCACACCCTTGCCCACTGGCAGCAGCCACCCGAAGCCCCGCTGTGCTTGCGCCGTACCTCCCCGGCCACCCACCCACCCCCTCACTCCCTCTCCCACCTGGTAGCAGCCAGTTACCTGCCTGCTGGCCTACTTATGAGCTGCCTGGGACTTGCAACTTCCTGCCGGCTTCCCCACTGACTTTGGTTGTTGGAAGCTGGCAGGAAGTTGTGAGGAGGTGCATGCTTAACAACCCACGATTGTCGCTTAACGATGGTGATGAGGGCTTCATGGATTGCCATCGCTAAGTGATGCAGTCACGTGACATTGTGCTTTACAACCACAGTGCTTAGCGATGGAAATTCCAGTCCCAATTGCCATCATAACTCGAGGACTACCTGTATGACAATTATGACCCTTTCTTAATCGACTTGGCACTTAATTACCTCTAGCGTGTGTTATATAACTTTGGAATAGTAATAATGTCAACTGATGGTGATAGTAGCAGCAGCAGCAACATTTTTACACAATCCTGCACAATTGTTTGACATCTATTTCTAGATTAAAATGTTGGATATCAACCTAATAACTATTTTTTATTATTGTTCAGAAACAATTGAAATAATGAACAATCGCATGATAGAAATAATGAAGGTATTTGAAAGACAAACAAATAAGTTACACAGGTAAATCATACATAATGATGTAGATGGGGAAGGGAAAGTTTCACTTTATCCTGTGAATTTGAGGGTAGTTTATATGACATGGCACAAACAATTAAGAGGTTCCTAGGAAAGAAACCTGCAAAATTTCACAGTCATGTGCAGACGTAAGGAAGTTACAGTGAATAATTATATATATTATTATATTTATAATTATGAAATAATTATAATTATATATATTATCATATATTATATTATTTATAAATATAAAATATATAAGTTATAGTAAATATCATTGTTTTCTGCTCAGTTTACCCTAACTCACCTGACAAATTCTTATGTCCCTCACTAAAGCATTGTGATTTAAAATAGAAAGAAATGCATTACAAGATAGACCTGCAAATAACAAATTTACACCTTGTCATCTCCTCTTTTCTGAAATCTCAGAGGAAAATATCAAGCACATTATGTTCCTTAAAGTACAATTATATTTTAATTGCTTCAGAAGACACCACTTTGCTTCAGGCAGTTTATTCATTTCTCGAAAGCATCCTGATTCAGAATTGTCCGAAATAAATGAAAACTTTTATCAGATGCAGAACTCATTTTAGAGCTGGTGGGGTAAAGCTGGGGAAGAAAATATGGGAAGGTTTTATTGAGCTCTTATTCATCATAAAGGAGTTGGTGTGTGATCTACAGTGGTGCTTAAAAATTTGTGAAGCTTTTTGAATTTTAAATAATTCAAGATAATATGTAAAGCTATATATTTGTCTGTGGCAAAAGTATATGAACCTTTGCTTTCAGTAACTGGTATGCCCCCCTTGGGCAGCAATAACTGCAACTAAATGCTTCCAACAATCGTTGATCAGTTCTGCACATTGGCTTGGAGGAATTTTAGCCCATTCCTCCTTACAGAACAGCTTCAACTCAGGGATATTGGTGGGCTTCCTTGCATGAACTGCGCACTTTAGGTCCTTCCCCAACATTTCTATAGGATTAAAGCCAGGACTTTGACTTGGCCATTCCTAATCCTAACTTTCTTCTGCTTGATCCATTCTTTGGTCATATGACCTGTATCTTGCTGCACGACCCACTTTCTCTTGAGCTTCAGTTCATGGACAGATACCATGACATTTTCCTGTAGAATTTGTTGGTACAATTCAGGATTCATAGGTCCATCAATAATGGCAAGTCGTCCTGGTCCAGAGGCAGAAAAGCAGGCCCATACCATGATACTGCCACCACCATGCTTCACAGATGGGATAACGTTCTTATGCTGGAATGTAGGGTTTGCCTTTCACCAAACTATGTTTTTCATTCAAGCCAAAAAGTTCTATTTTGGTCTCATCTGTCCAGAGAACATTCTTCCAATAGCCTTCTGGCTTATCCACGTAGTCTTTCACAAACTTTATGTTCTTTTTGGAGAGTAATGGCTTTCTCCCTGCAACCCTGCCACACACACTGTTGATCTTCTGATGGTGGTCCCATGAACACTGACATTTGCCAATGCAAGAGAGGCCTTTAGTTCCTTAGATGTTACCCTGTGGTTCTTTGAGACCTGGAGTATTACACGCCTGCTTTTGGTGTGATCTTGGTTGACCACTCCTGGGGAGAGTAACAGTAGTGTTGAATTTCCTCCATTCATACACGATCTGCCTGACAGTGGACTGGTGGAGTCCAAATTCTTTGGAAATAGTTTTGTAACCTTTTCCAACCTGGTGACCATCAACAAATTAACTGATAACCCTAGAGGTTCACATACTTTTGCCACATGCAAATATGTAGCTTTGGATCATTTTCCTCAATAAATCAATGAACAAGTATAATGTTTTTGACTCATTTGTGTAATTGGGTTCTCTTGATCTAGTTTAAGGACTTGTGTGGAGAACAGATCATGTTTTAGGTCATATTTATGCAAAAATATTGAAAATTCAAAAGGGTTCACAAACTTTTAAACACCACTGTATCTGCACATGCTGAACCTAGATTCCTTCATTTATAATCACTTTATGAAACTATAGAAAATGAAGTAATAAAGTTCATGGTCCTAATCCAGCTACATAGTTTCCCAATGCTGTCTGAAAAGTTGTGTAACTCATATCCTTCAATGGGTAGGAGCCTATTGCCTGCTCCGTTCAGTCACATGAGCCTCACTTCATATTTAAGTTGTCCTTTTATTTAATGCAGGTTCCAGAATGAGATATTTACAAGCTAGGAAATACAAGTTCCATATTACAGCACGGAGCTTCTACTAAATTAGAACTTCAAGCAGTGCTGGAGAACAGCCTCTAACTGGGCTTATCCATTGTTTGCAGAACTTACAGCACCTTGTTCAGAAGCAAGGAAGCTTTGCTTTGGACTTCCTTTGATGAGTCCACTTTATAACTAGTTGGTACACTTCACTAAGACAGTTATTATTGGAATTCCTTAAACAGATTTGGCAGTTCTCCATAACTGGCTGTGTTGCCAGACCTGGACTTCTTGAGCAAAAAGCCAATAAACACTTTTGGCAAAGAAAACATCTTTCTTGCTCATCTCCCTTGGCTTTTCTCTTCAGCATCTTAGTTCTATCCTTTTCTCGGAGTTGGCTTGTGGCCAATCCACAGGACTTTCTGAGAAAGGATTGCTGCCTGTGACACACACACACAAGGTTGTCTGCAAGATGCAGCATCACAATTAAAGCCCTGTCCCATTTGTACTTGTGTGCAACTTTGCTGCATGTTAAAAAAGGATGGGGATTTGATCATGAGAGCATACCTATTTTTTTTATTTAATTTTTTATTGGTATTTATTTATTTATTTATACTTATGATAGTATATCAAATAACCATAACAATAACAAAATAAACTAGTGATTATACAGTATGAAAAGCCTGTATAAATAAGAAAAAGAAACAGGTGAAAGGGATAAAAGAATAAATACATATGAATTAACAAGGGCTTTACATGGAGGTTTTAGTTTTCCAATATATCATTAGTTAATTAAGAATAACTGAATGTATTGAATCATTTTAAGAGACTAAACATTGCTATTAAGCTCTGAACAAAGCATAAGTATTGGCAACCATGATAGCATACCTGCTATCTTGAAGATTTTTATCTCCCTCTTCCCCTCCAGATGCCACTGCAAATAGAACAGTTAACATATCTCAGGCTCTTTTCTGTGATTCTTTTAAGGTATCTGTTAGCATGTTGTTATATGTTGTTCTGTTTGGAGTATGACCACCAGAACTTTATAGAAATAGTTTTATTTATAAAAAACTATTTACAAGTATAAGTCCATTAATACTTTGAAAAAGTACTGGATCAACTGGATGCACTTGGAGATAGGCAGCTATGCGATAACAACTAAAGTTCGGCAGCAAGTAACACAATAGTCTTGGGTCAAGGATGCTAGGTATATGGGTTGACTAGGAGACTCAGGTTCAGTTCTTGGGATTACTGGAAGTAATGCTGACAAGGCTGGGTTGGTCTCTCTGGAACGTTGGACTGGAACTGCGAGGCAGACTGGACTGGTTCCTCTAGGACACTGGTCTGGAGCTGCAGGGTAGACTGGACTGTTTCCTTTGGGACACTGGACTGGAACTGCAAGGCAGACTGGACTGGAACCTCTGGATACAGGACTGGAACTGCGAGGTAGACTGGACTGGTTCCTCTGGGACACTGAACTGGAACTACAAGGCAGACTGGACTGGAACCTCTGGGACACTGGACTGGAACCACGAGGTAGACTGGACTGGTGCTTCTGGGACACTGGACTGGAACTGTGAGGTAGACTGGACTGGAACCTCTGGGACACTGGACTGGAACTACAAGGTAGACTGGACTGGTTCTTCTGGGACACTGGACTGGAACTGCGAGCTAGACTGGACTGGTTCCTCTGGGACACTGAACTGGAACCACAAGGCAGACTGGACTGGAACTACGAGGTAGACTGGACTGGTTCTTCTGGGACACTGGACTGGAACTGCAAGGTAGACTGGACTGGTTCTTCTAGGACACTGGACTGGAACTGCAAGGCAGACTGGACTGGTTCCTCTGGGACACTGGACTGGAGCTGCAAGGTAGACTGGTAGACTGGGCTGGTTCTTCTGGGACACTGGACTGGAATTGCAAGGCAAACTGGACTGGTTCCTCTGGGATACTGGACTGGAACTGCGACGTAGACTGGACTGGAACCGTAATAAATGGAACAGGAACGGCAAGGCAGACCAAACTACCACCACTAGGTAGTGCTGTCTGTAAGATAGGTATGATAAGCTTATGATAAGCCAGGAAGCCCCCCCCAATGCCAGAATGTGGAACGACTGAAGCTCTCCCGCTGGGGTTTTCTGAAAAACTACGAACTAACGTTCCAATCCATCTCGATGCTGCAGCAAATTGGCTTTCTTTTGCAGCTGGGGTAAATTCAGAAATGAATTAAAGATCCGGCTCCGATTCTTCAGTGGACAAAATTTCTCTGACAATTCTGGCTGGGCTTCTCCTGAAGATGCTGTCTGGTCTGTAGAACGGTTGTCCCCGGCGACTGGGTGCTTGCTCTTTCGCCCTTTTATCTTGCTTTCAGCACGCCTTCTCTCTTCGGGAGCCAATCGGAGCTCCTGCTGCTTGGCGCACTTTTCTGCCCGCCTTTCTCTTGCGCTGATTGGTGCTGAACAAGGAAGTGAGTCTGGAGCACCAATCAGCTTCTCAAGATTTTCCCGCGCTGCCAGGCCATCTCCAGGTTCACCGCTCTGCACCTGCTCCTCC
The DNA here is from genome assembly GCA_023362775.1 of Charina bottae. Taxonomy (NCBI): domain Eukaryota; kingdom Metazoa; phylum Chordata; class Lepidosauria; order Squamata; family Charinaidae; genus Charina; species Charina bottae. The sequence continues at coordinate 51,919,450 of JALMGJ010000007.1, forward strand.
GGCGTCTCTGAGTCTTGCACCTGTCCATCACGAGATCGATCACGAGCATTGCACTTTTGAACCTGCACCTGTCCATCACGAGTTCTTGTCAGTTGCAGCACAGGGTAAGTTTCGTTTCTCCGTTTGGTTTCTTTTTCTTCAAAATCAGAGTCAGAGTCACTCTGAACTCTGACATATGTGGGAATTCACCATTATCAGATCTTTTACCAGATAAGGAAACAAGATCTTGGATTGACTTGTTGCTAAAGTTCAGCAAAATTCCAAACAGTTTGCAGAATGCTGAATTTTTTCCTATCATTTATCTTAATATCTTATGACTACAGTATAGCTTTCACAAGCTTCCAGGTTGCAGTCAAATCTAGGAAGTTCAACTGATAGTGACGATGGACCTTTTAATGTTAATGTACAAGTCCTGCAACTGGTAAAAGATATGTTTCCTTTGATAAGAGTGCTGCCCTGGTGTCAACCCTTTAAGGAAGACAAGGTTAAGAAACAGATACAGCAGGGATTCTGGGAATGCTCTTTATTATTGTAGGGTAAAATAACAGAATCTTGAAAACCTGAAAGATGTTTGCCCCATCTTCTACCAAACAAAATCAAGGTGGGGTTATTTTTAGTTTCTTTCTCACATGTTCCCCTTTCTTAGGACTCTATAATATTTTCTGAAGTTCCCACATAATGGTTCACTCATACCATCCTCATTCCCAAGGCCAGGTCAACTTTCCTTAACACCTGGCATGTATTATAAAGACTTGGTTGAGATTCCAATCTTGTCTGTTAGCAATACTGTTGAAATTCTGGTTGATCTAGAATATTTATTTATTTATTTAATTTTTATCCTGCCTTTATTATTTTTATAAATAACTCAATATGGAGTTGGTGTGGGCAATTGAATCCATCAGAATTGCCCTCTTCCCTGTTGCAGAGCTCAGTTGGTATCTTGATTTACCAGGATGTTGACAGAAATGTCCCATCATAAAATGAGGCTGTGTTTCAGGCCCATTGTATATTCTACTATAAGCCCTTAACAAAGAAGGCTTACTTCTCTGCCTTCAGTGCACCTCCACATAACAGGCTAACAGTGTTTTTCCATTCTATGCAGCATTTCCTCCATCAAAATGACAGGATAGCCAAAATAGCCAGAGGCTTGTTTTGAGCCATTTCCATTGTTCTTTGTAGACAATGTCTGTTAGATTTGCCTCAACATGGACTCCAATATTGGGGCAGATCATGAGCAGTTAATCTTGGCAACCACATGTCAGGGTCATGTAGATTTTTTTTCAGCTTGTGGATCTCAAGGATGTGGACAGGGTATGTGGAGAGATAAAGGCTGTCACTTGTTTGCATGGCCCTTGTCCTTCCTTGTTGTTTATTCATTCAGTGGCTTCCGACTCTTTGTGACTTCATGGACCAGCCCACGCCAGAGCTTCCTGTCGGCCGTCGCCATCCCCAGCTCCCCCAAGGTCAAGTCCGTCACCTCCAGAATATCATCCATCCATCTTGCCCTTGGTCGGCCCCTCTACCTTTTGCCTTCCACTTTCCCTAGCATCAGTCTCTTCTCCAGGGTATCCTGTCTTCTCATTATGTGGCCAAACTACTTCAGTTTTGCCTTTAATATCATTCTCTCAAGTGAGCAGTCTGGCTTTATTTCCTGGAGTATGGACTGGTTTGATCTTCTTGCAGTCCAAGGCACTCTCAGAATTTTCCTCCAACACCACAGTTCAAAAGCATCTATCTTCCTTCGCTCAGCCTTCCTTATGGTCCAGCTCTCGCAGCCATAGGTTACTACAGGGAATACCATTGCTTTAACTATGCGGACCTTTGTTGTCAGTGTGATGTCTCTGCTCTTAACTATTTCATCAAGATTTGTCATTGCTCTCCTCCCAAGAAGTAGACGTCTTCTGATTTCCTGGCTGCAGTCAGCGTCTGCAGTGAACTGCGCCTAGAAATACAAAGTCTGTCACTGCCTCCACTTTTTCTCCCTCTATTTGCCAGTCATCAATCAAGCTCGTTGCCATAATCTTGGTTTTTTTGAGGTTTAACTGCAACCCAGCTTTTGCACTTTCTTCTTTCACCTTCATCATAAGGCTCCTCAGCTCCTCCTCACTTTCAGGAAGCAGTCCTTCCTGGCTGGATGTATTTGAGACATCTCTTAAATGATTTCTCTTTCTATAGCTATTCATGGTGAACACCAACCCAACTGAGGTTGTTTATAGATCTTTTCCCAAGCCAGTTCTGACACGTGTTGTTCGAATCAAGCCTGTAAACTGGGAAACTGGGATATCACTGAGATTTGAAATTTACGGCTGTAAAATTACTGGTAAGGTCTATGAAGAGTTTACTTCTCTTGTTTTCAAAGGAACATTATCATTACGTATTTCCAGGACCGCAAATAATTTCTGGTATGATAAAAAGGCAGCAAATTGTTAGTGTGATTTTCTATTTCATATGTCCAAATAAGTAGTTGTCTGAGTTCCAACCACCTTAAAATGTTAGCACTATTAAGATTTTTGGTCTATGAAGAAGTTTGGTCTAGTGGTTAAGGCAACAGGCAAGAAACCAGGAGACTGTGAGTTCTAGTTCTGCCTTAGGCATGAAAGCCGGTTGGGTGACCTTGGGCCAGTCACTCTCTCTCAGCCCAACTCACCGCACAGGGTTGTTGTTGTGGGGAAAAGAGGAGGAGGAAGGAGTATTAGGTATGTTCGCCGCCTTGAGTTATTTATAAAAATAATAAAGGTGGGATAGAAAATAGATGATAGATAGATAGATAGATAGATAGATAGATAGATAGATAGATAGATAGATAGGTTGGGATGGGGCACATGGTAAAGAGAGGTGGTCAGTACCTTTATCAGTATAATATGTTTCCTACATATTTAAAAGGCACAGTGTCCTGTTCCGACTAAGACTCGACATGGAAGAGGTGCGTTTAATGTTCTTTATTGGAAACCTTTGTATACAATTAGCCCTTGTGGTGGTACCTCGGTAGCACACGGCATGGCAAGGTGCAGGAACAGAGTCCCACATGGCAGCAAGGAGAGGCTTGGACACAGGGCCAGTTCAGCGGCGAGGCAAGACCCGGAAGCAGCGTTCAACACGGCAGTGAGGCAAGGCTTGGAAACAGAAGCCAGCATGGCAACGGAAACAGGCACTGAAGCAGAGTACCCCGGGGCGGCAAGCCGAGTTCCATGCCGTACCAGGGCAAGACGCGCGGTCGACGTCTGGCATGGCAACAAGACAAAGTTTGGAGCCCAGACCAGGCGCAGCAGCAAGGCATGGCGTGTGGTGGAAGTCCGATGAGGTGGTGAGATGCAACATGTGGCTGTAGTCTGACGTGGCGGTAAGGCAAGGTTCGTGGTCGGGATCAGGCATGGCGGCACAGCAAGGTGCGTGGCAGAAGTCCGGCGAGGTGGTAACGCAAGGTAGGCGGCTATGATCCAGCACGGCGGCAAGATGGAGGTCAGCTACGGAATCCGGCACGGTATCAAGGCAGGGCATGAGGCTGGGATCCGGCGCAGCAGCAAGGTAAGGCTGGAGGCTGGCTTCCGGCGCGGCAGCAGGACAGGGCTTTAGATCAGATTCCAGCGCGGTAGCAAGGCAAGGCTCAGGAACAGGATCTGGCGAGAGGTCTCGAGGCATCAGTGTCGAGCTGTTAGGATGGTTGTCTCTGGCAACCTGCTCTGGCATTTCCCCCTTTTTATTAATGCAATTTTCCCGTTTGCAGGCAAGAGCCAATCGTGCTTACCTATGCTCAGCCCGCCTCACTAGCCTTCTTTCATGCGTGCTGATAGGTGGCGGTGAAACCGCCTCCTGATTGTCACCAATAGGCGCCCCAATCTCAGATTCAAATTTCGTGCCTTCTATCTCATTTCCCGCCTTTTCTACCATCGGCTCATCCTCCTCCACCTCGGACTCAGCCTCCATCCTGACAGAAAGTAATAAGAATTTTATTGAAAAAGCCCTCCTTTGATGCCATTTACAGTCTAGTCTGAAATATTCTATTATTGGGTAAGGTGATGGAGAAGTTGTGGACTTGTAGCTCCAGATGCATCTGGATGAAACTGATTTTCTGGATGCATTTTAGTCTGGTTTTACTTGGGATATGCTGCTGAGTGTATTTTGGTCAACTTAGCAGATGACCTATATTGGAAATCTGATTAGAGGAGTACAATCTGGTTAGTTCTGTTGGATCTCTCAGTGACCTTTGATGCCATTGATCATAGTACTCTTGTGGGTTTTTAGTAGCATTGGACCTTGCAGTGGTTCAGACTTTCCTATTGGGACATGCCCAGAAGATGGTATTGGAGGACTAACACTAGTCTTAGATCATTGACTTATGTTGTTCTACAGAGTTCTATTTTGGCTCCTACACTGTTTAATTCCTACATTAAATTTCTGGGGAGATCATTTGGAGTGGATGTCATCAGTATGAGACCCAGCTCTGCCTACCTTCTAACTCCAAGGTAGCAATCAGTACCTTTGAATGCTGCTTACTCTTGTTAATGGACTGGAAGAGGAAGAACAAAGTGAAATTCAGACATGATGGAGGTGCTGCTAGTAAGGAAAAGCTTGATTTGGGCTGAATTGAAACCTATTCTGCATAGGATTACACTTACCCAGGAAGATCATATTTAAAATTTGGGAGTGCTTTTTAACTCCTAGCTGCCACTGTCCAGATGACAGCTGTAAAGAGTACAACTTTTCCTGAGTTCACTGAAATTTCTATGCTGGTCTTTGGCTATATTTAAATTTACATTTCAATTTTTACTGAACTTAGTGACTGTTTAGTGACAATTATGCTTTGGTTGTAGCCTGTCTATTCTTTAGTGCACTTTACATAAAATAGATCTAACCTTGAAATGTGTCCATAAATTGCAATAGGTAGAAAATGCAGCAGCCAGGCTGCTGACTGCTACATGACACAGGGTTTATATTATGACTGCACTAAAAGATCTGTTTGGCTACCAGTTGCCCACTGGCCACAATTTAAGATGCTGGTTTTGACCTTTCAAGCCTTAAAAGGCTTTGGTTCTGATTATCTGCAGGACTGATCTCCCTCTATGCCTAATAAATCTGGTCAGTTGGAGAGGTCCTTCTGAGGATGTCTCTATTGCCAGTAGCTGAACTACAGAGGACATGGAAGAAGGCCTTCTCCCATTTGGTTCTCACATTCCCAGACTGGAATATGCTCCCCAAGGAGGTTCATTTGGTTCCCACTTTCCCAAAATTTAGGAAGATGATAAAACATATTTTTCCAAGCTTTTAACTGTTAATTATTTAAATGACTATTTTTAATTTTGATTTTAATTGAATTAATTTTAAATTGTATGCTCTTTCTTATTGTAAGACAATTTGCATGTTGTACTAACAGGAAGGCAGGGTATAAATTCTCTATATAAATGAATGTTAGTTCACTTTATCTAGAAATTACTGAAGACGTAAAAATAATAAAAAATATTCATATTTTCAGAGTTGTAAATGAACAGGATGTGCTGGAATGTGTAAGTATGCTATAATTTTTACTCTTCTTTCAATTCTAAAGGCAATCATTTGATATAAAATACAGTGATACAGTCATTCCTCATTTAGCGACTACCTTGGTTAGCGACCATGTGCAAATACAACAGTAATAAAGAGTAATAAAAAATTCATTTTCCAACCAATGCACACATGTATGACCAAATTTCGTGTGCCTGACAACAAAAGCCTTCATTGTGAAACTGATTAAGTTCTGGTCAGCTTCAGGCAACAGTGCAGCTGGCCTGAGGGTTCTAATCAACTAATTAAGGTGACAGCTGAACCTGTGGTTAGCGCTTTTTAGGGAATTGCTGCACTGTGGAGAAAAGCAGCTCAGGAAGAGATAGCTTGTTTAAGCAATCTCTCCACCCTGCGATGAGGCAAGAAAAGGGGGAAAAAAACGGATCAGGCACAGGACACTGTATGAGAGAACTTTATCTGAATGAGATAGCAGGAACCAGTGATCTTTGCAGTGTGTCTCTTTCTCAGTCAGTGTTCACTTAACCATTTCACGTAACAATGAAGTCTTCAGAATGGCGGGTGTACAGAAAATAATGATATTCCATATACATGCAACCAAAGTTTTGATTGTATACAAATAACCAACACGTATTACATATTCTTGTCCTACTCCCGGCTCAATGTTGAACCATTCACAGAGTGTTCTGTTTATTCTTATGTACTGTATGCTTTACTTCTAACATATATCAAGCTTATCTCATTCAGCAACTGACTAACTATAACATTTTTATAGTACCCGTTACTCCACATACATTTGTGACACTTTGTTTTCATGCTGCTGCAAGCAATTTCCAGAAGTTCTTTCCTTATATCTGTTCATTTTGGGGTGCGAATAAGCTTCTAATATTTCATTAATACCTTTTAATGTTATCTTTCTGCAGTTCTACTTGCACTTTGGTTTCTTTGGCTTCTTTCCTTCCATGTCTATTTTTTCCAAAGATCCACTGTTGACACTACCAAAAAATGATCTGTCTCACATTCATAATCCCTAACCATCCTTAATCCTTCATTAATTCTCTAAATATTTCATCATAAATAATACATTTGATCGTGGTATCACAATTTGGACATAATGTACCCACCAAGGTTGAAATCATTCACTTCAGACAGGATTTTAAGTCAAATCAACTTTTATAACAAGATGTGATACTGGCTACCAGCTTGGCTGGCTTCAAAAAAAGGTTGGACCTATTCATAGAAGTCACAGGGATCAATGGCCTCTGAAGTCCATCTGCCCAGTAAACTCCTCCAGTTGGTTGGCCACTGTGAGAGCAGATTGCTAGACTAGATGGGCTGGGAATCTGATCCAGCAAGGCACTGCTTATATTATGTTAACTTTTATTTTCTAGAATGGAACTGTTTGAGCATAAAACACATGCACATACTCACCTTCACATGAACACATACACATTGCTAACTAAACCATACTATTAACTTGGCCTGGCAAAATGTAGGGTGATGAAATGATCCAAATCTCTGTTGACAAGATGAATCTTTAAAATCGTCTTTATTCCATCCCCCTTTTATACAGTAATCACTCTTTGTTCTCTCCAAAGGAGGGACAATATTCCTTTTGATGTCCCAAATATTTGGAGGTATCTAGCCTTTCTTGACTCTCAATTTTCTTTATGTTAGAAATTACAGAAAATTCAGCAAGAATTTCGAAAGCTAGCAGACGAAAAAGAAATAATGGAGGATGAACTTCAAAAAATGAAAGCTTCAGAGGTATCTATGAATAGAATTCAATTTTATGAATAGAATTGAAGCTTCAGATACTATAAATACATTTAAAGCAAAAATGTTATTTAACACAATGGGTCTTATTTCTGAGAATGTGCATAGAATAAGGATTGTACTATGGAGCTGATTAAGGCAGATAAACAGTTTGGTGTTAATCCCTTCTTCTAATCTATTAGCCTTTTTCTGGGGCTGTTGACACTATATTGTGGGATAAGGATATTGTTCTCAAATGCCATGTCTGTTTGTATTAAGGTTGTTCTCCTTCATTATTTGTTCCTGGAGGAATGAGCACACCTAATTTGTATTGTTGAAATTTGGCTGAGTGAAGAGGGGGGTATTGTCTAAAATTTGCCCTCAGATGACTATGGGCAATTGTCTATACTAAGTTGGACTTTAGGGACAACTTATGGATTCTGCTGATATATTACCCACCTAACTTGCCTGCATTACTATCTAATTTTCTTATGCTCATTTTGGAGTTTGTGATTGAGTCCTATAGGCTATTAGTGCTGGGAGCTTCAATCTCTGTTTCCTTGAGATGAGGTTGATGATGAATCAGGAATTTCTGGCCTCCATGACAACCATGGGCTTGTCCCAACTGATATTGATCCTGACTGATGTAGTGAACTCACACTGGATTTGGTTTTCACCTTGGAGCAATTGAAGCTTGATCTAAAGACTGAGAACTTAGTTACTTGTCCTTTGTCATATTCAGATCACTTCCTGGTCAGCCTGAGACTTTGTGGGGACTAGATCACTCTTCTTTCTCTTTCCCACTTATACTTAGTTTCTCTTCATATGGGCACTGACAGGTTTATTTGTCCTTGGTGAAAATGCCAACAAGGTATGCAATTCCTTATATTAAATCTAGTTTGCTTGGTGATAGACTGTTTTCCATTTTTCTAAGCACCAAAGTCTTCTCTAATGAATCTTTCTTCCACATCAGTGTCTGTCAAAGCATGCAACGTGGGGCGGCCTGCTCCTTTTTCCAAGACTCCAGTGATCCACGTTCTATGCAGTAAATAGACACTCAAGCAGAGATTAGATAAAATAGCCTATTTACTTTATATACATACGTAGTCCAAAATACAGTCCAGTAACATCCAACACAGTTACAAATGATAACAGCAATGAGAAGGAATACAGCAACGAGAAGAGAGAACACAAGAACTTCACTTCTTTTATACAAATACTGACCTATCACGTTATAGGTCAGTCTCATCAACTGCCACACCCAACTAAACTATAGCACCTGTAGTATGAGTCATTACTGCCACATCATACCTTCAACAATGGCTGCTAATTGGATGACTTGCAGAATATTTCACTTCTTACCTAGATACATCAAGCCTCTCCAGTATAATTTATCTATCTGTAAATTCCTGGGTATATACAAATCCCAACACCCCTCCAATTTACAATAGATATTACATTTCACTTATACAGAATAGAAGACATACACATATTAGATACACACATCCTATGTCTCTCTACACTTAGAGGCTTTGTCATCACATCTGCTACGTTACTCTCAGATGGACAATATTGTAAATTAATCAGAGATTCTTTTACAGCATTCCTAACATTTTGATATTTAATATCCACATGTTTGCTCCTTCCTCTGATCCTATCATTCTTTGCCATCCATCTGTATACACGCTTCACTGTCTTCATATACACATATAGGTCCCTCAATTGTTACATTTACAGCCCTTAACAATTGCCTATACCATATGAGTTCTGAACATAGGTCAGATAGTGCAGTGTACTCTGCCTCTGCAGTAGATACGGCGACAGAACTCTGTTTCCGAGACCTCCACCCCACCAAGGTGTCACCAAACATAATTATCAATCCTGACATTGATTTCCTATCATGTACATCATCACCCCAATCACTATCTACATAGCATTTCAATTCCAATGGTTTACAAGGTTTTATTAATAAACATTTATTAATAGTCCCTTTAAGATATCTAAATACACGTTTAATACCTTTCCAATGTCTCTGGGTAGGTTGCACAACATACCTACTCAGTACATTCACTGCATTCCCGATATCGGGACGTGACCATTGTGCTAAGTACAATAAACTTCCAATTATTGATTGATAGTGTTCTTGATTACATGATGTTTGGTCATCGTCTCCAGCCTCTGTCTTAACAAAATCAGTTGTCATCGGGGTAGGAACCTCCTTGCAATGTTCCATATCATCGTCTCTTAGCAGCTGTTCAATTTTCTTCCGCTGCTCTAGAACGTAACCCCCATCAACCTTTTGAATACCTACGCCTAGGTAATTCCTAATCTCTCCCAGATCTTTAACATCAAATTGTTGCTTGAGTTGTTCAGTAAATTTATTTACCCTCCATCGATCTTTAGCTATAAAACATAAATTGTCTACAAAGATCAAAAGCAACACCAGTTCATCATTACATTGCTTTATATACAGACATGGGTCAGCCTTGCTACACTTAAACCCCATTCTTTGCAATGCTTCATCTAATCGCATATTCCAGCAACGTGCCGATTGCCTGAGTCCATACAATGCTTTCTGCAACTTGTACACTCTACCTGCCTCATTAGATTCATAACCCGGAGCTTCAGCCATATAAATTTCCTCCCTCAAATCAGCATGCAGATATGCTGTGGTGATATCATAATGGTTTACTTTACAATTCCCAGCTGCTGCCATCGCTAAAGCAAACCTTAATGTCTCCCCTCTTAGCGTTGGTGCAAATACCTCATCATAAGTCTGATTCTTAACCTGGGAAAACCCTTGTGCTACAAGCCTAGCCTTATACTGAATATCACCATTCACTAAGGTCTTTTTCTTATAAACCCACCTACAACCTACTGCCCTGTGCCCCTCAGGCAGCCTGGTAGATTTAAACACCCTATGGGAATTAATGGCATTCATTTCCACATCCATAGCAGCTTTCCACTTTTTCTGCTCCTGTGGTGGCAACTCGATTACCTCTAAATAGCTACGAGGTTCATAATTAACAAAACACACTTTAACATCACCTGGTTTGTAACGCTGAGGTGGTATGCCCTTGTTAACTCTTTCAGATCTGCGCAATACAGTAGCATCCTGCTTCATTGGCACACTAGGAGTTAATTCCTCTTCATCCTTAATCACATCTCTGGACTCTCGCTGCTCTGATAGCTCGAACTGTCCCTGACTAGGAAGAAAAAACTCCCTCCCTTCGTGTAACTTCTGCCAATTGCTATGCTCACTGAAACTTGCTGATCTAGAAATAACAAGTCTTCTGCCATCAGTGAACCTATATCCCTTGGTTTCTGGCTCATACCCCACAAAAATCATTTTCTGTGCTTTAGCCTGCCCTTTCCTACATACTTCCTTATGCACGTGAACCCAGGCTGTGCACCCAAACACTTTCAAATGAGCTAATGATGGCTTCTTGCCATACAAAATATAATATGGTGTTTGATTCACTGACACACTCCATAACCTGTTAATTAAATAATTAGCAGTCAGTATAGCTTCTCCCCAGTATCCTCTAGACAACCCTGAGTCAGCTAACAGTGAATCCTTTACTGTCTGTAATGCTAAATTTCTTCGTTCCGCCACGCCATTCTCAGCTGAACTATGCAGATTGGTTCTTCTGTGTGCAATGCCCCTCCTACTGAGCCATTGCTGAAAACTGCCACTCATAAACTCAGTACCCCGGTCAGTCTGCAAACTACACACCTTTGTGTTATATCTACGTTCTACAAACTGCACCCAATTCCTGAACTTATCAAATGTCTGGCTTTTAGCTTTCAACAGATAACAGAACCCGAATCTAGTGAAATCATCAACAATTACTAAGACATATTTAGCACCACCTAATGTGGCCGGTAATGGCCCAATTAGGTCAGCATGAACTAATTCAAAACATTTCTGTGATTTTCTATCACTTAATTTGCTTACAGGATACACCTTAGACTTAGCAACCTTACACGCCGTGCAATCCAGATAAGCTTGGCACGGTTTCAAATCCATTTCAGAACTTGCTTCAGACATCTTTTCAACCACTTTGAAACTTGGATGCCCCAACCTTCTGTGCCACAAATGTTAGATAGCATCACCGATGTAACGAACATGAATTTGAGTAAACTCTGGGAGACAGTGGAGGACAGGAAGGCCTGGCGTGCTATGGTCCATGAGGTCACGAAGAGTCGGACATGACTAAACGACTGAACAACAACAACAACAACAACAACAGAGCACAACTCTAGCAAAGGAGATCGTTACCTTGTTGTGGTGCTGGAGCTTGAGCACCTCAATGAGCACCATGAGCTAAACCGTGAAGGGACACCCAAGATGGGAAGGTCATGGCAGAGAGGTCAGACTAAATACGATCCCTGGGAAAGGTAACGGCAACCCACCCCAGTATTCTTGCTGTGAAAACTAAATGGATCGGTACAACCAGAGATATGTCGGTATACCATTGGAAGATGGGACTCCCAGGTCGGAAGATGGTCAAAATGCTACTGGGGAGGAACAGAGGATAAGTTCAACTAGCCCCAGATGTGATGATGCAGCTAGCTCAAAGCCGAAAGGACAGCTAGCGGCCAATGGTGCTGGTGGTGAACGACGAATCCGATGTTCTAAAGATCAACACGGCATAGGAACCTGGAATGTAAGATCTATGAGCCAGGGCAAATTGGATGTGGTTATTGGTGAGATGGCAAGATTAAATATAGACATTTTGGGTGTCAGTGAACTGAAATGGACTGGAATGGGCCACTTCACATCAGATGACCACCAGATCTACTACTGTGGACAAGAGGACCACAGAAGAAATGGAGTAGCCTTCATAATTAATAGTAAAGTGGCTAAAGCGGTGCTTGGATACAATCCAAAAAACGATAGAATGATCTCAATTTGAATTTAGGGTAAGCCATTTAACATCACAGTGATCCAAATATACGCCCCAACCACAGATGCTGAAGAAGCAGAAGTAGATCAGTTCTATGAGGATCTGCAGCACCTACTGGATAATACGCCAAAAAGAGATGTTATTTTCATTACAGGAGACTGGAATGCTAAGGTGGGGAGTCAAACGACACCTGGAATTACAGGCAAGCATGGTCTGGGAGAACAAAATGAAGCGGGACATAGGCTGATAGAATTTTGCCAAGACAATTCACTGTGCATAACAAACACTCTCTTCCAACAACCTAAAAGACAACTTTATACATGGACTTCACCAGATGGTTGACACCGAAATCAGATTGACTACATCCTTTGTAGCCAAAGGTGGCAGACATCTATACAGTCGGTAAAAACAAGACCTGGAGCTGACTGTAGTTCAGATCACGAACTTCTTATTGCACAATTTAGAATCAGACTAAAGAGAATAGGGAAGACCCACAGATCAGTTAGATATGAGCTCACTAACAAGATAGCTGTCTGCTGAGATACTGGAAGTAGCCCAAGAAAGAAGGAAAGCAAAAGGCAACAGTGATAGGGGGAGATATGCCCAATTAAATGTAAAATTCCAGAGGTTAGCCAGAAGGGATAAGGAATTATTTTTAAACAAGCAATGTGCGGAAGTGGAAGAAGACAATAGAATAGGAAGGACAAGAGACCTCTTCCAGAAAATTAGAAACATTGGAGGTAAATTCCAGGCAAAAATGGGTATGATCAAAAACAAAGATGGCAAGGACCTAACAGAAGCAGAAGAGATCAAGAAAAGGTGGCAAGAATATACGGAATATCTGTACAGAAAGGATAATAATATCAGGGATAGCTTTGACAGTGTGGTCAGTGAGTTAGAGCCAGACATCCTGAAGAGTGAGGTTGAATGGGCCTTAAGAAGCATTGCTAATAACAAGACAGCAGGAGACGACGGTATCCCAGCTGAACTGTTTAAAATCTTGCAAGATGATGCTGTCAAGGTGATGCATGCCATATGCCAGCAAATTTGGAAAACACAAGAATGGCCATCAGATTGGAAAAAAATCAATTTATATCCCCGTACCAAAAAAGGGAAGCACTAAAGATTGTTCAAACTATCTAACAGTGGCACTTATTTCACATGCCAGTAAGGTAATGCTCAAGATCTTGCAAGGTAGACTCCAGCAATTCATGGAGCGAGAATTGCCAGAAATACAAGCTGGGTTTAGAAAAGGCAGAGGAACTAGAGACCAAATTGCCAATATCCGCTGGATAATGGAGAAAGCCAGGGAGTTTCAGAAAAACATCTATTTCTGTTTTATTGACTATTCTAAAGCCTTTGACTGTGTGGATCATAACAAAATGTGGCAAGTTCTTGGTGGTATGGGGATACCAAGTCATCTTGTCTGTCTCCTGAGGAATCTGTATAATGACCAAGTAGCAACGGTAAGAACAGTTCACGGAACAACGGACTGGTTTAAGATTTGGAAAGTAGTACGACAGGGCTGTATACTCTCACCCTACCTATTCAACCTGTACGCAGAACACATCATGCGACGTGCTGGACTTGATGAATCCAAGGCTGGAGTTAAAATTGCTGGAAGAAACATTAACAATCTCAGATATGCAGATGATAGCACTTTGATGGCTGAAAGCGAGGAGAAGCTGAGGAGCCTTATGATGAATGTGAAAGAAGAAAGTGCAAAAGCTGAGTTGCAGTTAAACCTCAAAAAAACCAAGATTATGGCAACGAGCTTGATTGATGACTGGCAAATAGAGGGAGAAAAAGTGGAGGCAGTGACAGACTTTGTATTTCTAGGCGCAAAGATTACTGCAGACGCTGACTGCAACCAGGAAATCAGAAGACGTCTACTTCTTGGGAGGAGAGCAATGACATATCTTGATAAAATAGTTAAGAGCAGAGACATCACACTGACAACAAAGATACGCATAGTCAAAGCAATGGTATTCCCCGTAGTAACCTATGGCTGTGAGAGCTGGACCATAAGGAAGGCTGAGCGAAGGAAGATCGATGCTTTTGAACTGTGGTGTTGGAGGAGAATTCTGAGAGTGCCTTGGACTGCAAGAAGATCAAACCAGTCCATACTCCAGGAAATAAAGCCAGACTGCTCACTTGAAGGAAAGATATTAAAGGCAAAACTGAAGTACTTTGGCCACATAATGAGAAGACAGGATACCCTGGAGAAGAGGCTGATGCTAGGGAAAGTGGAAGGCAAAAGGAAGAGGGGCCGACCAAGGGCAAGATGGATGGATGGTATTCTGGAGGTGACGGACTCAACTGTGGGGGAGCTGGGGATGGTGACGGCCGACAGGAAGCTCTGGCGTGGGCTGGTCCATGAAGTCACGAAGAGTCGGAAGCGACTGAACGAATAAACAACAAAAAAACAGAGCACAAACTTCTATGCCATTCACTTAAACAAGAAATCCAAGAGATAATGAGAATCACCAAGAGAAACAGCTTTTCTTCTCTGTAAAAAGCCTCTCTTAAGTAGCAAATAAGCATAAGAATAATGTGCTTTAGAAATGGGGTGGTTGGCTCTAAAGTCCTTTTGTTTTCAACGCAGTCTTGAACAAGATGACAGCCCCGCCTCCCACCTATTCCAATTCTGGGTCGATCACTGAAACTCTGTTTTGCGACACCCCCCCACAAGAAACAGCTGTCCAGAGGACAAAGGGGATGATTTACAGGATTCTCCTTGGATCCGGATAATTCTTTGGACACCAGGAACCAGCCTAAGTCCATAAAAAAAAAGCATGCAACGTCAGCTCTGCTTCAAAAGGAGCTGTTCAAGCCACCATATTCCCACCAGAAGTCTAGGAAAGCGAAAAGACTGAACACCATCTTAGCTATCTCATGCTGCTAGGTGGAATGTTACTGATACTGTAGAAACGAAAGCAGTTTTGGCACCCCCTTTTAGTTCATTAAGAGTGTTTGATGAAGAATTATTGCTGACTTAATATTTTAAGAGTATCTGTACTATTCTAGTATTACTAGTTTTGTCCAGTATGTTGTTAAATAATTGTGCCTAATTGTTATATGAATTGATTTTGAGCTGCCTTGTAAATATAGTATGGATAATAGTGAGAAATGATGACATAACTATAATTTCCTATATGTTTTTATACCAAACTTTTCTACGTCCAAATGCAATATTTGAAACCTTAAAGCACATAGGATCATGCCCTTGTGCAAAAACGTTAAAATAGGAGCACAGATAGTTCTTCATAAAGAAAACCTTTAATTTCTTTTACATTATCACATTCTATTTCGTATTTTTCCAAGATAGGATTCAGGAAAACATTCATAAACTTCTGATTAAAAAAAAGATTGGGGGATCACAACTATGTCTTCCTTTTTCAGAAAGGATGGAAGAAAATAATTACAATTGCATTCATTTGTTAAAATAACAAATTTTTAAAATTTTAAAATAAACAATGCATTGGCATTGGTCGCACTTATGGATGATCTCTGGCGGGAGCGGGATGGAGGCAGTGCATCCATCCTTGCTCTTCTTGACCTCTCAGCGGCTTTAAAGCCCTACATGGCATGGGTCCAGGTTACCTGAGGGACTGTCTCATCCCCATTACATCGACCTGTCCCACCCGATCATGGAGAGAGGGCATGTTACAGACCCCGTTGGTAAGAGAATTCCATTTGGCGGGGTCCAGGAAGCGGGCCTTCTCTGCAGTGGCTCCCGCCCTCTGGAACATTCTGCCTCCGGAGGTGAGGCAGGCCCCATCACTCCTGGTCTTCCAGAAGACCATGAAGACCTGGCTCTGCCACCGTGCTTGGGGTGGGGAGGGGAGTAGTTATTCCTGGGGATGGCTAGCTCATTAGAGTGCTCCCCACATCTATACAATCCTTACTGCCATCTGGATTTTTATTTTATATTTATATGCTGTATTCCCATGTATATTTTATATTATAGTTTTTAACTACTTTTAACTTGTTAGCGATATTGTAAGCTGCCCAGAGTCCCTCTTCTGGGGGTAGATGGGTGGTGGCAAAATTTGAAAAATAAATAAAAATAAAATAAAATAAGCAAGGAAAATGTTCAGTATTCCTTTAAATCCAAATTACATATTTTGCATCATAAAAACAGTTTAATAAATTGCTTTGTCCTTTCTTGTATTTCAATTCATGTATTGTTATTTCTGTAAATTTTTATGGATCATATTGTACTCTCATATATTTGGGAATTTGCAACAGTTACTAGATATAATTAAGGCATTTGCCCTTTCCTAGGGTTTTGTTTTTTTTGTCCAATGTGGAATAGCCACATCAGTATGGGTTCCAGTCAGTTATAAGAACTGAAATTGCTTTGGTTGCTGTGATAAATGGCCTATATTGGGAAAAAAGAGCATTATACTATTAACCATGGATATCATTCTGGCTTTTCTTGCCTTTCTTTCCTGCTCCCCTCCCCTCCCCTCCCCTCCCCTCCCCTCCCCTCCCCTCCCCTCCCCTCCTCTCCTCTCCTCTCCTCTCCTCTCCTCTTCATTTGTGTTAGCCAGTTGTTAATTTAACAACTGGAAGCAAGACTAGGTATTCCCTCTAGAGTCCTCCGTTAGGAAGGGGATAGGTGGGGTATAAATACAATAAATAAACAAACAAACAAACAAACAAGGTTTCTCAACCAGGGTTCCATGGAACCCTAGGTTTCTGTGAGAGGTCACTAGGGGTTTCCTGGGAGGTCACGATTTATTTAAAAATTTATTTCAAATTTGGGCAACTTCACATTAAAGAAGTAAGTTTCATTCTTTATTTTTAGTTTAAGAACACTGTTAATGCATATATACAGGCCTACACATGAAACAAATATAACAATTTTGTAACTTCTGGCCTATATTTGAGCCTGAATGTTCAGGGGTTCCCCAAGGCCTGAAAAATATTTCAAGGGTTCCTCCAGGGTCAAGAAGTTGAGAAAGGCTGCTTTAGAAAAAGGGGGCACTGTTGGATCCTCTGATGAGATGCATGCAGTTAACTCTTCATGAGAGCTTATTTGTCATTCTGGGCCTGCTGCCAGCAGGAGTGCCCAACAAGTGGGAGAGCCAAGTCTGAGTGTTCAGATTGGGGATAAAGCTTCAGCAATAACAATAGCAGTACTACACAGTATTGTGGCAGTAGCCCTTTCAGTGACCTGTTGTGGCCAATGGGAGTTCACCAAGACGGTCCTGCCCTCCATCTTTCCCTAGAGTCCACAATGGGTGAAGTTGGGTATCTGCCTGTCAGGCCAAATTTGACCTGCCCTTCTGTTTCCAAGAATTGTGATTATAATTGGAACTTGTTACAGTATATAATTTAGGTAACCTCCCTGGTTATATTATCAAGGGGAAAGGTGAGTTCTACTCATTTAGACAGACTTATTTCAAACAATTATACTATCATCTCACATGTGCGCTACCAAATACAGGACTGTACAAGAATCTGTATAATACAAAACTGTTGCTTAACTTTCTCGAATGTTTATTGACAGCAGGAAAAAGGGTTATCAGATACAAGGAAAAAAATATTACCAAAACTGGAGAAAATGAAAATTGAAGAGAAACCACAAGTTCCTTCAGAAAAGGCCCAAGTGTAAGAAAAAAAATGAATTTATAGTCTAGTTAATTTTAAAACAAATTTGCTAAAATGTGCCAAAAAGTTCAGAACACTACTGAAAATTTTATTTTTCTTGATTTTAAATAACAATTATATCTTTACTACTTCACATGAGATGATATAATTCTTATTTGTTATTTTATTGAAGTTATCTGAATACTGTGTGCCATTGTTAATATTATAGAAGTTATAATTAAGTGTATCAAGGGAATTCAATACCTTAGGCCTCATGTTGCTGTCCACTGAATTTCTAATAGATTAAACTAGATTAAACTAGATTAAACTAATCAATAACTATTGATGCCTGTAAATAAAGCATTATGCTTTATTTGTTTATTGGTTGTGAGCTGCTATAAAGGACTTGATACTATGTCCAGTATTGTT
Organism: Charina bottae; assembly: GCA_023362775.1. Classification (NCBI taxonomy): domain Eukaryota; kingdom Metazoa; phylum Chordata; class Lepidosauria; order Squamata; family Charinaidae; genus Charina; species Charina bottae. The sequence continues at coordinate 51,937,638 of JALMGJ010000007.1, forward strand.
AAAAAGCACTGAAAGGTATAAAAAGTAAATAAGGTCACATCTTCTCCTTTGTGTTGTAACACAACTCATCTTATGGAAAAGCAAAATGGTTTCTTAATCTAAAGTAGTATTTCCACACATTTGGAGGAGGGTGCTTAATTTAGCAAGTCTATTCTGAGCACAGAATTATGTATAAGTCTCTACTTAGAGTTATAAGCATGTGGCACTGGGCCTTTGAGAGTCCTTGCATTAAATTAGACATTTCAGAATATTTCCAGAAAATACTTGTCTGGATGACAATTGCTAAGTTGTACTTAGGCTTCCGCTATTGTAAATGTTTTGTACCTATGTAGCTTTCTCTTTCTGTCTGTCTCTGTATGTAAATACATGTACACACAAATACACTTGATTATTTCAGAGTGTTTTAAATATGTTAACAAGCAGCACTTTATGTTTTGACTGTTTTGCATTAGCTATACTGAACATTTTAAAAATCTATTATTGAACATATTCTTCAAAATACTATATACAAATTGCTTTTATCTTGAAGAAATAATACAGATTGGGTTTTACATGTGCAGAGCCATAAACCATGGTTTACAAACTATAATAAAGGTAAAGGTTCCCCCCGCACACGTGCAGTCGTGTCCGACTCTAGGGGCTGGTGCTCATCTCCGTTTGTTAGCCGAAGAGCCAGCGGTGTCCAAAGACGCTTCCACGGTCATGTGGCTGCATGACGCACACGGAACGCTGTTACCTACCCACCGAAGTGGTACCTATTCATCTACTTGCATTTGTATGCTTTTGAATTGCTAGGTTGGCAAGAGCTGTGGGATAATGCTGGCTTATAGGGTTAAGGCGCAGAGTAAACAGACAGAGCGCAGCTTTTATGGCTAAAATGTTTACTTGTAATAAAAGCAATAAATGTATATATAGTTACAGTATTGCAAAAAGGAAAAACAAACTTACAAGCAGAGTATTGTGTATTGTTTCCATTGACAGACATGAAGGGGCTCATGCCATGGCCTACACACACAGCCATGCATAGCTACGCACATCCCAGTCTTCACATGGAGTAGAGCACACACACGAACATGGCTAAAAGACCGGACAGAAGTCAAGAAGCATAGACCCATAGTTCACAGCTGAGATATACACTTGTTCCAGCTTTCTGATTGGAGGAACCTTAGGGTCAGGGGGTCACAAAGCCTTTTCAGAGTTATGAAGCCTAAAGTGTTAAGCATTGTACATAGTATAAACTGCCATGAGGTGGCAGTGTTGCATCTAAGCAAGCATACTGTCTCCCCCCGATAAATTGTTAGGGCACTTGTTCCCATGAGAGAGTTTTTGGACTTAGACATAACATCACGTGATGGCAGCTGCACCTGTTTTATCAGTGAAGTTGTTTTTGGAAACGCTACAGAAAGTAGAAAAAACAATTTGCAATTCACAAGGAAACTCTGACAAGAGCTGGGGCGAGTGCGGAAGCTCACTCCGTCACGCGGGGCTAGAGATTCGAACCTCCGAACTTGCGACCTTCCAATCGACAAGCCTGGCGTCTTACCCGCTGAGCCACCACGCCCCTTCCCAAACTATAATGCTATAATGCACAAACTATAATGCCTGGGTTCAAATGACAAGCTAAGTTCAAACCATATAAGCCAATTATAGGTTAGCATAATTTGTAGACGTTTTTGTATTTTTATGCTAGGAAAATTGAGAAATTACTGTGTGAGCTGTGATTTCCTTCTGAGCTTTAAGTAGTCTAGTTGCTATGCCATTATGGTCTAATCTTAATTTGTGGTGTGTTTTCTTATGACAGGGCAAAGAAACCATCTGTTTCTCTAAAGGAGAGAGACCATATGAAAATGAAAGAAGACTTAACTAAAGCTCAGGTAAAGGACAAATATGTGAATAAATGTTTTGTTTGGAGACGCACTGTTTCATTTAAAATCTGTATAAAAGTATGGTGTTAAGTTTTATATTATTTTGTTCTATTTCTGTTAATCAGAAGATTATTTTTAAAGCCATTTAAGAGAAAAACGTAATGAGTTCAGGATAAGAAAGATGGACACAGAATGCAACACCCAGGTAGAAATTGTTTTAGAAAGATGGGTTATTTATTTATTTCTTTTCTTTTCTATCCCGCCTTTATTATTTTTATAAATAACTCAAGGCGGCGAACATACCTAATAATCCTTCCTCCTCCTCTTTTCCCCACAACAACCCTGTGAGGTGAGTTGGGCTGAGAGAGAACTCACAGTCTCTTGGTTTCTAGCCCGTTGCCTTAACCACTAGACCAAACTATATTGCTGGAAGCACAGAAGGAGGGCTTATTCAGTCAAATTTTTCTGATTTTATATTTATTTCAGATAAATATGATTTTAAAAATTCAGAAAGCAATAACTGGTTGGTAACCCACTCCAACTAAATTATATTCACTGAGATGTATTAGGAAAACTGGGTGAATTTTTGTATATCTTTATAATAGGGCATAGCTTTCCAAACTCTGTGTCGCGACACTTTAGTGTGTTGCGACAAAACCCGAAAGTGGTGATGGCACTTTGCCGCAGCGGCGCGCCATCAGCGCTTCCGGGTTTTAGAGGAAGACACGAGGCCGCTGCTGCCACCGCCATGCACGCAGCCACTGCTGCGCACGCTCCTGTGCCACCGCCGTGCACGCCGCACGTGCCGCCGCTGCCACCGTTGGTGTGTCGCCAACATCTGGAGTTTGGAAAGCACTGTAATAGGGAGAGGCAAGCAAATCTTTAAATTTACAAACTGAATATAAATGAAATACCTAAATATAAATTTAAATTGATATTGACATTGTAGGAAAACATTCAGTCACTTCAGGAAGAGAAGAAAATGCTTGAAGAGAAGCTACAGAAAGCATTAGAGGTATTTTGGGGGAGAATCTTCTAGTCCCTTTAGGCAGAAATGCATTCACATGTTTAGTTCTAGCATATTAAGTTATACTGTCAAATGAACATTTACTCAGATCAGTTTATGAAATTCAGCTCTCATTATTTCCCGACTTTATTCTTATGACTGGTTACAAAGATAGACTATAGGAATTGGCAAAGTATGTTGGTCATGGCTTGTGGATTTTGTGAAGGACTGGAGAAGATTTGGAGCTTATTTGGAATCCTTCTGAGCTGTGAGTTGGTGTGATAGATGTTCATGATGGCTGCAGGTAATGGTGACAAGCAGAGCCTTTGGAGGGGCTTCTGGTTGACCAAGAAGGAAGAGCTGTTTGGCAGCCTGTGCTTGATTGAATGATGGACTGCAACTAATAGTCATTTGGTGAGCTGGGGGAGAGCGGTGGCAGCAGCACTGCTGCTCTGCAGCTGTTCAGCAGCAGGTGGTGCTGGGCTGGAGGCACTGCCACTCATCTGTGGAAGAATTGGTGATACAGTAATGGCAATGTGGCTGGTGATGATCCCTGACCTGATGGCAGTGATAGTGGGTGTGTTCAGCTAGGACTGATTTCCCAGCCAAGCAAAAACCATGGCCTGGGGATGCCTGACCTTGATGTTGCAGAAGGAATGGGCACCTGGGTGATGGCAGTGGACTTAAAAAAAACACTATTGATTTATTCCTCACATTTATATACTGTAGCTACTCATCTCACAAACGTGACTCTGGACAGCATACAATAAAAAAACAACCATAAAAAAGAAACATTAAAGCATCCCATAATAAAAGAACAACATTGTTAAAAAAGACTAAAAGAGAGCATCTTCGATGTTACAAACAGTGTAGCCATCTCAGCAATTCTCCAGTTCCTTGAGATCCCCAAGCCTCTTGACACAACCACACTTTGAGGGACTTCCGTAAGGCTCCCAAGGATGAGGCCAGTCTCACCTTGGGGGGAACAATGTTCTACAGGGCGGGCGCCACAGCAGAAAAGGCCCATCTCCTTGGTCCTGCCAAATGTAACTCCTTAACAGACGGGACCTGCAACATACCCCTTCTGCCGGACCTGATGGGACAGGCAGACGTAATTGGGAGGAGGCAGTCCCTCAAATAACCTGGCCCCATGCCATGAAGGTCTTTAAAGGTCAAAAAGAGCACCTTGAATTGGACTCGGAAGCAAACTGGCAACCAATGCAGCTCATGGAGCAGAGGTGTAACATGTGCTATTCTAGGAGCACATGTAACTGCTCACATCACCACATTTTGCACCAGCTGAAGCTTCCGAATACTCTTCAAGGGCAGCCCCATGTATAGCTCATTACAGTAGTCCACTTGGAAAGTGACTAGGGCATGAGTGTCTGTGAGCAGAGCCTCCTGATCCAGGAACAGCGCAACTGGTGCACAACACAAAGCTATACAAAAGTCATCCTAGACATGACTGCCACCTGCTCCTTGAGCAGGAGTTGCAAGTCCAGGTGGATCTCCAGGTTTCACACTGGATCTGTTTGGGGCAGTGCAACCCCATCCAGTACCTTAGAAATGGAAAGTCCCAGAAACGGAAGGCCCTAAAAACCAAAGCCGCTCAGTCTTGCCAGGGTTCAGCCAAACCTTGTTCCCCATCTAGGCCCCCACAGCCCCCAGGCACTGGGATAGGACATCAACAGCATCACTTAATTCACCAGGGGCGGAGATATATAATTGGGTATCATCAGCATACTGATGTTATCTCTTCCCATGACGACTGATGATCTCACCCAGCGGCTTCATTTAAATGTTAAACAGGAGCAGGGAGAGCACTGACCCCTGTGGTACGGTAAGGGTTGAGGGTGGGATCTCTTGCCCCCAATAAACACTGACTAGTATCGGCCCCAGAGAAAGGAGGAGAACCAGCACAAAACTGTGCCACCCACCCCCAATCCCGAGAGCCGATCTGGAAGGATACCATGGTTGATGGTATTGAAGGCTGCTGAGAGATCAAGTAGAGCAAGGCTGGACACAAAACCCCCATCCCACTGTCACCAGAGATCATCCAAAAGCACAACCAGTGCTGTTTCTGTCCCATACCCAGGTCTGAATCCTGACTGAAAAGGGGTCCAGATAATCTGTTTCATCCAGGCTCCTCTGAAGTCGCTGCACGACCACCTTCTCAACCACCTTCCCGAAAAAGGGGAGGTTAGATACTGGATGAAAATTTTCCAGTAAGGTGGGATCCAGCAATAGTTTCTTGAGGAGGGGCTGAACCAGCGCCCCCTTAAGAGGCGGAGGAACAACTCCCTCACCCAAGGAGGAATTTACCACTGCTAGAACCCACCTACACATCACTCCCTATGTGTTTCAGGTCTCAAACTCACACACACAGGTTGCTAGGTGAGAAAAGCAATTTACTCAAGGCTGCACAGATAATGGCAGATAAGGGAAGGAATGTTAATCAAACAGTCTCTTGGAAAGAAAGCTTGCCTGGGTGATTTCATTTTCAACAGGAGCACGCAGGAGAGAAGTCAAAATCCAGTCCAGACAGCCAAGTCGGGTTTGTCAACCAGTCCAAAAGTCACAGTTTCACGAGCAGGATTCACAGGAATGACACATTGGAGCAGGAGATCAGACGGTTGTTTCCAACAGAAAAACATGGGTCAGGGCTGCCTCTTAAATCAGGCTGCAGCCAGCTAACTTCAATAGGGTTAGTTACTACCTTGCTTGGTAAGGAGCCTCATTGAGTGTCTTTGTTCTGCTCTTCGCTCTACTCACCGAGTGTGAGGGCTTGGGGGCCATGCCTTGTCATCTGACTGCTCCAGCTGTTCTGATGGTGCCTGTGTTTGATCAGCTTCAGGTGATTCCTGGCGTGGTGCCTCCTGAGGTTGACATTCCACAGTTTTATCTGGAGCAGCTTCTTCAGAGTCAGAATCTGAGTTCTGGGCCATGGCACTGGGCAGCTTCAGATAGCCAGGAGGGGCATGGGTCCAAAGAGCAGGTGGCTGAGCTCACAGTCATAAGGACCCTGTCCACTTCGTCAGACCTAACTGGTTCAAACCATTCCCATATAACAGGGCAAGACTCCGTCCCAGGCATCTCCCCAGGATCTGCAACAAAGCCAGCATCCAACTGAGAACCAATTTGAGCGGCTTTGTCTGATGGATGCTGAACCTGTAAGGGGATCTCTGAGAACCCTTACCCAAGAGGGCATGTGTCACCTGAAACAAGGCCACTGGATGGCTATCTGTAGACACAATAAGGGCAGAGAAGTATTGTCGCTTCGCCACCCTTACTGCCACAAGGTGGGCCTTAATAGCGCCTCTAACCCATGTCTGGTTGAGTTCGTTCCTCATTGAGTGCCAGTGATGATCTAGATATCTCTACTCCTGTTTCATCTCCCTTAGCTCTTCCGTGAATGACAGGGAGTGATGGGATCCAGAAGAGGGGAGAGATCACATAGGCACGATCCAATCTGAGGCCTCAGCCCTTTTGTTCCAAGCAGCAACCAAGGCTTCAGATGGACTGTGCAGCAGACCAGCAGGAACAGCCCCCAGCTCCCTCTGAAACCCATCAGGGTCCATCAGTCGCCGAGGGCAGACTGATCTAATAGGTCCTGCCTGCTTGCAGTGGATAGTGGCACCAGAGAATTCCATGGCTACCAGGGCATGATCTGACCATGACAAGGGAGACACCAAAAGTTCCTCCAATTCCAGATCACATTGTCACTGCTCTAAGAGGAAGACCAGATCCAGTGTGTGACCATTGTCCCATGTCGGGCTCTGGATAGCCTGGAATAGGCCCATGGCTGTCATGGTAGCCATGAACTCCTGAGCTGCCTCAGACCCCACCCCCAGAGAAGGGAGATTGAAGTCCCCCAAGACCATAATACTGGGGAACTCCACTGTTGTTGTTGGAAGGTCCCGTGCCTATTGTGAAGCTTGCTGGGGAGTGTCCACCTTGTCCCCTGCATGTGGCAAGGAGACTCAAAGAGATCAGAACATGTGCATGGTGTTCCACCTTTCAGCAGCTCTGGAGCTTTCCCTCTATGTTATCTGAAAAACTGATTGGTGGAAGAAGATGGACTTGTGAACTTTGGATAGAGAGGATTTTGGTGCATAGCGCTGAGAGGCCAGTGTCACCTGGGATGCAGCTGTTTGTTTTCCCTCTGGGTAGAAAGTAGTGAGGCAGTGACAATCCTTAGCTATTCAATCAGAATAGAAGAAAACCTGGTAGCAAAGGCCCAGCAAGGAACAAGAGGCAAAATATGCTATTTAAAAAAGAAATCAATATGATTTAGCACGAAGGAGAGGATTATGTCTCTGTCATTGCCATCATATTTTGTGGATTCTGCATTGAGAATTTCAAGTTTAAAGACTATGAAACCTGATGAACTTGTTAGGAAATGTTATGTATTCTACTTAATTTTTTAAAAAAATACAGGAAGTTGAGAAGGCAAAGATTCAACTTGCTGAAATACCTCCAACTATTCCAGACTGGCAATTCCCTTATACAGCAGTTGGGGAAGAGGCACCAAAGAAAGGCAAGAAAATGTCAAAAGGGAAAGTTAAAGGAGATGATTTAAGACAAATCTCTGTTAGTGGAACAGAAAAAACAACCCCAAAATTGCTAAGAGCTGACGCAGGAAAAACAAGTGAAACACTTCCACGAAAAAGTCAGGAATTTTCTAAACAAAAACAAAAAGGACCAGCTGGTGTTATGGAAAAACCTCCAAAAGTGCCTTTTCAATCTGAAGACATTGATAAAAAAATGGAAGAATCAAAGGAAATAAAAGCTGAGATGGTAAGCAATATTGTTGCTGTTATTATAGTTATTAAGATTATTTTTGAATGAATGAATTTAGAGCACATAATGAAGTATTTTTTACAGTAACGAAATAATGTACTTTAAATAGACTTTTATTTATATTAATAAAGAATATTAATATTAAATATCAGTATTTACACACAAATGTGTGTAAGAAGTGATGTGTAATTTTTCTTATGTAATGGTTTGTACTTTTATGGTATTCATGCTTTGGAAGCTGAAATCTTATCAAAATAATAGATATCTAGGCTTTGGTCAAGCCTTTTCCTTTCAGTATTCCTTTACACTGACTAAATTTATTGGAAAATCCAGACATTTTTATCTTCCTTTTATAGTTTTCCTTCTTATCATCTTCTCTAGTTACAGCTTTTTTTCTGCTTACAAAATTTATTTCCATGGGTTGTTTGCACCATGTGGGCTCTCCAATCTAGGTAGAGCTGCATGGCCTTCCAAAAGTGTCAATTGTATAGGACTCCCAATGGGCATTCACTGTGCCTCTTTTAGTTTTGGAGAGGAGTATATTTTTGGTACCTGCTTGCATTGTTAGGCATTAACAAACTAAGCCAGGAGATTTTGGTCCTCAAGATTATGGGCATCTTTTTGGGAAAAGACCACAGATTCTTAGCTTATTACTAATCCAACCATCATTACATTGGATTTTGAAGCTTGCCACATGGAGCTAATTCGTATTATACTACTTTGGCACACAAAATAGCTAATGCCATCAGATCAGATTTGGAACTGATAGCACCTCTCACTCTGGGTTGCTTTATGGGTGGTCAAGAAGGAATAAATATTGAGGTCTGCAGTGCTTTACACTAATTGAATCTGAACTTTGTTGTTTATTCGTTCAGTCGTTTCCGACTCTTCGTGACTTCATGGACCAGTCCACGCCAGAGCTTTCTGTCGGCCGTCACCATCCCCAGCTCCCCAATGGTTGAGTCTGTCACCTCCAGAATATCATCCATCCATCTTGCCCTTGGTCGGCCCCTCTTCCTTTTGCCTTCCACTTTCCCTAGCATCAGCTTCTTCTCCAAGGTATCCTGTCTTCTCATTATGTGGCCAAAGTACTTCAGTTTTGCCTTTAATATCATTCCCTCAAGTGAGCAGTCTGGCTTTATTTCCTGGAGTATGGACTGGTTTGATCTTCTTGCAGTCCAAGGCACTCTCAGAATTTTCCTCCAACACCACAGTTCAAAGGCATCTATCTTCCTTCGCTCAGCCTTCCTTATGGTCCAGCTCTCACAGCCATAGGTTACTACAGGGAATACCATTGCTTTAACTATGCGGACCTTTGTTGTCAGTGTGATGTCTCTGCTCTTAACTATTTTATCAAGATTTGCCATTGCTCTCCTCCCAAGAAGTAGACGTCTTCTGATTTCCTGGCTGCAGTCAGCGTCTGCAGTAATCTTTGCGCCTAGAAATACAAAGTCTGTCACTGCCTCCACTTTTTCTCCCTCTATTTGCCAGTCATCAATCAAGCTCGTTGCCATAATCTTGGTTTTTTTGAGGTTTAACTGCAACCCAGCTTTTGCACTTTCTTCTTTCACCTTCGTCATAAGGCTCCTCAATTCCTCCTCGCTTTCAGCCATCAAAGTGGTATCATCTGCATATCTGAGATTGTTAATGTTTCTTCCAGCGATTTTAACTCCAGCCTTGGATTCCTCAAGCCCAGCATGTCGCATGATGTGTTCTGCGTACAGGTTGAATAGGTAGGGTGAGAGTATACAGCCCTGCCGTACTCCTTTCCCAATCTTAAACCAGTCCGTTGTTCCGTGCTCTGTTCTTACCGTTGCTACTTGGTCGTTATACAGATTCCTCAGGAGGCAGACAAGATGACTTGGTATCCCCATACCACCAAGAACTTGCCACAATTTGTTATGATCCACACAGTCAAAGGCTTTAGAATAGTCAATAAAACAGAAATAGATGTTTTTCTGAAATTCCCTGGCTTTCTCCATTATCCAGCGGATATTGGCGATTTGGTCTCTAGTTCCTCTGCCTTTTCTAAACCCAGCTTGTACATCTGGCAATTCTTGCTCCATGAATTGCTGGAGTCTACCTTGCAAGATCTTGAGCATTACCTTACTGGCATGTGAAATAAGTGCCACTGTTCGATAGTTTGAACATTCTTTATTGCTTCCCTTTTTTGGTATGGGGATATAAGTTGATTTTTTCCAATCTGATGGCCATTCTTGTGTTTTCCAAATTTGCTGGCATATGGCATGCATCACCTTGACAGCATCATCTTGCAAGATTTTAAACAGTTCAGCTGGGATACCATCGTCTCCTGCTGCCTTGTTATTAGCAATGCTTCTTAAGGCCCATTCAACCTCACTCTTCAGGATGTCTGGCTCTAACTCACTGACCACACCGTCAAAGCTATCTCCAATATTATTATCCTTCCTATACAGATCTTCCATATATTCTTGCCACCTTTTCTTGATCTCTTCTGCTTCTGTTAGGTCCTTACCATCTTTGTTTTTGATCATACCCATTTTTGCCTGGAATTTACCTCCGATGTTTCTAATTTTCTGGAAGAGCTCTCTTGTCCTTCCTATTCTATTGTCTTCTTCCACTTCCGCACATTGCTTGTTTAAAAATAATTCTTTATCTCTTCTGGCTAACCTCTGGAATTTTGCATTTAATTGGGCATATCTCCCCCTATCACTGTTGCCTTTTGCTTTCCTTCTTTCTTGGGCTACTTCCAGTGTTTCAGCAGACAGCCATCTTGCCTTCTTGGTTTTCTTTTTCTTTGGGACGTTTTTTGTTGCCGCCTCCTGAACAATGTTGCGAACTTCTGTCCATAGTTCTTCCGGGACCCTATCTACTAAATCTAGTCCCTTAAATCTATTCTTCACCTCCACTGTATATTCCTTAGGAATATTAGTGAGCTCATATCTAACTGATCTGTGGGTCTTCCCTATTCTCTTTAGTCTGATTCTAAATTTTGCAATAAGAAGTTCGTGATCTGAACTACAGTCAGCTCCAGGTCTTGTTTTTACCGACTGTATAGATGTCCGCCACCTTTGGCTGCAAAGGATGTAGTCAATCTGATTTCGGTGTCGACCATCTGGTGAAGTCCATGTATAAAGTCGTCTTTTAGGTGAATCTGAACTAGCAAAATACAAAAAGAAGTTGACATAACTCTTGTTCTGTTTAGGACTCCCTACTTGGAACCTGCATTTCAGCTTTGGGTCATATCAATCATCAGGTTTCAAATCTGAGTCTTGGGACTCCATCTTAGAGGAAGATGACTGAGCAAAATTTCAACTTTGTGGATTATGTCATGTTAACCAAGGGACCATGCAGGAAACTGTTGGCTAATGAGTCTGTGTTTCTATTCAGAAGGAATAGCTTGGATGGCAACTTCTTTTGGTTTAGAAGTTAGATAATAAGACCAATCTTTTAAAGATCCACTCTTCAAATTAGTGCATGATGCCACAGGTGTTCTGCATTGGTTTACAAGGAGATCAGTTTGCCCCAAGTATCTTATGAAATTGCTTGGTTTCCAGAGGTTACTATGTGAATTCTCCAAGTTAGCAGTGGGCAGTTCCACTTAGGCTTTAGCTATCTGGTGAAGGTGCCAAAGGCCTTAGATGAAATTGCACTTGAATGGTCTCTCCTGGTTTGCTGACACAAGAGGTCTCTTTGGCTTACTGAGAAGCTCCAGAGAATGAACCAAGAGATAACTACAGAGCCTCAGGCATAAAACAAGGAGTGATTCTGACCAATTGTGTTAGATCTTATGTTCAGGCTTACACATTGGTGATAAGAGTGGTGTTGTTGTTGTTGTTTATTCGTTCAGTCGTTTCCGACTCTTCGTGACTTCATGGACCAGTCCACGCCAGAGCTTTCTGTCGGCCGTCACCATCCCCAGCTCCCCAATGGTTGAGTCCGTCACCTCCAGAATACCATCCATCCATCTTGCCCTTGGTCGGCCCCTCTTCCTTTTGCCTTCCACTTTCCCTAGCATCAGCTTCTTCTCCAGGGTATCCTGTCTTCTCATTATGTGGCCAAAGTACTTCAGTTTTGCCTTTAATATCATTCCCTCAAGTGAGCAGTCTGGCTTTATTTCCTGGAGGATGGACTGGTTTGATCTTCTTGCAGTCCAAGGCACTCTCAGAATTTTCCTCCAACACCACAGTTCAAAAGCATCTATCTTCCTTCGCTCAGCCTTCCTTATGGTCCAGCTCTCGCAGCCATAGGTTACTACAGGGAATACCATTGCTTTAACTATGCGGACCTTTGTTGTCAGTGTGATGTCTCTGCTCTTAACTATTTTATCAAGACTTGCCATTGCTCTCCTCCCAAGAAGTAGACGTCTTCTGATTTCCTGGCTGCAGTCAGCATCTGCAGTAATCTTTGCGCCTAGAAATACAAAGTCTGTCACTGCCTCCACTTTTTCTCCCTCTATTTGCCAGTCATCAATCAAGCTCGTTGCCATAATCTTGGTTTTTTTGAGGTTTAACTGCAACCCAGCTTTTGCACTTTCTTCTTTCACCTTCGTCATAAGGCTCCTCAACTCCTCCTCGCTTTCAGCCATCATCATCAAGAGTGGTGAAACACCAGTATTTCTCTGCTCTTACTGCATCTGCAGATTGCCAGTCAGTGGCCCTTTACAAAGTGGCCTTATTGGGGAAGGACAGATGGGATGAACATTTAAAAGGCTGCTATGAGGAATTTTCTAAGAATCTGGAAGATAAAACTGCTCAGATCCATTCTGAGTCCGATGCTGGCTGGGCAGGTCCAGAGAAGATGGCTGAGACTTCATCCTGCAAGGTTATTTTGGAAGGGTTTGATCCTATGACTCCAAAGAAAATTGGTGCTCCAACATAGAGCCTGCCTTTACATTCACAAAAACTTCCTTTGCAACATGCCAGGAAGAATGCTGAAAATTATCCAATTTGTTTTTTGACATATAGGTAAAGGTAAAGGTTCCCCACACACATTTTGTGCAGTCATGTCCGACTCTAGGGGCCCGTGCTCATCTCCGTTTGTTAGCCGAAGAGCCAGCGTTGTCTGAAGATGCTTCCACGGTCATGTGGCCGGCATGACGCATGCGGAACGCTGTTACCTTCCCACCGAAGTGGTACCTATTCATCTACTTGCATTTGCATACTTTTGAATTGCTAGGTTGGCAAGAACTGGGGCGAGTGCGGGAGCTCACTCTGTCACACGGGACTTGGGATTCGAACTTCTGAACTTGCGATCGACAAGCCTGGCGTCTTACCCGCTGAGCCATAATGTTGATAATTGGGTTATAATCTGTTCTGCCATAAGTTTGGTTGTATTCTGAAATGAGAAGAGGTGCCTTCTAAGGTCCTCTGAATCTCAGCAGAAAACCTAAACAATAAGTTTCCTTCTTATTAAGAAGAAGGAAGAAAAGAAATCTTTCTTTCAAATGTCTGAAAATTAAGCTTTTAAATTCATTTACAACCTTGAATAATTTGATGCATTATGTTCTAAAAACAACATTTAAATAGGGGAGAAAGCTGAATCCTTAACAGCATTCAAATGAAGGCATCTTATACTAATTTGTTCACAAATAATAGTACTATAGGATTGAGAATTAATATTTTTTACCAAAATGAAATTTAAAGATCATCTTAGAATATTTATTTGGATGAGTAGTTGATGAAAGTTCATAAGTAGATATGATACATTAAGATAAAGGAGATTTTCCAAGCTCCTTGTATACAGATGTATATAAATTGATTATATTTTTTTTCAAAGGTTGATTCCAAAGGTGTGTCAAAACCCAAGGAATCTTCTGAAGTGAAGAAACGACGTACAAAGGGGTAGGTATTAAAAGTTGATAATGTAGTAAAATAGTATCATGAAGTATCATGACTTTCAATAGTGAACAACTGCTTTAGAATCATTTCCAGTAGTAACTAACTTTTTGCCTCATGCCTAAGAAATATAATATATAATTTAGTCACTGCAGTATACATGTATAGCTCTTATTTGTTATGCTATTAAATAATTTAGTCACTGCAGTATACATGTGTAGCTCTTATTTGTTATGCTATTAAATAATTACATCACTTTTTTCCTGCTATTGAAATGTCTTTCATCAGGGTCTGCCAAAGATATTTTGATACCAGAGGCAAAAATATTCCTTAATTACTGTAAGTTCCTATAATAATTTGTTTTGAACAACAAATCTAACTTCGACCACACAGAGTCATGCTGGTCAGTCTTTCCGTTGTATCTATAAAGGATCAGTTTAAAGGCTGAAAGCGCACACATTTCTTTAAGCCAGAATTTTATCCCTTAGGTTGTACCTTCTTTCCAGCTGCACATTATTATCTTCTTTACTACACCCAACAGTGATATACCCAGAGTTCCTCATAGATTGACAAGTTTCAATTTTTCAGTAAATACTGTAGTTAAACAACACATTCACATGTTTAAATATTAATTCCCTTCTCAATACATAATGATAAAAATGCAGATATTAAACCAAAATGGGACAACCAAAGATCAAGTTCAAATCATGGGTATGAAAGTTACTTCAAATTTATTACACTCAGGTATAAAAAATTTGAAAGACAACATTTCTTAAAAACTGCTGGAGTGTCCAGTAACATGAAAAAATGTTTTTGATGAACTTATCACAAACTCCTAAGACGTGCCTGATGTTAAAACACAAAAGACCACTGATTTGTTTAGATAGTGTATTCAAACTCTATTCCAAAGTTCTTGTACAGTAAGTTGTCAATCCTTAGCAATATTTTTCAGTTGCTTAAATAGCTGAACAGCAGATCTGGACTCTGCCAAAAACTTCTACAAATGCCCAATAATTTAGGAATTTTAGAGGCTGCCAATATACAAGGTCGAAACAGATCAACAAATACTTTTATTAAAGTTATTGCCACTCAACATTAAAAAAATCAAAAATCAAAAAGATTTTTGTACTGATTCAAAAGCTTTAAAAATATTAAATTATCCTGCTCATTTTTACTGAAAATATAGATACATAATATTTTTAGATTTGGGTACATTATATAATATATATATATATATATATATATATACAGTATGAATTTTGTATTTTATGTCTGAGATTTTGGCAATTGTTTTTATACAACTTTGCTGTTTCATTTTATTTGGAAATAATAGTTATCAACTTTCATTTTATTTGGAAATAGTAGTTATCAACTTCCTCTCTACCCTCCCCCATGTTAATTAGTATGAGAATCTCTCTAATATATTAATGGCTAGTTTAAGATGTTCAAGTAATTATTGTTCTGTAAGTATCTATGACTTAATATTTTGTAAGGACCATACATTGCTAGACCTAGATTACAGATTTGGTTATAGATTTGATCTATATATATTGCTGAGCAATATCTCAATCTCTCCTTGGCAAAGATTTATTCAAAGATTATTGTTTCTAATGCAAGTTACTATGAATGATTTCTAAAGCAAATTTTCTTATAGTGCAATGGCACAGAAAATTACTGCCTATTAGTTGTAAGATGAACACTAGAACCGCTCTAAGTTCACAAAAAGGCAATTCAGAGGAGAATTCATTGTGTTCTGCTCTGAATTGCCTTTTTGTGAACTTAGAGCGGTTCTGATATGATAATGCACCTATGTAGATAGATCACAGGCAGATCCTTTTAAAAAAAATGGCAACTTTCAAATAGCTCTTCTTTTCATCTATGGATCCTTGTTCCATTAACAAAACATGGACTTATATATACAACTGGGTTAGTAAGTAACACAGTTGTTCAAAAGTAGTTTTTAATTCTTATTGCTACATCAGAATAACAAAGAGTACAAAACTCAGCTAGAACTCTAGACCCTAGAAAAGTATATTCCACATGCTGCCTACCAGCATTTCTCTTTGCTGTTTTCTGCTGGACAAGTGAAGACCTAGGATCTCTTTTTCAAGCAGCTAGAGGATTTAGGAAAATCCAAACCTTAAAACAGGAATGAGCAAGCTGTGGTGTAAATCCTGTTTTTGCATGATTGCTGAAAATTAATGGCACAATTCCCATCATTTTGTTGTGGGAAACCAATAAAATATGTAATATAAACCCTAAAATAGTGAAAACTCTGGTTGTTTTGGGAAATACTGGTATAAGGTAACATCAATTGAATTTTTCAAGAAGAAAAGGGATGGTAGAAATGTGATTAACTTGATTATTAGTCTCCATTGGGCTATATTTTCTGCCATTTAACATTGATCTTTTCACTTATTTAGTAATCAGCAATTTACTGATAATTCTGATTTTAAGTAGGCCACTATTAATAGATTTGTCTTATATCTTTTAGTCAGTGATGTTGAATTTCAGCATTAGCTTTTGGGGTAGTGATGAAATAGCATGGAATAGCAGTTTGTTAATGGGCAAAGGCAGAGAGGACTGTGATGTCAGATTGGCCAAGTGAAAGAAAAGGGGTCAGACTATTTGTTTATTGATTTATAAGGCCAGCTAATTGCAAACAATTTTAAGTGGCATACAAAAAAGATTGAAAGCATATTATAACAAAGAAAAACAATGAACAACTGCACTGGGGAAATAAAATGTAAAATACCAGCATTGAAGCAGGATCAGGGTCATATGGATCAGATGAAAGGAGCAGCATCAATTCAGTGCTGACTTCACTTCTGGTATTTTTCTCAGCCTGTAATAGTTTAATATACAGTAGGTCAACATTGAGATTGGAAGGGCTATTGCTCTAGGTGGTATGTAAAAAATAACTATCCTCCAAGTTTCAGATGTAATAGGTTGGGGGATTTGTTTTTCTCAGTGGTGTCTTCCTGCTTTTTAGTTAAAAATAAACATGGGTTTGATGTCAATGTGCAGAGAATTGTTTGGGCCTCTCAAACAATTCTGTTCTTCCCTTGAGAAGGTAAAATCTTGATTCTGAGTGTTTGTTTCTGGTTCTGGAGAGTTGAAAGAGCATGTGAGCTCTATGTATTTATTAGATTTATTTATTTATTTATTTTTAATTTATTTATTTATTTATTTATTTATTAGATTTATTCCTGCCTTTATTTTGTACAACTCCAGGCAGCATCCTATTTTCCCCACCGCAACAACCCTGTAAAGTGGATTGGGCTGAGAGAGATTAACTGGCCTCCAGCTGGCTTTCATGCCTAACGGAGGGTTAGAACTCATGGTTTCTAGTTCAGCACATTAATCACTACATCAAACTGACTCTGTTAGTATACAGTAGTATGCTGCTAACATTTTTTAAATCTCAATTATTTATTTTGATTTAGTTTTATTATTATTATTTAGTGTTACAATTCCCAGACTTTAGATTCTAGGGACATCAACAACAAGGAGTTCATACTTATAGGACCAGTATTGGGCTGTTACTGTGCTTATGTATCAACAGATCATCCTTTAGGCTTGGTAATTTCTACTGGACAAATTTATGGAATTTATTTATTCCACTGTCACAGACAAATCATGACATCATATATTTTAGACTCTAACTCTAAGTCTATGCAGAGTTAGAAGACCAGTCTGGTCTTGGAGACTGATCAATCCAATATTTTCTGACGGCTTCTAAGGGATTTCCTGTTAAATGCCTAGTGTTCCTACTAAAGTCAATATGTAAAACATGATCTGAATAGAGATGGTAATCAATATAATTTCTCAAGCATATACAGGTAGTCATCGCTTAATGACCACCCTGTTTGGTGACTATTCAAAGTTTCAATGGCACTGAAAAAGTAACTTTATGACTAGTCCTTGCACTTACAACCGTCACAGCATCCCCACGGTCACGTGATCAAGATTCAGGCACTTCACAACTGGCGGGTGTTTACGACCATCAAAGCGTCCCCCCATGGTCACTTGACTGTCATTTGCGTGCTTCACAGCCAGCTTCCAACAAGCAGAGTCAATGGAGAAGCTGGCAGTAAAATTGCAAGTCGTGGTCACGTGATGTCTTGCTTGATGACCGCAGGTGATTTGCTTAACAACTGCAATGGAAGTGAGGTCGTAAGTCCATCACGGTCAGTGATGTCTTGCTTAACGACCATGTTGCATAGTGATGGAGTTGCCAGTCCCAATTGTGGTCCTTAAGTGAGGACTACCTGTAATCATATTCCTTTACTATATCAGGAAGTTGAAGTGATAAAACATTGGGTAACAACGTCATAAATACAAAAAAGACTGATGAAACATAGATTAAAGTTCATGTTAGAGGCTTTTATAGTGTGGTGATGGCTATTTAAAGATTATTCAGAACACTGCTGTTCAGTAGAGTTGTTTCAAGTGATGTCATGCTTGGCGTGCCCAACCTTTTATGTTGAACAAAGGGAATCTTTTATGAAGATTGTAACTTGTTTGTAAAACATTTGTTAGTAACATTGCCTGTATCTGATGCAGTATAACTGATAGCATAATTACAGATGTTATTATACAACAAACTGTTCACCCTGATAGCAGATAAAATTTTTGGGAGAGGTGTGGATTGCCATGCTGATTTGCTGGTGAAGTTTGAAAAAAGCTAGTGGCCATAGTGTCTCTTGATGGATGAACGTGAGTGAGAGAAATTGAACATTCTTCAGTATGGCATTATGGTTTCCTATATATAGCACAACTTACTGCACCATTTTTTCTGGTCTCATTTATCATTTTTTTCTAATACCAAACTGTACCTATCTGTTTAACCCCGTGCCTTTCAGTTTGGAAGTGAAAAATCACTGTGGAGACCTTGGTGCTCTCTGAGCTTGGTTGTTTGCTTACAGATGTTTCATTATCCGACTAGGTAACATCATCAGTGCTAGTGAGTATGCGGTGTGCTTTGCAGAAAACAATACCCTTATCAAGGAACTACCAAGGAGAAAACCATTCCCCCACCAACAGTGGCAAGTCAACCTACTGTATATAAACAGGGAGCAAACCCTATACTCACTACCACTGATGATGTTACTAGTTGGGTAATGAAATGTCTGCAAGCAAACAACCAAGCTTAGAGAGCACCAAGGACTCCACAGTTCAACCCTGAGCTACATATAGTCTCCTCTATTGAAAAATCACTGCTGAAAAATCAGGTAGCATTTTGGCACGCTCATGGAACTTTCCAGATATACAGAAGTACATTATTTGTAAATTAAAATGATTTTTTAAAAAATAGAATCTGAAACTGTAGCTTCTGGTACCTGTGGAATGTGGAGGATGTTGACTGAAAGAAAGAAAAAATAAAGGAGAAAATTAGACTGCCAGAGCTTATATAACAGCTTATATTATTCTGGAAGGGAGAAGAGTTGGGTAAAATGTGTGCTTTGTAGTTTCATGTTTCTCCCCTCTTACCGTAAGGAATCTATATTGTGTCCGAGGGCCAATTTGGTGTAATGGTTAAAGTCACTTGGCTAGAAATCAAGAGTATATACAGTACATTCTAGTCTTGCCTTAGACATGAGGCCAACTGGATTACTTTGATCCAGTCACTCTCTCTCAGCCTTAGGAAGAAGGCAATCGCAAACCCCTTCTGAAATATGTTGCCAAGAGTACTACATGGACTTGTAGTCACCAGGAATCAAGGTTGACTCAAAGGCACATACACACACAAAAAAGTGTTTACTCCCCTGCCCCAACTGTAGAGCAATAAAAGCTCAGTTCCAAATATTCTGAGGCAAGGTTTTGTGAGAGTGAAAATACCTCTCCTTGATCTTTCACCAAGCAAACCTGTGCAGCACTATGAGTTTCTATTTGGACCTGGGAATACTGTGTAATCTTTACTGTGGGGCTTCAGTTGATATTTCTCCATTAGAGTATTCCCTAATAGGAATGTTTTGTCAATCAAAACAAAGGAAGCATTTTATGGTAGATCCCACTAAAAGAAGAAAAAAATGGTATTTGTTGGAAAGGTATTCCATTCCAATTTGTTGTAGCACAATTGTAATTGTTAATAACACTCACAGAATAATATATTAAAATTAATCCCGGATTGCTCTTTAGGTCCTAAAAGAATTCCTGAAAATCTTTGAAGAATGATTTCCAAACTTCCACGAGGAGTGAAATAAAACCAATACAAGGATGCCGGGTCTTGCTGATGAATAAATAAGATGTTTTGTGCTCCAATATGTTCTGCAGTCTTATTAGACACTACTGAAAACACCACTAGAAAAGTTTTAATTTGTTTTGAAAATATAATGCTTCCATTTTAGTTGTTTCTTCTTTAGGCTTTGTTCATTCATAGCATGTTTAAATATATATTGACCACTTTGGCTAAATTGCATTCCCATAATGGTTCATGAAAATAAAATTAAAAAATAACAAAAATCAGATATAAAATATTTAAAATTATAGTGAAGGCCATCTAAAACTAGCATATTGGTTTGGCAGAGGAGTCCCAATGTTTGCAGGCCCCTGATAATGGGATGACCAACATATCTGGGTATTCTGCCAGCAACAGATTGGCAGGGCAGAAGCAGTTCTTGCATGTGTGCTTGTGTGTAGGAGGGAAAAGAATCCCTCCAATAGTAACAAATTGGAACAATTAAATTTAGATTATTTCTGAGCTGATTTAAATATATTAAGTATTATGGGGCATGGAAGTGGACCAGAGGTACTTAGGATGTAGCGGTAGCCTCAGAGGACAGCAAGGAGTCAGGTAGGGCAGTCCAGTGTCTGATTTGCTTCTCCTAAGTTGGTCTCGCTCAGTCTGACAAGGGAACAATTAATATATGCTGTGGTACCTGAGGATAGTGTCACAGATAGATCTTAGAAATGTGTCCCAGAAGGTTCTTAAAAAGTACTTTACTGTTGCATTATAAAAACTTACTGTCTAATACAAAGACCGCGTGAGTCTTAGGAAGGCTGATTAGAGCTTTGGGCTGCTACGGGTAAGTTATTCCCCATTCAATCATATTTCTGTTAATAATTTGAAAATACTATTGCTATCCAATTATATTCTCTAAAATCTGATTAACATGATTCTGACCTAATCCAGCCAAAATTAAGAATGTTAGGCATACATAGATACATAATAAAGAATTAAAATGTGCCTCTTGATGTTTTTTTGTTGTCGTTTAGTCTAGCATTTTTAAAGGGGATTGGCTAATTTCCCTTTTCTCACATCACTTATATGTAAGAGATAGGTAAAGGTTCCCACCGCACATCTGTGCAGTCGTGTCCGATTCTAGGGGCCGGTGCTCATCTCTGTCTGTTAGCCGAAGAGCCAGCGTTGTCCGAAGACACTTCCATGGTCATGTGGCTGGCATGACGCACACAGAACACTGTTACCTACCCAATGAAGTGGTACCTATTCATCTACTTGCATTTGCATGCTTTCGAATTGCTAGGTTGGCAAGAGCTGGGGCTAGTGCGGGAGCTCACTCTGTCACGCGGGACTAGGGATTTGAACCTCTGAACTTGTGATCTTCCGATCGACAAGCCTGGCATCTTACCTGCTGAGCAACCACGCCCCTTTACAGTACCAAGATAGTCTGTCTATTATACAGCTGCTGGACCTTTTTTCTTTGCCTTTGTTTCATTATGGCAGGAAAAGAGAAGTGAATTTTTAAGCCTGATTTGGGATATGGTATAAAGTTAGAAAATGTTCCAGATACAACATTGTTTTTGGAAAATGATCACAGAAAACAAGAGAAATTATATTTAAGTTTCTAAATAAATTATATATAAATTCTAACCAATCCATATATGACATTTAAGAGTCAGGAACAAAATATTAAATTGGAAAAATATGTGTGTGATTGTGTACTTTCACATAATGGATTACTCATGTGTAATGTGTATATTGTTGGAATTTGATGATATGTATGTCATAAATAGCATTATGCCTGCAGAGGAATAAATGGAGATAACTATATTACAGTCAGATTTTGTTGTTAACTGTAGAATAAGATAGAATAAGATTTTTGCTAATTCCCAGAAAAGAATAAGGTTTTTCATATTATTCCTTTAAGCATTTTAGTGTGCTCTTTGGCCTAATGAACAATTTTATCCCTCTTCTCATGGATTGCTGGAGGGGTCTGCAATCTTTTGGAGGAGCCTTTTTGCAGCTGAGTAAGATTGTACTGCTGCAGATGCTCCCTTGTATCCCCTGAGAACTCCGTAGGCAAAAAGTAACAAAACCAGTGGTAACAAACTTAAGGACCCCAATGGAGAGTTCTGTATAGATGTTTGAGTCAGCTCTGTTAAATCAAAACTGCTTCAGTCCTCTCAGAGAAAACTTCATTTTGTACCATTACTTTCATTGGTGACATATAGATTGATAAAATTTGTCAGAATAAAAAGCTTCCTATAACTGCTACCACCACCACCAACTTCCATCCTTGGTGGTAGAAGCTATTGGGGCTTTGGAAGTGATGAAATATCTGCTGTAGAAGTCCTTACTGACCACTGTGCCCTCTGTAACTAAGAATTTTGGGAACTGAAGGAATTCAAGACTGCTGTTTATAATCTTTCCTAGGAAATAATTGCTGTTTGTTATACTTAAAGCGCAGGGAAAGACACATCTATACAAGAAAAGCAGCAGTTGCCTGATTCTGCAAAAGTTGAGGAAAAAGTATTGCCAGTAATTTTAGATAAACCTGTAGAAATGCTTCCACCAGACTCAAAAAGAAAGGGAAAAGAAATTACCATATCTCCTCAACTCAGTATGGGAGAACGTGTGCCAAGCACTGAACAGAAAACTTTACTAGTTATTCCAGAATTCAAAATGGAAGATTCAGCTGAATTTAAGGTAATTATGGGAGAGTTTGGAAAAAAAGACCTTCAGTTGCTATGACATCAACATCTAAGCTTATAAGGACCAGTGACTGTCATTGACCCATACATAGGGGTTTTTACATGTATTACTGAAACATCAAATATTATCTTACATTGCAAACTTTGATGAAAGACTAGAAATTATACAAAGTATTTCAGATTAGTCTATATACAGAAAGCACACACCTCAAAATTGTGTTGAATATTTCAGCATTAGATTGAGCATTAGACACTTGTGGTAAGTTTGTAATACCTCCTGTTTTCAAAAATACAAGTAGAGCATAGATGGAGGCAAGCATCATGGGTATTATTAGCATTGTTCAGATCTAATATTTCACATCAAGCTTCCAGAGAGAGAGAGGTTGCATCCCAAGATTTTCTAGCCTTTGTCTCTCTTAGTCTCTTTCTCATACTTCCTCTCCTCATTCACCGTTCCTTCAGCACCTCTTCTAAAATTAAAGGACTGGTTTCATTCTGTGTCAGATTTCCTTTGCAAACACTAAAGCAACATCTCATTAGCTTATATTTATCAATTTAATTTACTAGTTTATATTTATTAATAGCTGTGAGCTATTAACCTGTAATCTGATTTATAAAATACATGGACTGCTAATTATAACCAACCAAATCAACCCACTGCAAAATGAAGGCCTCTTCATTAAAGGTTATGGATTATAATATGCCATACTGGTTCAATGTGGGTCAGTAGATAGATGTTTTTCAACTTCCTAGTGTAGAGCTGAGAGAAAGTGACTAGTCCAAAGTCACATAGCTGGCTTCTATGCCTAAGGGAGGACTAGGATCTGGGTCTCCTCACTCCTAGTCCAGAACTTTAATCACTATACTACACTGGCTCTTTGTCTGCTAATAACCATAACAAAATATTATTTTTTGTATTTTGCAATTAATAGAAGTTGCTTCTTCTTTTTTTGAATGACCCTAGATACAACTCTTGCTTCTTTGTGGTTTCCCTGTATCACACTTATCAGTGATGATGCTTCTGTAGAGCCCATGTAAGAATTTTCTAGAGTAGCAAATACCTTTTTGGCATCAAACACACGTACACCCTGCTAGCATGCATACTTCTGAGTGTGGTTTTTGCTAATTCCCTGCATTAGCATTTGTGTCTGGGTTGGTCTCCTCAGTAAACATTTGTTCCATTATTTTTCCTTTATGGAGGACATTTCTTCAACTTTTCTAATTTAATTTACATTTTCCCACATAAACCTTGGGTTAAAATACATCTTGTTTTTACATGGTATATGAGGCTTCTTACTTGTGTGGCCATTGGGACAATAACATCAAAAGTGCCCTTTAGAATGTTTATTAAGTATAGAGGAAAGTTATCAGCAATCAAAAGGCATTCTCTTTGTCTCATATGCCTTAGTCATATTTTTATCCTCATTGTTATCCTCATTGTTAGTGCATCACAAAGACTTCCTTCTTAAACTCTGCTTTCTCTTTAGATAAATATTTCACCTTTTATAATAACTCGTCCCTCTTAAAATAATTTCTCTAGGAACAAACTTTGATTGTGGTCATGCTACTGACTTCCTGTTTGCAGTAGATACTTGCAAAATAATGTTACTGTAACCTTACAATAATTGTAGTGGTAGTACTCATGGTTTGCATTTCTTGTCTGGACTACCTTGAAGGGCTGACATCAATCTTGCAAGTCTGAAAGCATTTCTCCCCTTCCTTACTTTTACTTTGCAGAAAACTAGGGAAGGTCCCTTCTGAGATGCTTCCCACAGCCCTTTTCCTTCTGTGGGCTGAGATACCTTTTGCATGGTTGTCTAGTCTGTGGCTCTTCCTCCTGTCTCCCAAGGTCATTCCCACATACCATTACAACTTGGCTCCCCTGTATCCAAGAATTCCCCAGACTCTGTTAATCTTGCAGAGAAGGTAGATATGGAGACTGCTGAAGTTTTGGAGACTGCTGTAACATGGATTAATTTGGGCATTTTGAGAATAAAAGTTCTATGGATTTCTTTAGGGACCCTATGATTGAGGACATCCTCCTCCAAAACACTACCAGACAATGGATGGCGCCAGTCTTTCCCCCATATAATTGTGACTGTGCCATATCCTTAATTTCCTACTATGCTATTGACTGGGCTGAAGATACATTCTGTGTAATCAGTGGCATTACTGTCCTCACCTTTATCTTTACTACTAACAGCTACAGTTTCTGTGGCTTTTACCTTACCACTTATTTTGTTACTGCTTCAGAGTTTCTACCCATTCTCTATCTCCTCCTGTTCATGAAGAGTCTGCAGTTCTCCCAGATACTGTAGCTATCTTATTGTGCAGTGAGAAATTCTAAAGGAGCATCAGGATTTTAAAATTGCTTAATTTGGTTTCAGATTGAGAGAAAAGATTGCAGGAAACAAGGAAAAAATTAATTGATTTTTCTTTAGCCAAAGTGTGAGCCACAGAGAATACCTTCCTCAAAAGAGATCTCTGCAAGATGGAATGTCAGGAAAGATTTGAAGCTTGTGCTGTTTAAATGTCAAGGAAGAGACATGCCTTTGTTCAGACTGTATCACAAACTGCAACTCTCTGAAACATAACATAGGAGCAGCACTTCTTGGTTTTTTCACATTAGTTCTTATGTGAAAGGCATAATCAATTTCCAAATCACAATTGAAGATATTGAAAGTAGCTCTTGTGAACATTCCCCCCCCAATCAATATTCTTTATGTATGCATTTATTTATTTACTAAACAAACATATATGGCTGCCCATCTACCAGAAGGAACTCTAGGCAGCAGACAAGAATAAAATGTTTATGAGTTAGATACCCTTGTACTTAATCAGGTTTTTATTATGCAGATCTATGTCCTTTACTGTACTTGCTTTTGAACTGTATATTCAGCAGCCTTTAGATGGGGAACAAGTAATTACTGTTTTTCAAATTCTCCAGCTCTCTTTGAAACTTGTTAACTGTGCCTGAATTGTTTTCATATCATCTCATAATAATTTCATGTTGCAATCCAGAGTGGTAATGTTCTTATCTAATGTGCCAATATCTCTACAAATAATAGCCATCTCAGAACATAATTTGTTATGGTTGGTCTCCATGAGCTTACACATTGATTGCAATTTATCCATCAGCTGGAGACTGGGTTCTTCCTTAGAAAAAGCCCCAGCCCCAGATTAAATTGTATTGGCAGATACAGAGGGTTTTTTTTGGATTGACTGTCAGGAAT
This sequence comes from Charina bottae, assembly GCA_023362775.1. Classification (NCBI taxonomy): domain Eukaryota; kingdom Metazoa; phylum Chordata; class Lepidosauria; order Squamata; family Charinaidae; genus Charina; species Charina bottae. The sequence goes on from JALMGJ010000007.1 coordinate 51,963,253, forward strand.
CTCAACCATGCAATTTCATCTTGTGATTTCACATGCAAGACTAACTCTTCTTTAGAGGACTGATTGGGAATATCCTCCTTGACTGAAGAGGTAGAAACTTTTAAAATCATATTATGAGTCATATTAAAGTACAAAGTGCACTTTATACATTTAAAACAAAACTGTGGAATAGTTTACCAGATTATCAGTCCAGTTGGAGTAATTAGCAAGGGGAGGAGGAGAGGGAACAAATAAGGCAGCTATTTAAGCCACTATGTCACCAGAAGTCAAAATGGAGGTTATTTTCTGCAGCCTGAAAAGAATCAGGTTTGTATGTGGGACCCACTTCTGTTTCAGGCCTGAGGATGAACCTGCTTCCAATATTTCTGTACATTATAAGAACCTTCCTATATTTAGTGCCTATTTTAATTGCCCAGAGTCTACTGTTGTAGAGATGGGCGGTGATAAATTCGAATAATAAATAATAAAATAAATAAATTTTATCTTCCCATACTCCTAAAGACTGTAACTCTGGGGGTTTTTTTTGGACCCACATCTGAAATCCTTTGTCAAGTATTTCCAATTTGTAATCTCCACCCTCATTAATCTTCTGGTACTTTGGTGGAGTTTCGTCCTTGCCTTCTTTTTCCTAACGAATAATCCTTTCAAACTTCGATCACTGATTATTGTCCTCACCTCCTTTTTGTAGTCATCGCTTCTACTTCTTGGGCTGGTGAGGTATATTCTTGCAGAGCTGACCACAGCATCTCCTTCAGAGAGATGGTGTGAAGTTGTGATGTGACAGTACATTCTAAAATTGTTTTTGAATTTCATATTAATCAACCCATATTCTTTACCTTTTACCCAATTCCCTCTAAATTAATGTAGCTCTTTATTCATATTTTAATCCATATTGTAAAGAATAGAGTATAATAACAGAAAACAAGGAAATAATCCCTAAATTGTGACTATAGTATATGAAAAATAGTGAGACCAACAGATTTAATATACACATACTGAAAAAGCATATAATAGAATTTTTCCATTTACTATTTTTTAAATTATTTTCAATAGAGTTTAACATTGGAAAAAGAAATTCCAAGACTTCGCATAGACTCAGTAGAACTTAAAGAAGGTAATTATTGTTTTCATTTTGTTATTTTATTCTTTAAAAAATTATGATAAAACATGCATAATATCCTATGCAGTGTTTTTGGAAAACAGAAATCATATGTTAAAAAAATCCTAGTACAATAATTCCTAAATACATTTTTAAAAATGTAATTTACTTATGAGTAAATCCTAAAGCTGGGGTTAATCTTCAGAAGCTGTGCAAATATTACTTTGTTGGAGAACAAGGACTTGTATTGGTAGAATTAGGGCATTACTGTAGTCTCTCTCATCCTTCTAAAAACCTCTGCAGGTGTTCATGAGGTCCAAAAATTGAATTTTGAAGATGTGCATTGGGAGAGGCTAAGAATCGATATGATCTTCAGCCCCATTATTTTCCTGATGTAAAATATTATTTATTTGTTTATTTGTTTGTTTTTCCAATTTCTATCACTGCCCATCTCCCCCGGAGGGGGACTCTGGGCAGTTTACAGTAAGATCAACAATTAAGATATATAAAATACAATTCAATACAATACAAACACCATACAAGTAAAAAATAAGTTAAATATAAAATCCAAGGGCTGTAAGATCATATTTAAAAGAGGGCTCTATGGCGCTAGCCATCCCCAGGAAGCGCTGTTACCCTTCCCATCCCAGGCGAGGAGGCAGAGCCAGGTCTTCAAGTTTTTCCTGAAGGCTGGGAGCGAGGAGGCCTGCCTCACCTCCGGGGGTAGAATGTTCCAGAGGGCGGGTGCCACTGCAGAGAAGGCCCACCTCCTGGACCCCGCCAAGTGAAATTCCCTTACTGACGGGGTCCGCAGCATGCCCTCTCTGCATGATTGAGTGGGACGGTTCGATGTTATGGGGATGAGATATATTATGATTATATTAAGTTTCCTTTCTTTGACTGTAACAGGATAAAAACTTCTCTACCCCCAATCCAAAAGTAAGTTCCATTAAGCTTGGAAATTTAGTGTTTGTGCTATTTATTCCTTTATGCCATGTATTTCTTGTTCTGATAGGTTACTCTTAAACTGAGATTCTACAATTCTGATATGACTGCCAGTGAACATGATTTCATCCCACAGACATTACAGAGTACTGCTGATTTTGCTCTTATCATAAAACAATTGCAGTATTATGTGTCTGTGTGCATGTCTGTGTGTGTGTATACATAAACACAATCATATACATACAGACAGAATTAAAACGTATCTCAAATATAATGATGCTTAAATATTTCTGAATGTATAAGCAGCATGTTATAGTGATCTTAATGTATTTTGCTGTCTGTCTCAAAAACAATACTGTTTATTTTGTAACATGTTAAAAATGTTTTGATTTTATAGAGGAGGAAAGTCACCTCTTGATCAGTAAAAGCATGCTTCAGTTAGCAGATCATTTGACTGAGCTAAAGGGAATGCCTGAAGCCGAAACTTTAGCAAAACTCTTGCTTGAGCCTGGCAAAAGTAGGTATCATTGAAATATGAGAGCAGAGCATACTATGTTCTTTGATAAGTGTCTTCAAGATCATACCCTATGTGGGTCTAAAGTTTGGTTAAGATGTCCAAAAAAAAAAAAGAAAAGAAAGGAAAGGAAAGGAAAGGAAAGGAAAAGAAATCAGAAATAGTTAAGAAAGATAAACCCTCTGATTTGCAGATGGGACCCTAGGCTATAGACTGACCATATTTCCTTGAGACAAAAACGGGACAAGAGGAACAGGCGGGGGCGGAGCAGCTGATTGGAGGGAACCCGGAAGGGGAATCGCCTCCGCCTAGCAGCGTGCGGGAGGGGCGGGATGGGCAGCGGGATGGGCGGGAGCAGAGCAGCTGATTGGAGGGAACCCGGAAGGGGAATTGCCTCCGCCTGTCGCGATGTTAGGCTCGCTTCTTCCACCTCCTTTGCCGCACACTGGTGAAAACTGCATATAATAATTAGCACACGGGCGATTCCTCCTCCGGGTTCCCTCCGGTCAGCTGCTCCGTCTCCGCCTGTTCCTGAAAAACGGGACAAAACCGGCATTTATGTTAAAACGACAGGATGGTTGAGAAAAGGGGAAAAAACAGGACTGTTCCGTTCAAAACGGGACATATGGTCAGCCTACTAGGCTAGCACTGCCCTTAGTTTGCTAAGATGGAAAAAGAAAAACAGTATTTACTGGTTATTTTTAACTCTTAGTTATTTTAGAGCAATTGGTCTTTTGCCATAGTTTAATCAAAGAGTGTGTGGATATATAGATAAGCAATTAATAGAAATAGAAATGTATATATGTGTTTAATAGAAAAAATTATCCATCCTATACTTATGATAAATTAAATAGTACTTGATCTATTAAAATACATATAGCACCAATTCTGACTATAAAATCAAGCCCTGTATATATGAGAATATATGGGTAAAAAGAATTTTGTTAGAGGCTGACAGAGAAATGGGTGGAATTCTTTTCACTCTCTTCCAAGCATCTTTCTCATCCTCTTTCCTTAAGTCCACTTTCTATTTGTTCTGTTGGGAGATTATTCTGTCTTCTAATAATTTTTCCTAAAGGATTTATATTTTCTCTTTCTACAGTTTTCTACTCTCATTTATTTCACTTCTTTCTTTTCCTTTCATATCTCTTTTTTTGCAGACTCCACTCTACATTATTATCTTTCTCTTTTCTCTTAGTTTCATAGACTCACACTATATCGGTTTTTCTTATTTCATTTCATTTCATGTAGTAATTCATGCTTCCCCTTATTTATAACTTTCAATCTTCCATGTCCTGTACTCATCACTGGATGGGCCCACGTATTTTGACCTTTGTTGCCTATCATGGCCTTGGTCAATTGAGGCTTTCATATAATGCTTTTTAATAAGATAAAGTATAGACTAGGTTACTTGCCTTAGTTACAGCCTTGCCACATGCAGCATTTCCTGCTAATCATAAGGATAATGCCAGAAATTTTGGGCACAATTTGGTTAGTAAGCAACAAGCACATTCAAATCAAAGTTTTATGCCAAGCCTGAATGTCTAATCAAGAGACTATCTTGTCAAATACTGAATTAAACAAAGAATACAATTTCAATCCAATCATAATTATGTTTGGAACAAACCATTGTACAAGATACTAGTTACAAAGAACATTTTGTAATTGTAGCTCAAAATATTAGATAAAAGGAATGTGTAAATATGATTTTGAAAGAAATTATAATTGCCCCAGAAATATATAAGCACCTTGCTATAGACACAGTTTCCTCTTATTTTTTAAAAAAATCCATAATTTTATTACTTGTGTCCCAGACAATTAGCCTGGATAGAAATATAGCAGCAAGCACAGGATGGGTTAGGAGTGGCTATATGATCTCAAAATATATTTTGTTTTCCTGTATTATTAGCCTATGACCTAAATGACCAAGAATTGAGTCCATAAGTTATATTCCTAACTTAACTCTCACTTGCATTTTTTTCAATGAGATAGGAAAATTACCAGAGAGACAAAAACATGAGATACTTCAGATACTAAATCAGCTGGTAACTCCAGATGAACTAAAGCAAGCTGGTAAGTGATAAATTAGGAACATGTGATTATATGTGATTATCAGCTATGAAAAGAATTAATGGTATTTGTATATTTATATTCACATTGTTTTATAAACCACTTGCTTGGTTTATAAATTTCTTGGTTTGCCAGTGGTGGAGATATATAGCTGGGTATCATCAGTGTACTGATGATACTTCACCCCATGCCATTGGATGACATATCCCAGCAGTCTCATGTAGATGTTAAAAAGGAGGAACAAAAGACCTGAGCACTGAGGCACCCCACATTGCAGGGGCCTAGGGCTTGACCTCTCACCTTCCACTAACACAGACTGGAACCTGCCACAGAGGAAGCAGGAGAACCATTGCAGGACAGTGCCCCCACTCCCAACCCCTGAAGCCAGTCCAGAAGGATACCATGGTTGATGGTATTGAACACTGCTGAGAGATCCAGGAGGGCCAGGACAGATGCTCCACCCTCATCATGCGCCCTCCACAGGTCATCCACAAGTGTGAACAATGCTGTCCCAGTGCTGTAACCCCACCTGAACCCTGACTGAAAAGGGTCTATATAATCCACTTCATCTAGGGTGCTCTGAAGCTGAGTGTCTACCACCCGCTCAACAACCTTCTGTAAAAAGGGGAGGTTGGAGACTGGACAAAGTTGTCTAACATGGTTGGGTCCAAGGATAGCCTCTTAAGAGGGTGTATCACCTCCTTCAAGGCAGGCAGCACCACCCTCTTCTGCAAAGAGGCATTAATCACCACTTGGGCCTAACCACATGCCACCTCACAGGAGGCCTTAACCAACCAGAAGGTGTATGGGTCCAGCACACAGGTGGCAGAACTCACGGCTCTGAGGACCCTATCCAATGCCTTGGGAGTGACTGGCTCAATCTCTTTCCAGATAACAGAGCCCAGACCTACCTCAGTCAGTTCAGTTCCATAGGAGCTGCTCAGCCAGCATCTAACTCCAAGTGAAGTGAAGTGACTTTATCCAACACATGCCAAGAATATTCCTCACAGTGGCCCAGCAAGGGCTCCTCCAATCCCTTCTTACCCAGAAGGGACCTGGTCATCTGAACAGGGCTGCTGGCTGGGTATCTGCAGATGCAATAAGAGTGGAGAAGTACACCTCACCACTCTTATTGCCACAAGTTAAGTCCTAATAAAGGCTCTTACCAGTTTGCGGTTGGCTTTGCTCTTTGCCTTTTGCCAGTGGTGCTCTAGGTATCTTGTGTCGTTTAATCTCCGTCAGCTTTACGCGATCCACACTCATACAGAGTCCACACAGGCACAATTCAATCCAGGGCCCTTGTTGCATGTTCATTCCAAGCTGTGGCCAAGACCCCAGCCAAACCATGCACCAAAGCTTTGGGAAAAAATCCAAGCTGTTTCTGAAATCTGACTGGGTCCATCGGTTGCCTGGGGTGGGCCGATCAAACAGGCTGCATCTCCCTGCAATGGGGCTTTGGCACAGAGAACTCCAGAGCCAACATAAGATTAGTTAAATAAATTTCTTTCATACAGCACATGGTGGGGAGGAGGGGAAATACCCTATTTTTTTATGATTATATAATCTCTCAAGTTTTTCAATCCATATAGGTGAAAGAGAAGATAAAGAAATAAGAACATTACTTGCAAATATAGAATCAGTTGTTAGACTTCTACAGCAAGAGCAGCCTGCTGAAGCTGATCTGTCAGGTAGAATCTGTTAAGATAAATGTTAAAATGAGATTCTTAGTATAGGCCATCCTTTTTGTTATACAATGTAGAAAAACAAAGTGATGGAATGAATGAAACTTTATTACAGCCAAAGGCCATAAAGTGATAGAATTGTAACTTGACTTTTGTATGTTTAGTACCTTAGTACCATTGGTTAGATTAAATAAGCCTTCCTTTTTTAATAGAGGAAGAAATAAATGAACTGGCAGAGGAAAGAACTACCTTGCTTTCAATCCTGGACTTTCACTTAAAGGGTTATCAACAAGTACAGGCTGATAGACAAAAGCAGCAAGATATTGGTGGGTATCAAATCAGAATTACGTATCAGGTAGAGACAATTATATTGCATTTAAATCAATATAATCTTATATATGTTATTTATTTATTTAATTTCAAGATTTATAAGGGTGCCCAACTCAGACTCTGTGACTCTGGCAGCGTACAACATAAACAAACAAAAAATAAAAAAGAATTAAAACCAAGGAAAACTATCTAACAACAAAAACAACAACAACAACATATAAATACAAATTCTAAACTCTAAAATGTAAAATAATATGTTGATAGTGATCAAAAAATATTTGTGAAAAGAAAAATTAGAGTAAACCAAATAGCTATATAGACATTATTAGCTATGAGTGATTCACCACAGAATAAGATAAATACATTAATGCCCCAGACAACAGTGCTTCAGAATTTAAGAGAGTTGTGATTCATCGGTAGAGCAGACGTTTTGCACATAAAATCCTTGGCATTTTTGGTAGGATGGTGTACTGTAAAAGACTCACTTTAGAACCTTGGACAGCCATTGTCACTGCTACTGCTCATAACAACGCTTACAAGAGTGAGCTAGATATCCAGTGCTCTAACTCACTATATGCAGTTTTATTTTATGTGTATTTTTAGAAAGGGAAATTAAGAAGCTATCAGAAGAAAGAATCAAGCTACTTGCAGAAATGGAATTAAATATGAAAGAATTGGAACAAGCCCAGGCTCTTGCATCTACCCAGCCATCAGAAATGAATGGTAAGTGCCAAAAGGGCTTTGTGGGTACATGGGAAATGATCCAAGTCATTTTTAACAGAAGTGGAAAAGCTTAGTGGATACATCTTGACCAGCCCCCAAATCCTAATAATGCTTTGTTTTCTTTGTCCTCTGTCAACTTAGACTAGGTTTGTAAGAACATTGAGTATGATATTTCTCTGTGGGAGTAGTTAGAATGGCCATTATTCACTGTAGGAAAAGGTCGGGATTGTTGTTCTAGCTAGAAAGAATAGGTCTTATGAGAACATAGAATTGCCTTGATCTTACAGTTTACATTCTATTTAAAAATAAGATATCGGGATGGAAAAGGAAGGAAGGTAAAAAGAGGGATTTGGGATAGTCCAGAATGAAAATAATATCTTGTAAGAAAAAAATAGATATTAGATAGGGCTTTGGAAGGCATTGAAACAGTGTTTCACAGTGTGCATTGATGCAAATGAAGCACCCCTCCTTAAAGTATTGAGGAAGGTGCATCCTTCAAAGGCTTGTTCTGAAGGCTTTCACATCTGAATCCAGACGTGTATGTTGTTGGAGTCTTAAAGGTTAGTAAAAGAACTCCAAGCAACAAACAACAATCTTGCAGAGTAGAAGTGTGAACCCAAGGAAGGCTTGCACATAAAGCTTAATTTTATTTATTTATTTATATATCAACTTGTATTACCGCTCCATCTCCCCCAAGGGGGACTCTGGGCGGTTTACAATACAACAATTTAAAATCTTTAAAAATAGCTACAATTTAAAATACATTACAAGACTAATACATTAAGTATAAAAAATCCAATAGGCGATGGATGATTCTCTTTAAAAGGGCTCTACGGCACTAGCCATCCCCAAGAGGAACTATTCCCATTCCCATCCCACGCGAGGCGGCACAGCCAGGTCTTTAAATTCTTCTGGAAGGACAGGAGCGATGGGGCCTGTCTCACCTTCGGGGGCAGAGTGTTCCAAAGAGTGGGTGCCACCATGGAAAAGGCTCGCTTTCTGGACCCCGCCAAACGACACTCCCTTGACGACGGGGTCCGAAGCATGCCCTCTCTACATGATCGAGTGGACGGTTTGAAGTCATGGGGGTGAGACGGTCCCTCAGGTAGCCTGGTCCCATGCCATGTAGGACTTTAAAGGTCATAACCAACACCTTGAATTGCACCCGGAAGCACACTGGCACCCAGTGCAGCTGGCGTAACAGAGGTGTCACATGGGCCAATCTAGGGGCACCCATAACTGCACGCGCAGCCGCATTTTGGACCAGTTGAAGCTTCCAGATACTCTTCAAGGGTAGCCCCATGTAGCGCGCATTGCAATAAACTATGTGAGAGATGACCAAGGTATGAGTGACTGTATGGAGGGACTCCTGATCTAGGAAAGGGCGTAACTGGCGCACAACACAAAGTTGTGCAAAGGCCCTTCTGGCCACGACTGCCACCTGCTCTTCAAGCAGGAGTCGTGAGTCCAGGAGGACCCCCAGATTCCGCACTGATTCCAAATGGGGTAGTGCAATCCCATCCAGAACCCCATCCGACCCCATCCAGAACCAAAGATGGTAATTTCCCAGATCTAGAAGAACCATCAATCCACAGCCACTCCGTCTTACCAGGGTTCAGCTGAAGCCTGTTGTTCCCCATCCTCCTTCCTCCAGGGCTGCTCCCAGTCGGTGCTGATAGGAGAGGAGAGATCTGGCCCGCGACCGCTCCTATGTGGGGTGCCGCAGGGGTCAGTTCTCTCTCCTCTCCTATTTAACATCTACATGAAACCGCTGGGCGAGGTCATCCGACACCATGGGATGAGGTATCATCAGTATGCGGATGATACTCAATTGTATATCTCCATCCCTGGTGAGGTAAGTGATGCAGTGTCCACCCTGTCCCAGTGCCTGGGGGCTGTGAGGGCCTGGATGGGGAACAACAGGCTTCAATTGAACCCTGGTAAAACCGAATGGCTGTGGATTGATGGCTTAGCGTCTTCTGGGAAATTATCATCTTTGGTTCTCGATGGGGTAGCACTACCCCGTTCAGAACCGGTGTGTAATCTGGGGGTCCTTCTAGACTCACGACTCCTGCTCGAAGAGCAGGTGGCAGTCGTGGCTAGGAGGGCTTTCGCACAACTTCGGTTAGTGCACCAGTTACACCCATTCCTGGATCACAATGCCCTCCGTACAGTCACTCATGCTCTCGTCATCTCCCATGTAGATTATTGCAATGCGCTCTACATGGGGCTACCCTTGAAGACTATCCGGAAGCTACAGCTGGTGCAGAATGCGGCCGCGCGGGCAGTTTTGGGTGTGTCAAGATCCGCACATGTAACACCGCTGCTCCGCGAGCTGCATTGGGTGCCGGTTTGCTTCCGGGTACAATTCAAGGTGTTGGTTATCACCTTTAAAGCCCTACATGGCATGGGGCCAGAATACCTGAGGGACTGTCTTATCCCCATATTATCGACCCGCCCCACCCGGTCATTCAGAGAGGGCCTGCTACGAACCCCATCAATTAAAGAGTGTCATCTGATGGGGGCTAGGAGGCGGGCCTTCTCTGTGACAGTGCCCACTCTATGGAACATCTTGCCCCCAGAGTTGAGACAGATCTCCTCCCTCCCGACCTTTAGGAAATTGCTGAAGACCTGGTTCTGCCACCTGGCATGGGAAGGAGGAAGGGATAGTTCCTCATGGGGGTGGCTAATCCCCTAATTTTATAACTGTCCTTCTTTTAACTATTCCATTACCATCTGGATTTTCAATTTAATTTATATTTTCAATTTAATTTATATTTATTGTATAATTGAGATTTTAAACCTTATTTTAACTTGTTTATTGTGAACCGCCCAGAGTTCCCCATGGGGGGAGATGGGCGGTTATAGAAATTAAATAAATAAATAAATATTTAGAACCTATTAAAGTTTCACATCCTAACAGTCTGGACATTCCTTTATCTGATAAGCCTCCTCACCAGTTCATGCAGGGGCAATGAGTAAGAGATTGAGAAAGTCTCCACTTTAGTAATCTAGGAGATAAATTGGATTTTGAAGGAAAAACAATCTATTTGCTGCGACTTCTGTAATCTTATCTCATCCTCTTTCAATAAATATTTTAATGGAATTCTGGAAGAAGCTTGCTTTCTGTGGAGGTGGGATAGCTAAGAACTTGACAGAATGTTGAAGAATGAAAGTACTGTAGAGGCAAGATGGAGTAACCACCTGAGACAATGTTCTTGCAGGATGAAAATTCCCATATAGTTTTAGGCAATTAACAATGTCTGAAATCCTAGGGAAACACTCTTATTTATAAACTATGCCTCAAGGCTCTCAATAGGTTAGCAACTGCAGTTCTTATCTCACTTGTGCATAACAAACAAACAAACAAACAAACAGAAATATAATTGTCAATAATTGTTCCACTATATTTTGCTCTGATGGATCCAATCTCAAATATTATATAAAGTTCATAACACCACAGAAAGTTTAAAAGAAACTGAAAAGGATAATTGGGGACTGGACATTCTTTGAAGAGATTGAAGGAACTAGGCATATTTATCTTTGAGAAAGCTGAGGGGAGAGAGGACAGCATTCAAATACTTTAAAATTACGTTTTTCAACCTTGCCAAATTTAAGATGTGTGGACTTCAACTCCCAGCATGGTGGCTGGGGAATCTGGGGAGTTGAAGTCCACACATGTTAAAGTTGCCAAGGTTGAAAAACACTGCTTTAAAACACAGAATTGAGATATACCTAGTTCTTTGTTGATTTCAGTTAATTAAAGTTGCATTCGACTGAATGTTAGAAATATCTTCCTAACAAAAAAAGCAATCTGATAGTGGGCCAGAGGGTTCCCCTCAATTGGATATCTTCAAATAGAGGCTACACAGATATCTATCAAGAATGCTTTAATTTGAAATCCTGTACTGAGTAGGGGATTGAACCAATGCTCTAAATGCCCCCTTTTAACTCTGTGATTCTAAAGTTTTATTGTATAATCCAAATGATTGCAAGGTGTGTAACATGGTGGATTGTGGAAGACATAATTTGTGGGGGCGGGGGTTGGATTGTCTTTGTAAGTATTTTTGAATGTTATGCATTTGTAGAAATATAATACTCATGTTAATGCTTTATTCACTTAATTTTCATATTAAAGGCCCCAACTCTTGAATTATTTAAAGTATGTATTCTCTTTTTACAGAGAACAAAGTAAAGGAATTAGAAAAACAAAGAGCACTGTTGGCTGCCAGTCTAGAGGCAAATCAACAAGAACTTCAAAAAGTTAGATCCCTTGAAGGTATTTTAGCACAAGAAAATAAGTGTGATATATGAAAAACACATACACTGGGATAGGTTCTTATAAGTGAAGGTCGTAACAGGAATCTGATATGATCTAGTTGGTCAGCTCTTTTTGCAAGCAAAGTGGTGAGGGAAAGAAATGCTGTCTTCAATCACCTAAGAGAAAAATGGCTTTAAAAATATAATGGTTCATTGAAGTTATAGTTATTTAATTCAATAGATGCATGGTTTGAAGTCAAGAAGTACCCTAAAATGAATAAACTAACAAGTAGTTTAGCAGGTATAGTATATGGGTCTGAAACTGAAATAGAGAATTTTCCCACCTGGCCCTTTATTAGAAAATATAAATGCTTATGAGGATCTCATGAATTAGTTTTTGAAAGATGGATGGAAAAAAGGAAGATACTGCAGAATAGCAAAATTACTTGTGTGTTTAGACCTGCAAAGTTTAAAGCTAGTAATATTAGAGTGCTCCATTAATCCCTTTTAAGTTTTAGTAAAAATGTTGTTGATGTTTGCATCTTTCATTTAGTAAAAATATGCTACATTGTGCATATGTACAGTTTACATTGTGCTTCTGTAGAAGCCTAACCAATCCTTACCTTCTGGAGGGGATATCTTGTCTGTACCTGTTTGGTATTCACTTAACTAGATCTAATATATCTGCACTGCACCTGCTCTTTGAGTAGGAGCTGTGAATCCAGGATGATCATCAAATTGCACACCAACTCTGACTAGGGGAGTGTAACTCCAGCCAGAATTAAAGATGGCAAATCACTAGATATGGGGGCAGGACAGTGTGTGTGTGTAAAGCCCACAGCCACTCAGTCCTGTCAGGATTGAACTGAAGCTGGTTCCTTCCCATCCAGACTCATAAATTTATTTTAGAAATTCCCAGATTGGTTTCTGACCACTATGCTGGGGTAGGAGGGGGATTTAAAGTATCTTCCTCATATTATTTTTTCCAACCTACTATTTGCCTGGCTTGGGAAAAATACAGACCCTTTACAGAGTCTCTTTGATTCCTTAGTAATAATCTTATTTTTAAAACAGAAGATTAGTGCAATAGAATTAAACAGTAATATATGTACATTTTCTAACTAAGTCTTTTAAAATATTTCTCATTTTGTAGAGAAGAAGATTGATAAACTCACACAACGAAACCAATGTTTGGTTGAAAGTTTTAAATCAAATGCAAAGCAATTAGAAGAAGCTCTTGCAGCTACCCAACCAAGCAATATTACTGGTAAGTACAGTCTTTATATAAGAACAATAATAAATGTAAGACCAGCAGAAATGAAAACCAGGATGTGACGTGCAAATGAAAGATGAAGTGATGTGGGCATGGCTGTCCTTGTTCTCAGTGTTTTCCATTAATTCCATAGTAAGCACTCATGTATGTGCAAGTGTGCCAAGGCTGATGCTTTTCACCTTTGCAGGGACAGATCGTGTTCTTTCCAGCATGTCAAACAATTATTTGGCAGGCTTGGAGGAGACCAGTGGAAGTTTGTTTTGCCATCACAGATATGAGCAGTGAAAGTATGATCAGCTGGACTGCAGAGAAAAGTGGGTGAATCCTCAGACATTATGAGGATTATATACATAATATACAACCAGCCAATGGTTACAGGTGATAAATGGGATGCATTACTCACTTCTGAGAGCCAGTTTGGTGCAGTGGTTAAAACACCAGGCTAGAAACTGAGAGACCCTGAGTTCTAGCCCTATCTTAGGTACAAAGCCAGCTGGGGGGCTTTGGATCAGTCCCTCTCTCTCAACCTTAGGAAGAAGGCAATGGCAAACCACATCCAAAAATCTTGCTAAGAAAACTGCAACAACTGGTCCAGGCAGTCACCACTGACTTGAAGGCACAAACACAACAACCCACTTATGCTTTAGATCACCCTTTCTCAACCTTTACATCTTGGAGCAACCCTTGAGATACTTTTCAGGTCCCAGGGAATTTCTGCATAAAAATAATTATATCTACAGCTAGCACTGTGTGGTGTGCAAAGTTAATTTTTTTTTAACAATCTCTTGAGGAATTCCTAGTGAAATGGCGGGCCAGCAGCTGAGTCATGGTGTGTAAAAATTCCAATACTGAGTGTGCTAGGATTGCACAGCATGCAAAATTCAAATACTATGTAGTTGTTTTTTCATGATCTCTCGCAGAACTCCTACTGACCTCTCACAGAACCCTATGGTTCCATGGAACCCCAGTTGAGAAAGGTTGCTTTATGTGATTTGCCAGTGACTGGTAAATCTTGTTGGGTATCAGAATATACTAATAGTTTCAGCTGACACAAGTGGCATTTCTTTTTGAAGTTCTGGTTTCTTTCTAGGGTTGAGAATTGACTTAAACAGTTGATACCTTTAGGCTGAAACAAAACTTCTGGGATAAATCAATAACTGAGACAAAGAACCAATCAGGACTAAAAAGCACTCTTGGAGGTAGGAATAAGCCATAAGATGAGATCACTAAATAGTTGAGAAGATACAAAAATACCACAGCTCTGGAAGATCATATTGTTTGCACAAAGCTCATCTGAAAATTCTTTTCTGGCAGAAGGATCTAATAGTCTGGATGACTGGAGTGATCCATTTTTAGAATGTTGTGATGGAGACGAGTTGCTAACTTAGTTCAGTGGTTCATTTCATGAAGCAGGGCTCTGACTGTACTCTTTCATTTCCCAGGGTGGGTAGGAGCAGTGGAAAGTGCAGGACTGCACCAGAATTTGTAATGTTTTGTTGGTATCCAGAAGCGGTGCTCAAGCCAGTCACCCTTTAGTCAGTGAGATGATGCATTTGGTTTTTTTTTTTAATAGTCCAGGTTATATTGCACATGGCTATTCCTTGTACTTTGCACTCATAAGAGAAGTGGTGATTGATGAATTTAATCAGGGAAATACAGTATGTATTGGCATGGAAACTATGTCAAATTTCATTGCATTAGAAAGGTCTAATTATTTTTCACATTTCTAAACTACTCAACTTCTCAAGAATTCTGGGTGGCATACAAATTGAAAATCAAGGAAATAGAACAACAGAAAACCAAGATGATCATCACAGTGGAACAGTCATAATAAACCCTCACAAAGGGAGCCCACAACCCATCCTACCCTAAAGTCTGAGAAAAGAACCAGGTCTTCAAGGCTCAATTAAAGGAGAGCAGGGTTGGGATCATTCAAATCTTGGGGGGAGTGTTTTTCCCAACAGAGAAGCCATACTTCCTTGCCCCCATCAAATGATATTGTTTAATGGATGCTATGTGGAACATGCCAACCCTATCTGATCCTATTTTTTTTTTCTGCCACTCAGTCGTGTCCGATTCTCGGCAACTGCCTGGACTAGTACCTGCAGTTTTCTTGGCAAGATTTCAGAAGTGGTTTGCCATTGCCCTCTTCCTAGGGCTGAGAGAGAGTGACTGCCCCAGGTCATCTAGCTGGCTTTGCGCCCAAGGTGGGATTAGAACTCATGGCTCCCGGTTTCTAATCTGATGCCTTAAACCACTACACCAAACTGGCTCTCTGATCCTATAGGACAGGCAAAAAGAATGGGAGAGATATGGTTCCTCAGATAACTAGGCTTTGTATATGTTAACCAGCCCTTAAATTGCACTCAGAAACATACTGATAACTGGTGCAATTCACAAAGCAGAGGTATTGCTTGGAATAATGTGGCATGCCTGTAACTGCTCGCACTGCTGTATTGTGAATCAGCTGAAACTTCCTAGTGGTCCTCTCTCCAAATGCAGCCCATTGCAGTAGTAAGGTAACCAATGCATGAATGACCATGTAAAGGGCCTTCTGGCCCAAGAATGCATGCAATTGGTGATGAATTTCTGTGAAGTCTTTCCTGGCTATTTATTTATTGTATTTATTTAAAAGACTTACATGGTCACCTATCTCATATAGTGATCCTAGGCAGCTCACAACAACCAATAAAAATAATAGAATAAAAACAGAACAACCCTTCTCACCAGGTGCCAGACCAACCAAACTATTAACCTCTAACTTATCCTCAATGCTTGGGGGGAGAGCCAAGTCTTCATTGCCTTCTGGGAGGCTAAAAGGGCAGAGGCTTCTCAAATCTCAGGTGACAGGAGTTGAAAGTCTAGATGAAAGACCCTCTAGTTCTATCTGGGCAAGAGTATCTTCAGCATACTGATGATACCTGAGCCCATGCTGATGCATGACCTCACCCAGCAGCTTCACATATATATTAAATAGGACGAGTGAGAGCATTGAGCCCTGTGGCACTCCCCAGGTCAAGGGCTTTGGACTCAATTTCTCCCCTCCCATCAGCACTGACTGGAACTGGCCATGGAAAAAGGAAGGGAACCATTGTAGCAGTACTCCCTCTCGTAATCCCCATATTTGGTCCAGAAAAATACCATTATTGATGGTATTGAAAGCTGTTGAAAGCTCAAACAGAGCCAGGATGGTTGCATCACCCTGTCCCCACTATGTCAGATGTCGCTGATAAATACTATCAATACTGTTTCAGTGTTATGTCCTGGACTGAACTCAACTGAAAAAGGTCCAGATAATCTGTTATCTCCAGAGCCCTATGGAGATGTAGCCTGACCCCTTTCTCAACACCCTTTCCCAGAAAGAGGAGGTTGGAGACTGGATTAAAGTTGTCCACAACTATTGGGTTTAATAATGGTTTCTTTACTAATCGTTCTGCTAAAGGATAGAATGTTAATGATCCAGCTTGGCAGAAAGACTATTCTCAGGGGTGTTATCTAGCTGGCTCAGGCTTGTTTGAAAAATCTGGTTATTAAATAATTGCATGCATTACAGTTAAGCCAATATCTCACATTTTTCCTGTTTGTCAAGGCAGAGTTGGGAAGAAAATCCAGAGCACATCTGACAGGGATTGGGCTTTGCATCCTGCTTTTTGAACAGACAACTGGTCCAGGCAGAGTGGGAAAAAATAATGTTTTGGTTTTAGTGCTAATTCTATTGAAAATACTGAGACTTAGGCACCTAATGAAGAATTTAATTTCTATTGATTCTTTTTCATAAGATTAGATTTGCATAATTGTGGTTTACAGATGAACATTTTTACTTCAAGTTTGGGCACAAAATTGTATTATATCCATTCAGTTCTTGTGTAGCAGTGATTGCAGCTGATGCCTTCTAACTATTAAAGCCTTTAAAATTAACTTTGGGCACAAAATTTTATTACATCCATCGAGTTCTAGTGTAGCAGTGAATTTAAGATTGCAACTGGTACCTTCTAACTAGTAAAGCCTTTAAAATTATTTTAATTATCTGTGGGATATTATCAACAATATTAAAAAAAGGAGCAGGGAGAGTTAAGGAAAAACATTTCACTCATATTTTCACTGTCCATAATGAAGGGGTAACTAGAAATACGTTATGTCTTCAATTCTCTGAGTTAAGCATCCAAGATCTAATCTTCTAACCTTTTCTAACCAAGAAATGTCATCTACCTTAAAGGAAAACTTTCCTCTTGGAGATTTTTTCTGTCAGTCTTTTATTCTAAAACCACTGTATTTCTCAAAGATATTATAGAATCATAAAATTATAGAATATAAAAGTGCTAATGGATTGGAATGGATCTTGAAAATAATCTAGTCCAACCTCTGGCCTGATGCAGAAATATACTAAATATTTTAGTTAAATTTTATTATTTAGAGCTGATTCCTAAATTTGTGATGCCAAGATGATGAGAAAGACCAAACCTGTTTGGTCTTACTGGTGTTGCTGTGACTGACTGTATTTTTATGTTTGTTGAAATAATCCAGCTTTTTAAAAATTACTTTGTTATGTCCTTGATTGATTGATTGTTTGATTTATTGATTATGTGCCATCAAGTTGTTTTTGACTCTTAGCGACCATATAGATAGACTTTCTCCATGATGGTCTGTCCCTAAACTGCTCTTTTAGGTCTTCCAGTGGTGCACTCATCACCACTATAACTGAGTCCATCCACCTTGCTGGCGGTCATCATCTTCTTCTCTTTCCTTCCACCTTTCCCAGCATTAGAGCCTTTTCCAGAGAGCTAGGTCTTTGCATAATGTGTCTGAAGTAGGACAATTGGAGCCTCGTCATTTGGCCTCAAGTGAGAACTCTGGGTTGATTTATTCAGTGATCCATTGGTTTGTTTTTTTGGCTGTCAACGGTATTCTCAGGAGTCTTCTCCAACACCAGAGCTCAAAAGCATCAATACTCTTTCTATCCTGCTCATTCAAACTCCAACTTCCACTTCCATAGAATGTCACAGGGAATACCATTGGCTTGCACAATTCTCATCTTTGTAGGTATTGACATATCACAGCATTTGAATATCTTTTCTAAGACCTTCATGCCTGCTCTACCAAGTGCTAGTCTGTGGTATATTTCTTGATTGCTTGTTCCTTTACTGTTGATGGTTGATCCTAAAATGCAGAACCTATCCACCATTTCAATATCTTCATTGCCAGTTCTAAGGATGGTAGTTCCATCTGTTGTCATTAGCTTGGTCTTCCTTATATTTAATTTTAGTCCCATTTTTTCACTTTGCTACTTAACTTTTTCTTTTACTAGAGCTTGAAGATCCTTTGCCTTTTTGTCTATCAGGGTAGTTTTTTAATATATTTTATATTTATTAAATTTATATTACCGCCCATCTCCCCCATCGGGGACCCTGGACGGTTCACAATAGAAACAGTTAAAACATAAATAGAAAATTTACAATATAATAAATAATATAAAACCCAAATAAAATCCAAGATGTTAAAATGGTGATACTAGGAGGCTTCATGGGACCAGCCATCCCCAAGAGGAGCTGTTAACATTTCCCTCCCAAGCAAGCCGGCAGAACCAGGTCTTTAGACCTCTAGTTCATCAGCATAGTGCAGTTATTGATGTTTCTTCCTCCAATTTTAAACCATGCTCATCTTCTCCCAATCTAGCTTCCTTTAATAAATATTCAGGATATAGATCGAATAAACAAGGGGAGAGTATACAGCTGTCAGAACCCTGGCATGGCTCCAGGGTTCCGCCATAAAAAAGCGCGGCAAGTTTGAACAGACTGAGCTGAAACTGACAAACGGCAGAGCTGGGCGGAGACAAGACATCGAGCCACAATCACGCCACTCGGCTGACGAACAAATAAGCGTTCGAGCATGCTGACACAAGACTAGCGGCCCGGAGTGAAACCTGCAATGGGGAGGGGGTTGGATGATCGGCGGGAGAATATAAAAAGGCAACCCAGGACTCTGGCTGTCATTCTTGCCTTTGGCTTGTGCTAACCCTAGTGTATGAAATAAACCGTTTACTTCTTAAAAACGAGAGCTGAAGTCTTTTTGAGAGAAACGTTACACTCTGCACGAGGGGCACCTCACAGAAAGGCAAGAATTCAAATCAGCCGGTTTTCCCGGGAGCGAACTGGAGAGAATCCGGGAAGCTCCGCAGTCGAGACCGGCTCCTACGCACACCGGG
This sequence comes from Charina bottae, assembly GCA_023362775.1. Classification (NCBI taxonomy): domain Eukaryota; kingdom Metazoa; phylum Chordata; class Lepidosauria; order Squamata; family Charinaidae; genus Charina; species Charina bottae. The sequence goes on from JALMGJ010000007.1 coordinate 51,982,351, forward strand.
TAGAAGACCCGGGAAAATTTTTCGGAAGGCGGACTGGGCAGCGAGCAAACAAACGCGGATCTCCAGCAGCTTGCAGGCGAAACGAACAAGCTGACAGGAAAAGCAGCAACAGCTGATACGCGGCAGTAGCGCAGCAGCAGGAACCGGCTTTCCCCAACAGCTGAGAAGCGGGAGTAGCGCGGCAGCAGGAACCAGCTTTCCCCAACAGCTGAGAAGTGGCAGTAGCGCGGCAGCAGGAACCGGCTTTCCCCAAGAGCAGAGAGGTGGCGGTAGCGCGGCAGCAACAAGCAGCTGGCAGGCGGCGGATGATACGTGGCGACGGACGACGGAGGAGACCACGTGGCAGCAAAGCGGCAGCAGCGACCAGCGCTCCCCAGCAGCTACAAGGCAGCGGCGACTAGTGCCTCCCAGCAACAACTGGACGGCAGAGACCCGCGGCAGCGAAGAGGCGAGCAACGCTCCCCAGCAGCAAGCAGGCAGCAGAGACCCGTGGCAGCGAGGCATCAACCAGAGCTTCCCAGCAGTGAGCAGGCAGTGGTGCCATCCACGCAGTGCGTAAAAGGAATGGAGCAAACCAGGCTAAACCACAGCAACGGAGAAACAACTGCGCACCCAACCGAAGTGACAGAAGCAGCAACAATGCTGGTAGCGGAAGAAAGGCGCGGGTGGGGCTGGGAAACAAAACTCCTCACACCCCCACCACGCAGGCAAGCCGCCCCACGGCTGAGTGGTCAATTGGGGTGGGAAGAGGCATGGCCCCAGTACGAGGGAAACCAGCGGTGAAAGCACGGATATCCCAGGCCCAGAGAGTCGTGGCGCTCTAGGAAAGGGCAGCCAGAATGGAGGTGGGGCTAGAGAACATGGACGCCAAGCTAACGGCAATTCAGGCAGCCTTAGAAACACTATTGAAAAAACCCCAACATCAGGAGGAATACAGACACACGTTGACCGACAGTCATCCCGCAGAACATTCCGATTCCGACAACCCGAAAGACAGCGAGGAGGAAGAGGACTACGGGGAGGACTCAGATGAACCGGCAGTGCAGCCAACCTACGTGAGTGACCACACTCACTACCAAATGCACAAACCGGCCATCATTACGAAACTGAAAACGAAATTTGACGGGGACCCGGAAAAGTTGGCATGTTTCCTGAACCACGTCAGAGGGTTCATGGAGGAGTCGGAAGAACAGTTTCTTGAGGAGGCCAAGGTCCGCTATGTGTCGAATTTCCTGATAGGTGAGGCAGCAAAATGGTTGGCGGTGCTCCACGATACCAGGGCAAAGGAATTAAATAATTTTAGCCTGTTTATGAAAGCCCTGCGGAGGAGATTTGCAGACACTTTGTCAGGCATGTCAGCTAAGGCTGAGATACAAAGACTTAGAAAGGGACACCGAACTGTAGCAGAGTACGCGCTAGAGTTCAAGAAACTTGTCAGTCGCCTCGCAAACTGGCCAGAAGCATTTAAAGTCGAGTATTTTCAAATGGGACTGAGACCGGACCTCCTAGACATGGCAGCAGGGAGAGGGGACCCAGAGACACTTGACGAATGGGTCCAGTTGGCAGGGAAGGTCGAAAGCACTAAAATGCGAATACGCTCGTACCGTCAACTACAATATGCGGGGAGACCAGCACAAACCACTCGATACCAGCAACATAGGAACTACGAGAAGAAGCAATGGCTGGAGGAAAAAGAGCATCGGGTGAAAAACAAGCTCTGCTTCAAATGCGGGAGTGAGGGGCACAGGATTAGTGAATGCAAATAGGCACTAGGGGGGAGTAGACCCAAAGATAAGCACCACAAGGCCCCACCCTTTAAGCAGACCACAGTGAAAGCTGCAACGGAGAGACGCCATTACACAAAGCCAGAAGTTTCCACGGACGATACCACTGACGAAGAGTTCGTGCCGGCGGGAAACGATGACGGCCTGCCCTAGACTGCGCCACGGGACAGGTCTTCAGTACGGGGCGCAGCGACACCATGACTACAGAGGACTGCCCCACGATGCAGGTTAAGGTAGTGCTCGAAACCTTGGACGGGAGGGAGCAGTTCATGGGGGCAGCTATGTTGGACTCAGGGTGCACCAGATGTTTGATGCACCCGTCAATAGCAATAAAGATGGGGCTTAAACTATTCAAGTTGAAATCACCCATTACATTTTGCCAACTGGATGGGACGAGAATGAAAGGGGGGCCAGTGGGGCACTACACGGAAGCTGTCAATATGTCAATGGGAACACACACGGAAACCTTGCGGTTCATTGTAGCCCCCATATCAACACAACCCATCATTTTGGGATTAAAATGACTGAGGGAAAGAAACCCCCAGATTGATTGGGTGTCGGGCGAAATTGAGTTCATAGATGGGAAATATCATGCCGAGACCAACAGAGCGGAGAAAAGTGGTACAGAATTAGGAGCTGCGGGGACGGCAAAGGCTGGGGAAACTGTAGAGGAAAAGGAGAGAAGATTCCCCAGAAGCTATAAACCCGTCAGAGAAGTGTTTGATGAACAAGAGTGCGACCAGCTTCCGCCCCACAGGAAAACAGACTGTGCCATCGAGCTGATTCCCGGCGTGACGTTTCCCAAGCCCAGAATGTACGCAATGACCCAGAGGGAGCTACAAGAACTGCATAAGTTTATCGACAAGAACCTGGCACGGGGTTTTATCGAACCGGCAAACTCCCCCCTGGCAGCACCCGTGCTGTTCCGAAAGAAGAAAGACGGCTCACTCCGGCTTTGCACCGATTACAGGGGATTAAACGCCATCTCGGTGACAAACCAGTACCCCCTTCCCTTACTAAAGGACATGCTGGCGCAGCTTGCCACAGGGAAGATCTTTACCAAACTAGACCTCAGGGAAGCATATTACAGGGTCAGAATTAGAGAAGGGGATGAGTGGAAAACGGTGTTCAATTGCCCGCTCGGCTCGTTCCAGTACAAGGTACTCCCATTCGGAATTGCAGGGGGCCCAGGAATTTTTATGAAACTGATTAATGAAGTGCTATACGAGTTCTTGTACCAGGGAGTCATCGTATATCTGGACGATATCCTAATCTTTTCAGATAACCTAGCCGAGCATAAGAAAATTGTAAAAGCAGTGCTGGAGAAGTTACTCAATGCCAAATTGTACGTCAAATTGGACAAATGTGAATTTCACAAGGAGCAATTGGACTTCCTGGGGTTCCGGATCTCACACAGAGGCATAGAAATGGACCCCGCTAAAGTGCAGGCAGTTGTGGGGTGGGAACCCCCGCGAACCAGACGACAACTCCAAGCGTTCATAGGGTTCGCCAACTTTTACAGAGATTTCATAAGCAATTTCGCACAAATCGCGCTCCCTCTCACTGACCTGTTAAAAACAAAATCAAATAAAAACAATACACATGCAAAACAACCTAGCTACAAGATCAAATGGACACCAGAATGCCAGGAAGCATTCGATAAGCTCAAGGCGATGTTTACCGCGGACCCCATCCTGAAACACCCTGAGGTTGACAAAAAGTTTATAATTCACACGGATGCGTCCAACAACGCAGTTGGGTGTATACTACTTCAGGAGGATGAGGACAAAAAACTGAGACCATGTGCGTACATCTCAAAGAAGTTCAGTGAGACGGAAAAAAGATGGCACGTATGGGAAAAGGAAGCGTTTGCAGTCCGTCACGCACTGGCAACTTGGCGACACCTACTGGAGGGGTCATCGGTACCATTCGAGGTCTGGACGGACCACAAAAACCTGGAGGCGTTAACATCCCCCAGGAAGTTGAACCCGAAGCAACTTCGATGGGCTGAATTCTTCAGCCGGTTTAAGTTCACCCTAAAGTATTTCCCGGGGGGAAAAAACTATCTGGCAGATGCGCTGTCCCGATTGCCACAACACGAAGGCAAGACGGAGTTCATCACGGAAACGCTTTTTCCCGCCGAATCCACGAATAGGGGGATCACCGGAGAGCCGCAAAACACACAAGGGGGGAACATGGCGGTGGTGAAGAATTCAATACGGGAAACAACGGCACGAAACCCTCTTGAAAACGACATACGAGCAGCTGTACCGGAAGACGCATGGTGGGGCGAGAACAAGGGGTCACTACAAGAATACAATGGGGGGTGGTGGAAGGATGATAAACTGTATGTGCCGGCTAGCGTACAATCGCGGATATTAGAAAAATGCCATGATCACAAAGCAGCAGGGCATTTTGGTTTTGTAAAAACAATACACCTAACAAGTCGCAAATTCTGGTGGCCTTCGTTGCGAAGAGACGTCAAAGACTATGTCAAAACGTGCCCAATATCCGCAACCGCAAAAAGGGCAATAGGAAAACCCAAGGGGTTACTGCAATCAATGGCAGACCCCACCCTGCCATGGGAGCAAATAGCCATGGACTTTGTAGTCGACCTGCCCGTCAGTAATAAGAAAACAGCGGTATGGGTGGTCACGGATCTATTTTCGAAACAAGCACATTTCATCGCGTGCAATGGAATACCGACGGCGCCCAAACTCGCAAGACTTTTCATCCAACACATCTACAGAGCCCACGGCACGCCTGCTAGAATTATCAGCGACCGCGGGAGCACTTTCACCTGCAAATTCTGGAAAGCGTTTCTGAAACTAATCGGGTCAGAACAGGGACTGAGTAGCGCGTTCCACCCATGTACGGACGGAGCGTCGGAACACCTGGTATCAATTCTCGAGCAATATCTCCGCTGTTACATCAGCTATCAACAAGACGATTGGGCGGAGCTGTTGCCATTCGCAGAGGTGGCCTACAACAACACAGTCCACCATAGCACGGGATTCTCGCCATTCAAGATCGCCACAGGACGGGATTTCGCGACAATTCCGGAGGTGGACAGGATCCAGGGAAACAGCATACCGGCACCTCTACAAGCTGATGAATGGATAAACAAATTAACCAGCAACTGGCCAATTATGTTGAAAACTCTGCGGGAAGCGAGGGAGTCTTACAAGAAATACGCGGACAGGAAACGGACAGCTGAGTGGGAATTGACTGTAGGGGATAAAGTATACCTCTCAACAAAAAAACTTACGGTCCACACAACCACCCCTCAAACTGGCCCCAAGATACATTGGGCCGTTCCCCATAACACAGGTCATTAACCCAGTAACAGCACGACTGCAACTGCCTAAATCGCTGCGGAAGGTACACCCTGTGTTCCACGTGAGCCTGCTAAAACAGTACCACCCTTCTGAACGGTGGCACCCTGAAGCCCCAGAACCGGCACCTACAATAATCAATGGGGAGCCACATTTTGAAATCGCACACGTCTACGACTCGCGACATCACAGAGGGCGGCTACAATACTTAGTCAAATGGCAGCACCTCCCAGAGGGTTTCAAAGAATGGGTGGCAGCAGAACATATGCAGGCGCCAGCCCTAATCAGGGACTTCCATCGTAAATTCCCCAACAAACCCCGGTGACCCTTACACTAACTATGCTTTATTTCTTCCAGATACCACGACCATGAACAGGATGAAGGCAAAAAGGGGAGGGGGACGATCTTGGGATGGCTTCATGTCAGAACCCTGGCATGGCTCCAGGGTTCCGCCATAAAAAAGTGCGGCAAGTTTGAACAGACTGAGCTGAAACTGACAAACGGCAGAGCTGGGCGGAGACAAGACATCGAGCCACAATCACGCCACTCGGGTGACGAACAAATAAGCGTTCGAGTATGCTGACACAAGACTAGCGGCCCGGAGTGAAACCTGCAATGGGGAGGGGGTTGGATGATCGGCGGGAGAATATAAAAAGGCAACCCAGGACTCTGGCCGTCATTCTTGCCTTTGGCTTGTGCTAACCCTAGTGTATGAAATAAACCGTTTACTTCTTAAAAACGAGAGCTGAAGTCTTTTTGAAAGAAACGTTACACTCTGCACAAGGGGCACCTCACAAAAGCCTTGTTGCATTCCTTTGCTAACCTGGAGCCATGTTCTGTCCGTGCTGTGGCTTTCTGACTTGTATATATGTTTCTCATGAAGACAATGAGATGTTCTAGGATTCCCATTTTTCTAAGCACATTCCAAAGCTTGATGTGATCAGCACAAAGGCCTTTCTATAATCAGTGAAGTACACAGTGACTTCTTTTTGATGATGATGATGATGATGATGATGGTATTCTTTGGCTTTCTCAATGATCCAGTGTGCATCAGCAATAATGTTTCATGTTCCTTGGCCTTTTCTAAAGCCAGTTTGAACATCTGGCATGTCTTTTTCCATGTAGGGCTCTAATCTGCATTGGATGATCCTAAGCATTATTTTGTTAGCATGTGAAATTAAAGATATTATATGATAGTTTGCATGCTTTGTTAAGTCTCCTTTTTCGGTATTGGAATGTAGATTGATCTCTTCTAATCTGCTTGCTACTGTGTTGTTCCCCAGAATTGCTGGCATAGCTTGGTTAGAAACTTTACTGATTCTTCTTTGGTTGCTTGCCATATTTCAGTGGGTATTGTATCAGTTCCTGTAAGGCTTCTGACTTAGTCATGAACAGAATGCTGATCTAACTTCATTTTCTAGGGCTAGAGGATCTTGTAAGTAGAGCATATCTTCTAAAGTATCTTGGATTTTATTTATTTGTCACATTTACAGTATATAGCCACCCATCTCACCCAAAGTGACTCTGGGTGGCGTGCAATAAAATCTAGAATTAAAACATGTTGCAACATCTTGGATGTTGACATCTCTACTGTACAGTATTTCAGTATACTCCTTGCATCTTCCTTTGATCTCCTTTGAATTGGTTACTATCTGTCCATTGGCATCCTTTAGCATACCAATTTGAGGTTGGAAAGACTTCCTTTGTTTTTCCATGTCTGTTTTCATCTCCAATATCTTTACAGATGTTGTTGTAATACTGCTTCTTCTCTCTTCTAACAGCTCTCTGAAACTCTTTGTTAAGTTCCTTTCTGAGATGTTTGTCTTTCTTGGCTTTAACTTCTCTTCCCTTCTTGGCAATTTCCACATTTTATTCTGGTATATGTTCAAGATCATATCATGAAAACTAACTAGCTTTCTCTTCTTCTGTAGCTTAACTTGGAACTTTTACATGAGTAGTTTGTGATCTGTTCCACAGTCAGCACCTGGCCATGTCTATGATGCTATAATTGAGTTCCTCTACCTCCTTTTAGCAATAATGTAGTCAATTTGATTTCTGGGCTAATATGAGAAATTATTGTTGGAACTGATTGTTTCCTAATTTAGATTACTCCCCTGAAAATTGGACTGAACAATATTTTTCCCCAGCAGCTAAACAGGGTGTATTCTACCATTTCAGTCTCTACATAGTCAAGATATGTATCAATGAATATTACAGGTAGTCCTAGCTTAGTAACTGCCTCATAGAGTGACCATTCAGTTACAATTGTGATGAAAAAGTAACTTTGTTTTTTTTTTTGTATAAATTTTATTGAATTTTAAAATACATATTAAAAGTTAGAAAAGGAAATAAAAATAGAAATACAAAGTAAGAAAAAAGTAAAAGAAAAGTGAAGTCAAGAAAAATGATAGACAAAAGAAATATAAAAGATAGATGGCCTCCAATCTATCTTTGGTCATTAAGTACAATAATTTGCTTTAAATGTTAGTCTTTCATACAATACACAGGAACTTTTCTTTGTCATATACACTTTAATTTCTATAATCCAATCTTCTGATCTTCATATAGGTTTCACCTTTCTTGCAATCCTCCAATAATCCATCTGTGGTTTCCACTCCTTGGAGTAATGTCAATTTAAGTGTTCTTGGCTGCATCTGTTTGATATTTTTTATTCACTCTTTCCATTTTTACATCTATATTTATATCCTTAACAAAGTCCAATTAGTCTTGAAATATATATAACAAGGAAAGGCCTTATTTTAATTCTAGTAAAACAAAATATATTCTATTTCATATATATCCATAAAAATAGCACTAGTTTAAACATAATCTATATTTAGACTATAATTATATAATATTCTACATCTTCCTACATATTTACCTAATTAACAAATTTTTATAGTTACCTGTTCCACTAATGCATAACCTAACAACAATTCTCAATAATATTCATACTAGTAATTATAAAAATAAGTCATCCTGTAATAGCATTGATTCTAATTCCAACTCAGCATCTCATCTTAATAATATATTTTCTCATTCTTATATCTCCATAGAAAAATTTCTAATTTGCATGTAATCTATAATATCAACTTATATTTATATCTCTAATTTTATAACCTTATATCTTACAGTTAAAGTATCACATTTTTATACATCCATACAATTTCTCATATCAATTTTTACATTTGCATACTCTATATCCGATTAGAATCCATGGTTCCATTAACCTTATGTCTCATATTAAACTGAATCTCCTATTCAGGTTATATCAAAATTATAATGTATAGCCTGTTTTGTTATCTGTCTCATGTAGAATGTCAAAGTATTTTTCTGGGCTTTTCCCCATATTTCACAATATCTATCAAATTACAAATTCAAATCTCCTTCTCTCAACTGCCACAATGTGTTTATGTCAAGATTATAATGTGTAGCCTGTTTTGTTGTCTGGCTCATGTAGGATGTCAACGTGTTTTTCTGAACCTCCTTTTTCTCCTCTATCTCAAAAAACATTTCTTCTGTTTCAAATTCAGTCTTTTGCTCCTGACCTTGCCAATCTATTAATAAAATTTCCAGTGTTTTCTTAATTTCTGAAAGAGTTTCACTAATTTCTTTTTTAAATTCTTGAATTGCTGTTGAAAACACCATTTTTCCCCACCTCCTCTTCGTTCTTCAGGCTTATCTCTAGTCAAAACAAACAGCTTCTCAGAGGAGGAGTACACGGCTGAGTGGAAAATTACCAGCAGAGTCTATTGAATCCCAAATAGTTTCCAGTTATAAGAAATACTGTATAAAGAAGAGAAGGAAAAAAGAAAACATTTTTTCCTAAATACAAAAAGTTTTTAAAGTAAAAGATAAAAAAGTCCAATAATCAAAAATAAGGAAAGAAGCAATATTTCATATAGTTTATAAAAACAAATTCCTCAGTAGTTAGTCCAACAAAATATATTCAAAAGATATTAAATAAAAACTCTTATACATCCAAGTGATACAGACTCCTCTCTGGTAAAGTAGAAAGGTAAAAGAAAAAAAAATGAAGACATTTCACTATGTTTCAAATATAAAATCCATCATACTTCCACCATAATTATTATAGCAAAGAAAGCACAAAATTTGCCAACATTTTGAGCAAAGTCCAAAGGTAGACCTTAGATGTTAAAAGGATCTAATCTAGAAAATAAAATAAAATAAAAGTGATCTAAAAGCCGGCTTTTAGCTCTAGTGTCTCTTAGACTTACGATTCTCTGTAGAGCTTGATGCTTTCTCCAGCCATTTCACTGCTTCCAACCCCCTGCCTTTCCGTGGTGGAAAACTACAAAAAAAGCAGGAGGGGGCAATTCCAACGACCCAGTGAGCAATCTTCTGGTTCTCCCCTCTCCAGGGAGAAACTTCAGTGGTCTTATATTTTCTATAGACCCCCGCAAACAGGGAAAAGCCATCCAGGTCTTCAGCACTCTGAAAAATTCTGACTTGTCGAGCTGCCAGTCCGGCTCGGAGTCCGACATTTTGTCCGAAAAAGTAACTTTGTAACCAATCCTCACATTTGTGACTTTTGCTGGTCTGTAAAGCAAGGGAAAGCTGAAGTAAGATCATAAGCACAGTTGCAGTTTCACTTAGTGACCAGTTGACTTAACAACTGAGTTGCCAGTCCCAATTGTGGTTGCTTAATGAGGATGACAGTAACTCCTCGCTTACTGATCATTTGTTCAGCGACTGTTTGAAGTTATGACGGTGCTGAAAAAATAACTTTACAGACCATTGATGACCATTTTTTTTAAAAATAATATATTAACATATATAATACATAGCATTACGTGACCTAACCTAACCTAACCTAACCTATATAATACAAACATAATTATAACTTTCGCCATTCGACAAAACTATACCTTCACATCCACTTCCACCTTCACTTCCATTTTCCCCATCTCCAACTCTCTCTTCTACTCTACCTCTACCTCCTCTTCTACCTCCTTACCTCAACCTCCTTCCACTTCCTACTCTGACATCTCCATCTCCATCTCGAGCTCGCATATACAAAAAGAAAGAAAAACATTAAGAATAAAAAAACACACCCACAACCAAAATAAATAATAAAAAGTGTGACTTCCTACTTTCCCAACCAATTTTTTTTTTTACAAATATTATACATGTTATAAACAAAGCATTATGACTGTCCTATTTTACATTAAGTTTCCAATTGAATCTTTTGTGTCTTTTCTATAAATTTATAAAAAGGTCTCCAACAAAGATCAAACTCTTCCATATTTTTATCATTTAATTGATTCGTCAATTTTGCCATCTGTGCTAAGTCCATCACTTTTATAATCCATTCTTCTATAGAGGGTATGTAGTCTTCTTTCCAGTGTTTGGCATAAATATGTCTATGAAGGTTCTCAGTCATCCAGGTGGAATTGTCTGTAGCTTGAATCATGTCAACTGGATTTCTATTTTCTCAGTGGAAACGTTTCGCTCCTTATCCAAGGAGCTTCTTCAGTCTGAGCAAAGTTAGTAAGGGAATCCTTAAATATGTTTCTAGGTGGCTGTGTGACCTTGCACCTGGGGCTAGGTCATGGTTATTTTGAGATGTTATTTCTAAGTCCCTTTATCATCTAAAGGAGGATCGTTAAGATTACCATGCTGCTGTTGAGCTTGTGAAATGGTCTTAATCTTCCTAGGCACAGAAGACAAAGCAGGAAGGAAAATAGGGGAAAGATTGTGCCTGAAGCCCCCACCTCTATTCAAAGAAGGATTTTCCAAGTTGGCATAAATGGATTCCTTGACCCCTCTCTCTTGGCATAAATAGTTCTTGCAGCGGTGATTAAATATAGTAGCAATTTTCCATGTTTCTTGTGTAGATCTTTTCCAATAAATCCCAATAGGTAAAATTCTGGATCTTTAATGATGTCTTCTTGTATAATTTTACATATAATTTTGTGTATTTTGTCCCAGAAACCTTTTGTTTTTTGACAAGTCCACCACAAATGGAAAAAGGTGCCAATTTCTCTTTTACATTTCCAACATCTATTTGACATCGTATTTTTCATTTTGGACAATGTATTTGGTGTGATGTACCATCTATACATCATTTTAAAAAAGTTTTCTTTCATATTATAATTAAGAGTAAATTTTGGGTCTTTTAACCACATTTTCTCCCATGTTTCAATTTGAGTAATATGTCCCAAATTTTCTTCCCATTTATTTATACAATTCTTTTTTTGGTAGGTTAGACATTTTATTTTGTATTAAATTTTTATAGATTTTTGCTATAAGATGTTCATCTTCCGTCCATAATACATTGTCCCAATTTGCCGAATGTATTTTAAAATTGAATTTTTTAGAGTCTATCTTAAATTGTTCTTTTATTTGTAAGAATGTTTACCAATTACAGATATGTCCTTCCTTTTCTAAATCTTCTCTTGTTTTAATTTTGTAATTTGTGCCTTCAAATATTAATAAATCTTTATATTTTAACCATTTGTACGAGCCCATGTTTTCTTGCCAAGCAAAGGCCTCTTGGGGTGAAGTCCACAATGGTAAATTTGGTATTAATGAGTTTTTGTATTTGTCCCAGATTTTTAAAATGGATTTTCTAATTGGATGATGATTAAATGCAGAATTTGCTTTAATTTTATTATACCAAAGGTACCCATGCCACCCAAATCTAAGATCATGGCCTTCTAAATTTAGTAATTTTCTATTTTCCAATTTTATCCAATCTCTCAGCCAAACAAGTACACATGATTCATAATATAATTTAAGATTAGGCAGTGCAAAACCTCCGTTTTCTTTAGTATCCTGTAAAAATTTATATTTAATTCTAGGTTTTTTCCCTGCCAAATAAATTTAGATAAATCTCTTTGCCAATTTTGAAATGTTTTTTCTGTAATAATAATTGGTATCGTTTGGAATAAAAATAAAATTCTTGGAAGAATGTTCATTTTAATTGTAGAGATTCTCCCTAAAAAAGATATCTGGAGTTTTGCCCAATTTTGTAAATCTTGTTTTATTTCATTCCAAATTTTTATATAATTGTTTTGAAATAATTCTGAATTTTTTGAAGTAATTTCTATCCCTAAATATCTTATTTTCTTAACATTCTTAAAACCTGTAATTTGTTCCATAGATTCTATATTATTTTGAGACATATTTAAATTGATCATCTTTGTTTTTTGTTTATTTATTTTAAATCCAGCCAATTCTCCATAATCCTGTATTTTTTTTTGCAAATGTTCAATTGAGTTATGTGGATTTTGCGTTGTAATAACAATATCATCCACAAAAGCCCTTAATTTATACCTTTCTTGTTTTATTCTTACCCCTCCAATTTGATTATCATTTCGAGTAGTACTTCTAACACCAAAATGAACAAAAGTGGAGATATTGGACAGCCCTGTCTAGTACCTTTTTCTATAGGACAATTGTGAGTTATTTCATCATTTATCACTATCTTGGCTGTCTGGTTTGTATAAATTGCTTGAATTGCATTAATAAATTTTCCCCCATAATCCATAATTTTTAACGTTTTAATCATAAATTCCCAATTTAAATTATCAAATGCCTTTTCGGCATCTAGAAATAATAACAAAATTTGTTTTTCATTCTGGTTTCGTGCGTATTCAATTATATTTAAAATAGATCTAATGTTATCCTTTATATGTCTTTTTGGTAAAAATCTGCTTTGATCTAATTTTATCGTTTCTTGTAGTACTACTTTGAGTCTGTCAGCCAAAATAGTGGTAAAAATTTTATAATCATTGTTTAACAGAGAGATTGGCCTATAATTTTTACATAACATCAAATCTTGATCTTCTTTGGGAATCAGAATAATATTTGCTTCTGACCAAGATTTTGGTATGATGTTTCCAGCTAGTATAGAATTTAGAAGCATATTAAATGGAATTATGAGTTGTTCTTGAAAATATTTATAGTAAATTGCCGTAAAGCCATCTGGTCCTGGGTCTGTGGCTTGAATCATGTCAACTGGATTTCTATTTTCTTAGTGGAAACGTTTCACTCCTTATCCAAGGAGCTTCTTCAGTCTGAGTAAAGTTAGTAAGGGAATCCTTAAATCCTTAATTATTTAAGGATTCCCTTACTAACTTTACTCAGACTGAAGAAGCTCCTTGGATAAGGAGTGAAACGTTTCCACTAAGAAAATAGAAATCCAGTTGACATGATTCAAGCCACAGACTGTTCCACCTGGATGACTGAGAACCTTCATAGACATCTGGTCCTGGGGTTTTACCTGATTTTTGTTTTTGGATGGCATCTATTATTTCTTGATTTGTAATAGGTGCATTAATATTATCTCTTTCTGTTTGAGATATTTTTTTCAAGTTACTGTCTAGTAAATATTTTTCACTTTTGTCAGATGTTGTCTGTTGTTTTTGATATAGTTTGGTATAGAAATCATAAAACGCTTTTTAATACCTTCATTATCTGTTAATTCCTCTCCATTCTCTCTTATTTTATTAATTATTTTTTTAATTCTCTTTTCTTAATTTGAAAGCGAGCCATTTTCCTGCTTTATTTGCATATTGAAAATGTCTTTGTTTTACATATCTCAATTTTTCTCCATTTTGTCAGTTGTAAGGATCTCTAATTGTTTTTGTAATATTATAATTTGATTTCTAATATTTTTATCAGTAGGGCTACATTGAAGTTCAATTTCTTTCGCTTTAATTTGGTCACAAATTGTAGAAAACTTTTGTTGTTTTACTGTTCTTTGATGTTTGCTTAGAGACATAAAATGTCCCCTGATAAAGGCTTTACTTGCATCCCATATTGTTGCAATATTTACTTCTTCATTCATATTCAAATAAAAAAATTCCTTTAATTTATTTTTAATATCTTCTAAATAGACCTTATTTCTCAGTATTGTTTCATTTAGCCTCCATCTATATGACTTTGGCAATATTTTTAATTCTAATTGGACTGCATTATGATCTGAGAATGTTTTTGGTAAAATTGCCATATCTTTTATTTTATTTGCTAAATTTTTGGATAGCCAAATCATATCAATCCTTGAATAAGATTTATATCTGTCTGAGAAAAAGGTGTATTCTTTTATATTTCCCATTTTATGTCTCCAAGCATCCACAAATTCTAAATTGTTTGTAAGCTCAAAAAATTCTAGTGGTAATTTTCCCTGATTTTGCTTAATTTGTTTATCTGATTTTCTGTCAAGTGTTGGAGATATGACTCCATTCCAATCTCCCACTATTAGCCAATTTTTGTTGGATATGTCTGCTAAATAGTTCAGGAGAATTTTATAGAAATTTTTCTGTTTTTCATTTGGGGCATATATTCCAACAAATATAACTTTTAAATTTTGTGTTTCTATTTCCAAAATGATAAATCTTCCTTTTGGGTCTGCTGTTATAAGTTTAGGTTTTAGATATGATTTAATATAACAAACTATACCATTTTTTAAAATTTCGCTGGCAGCTACAAAATCCATTCCTAATTTTTTATTTATCAGTAATTTAATGTCTCTATGTCTAATGTGTGTTTCCTGTAGACATATTATGTCTGATTTTAATTTATACAGAGTGTGAAAGATTTTATTTCTTTTTGCTGGAGCATTTATTCCATTGATATTCCATGTGATATATTTCAAATTACTCATCTTCTAATTGGCTTTCTATGTCTTTGGAACAAGAAGCTTGGGGTTCAACCCTAAAATTGTCTTTTTTACCTTCTCTTTTGCCATTATTTCCTTTTGTTTGTATATTGTCTTTTTCATACTTTCTAAGGAAATCTTTAGCTTTATCTATTGAGTTTAACTTAAATCTTTGATCCTTGTAAGTTACACTTACTCCCTCTAAAGTTTCCCATCTAAAAGGGATTTTATTTCTCTTCAAAACCTCAGTTAGAAATGAATAATCCTTTCTTTTTTTAGAATTTTACTTGGTATCTCTTTAAAAATTTTTATATCTTTCCCTTCAATATTTATTTTTTTGTCAAATGCAGCTTGCATAATCAAGTCTTTAAGTTTTTTCCTGCTGAATTAAATTACCATATCTCTTGGTACCTTGTTTTCTCTAGCAAATTTTGAATTTACTCTATAAATGACTTCTTTTTCCTCTTCCAATTGATCTGCCTCCCACTCTATCAGATTAGCTAACATCTGTATTACCGTATTTTTTATCTCTAGTTCTTTTCCTTCTATTACACCTCTTATACATTTTTCTTTTTGTTTATACTCTAACAGAGTTAGCTTATCTACCTCCTCCTCCTTTTGTTTTTCTATTTTTTGAACTCTTTCTTTCACTCCCATAATTTCTGTTTGGAATTTCTGTTCCATTTTATCTAGTTTCTTATCCAGACTTCTTTCAAATCCCTGAATTTTTTCCTCTAAAAGAGCTGTGACATTTGTGGTTATACTTTGTATTTCTTTTTTAGTGAAGTCTTCAAAAAGTAGTTTTAACCACTCTCCTCTTTCATCTCTGGAGTCTGATCCCCTCCTTTGAATTTTCCTAGTATTCATATTTAAATCTTTACACTAAAAAAATTACAATATATTTTTATCTTATCTCTCTATGCAGTCTTATATATCACCAACAATTAACAACAATTAACTTTTGATAATACAGTTTAACACAGTGTCTTTTAATTTAAATATGGCACTTATAATTAATTAATTAAAGAGTCCTTTTCCTCTTAGATGAATTTTAAGCCAGTAGTCTCACCCAACGTCTTTAAATTTTCTTTGGATGGAAAGTACTTGAATCTTTCTTCTAGTTAAGTTCTTTACTTTAAATTAAGTGAAAAGGAAATGGCAGCAAAACCTAATTACTTAGGTAGCAAATGCGGAGTGAAGTTTACCAGGCTTCCTGGTTGCTTTCTCTGCGAGACAGAAAGGGAAGACAAACGAAAGTGCGAAAAACAATTGACTCACCGCCGTCCAGAAGCCGCTGGATTCTCTCTCTCAGGTCTGCTCTTCTCTCAGCTTCCCTGCCGTAGACCGCTTGTCATTTAACTTCGCGGGTCCGGTTCACTTTCCCCGTTGCTGATAGAAAATATAGCAAGCTAAAATTCCACTCGTCCTCTCACCATTTTCCTCCACCGGAAGTCCCCATTGATGACCATTGATGCCCTTTGCAGCATCCCTCAGTCATGTGATCACCATTACAGTCAGTATGCCTTGTCCTGTGCCTGACCTGTATTTTTTTATTTCCCCCCCCCCTTGCAGAGCAGAAAGTTTGGAGAGAAAGGGATTGCAAGAAAGTAAACTGTTTGTTCTTCTATACATCAAAAGCAACGTGATCGTGCCAGCAGCCCAGGGCTAGCAGCTGCAAGCATGCTACGTAAACAGCTTACAGTACTCTCTTGATATCTCTTTCTCTCTAGTCTCTCTGCTTTGCGGGGGGGGGGGGGCAAGGGGGAGAGAAAAAAAGCAAGCAATTTCTGTAGGCAATCTCTCCTTTGCCTGACCTTTTCCTACAGTCGGCGCAATTGCATTGTTTTTGATGTGTAGAAGAACAAACAGCTTACTCTCTTGAAATCTCTTTCTCTCCAATCTCTCTGCTCTGCAGGGGTGGTGGGAGAAGGGTCAGGCAAAGGAGAGATTGCCTACAGAAATCGCTTGTATTTTTTCTTTGCACCCTCCTCACAGAACAGAGAGATTGGAGAGAAAGAGACTTCAAGAAATTACTGTGTAATTGTGTTTGTGTATAGTGCCCGCGGCTCCAAGGCTGCAACGCAATCATATTGCTTTTCATGTGTACAAGACAGTAAGCAAGTATTCAAGCATTCCAACGGGTGGGGGAGTGGTTAGGAGGCAAACAAAAGCCAAAGGTGTGAAACTGAGTAGCCTTGTCTCTTTCCAGCTGGAAAGCATAGTTGTGGTCATATGATTAACCGCTTAGCGACTGCTTCGCTTAGCGGTGGAGTTGCCGATCCCAATTATGGTTGTTAAGTGAGGACTACCTGTACCTGTATTGCATAGTTGTTCAAGTAGTATATGTTTCAAATAAATTATTACTTGCATAGAAATGCTATTTAGTTTAAAATAAGTATTTTCCAACACAATGAAGGAGAAAGTATTTGTTTTCACAGATGAAAAAATAAAAGAATTAACAGCATTAAGAAAGGAATTGGCTAAGCATTTAGAGAAAAATCTATTGAATATACAAAATACATGGACTTACGCTCCAGGGCTTGCAGTTGAAAGCAGACTTCACGGTGAGTACATTGGATGTATGTAATGCGCTATTGTCATCAGAACTCTTGCTGAGAACAATGAAAACCTGCCACAAATATAACTTTAAAATTGTATAATCACAAATTCATCTGTATACAACTAATTTACTGTTTTCCTATCAAGGAGGCCCATTCTTTGGAGCTTGGAAGTTAAAATTGTCATACTACTTATCTGTACAACATAGATTCATGTCCATGTAGGATGCCCTGGAAACAGCAACATTTGTACATTTAACCGGAGCAATTCCTTTCTTCTCTCGAGAAGGAACTTTTTACATCTTGAAAGTGCTAAATGGGACAGATGCTTAGATTATTGTAATCAGTTACTGCTCTTATTTTGCATCTACTCAAACTTTAGTTCAGTTGTCACTGACTACTCTTAATGTATTTCATTGCCACCCCACCTTTCTTGCTATTTCTGTTGTTAAACTGAAATTAACACTTCATATAACTGAATTAGTATTAAGGGAATACTAATCTTCAAAAGCTAATGTCAAATTAAATCAGCTAGGCTTTAAGACCGTGCAAGCTTTGGGTTGCTCTGTAAATGCTCAATTCTGTTTCCTGGAATTGCATTTTGTTATCTTGAATCTTTACATGGATTCAATTATTTTTTGTTAAAAAAAACCCCTCTTTATCTTTAAAGAATACAGTTATTGAGATTTTATTTTCCTAATTGGAAGTAATTTTTTCTACAGTGACATTTATTTCATTTTCTGATCTTAATATTTAGCTGCCATCTTTGAAAGCAACAACCATAACTAACAAGGCAAATAAATATTGATATTGGTTTACTAGTGAGCCATTTTTAAATTTCTAAACAACTTTAAATATCAATAAGCTGTAAATGACAAATAAGACTTACAGCTTAAAAAAGGGTTCATTATAAAGAAAATACCCTATTTTTCCATAAACAAACATGATGATATTAAATATCTCACTTTTCTACCAAACTCAGCCTTTGGAATTGATGTGTTTTTTACTGCTTATGCACCCTTGCAATTCATGTGGCAGATGCTGACTAACTATGAGCTGAACAGCTCAGTTTGGCACCCTTAGAAGTTCAAAATAGTGAATGTCCAGAAAAGTTACATTTCAGATTTTTTCATGTGGGGAGGGCACACAGTCAACTTCACCTCACAAAGAACGGTTTCAACCTTTACTGTCTATGGCTAGGCTAAGTTGAGAAGACACATGATATTTGATACATTTTTGGCTGCTTTAAGCAGCGTTCACTGAGAAAGATAAGACTGGACCTTCATACTTTTTTCATAATTCATCAGTGCCTCACGGAGGACATATTTTGACCTTGGGATACTGCCTTCACTAGAAAATGTGGGCGGGGCCATGTTTACTTTGGTAGAGGAAAGGCCATTCTGTCATCCTGAGTAGTCTCTGCTTACTGAGCCAATAGATCAGGGTTTAAGATGGTTTTCCTCTAAAAGCACAGTTCAGTTATTTATTTTTACTGTATATTAGGTTCTTTGTCCTTTATCCTACATTATTTCTCTTTTGAATCCTCATTTCAGTCTTGCCTAGTGCTCAGCAAAGCTGTCTAATGTACATCTCTCTTAGCTTCCTCTTACACAGTCTGGTGGATGCTGAAGGAGAAAATTTTGGAGAAATAGTGTGAGCAGTTTTACAAAATATAAATCTGAGAGGAAAGCAAAATGGCATGTTATCCCCTACTTCTTTGGAGGGGGAGGATGGAACAATTTCAGTAAGGCTGAAGATCATTCCAGCCAGGTCAGAATCTTAAAAGTTTTTTCCTAGTACTTCTTATTAAAGCTAGCTCTGCTACTTGCAGGAGAGGAACTACATGAGTTCCGTGAACTATCCAAGAAGAAGCAACAGTTGCTGGAAACACTGGAATCTAATCAGAAACAGCTACAAGAAATTCAAGAACTTGCAGCTACCCAACCTGGCAATATCAGTGGTATGTGTGCTGTGGTTTCTCATATATACAGTATATATACACTGTCAGATTTCTCATGTGAAATGGCAAATCGCTTTCTGCATAAACCAAAGCTTTCTCATAGCTTTGAATGGCTTTCTTCATATCTTTCATATGAAGCGGTTATAGAAATTAAATAAATAAATAAATAATAAATAAATAAATATGAAGCCAGGTGGCCAGTGAAACTATCACGTGATGCATTACTATGGCTAGCCCTGAACCTTCTTGTGGGAATTCTGCTCTGTGAGAGCAGAGAGAGAAAAGGGGGGTGATGCATGCTTGCTTGGATGCAACACTGCCACCTTTTGGCAGGTTCTGTTATGTGCAATGTTCTATGCTTTGTGCTTGGTGTTTTCACACCTAAGTTTCAGCCAATCAGAAAATTGGTAAGTGTATATCTTAGCTGTGAACAATGGTTCCTTTGCTTCTTGACTTCTGGTCTATTAGCCATCGTCATGTGTTCTGCTCCTGAGGACTGACAAGTGTGTAGCTATACCTGGCTATGGGAATGTTGCCAAGGTTTTGTGCTCCTTACCGTCTATCAGTGGAAGCAACACAGAAGATTGTGTACACTGCTTGTAAGCTGTTTTTACTTTTGCAATGCTGTAACTGTATATACAACTTTGCTTTTATCTATAGTAAAGATTTTATAGCCTTTACAAGCTGCACTCTGTGTCTGTTTACTCTTCTCCAGCCTCCTTCCTATAAGCCAGCATTTATCCAACATACACACACACACACACACACACACACACACACACACAGAGTTCAATCATGTTCGATTCTCGGAGACTGCTTGGACAAGTCCCTGCAGTTTTCTTGGCAAGGTTTTTCAGAAGTGGTTTGCCATTGCCTCCTTCCTAGGGCTGAGAGAGAGGGATTAGGTCACCCAGCTGGTTTTGTGTCTAAGGCGGAACTGGAACTAGAACTCATGGTCTCCCAGTTTCTAGCCTGATGCCTTAACCACTACACCAAACTGGCTCTCTTCTTATATTGAAATATAAATATATATTTGGAATCAATTCTGCTGGCAGCACACCAGTGTTAAAATCTTGTAATCAAGCTGGGTTACATTCCTGAGACTATAGGGAGAAACCCTATCCTGCCAAAACCATTTAATAATTTTAATATCCATTCTGCAGTATAGGAAATGCTCTGCAATTTAATTGTGTGAATGGGTGGAAGTTTGAGGGAGGTGGGAATTTATTCCACTTTGGAATTGACACCAGAAATACTAGATACATGCTAATCATTAAGATTTCAAAATTTAGATAATACTAAAGATGAACCTATGGAACTTAACTATTTTTATGTCTAGTAGTATTTTATTATGGATTTTTTTATAGAGTATAAGCTGCAGGAATTAACTGAGCAAAGAAGATGTTTGACTATAGATCAGGAGGCAACTCTAGGTGGTATACGCAATATATGTCGTCGGGCTTCAGAAAGAACTACTTCTATGCAACCTTCTGGTAAGTAGGGAAATAAAAGGGTAGGAAATAATTCAAGCCATGTCTGCTCCCTAAGTGGCCTTAGATACTCAAATTAGGCATGTCCTAAGTGGACTTTTCATATTCAAAGTAAGAACTATCAAGGAGTTTTCTTTGTTTTTTTGCAAGCAATTAAAAAGTGAGGAACTAGAAAATGATACTCAAGAGTTTATTCAGAAAATTTCTGTTTGCAGAAAAGGAATTGTATGATTTACATAAACTATCTGAGAAGAAGCAACAGTTACTTGAAACATTGGAGTCTAATTGGAGAGAGCTGCAAGAAGTTCGGGAACTTTCAGCTACCCAACCAAGCGATGCCACTGGTATTTGAGCTGCTGCTTCTTACACCTAGATATTTATCCATGGAATCATGATACTTAATCATACATGTGCTTAATGCTGTATCGGGAAACTTGTTCAACTGCAAAAGCGTGATTATCTTGGCATTATAGAAATCATAGGAGTGAGAACTTGGATCAGGGAGCTTTTACTTGAACTCCGATTTGAACTTTGCAGCTTAATTTTTGGCCTTTGTATTATTTTAAGGTAAAGATGTGGAGAGAGAGGCATAGGAACATATCTTCAGTTCTGTTGGCATTCTTAGCATGGCAGTATTACCATCCCATAATCAAGATGGGTTATATTCCTGAGATTATAGGCAGAAGCACTATCCTTCCAAAACCATTTAATAATTTTAATATCCATTCTGTGATGCATGAAATGTTGCACAATTTAATCACTTGTGAGTGGGTGGGGAGACAGGAATTCATTCCACTTTGGAAGTGTTACCAGAAATATTAGACACAAGGTAACAATTCAACTTTTGAAATCTAGATAATACTAAGAATGATCTTAATGAACTTAACTATTTTTATGTATAATAATATTTTATTACGGATTTTTTATAGAGCAAAAACTGCAGAAGTTAACTGAACAAAGAAAAAGGTTGTCCACAGAACTGGAGGCAACCCTAGATGATATACAAAATGCATGTCGTCGTGCTTCAAAAAGAACTACATTTATACCGCCTTCTGGTAAATAAGAAATATATTATTAAGAATTTTAGAAAAGGTGGCAATGATTATGCATACTGTTTCCACATTATAAATCTAGCAATCAGTGTAATCAGTGAGAGAGAGAAGGACAATTGGAGTTCTTTCCATTCCATCCTTCCATTCAAATACATTTGACAATTCCAGGGTACCTGCATTTTTTTTAATTTTAATTTTTATTTTCATTGGCATTTATATTTATGAGTATTTTAAGCAGAACTTGTGTCAATCAGTACTGGACCCCTGGACCCCCTCTTTGGTTTTTATGATAATAAACCATTTAATCTGACAGAGCATTTAGTTAATAATGGTCACTCTTTCTGATACACCTTGCTGCACATTTATAGTAACCTTTCAGTTCTGATGAAATGCTATGCAAGTAATTATGAATAATTTTCAAATGATTTTATTCATATTTTGGATTCAAAACTTACCTTAAAATATTTGACTTTGCTGTGCTTCTTTAGGAAGCATCGATGTTCAGGTTTCTGTCTGGGTCAGCTTTTTTGCATAAGCCAATATAAGGAGATTCCATCCCTGCCCCTTTTTACATTTACTATTGCAGTCTCTGATACTGAAATAAACTGAATTTGTGCTTTGATCGATGGGTATTCTGGTATCCTTTATTAAAGTCATAAAGGAGAAATTCTTCTACAGTATGGCACATCTTCTAGTGACTGCATGGAGAAATACTTACTATGGAGTCCTTGGTGCTCTCTGAGCCTTGTTGTTTTCTTGCAGACGTTTCATTGCCAGGCTAGGCAACATCTTCAGTGCGAAAAGGGAGTGGGACTTGCTCTCTGTTTATATACCCTGGCTTGTCCTGTCTGTGTTGGTGGGGTGTTACTTACTATGTCATACTTACTATGTCAGCTTGTCTCCTGGAATATTCAGATTAGGTATCTGTACACTAAAAGTGTCCTTTAGATGTTCAAATTTGGCACTATAAAAGGTTGCTTTTTTCTTTGTAAGCAATGCAAAAGTGAGGAGCTTGAAAATATTTCTGAAGAGGTCCTTTTTGTTTCTAATTGCAGAAAAGGAAGTACATGAGTTGCATGAACTGTCTGAGAAAAAGAAGCAGTTACTGGAAGCACTAGAATCTAATCAGAAAGAGCTACAAGAAATTCAGGAACTTGCAGCTACCCAACCAGGCAGCGTCAGTGGTATGTGTGATGTTGTTTCTTAAATACGTATGAAGGTTGAATGAAAAATAATGCTTCCAATGTTAGAAGTCATCAGTGGATGGCTAGAAGTTTTGATGTATTTTTTAGTGTCTGCTCTTTCTGTTGCTGAGAATGACTGTGAGAAAGGGTTGTGCTGCTATTTGTGAAACAGAAGTCTGCAGTGAATAAGCAATGTGCTGTGATTGAATTTTTGATTGCTGAAAGATTCATCATTATGACCCAGAAACAATGTTTCAGTCCATGGAATACTGCCACAAAGCTTCACCTATTAAAAAAATGCAAAACCCAGGCTTCAGGAAAAAAACTCATAGTTACCGTTTTTTGGGACACGGATGATGTTAACATGGATTTCTTTGAACTTGGCCCCACTATCAACTCAGAGTGCTATATTGCAACAATCACACATTTGAAGCAATGAATAAGCAGAGTTTGGAAGCACAAGAAGGAAACGCCATTGCAACATGACAACACTAGGCCTCACACCTCAAGAGCCATCCAAGAGACAATTGTGAAGTTCAATCTCTCATTCTTATTCCATCTGCTGTACAGTCGAGACTGTACCATGAGATTTCTACCTTTTCCCAAAATTGAAGGATTATTTTTGGGGGCATCCATTTAACTCAAATGAAGAGGTGGAAAGGACATGGTTGAAGAAAGAAAGTGTAAAGTTTGTTCATGGCAATTTTAAGAAGCTTTTCCATCATTGTCAGAAGTGTATAGTGCAGAGCTTTCCAAACTGTGGGTCACGACACAAAAGTGTGTCGCCACACATAGTCTGGTGTGTCGCCACACAACCCGGAAGCGCTGATCATCATCAGCGCTTCCGGGTTTTCCCGCGGCGACAAACCAACTGCAGTGCGCAAAACCCGAAAGCGGCAGCAGCGCTTCCGGGTTTTTGCGTGCTGCCGCAAGGACGGCACTTCCGTGTTTTCCCACGGCGACACACCGCCGGTTGGTGTGTCGCCATGGGAAAAACTTTGGAAAGCCCTGGTATAGTGAATGGTGGTGATTATTTGGAGAACACAGGTGACAAAAGAGTTTGTTTCAAGCATAATTTTCCCGTTTCATTTATTAAAATATCCCTATTTAAAATAAAGTTATGGAAGTGGAGGCATTACTTTTCATTCAACCCTTGCATATTTGGAATCAGATAGTTAAACGGGTGCTTGGGATGAAAATACTTGATTGCCATTAGCCTTTCTACTGTTACACATTCATTTTATACCAAGTGAAAAACAATTTTAGGAAGTCCTGCAAAGTGCTTACAGATTAATCTGGAAGTCATCAGGTTGGGAAGGACTGTCCTCTTCAATGAATGTGTTGCTGGTGTACTCATTTTTAGTTGTAAAGATAGGTATTAGCCTTTGACAACCCAAATGTACAGTGCTACAAGCACAGGAAGCATTTGCTTATTGAAGGAAAGAATCATATGTATTACAGTTGTGTCAGAAAAACTATTCAACTGCAAAAAAGTTAAATTAACTTGACCATATAAAAAGCAGAGGATAGAGAACCAGGATCAGGGAGTTTTTACTTAAGCTCAGATTTAAACACTGCAGCTTAATTTCAACCTATGCACTTGTTCAAAGATAATCCGGTGGGAGAGAGAGGCATAGGAATTTATCAATAGTTCTATCAACATTCTCAGCACAGCAGCATTATAGTCCCATAATCAAGCTAGATTACATTTCTAAGAATATAGACAGTGTCTCTATCCTGCCAAAATCATTTAATAATTTTAACATCTATTATGCAGTGTATGAAGTGCAAAGGAATTGAACCAATTGTGAAAGGATGAAAGTTTTTGGAATGCAGGATTTCATTCCACTTTGGGAGTTACACCAGAAATACTAAATAGAAGCTAATCATTAAAAATTTGAAATTTAGATAATACTAAGGATCAACTTAATGAACTTAACTATTTTTATGTACAGTAATATTTTATTATGGATTTTTATAGAGCATAGGCTCCAGGAGTTCATTGAGCAAAAAAGATGTTTGACCATAGATCTGGAGGCAACCCTAGAGGGTATACAAAATGCATGTTGTCGTGCTTCAGAAAGAATTACATTTATACAACCTTCTGGTAAGTAAGAAAAAAATTACTAAGAATTTTAGAAAAGGCAGCATTGATTATGCATATAGTTTTAGTACTGTAAACTTAGCAATCAGTGTAATCATTGTGGTTGTAAACCGCCCAGAGTCTACCATGGTAGAGATGGGCGGGGATAAATCCAAATAATGAATGAATGAATAAATAAATAAATAAATCAGTGAGGCTATCAGAAAGAGACAGACAATTGGACTCCTTTCCATCCTGTCTAGCTTTAAATCCATTTGAGAACCCCAGTGTATTTGCATTAATTTTATTCATCATCATTTATATTTATGAGTATGTTAAGCAGGCCTTATATCAATCAGTACTGGACACAGAGGACCAAACTATCCAGCTTTTACAATAATGAAGCCCTTCATCTGACCCAGCATTTCCCTGGTAGTGGTCACTCTTTCTGGTGCTCCTTGTTGCAGATTTATTACAGGAATTAGGGTTACTGTAATAACCCTTCAGCTCTGATGAAACACTACATGAGTTGTTATGAATAAACTTCATTTGGTTTCATTTATATACTGGATTCAGAACATATCTCAAAATACCTGACTATACTGTGCTTCGTGAACAGGCTGAGATTTTCAGGTTTCTATTTTGGTCAACTTTGTGTATATCACTGAATTTCTTTTTTTAAGTTAAGTTTTAAGCTCTTCCGCGTTTTAGTGGAGGCTGCCGCCATGCACGCTGCTGCCGCTGCGCACCCCCCACGCCACCACCGTGCACGCCCCTGTGCGCCGCCGCCGCTGCCGCCATTGGTGTGTCGCCAACGGCGGCAGATTGGAAAGCACTGCTCTACTTCATACTCTTCCTTCCTACCCACCAGGATTGGAAAAGGTGGGGCTGTTCTAGTCAAAACTGCAGGGGGAGGGGGTGCCTCCCACTCAAGCAATGATTGATGGAAAACAGGATGAATCTTTATTGATGCTGGTAATTGCAAATGAAAGGCCACTGGATTTATTTGCTGAACCACTGGGAAGGGGCCAATAAACTTCGAGTCCACCTTCTTGGAAGGTTGGGCAGGAGACACAAACTTTGTAGAAGCCGCATCCAATCCCTTTCAGTAATCTTGGCACTATCTTTTCTGTTTGTTTCTGTGGCTTGCTTGTATGCTGTTTTTGCCAAATCTAGCTATTTTTTTTAAGAGGCACTGAGCTGCTTGCCTCTCCTGCAGGATTTCTGAGGTGTGAGGAGATGCAGATACAGGAGTTCTGGTAGGCAACACGGGGGGTAGGGAGGAGAACCTGTAAGTCACCTGAAATAGGGACATGCTGATGGAGGAATGTACTGAGTTGTAGGCAAATTCTGCTCAGTCCAATTTTTTTGTTGGTAACATCATAGTACCTTAAATATTGCTGAAATATTTGGTTCAACCTCTCAGATTCTCCATTTGATGTTGGATGATGAGAAGAAAGATTAATTTTAATGTTCAATAATGGAAAGAGGGCCTTCCAAAACTTGGAGGTAAATTGCAATTAGCGATCTGAGATCACACAGTTGAACAGAACTGTGATCTTTAAAAAGTTGTATTGTTTCCTGAGCTGTAGGGAGGCACTTGCAAGAAATGAAATGGCGCAAGCTTTTTTTTAAAAAAGCCACCACTATCAGAATGCTTGTATAACCCTGTACCAGGGAGAGATCAGTAATAAAATCCAGTCATACTGTGTCCCAGGATCACAAAGATAAGCTTAGAGGTTGCAGCAAGCCAGCTGGCTTTCCAGGAACAGATTTTGCCCGGTGGCACACATGACTAGATGAAACAAGATGAAACATGTCTGTCCTCACTCTCGATCACCAGAAGTCTCTAAAGCTGAATATTAAACACTCCCCCATGTCCAGTTATCCTATTGCCATAGCAGAGTTGTACAGGTGGTCCTCAGGTAACAACCACTTGTTCAGTGACCATTCAAACTTGCAACGGCAATGAATGAGTGGTACGATCATTCCTCGAAGTTCCGGCCATCACAGCACCCCCACATCTGGGTGCTTGGCAACCAGCCCAGATTTCCAACTATTGCACTGTCCCATGGTCACGTGATCGCGATTTGCAACCTTCCTTGCCAGCTTGTGATGGAATGTGCTCCTGAAGAGGAGGGTGATGTTATGGAGCTGGGAGCTGAGGGGGGAGAAAGCGCATTCCAGGCTGATAAGC
The DNA here is from genome assembly GCA_023362775.1 of Charina bottae. Taxonomy (NCBI): domain Eukaryota; kingdom Metazoa; phylum Chordata; class Lepidosauria; order Squamata; family Charinaidae; genus Charina; species Charina bottae. The sequence goes on from JALMGJ010000007.1 coordinate 52,009,619, forward strand.
GTTCGCACAGCTTACACAGCTTGGAGAGTGTGGGGGGGCCGAGGAAGAAGGTTAGGCTAGCACCACCCTATATTCCCAAGGGTATTTTTCCCCTTAGCTCAGTAAAAGAACCTTTAGTCTGGCAAGATTCTATGTATGGTAGAAACAATAAAGAAACTAGAGTTGAACTTCGACTTAGCATCGTTTCTTTGCCAAATTTCCCTGACATAGCTTCCCACAAGCAAAGTCAATGGGGAAGCTGGCAGGAAGTCGGAAGTCGCGATCATGTGAGTTCCTCGCTTAACAACCCGTGTGGTCCTCGCTTAACAATGGTAACCGGGGACTGCTGTAACTGCTGTTGTTAAGCGGTACAGTCACATGACATTGCGCTTTATAATCACATTGCTTATTGATGGAAATTCCGATCCCAATTACTGTTGTTAAGGGAGGACTACCTATAATTCCTCTTCCCTTAAAGGAAGGGATCATATAAAAAAACCATTGTGCAACAGCTGTCCCTCCTGAACCATGGAAGGTGAAGAATTGTCATGTGGGTCTCCCTGGAGGTCATCTACTGTATCTCAGCCCTGGCCTAAGTGTCATGCTGCTGCTGAATTTTAATCCATTTTAAGAGATCAACAGCCTGCCTCCTTGCTCTCAGTCTTTCTAGAGGATGTTTCACTGGATTTACAAAAGAAACTGGCTGAAGTTTTAAAATTTTAAAAGGAAATACAGATGACAAACCAAGAGAGTGACCTGGATAATTTTTTCCTACTGGATTTAGAAAAGAGTCTTGTTAAAGCCTTGAAGAACTCTATGCGATGGGATAAAGAAGAAATGAAGAGAAATCACATCCTACAATATTTGAACGAACTAAAGATTAAGACTGTTAGAAGTAAAAGGAGGGAATATAAAGTTGGTTTATTTGATCAATGTTAAGATATGTTGTTACTTTTGGCAACCCTTTTTGGACTTTCTGCTGACACCAGGAATGAAAAGATGATGTTTTATGGATTTGTTTATAGATAAGAGATGGGATATGGGATGAAGAATAAATGTTTGTAACCTTAGAGGGGGTGGAGAGTTACTAAATTTGTATATATTTTATATACAGTGTGTGTGTGTGTGTGTGTGTGTGTGTGTGTGTGTATATATATATATATATATATATATTTATTCATTCCCGTCATTGGATTTTATTATATCTTTTACATTTTAAATTGTTCTTTAATTTGTATTTTATTCTATTTATAATTGTATATTGTTGATTGTATTTTGTTGTAAACCACCCAGAGTCCCCCTTGAGGGAGTTGGGCGGTGATAAATTTGATTAAATAAATAAATAAATAGATATACTTGTGATGAAGGTTGGACGTCAATGTATAATTTCTTTTCTCTTTATTCTTACTTTCTTTTTCTTTTTTCTTTTTTCTTTTCTTTTTCTTTTTTCTTTTTTGTTGACTTTTTACTCTTTCTCTCCTCTTTCTTTTCTTTCTTTAAGTTTGTATTAGATTTTATTATTATAATCACAAATCTTAATATATATATTTATTTTATTTTATTTATTTTCTATCCCTCCTTTATTATTTTTGTAAACAACTCAAGGCGGCAAACATACCTAATACTCCTTCCTCCTCCTATTTTCCCCACAACAACGTTAGGCTGAGAGAGTGTGACTGGCCCAAGGTCACCCAGCCGGCTTTCATGCCTAAGGCGGGACTAGAACTCTCAGTCTCCTGGTTTCTAGCCTGTTGCCTTAACCACTAGACCAAACTGGCTCTACACACACACACACACACACACACACACACACACACACACACTCTTAAAAAAAGTTTCAGCCCCTTTTGCCCAGGTAACAGTTCTTACATACTGTATTTCTGTCGTCATCTTCCTTATCTCTACAGTAAATGACAACTCAGTCCTGGGAAAGTGGGAAAGGTGAAAAGGAGACTCAGAATAACACTGTCTTGATTCTGTTTGCTTACAGAAAAGGAATTACACGAGTTGCATGAATTGGCTGAGAAAAAGCATCAGTTACTGGAAGCACTGGAATCTAATCGGAAAGAGCTACAAGAAATTCAGGAACTTGCAGCTACCCAACCAGGGAGTGTTAGTGGTATGTGGGATGTTTTTTATACTTACATATTTGGAATCAGATAGTTAAACTTAGGTTCTTGGGATGGAGGTACCTGATTACTAGTTGCCTTCGGTACTGTAACTAATTTACTGTCTTCCAAATGAAAAACTGTTTCAGGAAAGCCTGCTTAAGTACTCACAGATTCATCTGGAAGTTATCAGGTTGGGAAAGAGTGCCATCTTCAATGAACATGTTGCTGGTGTACTCATTTTTAGTTGTAAAAATAGGTATTAGCCTTTGGCAACCCAAATTTACAGTACTGTGAGCAGAGGTAGCATTTGCCTATTGCAATTAAGAATAATATGTATTAATGTTGTGTCAGAAAAACTGTTCAACTGCAAAAAGGACAATTAACTTGGACCTATAGAAATCAGAGGAGTGGGAGTTGGGGTCATGAAATTTTCACTTACTGTAAGCTCGGATTTGAACACTGTAGGTTGATTTCAAGGTATGCGCTTGTTTAAAGGTAGTGCTATGGAAGAGAGAGGTATAGGAACTTTTCCTCAGTTCTGCTGGCATTCTCAGCACAACAGCATAACATTCCTGAGAACATTGGCAGAGAATCTATCCAGCCAAAACCATTTAATAATTTTAACATCCAGTGTATGAAATGGTCTACATTTAATCACTTACGAATGAGTGGAGGTTTTGGAGAGGCAAGAATTCATGCTAATCATTAACATTTTGAAATACAGATAATACTAAAAATGAACTTAATGAATTTAACTTTTTATGCATAGTAATATTTTATGATTCTTTTATAGAGCATAAGTTGCAGAAATTAACTGAGCAAAGAAGACATTTGACTATAGATCTGGAGGCAACTCTAGATGGTATGCAAAATGTATGTCATCATGCTTCAGAAAGAGTTACATTTATACAACCTTCTGGTAAGGAAAGAATAAGTAAGAGTGTTTAGAAAAGGCAGCATTGATTATGCATATTGTTTTGGTTCTATAAAGAGTGAAGACAATTAGACTCTTTCATCCCTCTGTAGAGATTCCTCACAAGAACAGTCAGGTGTTCTGGCATACCCATTCTGTTTGACTTTGGGGAAAGTCAGAGTCACAACATTGTGTGTGTGTGTGTGTGTGTGTGTGTATTTATGAGATGTATATGGCCGCCCATCTTATGAGCCATAACTCTGGGTGGCCCAGAGCAACAGTAATAATAACATCACATCACATCACAACACAACACAACACAACACAACACAACACAAATACTAACACCCCCCACCCATACCTCCTGGTACTCTTAACAAACACTTTGCAAGGCATGAGAAACTGCAACCGTTGGGCTCCAACCGTTCGGGGGAAAAACAGCTTTTTAAGATCTTCCAGAAAGCTAGAAGGGTGGGAGCCTGTGGGGCAGGAGCCCCATAGGGACCAAGCTTTCAATGTTGTAATCAGACAAGATGATTAAAAAAAACTAAACAAAAGAGAAGTAGATGATATTGAAGCCATGTCCACACCTTAAGTGTCCTTTTATATTCAAATTTGGAACTATCAATGGTTGGTTGGTTGTTTTGCAAGCAGTGCTAAAATGAGCTTGAAAATATTTCTGAAGATCATTTTAAAAGTTTCTGCTTGCAGAAAAAGAATTACATGTGTTGCGTGAACTATCTGAAAAGAAGCAGCGGTTACTGGAAACACTGGAATCTAATCGGAAAGAGCTACGAGAAATTCAGGAACTTGCAGCTACCCAACCAGGCAGTGTCAGTGGTATGTGGGATGTTGTTTTTTATACTTCAATATACACACACATTTTGAATTAGATAGTTAAACACAGGTACTTGTGGTGAAGGTCCGTGATTGGTAATAGGGTTTGTCACTGTTACTCATTTTATGCCGAGTGAAAAGCTGTTTCATGGAAGCCTTCCTTAACCTGGAAGCCATCAGGTGGGGAAAGACTGTCTTCTTCAATGAATGTGCTGCTGGTGTGTTCATTCTTAGATGTAAAGATAGGTATTCTTTGACAGCCCAAATTTGTAGTGCTATGAGCAGAGATAGCATTTGCCTAATGCAGTTAGGAATTATATATATTAATGTGTCAGAAAAACAGTTCAGCTGCAAAAAGAGCAATTACCTTTGCCTTGTAGAGGCCTGGACCAGAGCATATTCGCTTGAGATGAGATTTGAACACTGCAGGTTAATTTCAAGCATATATACCTGTTCAAAGGTAATGGTGTGTGTGTGTGTGTGTGTGTGTGTGTGTGTGTGTGTGTGTGTGTGTGAGAGAGAGAGAGAGAGAGAGAGAGAGAGAGAGAGAGAGAGAGAGAGAGAGAGAGAGAAACTTTTCCTCAGTTCTCCTGGTGTTCACAGCACAACAGCATTACAATCCCTTAATCAAGCCAGGTTACATTCCTAAGAATACAGCAGAGACCCTGTCTTTCCAAACCATTTAATAATTTTAACATCCATTCTGCAGTATATAAAATGCTACACATTTAATCACTTGCAAATAGTTGGAGGTTTTGGTGAGACAGGAGTTCATTCTGCTCTGGAAGTGACATAAGACATACTAGATACCTGCTAATCACTAGAATTTATAACATATTTTATAGTAATATTTTATTATGGATTTTTTATAGAGCATAAGTTGCAGGAGTTAACTGAGCAAAGAAGACATTTGACCATAGATCTGGAAGCAGCTGTACATGGTATACAAAATATATGTTGTCGTGCTTCAGAAAGACCTACAATTATACAATCTTCTGGTAAGTAAGAAAAAAATTACTAAGAAGTTTAGAAAAGGTGGCATTAATTATGCATATTGTTTTGGAACCTAGCAATCATTGTAATAATTGAGTCTATTAGAATCCTTATCTGTTGGTTTCCCTTTCTATTTCTCTGAAGCTAAATATATAACCCACATTCTTTATATCTATAAGCTTAAAAATTCCCAGATATTCTTGCAAGACCCATCTCAAAAAAACTCTGCAAAACTGGCACCTAACTAGGATTCTTGTGTTTTGAAGAATGTCACAATCATGTAGTAGTGGCCCGTGGGAAGAGTTAACCCCATGTTTTCTAAAATGGCATGGATAATTCTGAACAAAGCCACTGCATATGAGTCTGCAGATATTTGTTTGTTTGTTTGTTTGTCTGTCTGTCTGTCTGACTGTTGTATTTATTTATTCAATTTATATAGCTGCCCATCTCAAACCAGTGACTCTGGGTAGCTAACAATCATAAAAACTGTTAAACAATTAAAACAGTACCCCCCAAAAATTAAATACAAATAGCAGCCAAGGGATATTAAAATCCATCGGTGTCAGCAGAACCAGGAATATTTATGCAATAATGTCATTCTTATCGCCACATTGTACACCTGCCTATGGTTACCCAACCATGCTCAGTTCATTATTTTCTGTGAGCATCACTCTTCAGCCATTTCATTTCCTGGAGCTCCTTAGAAAACAGAAGAACCCCCCAGGATATGTTACCAAGGACAGTTGACTCACAGGCAATCTTGTCCATTGCCTTAGTCAACTCCAAATTCCAGAATTTTAATTTGGAATGCAGCAGGACTGTCTGCCTGATAATTGGGAATATTGTGGAGTACCCTCAGAAAACCTTCTGAATCCATTGACCAGTTTAACTGGTCCTCCTCTCTGGGGGCACGATGGCTCAGCAGTTAAGACGCCAGGCTTGTCGATTGGAAGGTCGCAAGTTCAGAGGTTCGAGACCCTAGCCCCCCCTTGACGGAGTGAGCTCCCGCATTTGCCCCAGCTCTTCCCAACCTAGCAATTTGAAAGCATGCAAATGCAAGTAGATAAATAGGTACCACTTCGGTGGGAAGGTAACAGCATTCCGCGCACGTCATGCCGGCCACATGACTGCGGAAGCGTCTTCGGACAATGCTGGCTCTTTGGCTAACAAACGGAGATGAACACCGGCCCCTAGAGTCGGACACGACTGTGCGGGGGAACCTTTACCTTTCTGGCAGAGGTTGAGTGAGTTGCCAATATACAGTACATGTGCACCAATAATAATGCAACAATGAGGCTCTTGAAAATATTGCTGAAGATCATTTTAAATGTTTTTGTTTGCAGAAAAAGAATTACATGAGTTTCAAGAACTGTCCAAGAAGAAACAGCAGTTACTAGAAACACTGGAATCTAATTGGAAAGAGCTACAAGAAACTCAAGAACTTGCAGCTACCCAACCAGACAGTTTCAATGGTATGTGTGATATTATTTCTTTTATTTATTTATATTTGCGTGTGTGTGTGTCTGTACACACAGACATATTTGGAATCAGGCAGTTAAACACAGGTACATGGAATGAAGGTACTTGATTGCCAGTAACCTTTGCTATTTTTATTCTTTCATTTTATACTACAGTATGTTAAAACTTTCAGGGAGGCCTGAAAAATGCTCACAGACTAATCTGGAAGTCATCCGGTTAGGAAAGTATGTCCTCTTTAACTAGACTGACCATATTTCCTTGAGACAAAAACAGGACAAGAGGAACGGGTGGGGGCGGAGCAGCTTGTTGGGGGGGCGGGGGGGTCGCCTCTGCCTATCGGCATGCAGGGGGGTGGGCTGAGCAGCGCAATGGGTGGGGGTGGAGCAGCTGATTGGAGGGAACCCGGAAGGGGAATCGCCTCCACCTATCAGCGCGCAGGAAGGGCAGGCCGGGCAGAGCGATGGGCGGGGGCGGAGCAGCTGATTGGAGGGAACCCGGAAGGGGAATCGCCTCCGCCTGTCGTGGTGCTGGGCCCGCCTCTCTCACCTTCTTTGCTGTGCGCTGGTGGGTGGGGGGTGATTCCTCCTCCGGGTTCCCTCTGGTCGGCTGCTCCGCCTCTGCCTGTTCCTGAAAAACGGGACAAAACCAGCATTTATGTTAAAATGATGGGACGGCTGAGAAAAGGGGAAAAATGTGACTGTCCCATTCAAAATGGGACGTATGGTCAGCCTATCTTTAACAAATGTGCTTCCTGTAGGCTTATTTGTAGTTGTAAATATATGTTTTAGCCTTTGAAAGTCCAAATTTGCAATGTAACAGACATACTTCATTGGATGGATTGGATGAAGTAAGTTACACCACATGAAGGCTTATGAATTTTAATCAAATATGTTAGTCAGAAAAGGTTCTACCAGAATCCTTCTGAATTTATGTCTTATCAGGAAACCTATTCAATTTGCAAAAAAGAACAATTAGCTTTGCCTTGTAGAAAACAGACCGGAGAGAGCCTGAATCAGGACATTTTCACTTAAGCTCAGATACAAATACTGTAGGTCGCAGAGAGAAGTATAGAAATTTATTCTCAGTTCTCCTGGCATTTTCAGAACAGTAGTGGGGCGCGATGGCTCAGCGGTTAAGACGCCAGGCTTGTCGATTGGAAGGTCGCAAGTTCGGCGGTTCGAGACCTGAGTGCCGCGTGACGGAGTGAGCTCCCGCACTTGCCCCAGCTCTTGCCAACCTAGCAATTCGAAAGCATTCAAATGCAAGTAGATAAATAGGTACCACTTCGGTGGGAAGGTAACAGCATTCCGCGTGAGTCATGCCAGCCACATGACCGCGGAAGCGTCTTCGGACAATGCTGGCTCTTCGGCTAACAAACGGAGATGAGCACTGGCCCCTAGAGTCGGACACGACTGTGCGGGGGAACCTTTACCTTTTAGTGTTGCAATCTATACTCAAGCTGGGTTACATTCTTGAGAATACAGTACAGGCAGAAATCCTTCCCTGCCAAAATCATTTAACAGTTTTAACATCCATTCTGCAGTGTATGAAATGCTTTGCAATTTAATCTCTTGTGAATGGATGGAACTTTTAGTAAGATACATGCTAATCATTAGAATGTTGAAATCTAGATAATATTAAGGATTACCTTAATGAACTTAACTATTTTTATGTTATGTAGCGCATAAGCTGCAGGAGTTAACTGAGCAAAGAAGACGTTTGGCCACGGATCTGGAGGCCACTATAGATGGTATGCAAAATGTATGTCGTCGGGCTTCAGAAAGAACTATATTTATACCAGCTTCTGGTAAGTACAAATAAACTAAAGATTTTAGAAAAGGTGGCATTGATCGTACATGTTGTTTTGGTACTGTAAAGCTAGCAATCAGTGTAATTAGTGAGGCTATCAGAGAGAGAAGCACAATTGGAGTCCTTTCTCTCCTGCCTGGATTCAAATTAATTTGAGAACTACAGTGTATCTGCATTAATGTTTATTCATTTTCATGGCATTTATATTTTTGGTACCTTAATCAGACCTTGTGTCAATCTGTTCAGAACTGATGACTGTACAGGTAGTCCTCGTTGAACAACCACTCGTTCAGCGACCATTCAAAGTTACAATGGCAGTGAATGAGGGGAACTTATGACCACTCCTCATAGTTGTGGCCATCATAGTATCCCCATGGTCATGTGATTGTTATTTGGGCGCTTGGCAACTGGCTTGCAATTGCAACGGTCACAGTGTTGTGGTGATGCGATCACCATTTGCGACCTTCACTGCTGGCTTCCATCAAGCAAAGTCAATGAGGAAGCTGGCAGGAGATCACAAAAGGTGATCATGTGACTGCGGGATGCTGCAACTGCGTGGGATTCACCTAATGACGGCAACTGGAACTGCCGCAACTGCTGTTGTAAGTCAATGTGGTCAAGTGATGTCACATTTTATAACCACGTCGCTTAGCGATGAGTTGCCAGTTCCAATTACCATTGTTAAGCAAGGACTACCTGTACTCTTCAGGTTTTATGATAATGAAACCTTTCATCTGACAGAACATTTATTTGGTCGTAGTCACACTTTCTGATGTACCTTGCGCAGATCTTTTATTGGAGGGAGGGTCACTGTCAGCTGTGATGAAACACTGTGAGTGTGTGAAAGGTCCTCTGTGCAAGCACCGTGTCATTACTGACCCTTTGGAGGGACGCCGCTTTTGCTGATGTTTTCTTGGCAGACTATAGAGCGGGGTGGTTTGCCATTGCCTTCCCCAGATGAAACACTACATAAGTAATTATGAATAATCTTTATTTGGTTCATATTCTGGATATGGACAGATTTTCAGGTTTCTGTTTGGGTCAGCTTTGTGTCAATGTTTATTGTCAGTAAAACTGGGTTTTAAATGTTAGTTTGCTAGATTCCAAGATTGTTTATATTTAGTTTCCTGTTATGTTGATAAAGTATGGGTCATCTTCTGGTGACCCCATGAAGAAATGCTTGCTATTTCAACTTGTCTCTGGAATATCCTTATATTGTAGTTCTTTCAAATATAGCACTATGTCTCTTTAATCCCATTCATCCAGCTTATCTTTTGGCTTCCCCTTCTATTTCTCTCAAGCTTGTCAAGCATAATTTTTCTGGTCCATCATAATCTTGTATGACATGCCCAAAATATATGAGTTTGTGCTGGCCGATCATTTCCTTAAGGGAGTAGTCAGCCTTAATATGGTTATGAGTGATCGACACTACTTTTTTTATTAGTATCTTCAGATCCATGTTTGAGTGTCCAGCTTTCACAGATGTCCACTACTACTTTAATGATTCTCTCATCTTGAGTAGTGTAGCAATTTCCTCAACCTTCATGATCTTGTCTAAAAGAAAAGGATATTTCTGTAAGAGATCTATGACATTTCCCTTTACTTCTTTAAGTATTGTTACCTCTGTATCTCAAATGTTAGTGCTATTGTGGATGTTTGAGGTGATGACAATTCTCTAAGATATCTTAGAAAACAAACTAACAAACTTTTTATTTACATATCTCAAATAGCTTTTTATCTTGATTGTAGTTGTCATCTCTCTTTGAATCACAATTTTCTTATTATATTCTCAGTGTACGCTTTAAGCAAATCTGGAGACAGTATGCATCTTTATCTCACTCCATTTCTTACTCTAAAACTCTCTGTTTTCAAGATTCTGTTTTTATAGTACTTTTTGCCCTCTAAAGATTCCTCAGAAAAATAGTCAGGTGTTTTAGCATGCCTATGAACCAAATTCGCATTTTGTCACTATCTTCAGAATTAAAGGTCCTGTTTATTAGTGTTATATTCAGCTTTGGATGTAAAATATAAATAATTTTATGTTTATTAACATCAATATTTCAAATCACAGTTAATACTGATCTAATATGTTTTCTTTTTTTATCTTGAAGGGTCTAAGTTGTCTAAATATTAGAATGTTAATAATCTCTAGTCAACGCCATAAATACCAATATTATTTTTTCAAAATAATATAATGTATTATGTATGTCTTATAACAATATAATAAAACATTTTTTTAAAAAAAGGAAAGAAAACAAACAAACCAACAAACCAACAAAAAGAATTAAAGGCCTGGATGCATTGTGTGCAGTTTTAAGGCTTAGCAACCATCCTACTTGATGTGAATTTGTCTAAATATGTTTCAGTAGTTATTGTATGAATCTGCTTTGTTGGTTTTTAAGAAGTTTTGTATGTTTCTATTTTATATTGTTCATCATTAAGATAATGATACACAGTTTAAATATTTAAAAATAATACATAAATTCATGATTTCTGAAACTGTTTTTCAAGAGATGAATGAAAAACATTTCTGCTTGCAGAAAGAGAATTACATGAGCTGTTGATGAAGAAGCAACAGTTACTGGAAAAGTTGGAATCAAATAATAAAGAGCTACAAGATGCTCAGGCTCTTGCAGCTGCCCAGCCAGGCAGTATCAGTGGTATGTATCTGGGTTTTCTCATGATGTGAACAACAATATTAAACATATATAGTTAGGAATATAGGAACCTGCTTTATATTAGTTGGACCAATGATACATCTGTTTAAGTATTATAGATATTTTTAAGAAGAATTTTATTAAGTTTAGAGCATAGATAAAAACTACAGAAAAAGAAAAAACTACAAAAAGAAAAAAAGTGAAAAGTACAAGAAATTTTTTTGAAAGATTACATAAGAAGTGATTTCTGACTCTCAACAACAAGAATATATAGCAATTTCCATAATTAATCCCTTACTCTAAATTTAACCAAAATCACATTGTTTCTATAAATCATCCCATAGACATTTTATAAATCAATAAAAACAATGGCTTCTTCCCCTTATATATAAAGAAAAATAAAGAAATATATAAACCTTCAAATCAACTCCCCCCCATCATCATCATTGGCGATCACTCGTAGCCGAGTAAGATTGTCTTCCAAAGGTAAAATTTTAACAGTGGATCCGTAAGTGGCTATAAAGGCCAATTCTGGATCCACACAACCTCCCACAATGAGGGCATAGGTTTCCGGGTGGGAGACGGTCATGATGAGGGTTTGCCTGACGTGCCTTCCCCCATAAGAACTCATTTATAAAATGTTTCCCTCCTATCATTATTCTGTACGTTTCTGGCCACTATGTTAACAATCAACTTATATAAACATTTAAAAAAGACATTTAAATTATCTACTTCTGTGCTTAATACTACAATCTTAACCCTATTAAACCTTAAAGAACAAACTTTAAATTGTTACAGGAAGATACAGCCTAAAAGTCAATTCACATACTTATTCTTAATTTCTATATTAACAATCAGATTATAAAAGAATTTAAAAAAACATTTAAATTATCTACTTTTATACTTAATACTATTGTTTCAATCTTACCCCTATTAAACCTTAAAAAGCAAACTTTAAATCATTGCAAAAAACTTTAAATCATTACAGAAAAATAGAATCATACAGCCTTAAGATCAATCTACATAAAAAGGTAAAGGTTCCCCCCGCACATTTGTGCAGTCGTGTCCGACGTGTCAGTTTTTAAAAGCAGAAATAAACCTTTACAAATGAGATTCTAGAATGACAGAAACATTTTAGAACAAAAATATATTCAGGAACTAACCTCACTAGTAAGAGAGGTACAAAAAGCCATAGACTAGCTGTCAAACAGGAAAGCATCAGTCACAGATGAAATGACCACTGAACTGCTTAAAGCAAATATCATTTACATATGATATTTGATACAAATTGTGATAGCATGTTAATAGATTGATTTCAAAGTATATTATTATTTTTATGAAGTTATATATAACATTTCTAGATCATAAGCTGCAGGAACTAACCAAGCAAAGAAGATCTCTCATTGCAAATCTAGAGACAACCATGCATGAAATACAAAAAGCACAGGAAGTTACTTCTGAAGGTGTTACTATTGTGCAACCTCCTGGTAAGTAGAAAATAAGTTGTGAATTGTACAAAGATTTATTAAGCATATACTGCTTCTGAATTAAAACTGATGATTTGGGGATAACATTCAGACCAGGCTTCGTCATTCTATCTCGACTCTAGAGTCGAAAATCAAGTGACATAGAATTGTTCCTCCCCTCTCCTGATGAAACCTCACTGATTTAGTTTCTTGACTATGTTCAAGAGCATTTTCTCATTAAAACAGATAGTAATGGGAAACCTTTTCTCCTTTTTCTCCTCACTATTTAACTTGCTTCTAATGGTCATTCTGTAAATGTTATCATTAAAAAAACTATTGCTTACCTTCCCACTTTCGTTCTCTTTTGCTTTTGCTCTGTTTAACAATGGCAGAAATTAGGAAGAAGGCAGGAAACAAGCTTAACAAGCCAGAAAAAACACTTTGTGAAAGTTATTGACTCAGAGAGCTATGTGACCTCCTGCATCAGGACTTTTCCCAATGAGCAGTGTGAAAAATCTTAAGACTTACAGTATATGTACAGTAAGAGCAAAGGGATAAACACTATTCCCAATCCTTCTCTCTATCACCAGACTAACACAATGAAGTTATCCTTGAACATAAGCTATCCAATGGCCAGTTCTTCTCAGCCAGCCACCTCCTCCCTGATCTATCAGACTGGGAACTCATGGACTACAGTTTGTGGTGGTAAGACCATGTCGAGCCACCAGGTGTCAGCAAAGCATAACAATTGCTTTCTCAGAGTCCAGTATAGAACACTCAGTCTCTTCTTCACCTTTACCTTTTCTAATTGTGCTTTCTGGGACTTTCAGTGATGAACTGTTGCTTTTTCCAGTTCCAGAGAAAAGATTTATTCAAATTGATATGGTATTACAGTATTATAATTAAAGCATATATGAGCCCCACAGTTTATCTAAAGGGAAAAGCAGTCACTTTTTTCTCCCTTTATCATCTTCATCTAGGTCTCCTCTTCATAGTAAGAAATGTTTAACATGCTAAAAGAAACAGAAGATAACAGAATATATTTTAAAAACAATCAAAATTTAAGAGGCACGATTCCTCTACATTTTTTTCAGAAGATGTTTTGTACCAGTATAAGGATAGTTTCAGGTTCATCATCCAGTATACTGTATATCTGTCTAAGAAAGAGCTTCATCTAATCATCTGTGTATAACCTATTTACTTATACAAATTACTCCCCAAATTACTCATATTCATACCAAGAATCTAAACTTAATACATTATCTATAAAATGCATGGGATGCTAGAGTAAGAACTAACTTGTAATGAACTCAGTATGTAACTGGTGAAAGGCAATGGTCTGACTAGGATTTTGATACTGAAAGAATTAAGTCTTTCAGGTTGTTTCATTATGAAGATAACTTCTTTCTTCCAAAAGTTTTCCATTCAAAATCTGCAGCAATAGGTACAAAAGACTATCCAGCCTCATATAAATGTTGCTGTAATTTTTGTGGAAAACAAGCCATCCCAGAGAGTGGTAAACACTTCTGTAGTGCTGTCCCAATTCTCTGGAAAATGCTCCTCCCCCTGCCCCCCCCACCCCAATGTGACATAGAACTTTAGTCAGCTATCTGAAAGCAGTTAAAACATGGCTTTCATTTTCTCCTCAAATGCCACCACCACCACCTTTGGTTTTTCTGCATTCACAATTAGACAATTTAAGGAGCAATAGCTATTCAAAGCTCTTAACTGTCTGTGCAAGCCTATCTGAGAATGGGATATAAGCAATAAATCATCTTCATAAAGTAATACAGACAAGTTCCTATTTCCCACCTTTACTGGAAAAAAAAATTCTCTACTCAGGGCTGGAACAATATCATTAATAAATAAACAGTAAAGGTGCAAGCACACATCCTTGTTTCACCCCTTTAAAAGTCTTGATATTACCTGTCAGATGCCCTAGTGGGTGAACCTAATCTGAATTTGAGGATTTGTATATAAAGCCATGATAAAAATTAATAACCTTCTATCCAAATTCAACTGATCTAGCTTAATCTATAGTTTGTTTCTATCAATAGAATCAAAAGCTGCACGAAAATCCACAAAGGCAACATATAGTTTCCTGTGGGCATGTTTTACTTATTTATCAGATGATCCAATACAAAACCATGATCAATTGTTGAGTATCCTGCTCTAAACCCTGCCTGTTCCTCTGCAAGCACATTGTTATTGATGACCCAGTCGAATTTATTTAGCTAGATGTTTTGCATAAATTTTAGCTGTGATGTTAATCAGACTAATCAGTCTATATTTCTCTGAGTGGCTATGATCACCTCTTTTTTTAATTGGGATCACTATGCTTGTATTCCAACCCTGGGGAAGTTGGCCAGAGGAATTAATGTTATTAAAGAGTTTAGCCAAAATTGGCTTCCACCAGACAATATTAGCTTTTAATAAATCACCAGGGATATAGTCTTCTTCTTAGGCTTTGCGTGAAGGCAATCCCAGGACAATCCCAGGATTAGAGATTCAATTTTTTTCTTTTAAAGAGACAGAGGGCCAGGGTGTAGCATCACGAAGTTTTAGATTAATTGGAGAATTAGCTGGAGTGGGATGGGGAGCAAACAATCTTATATAATGGTTCTCCCATTCCTCTTTGGACACTCTAGCTTCCAAGATGTTCTTATCTTTGCCCAAATTGGCATTTACCAGTTTCCAGAATAATGTTGTGTCTTTGGAATCTATGGCAGTGAGGATTGAGTACCAAAGAGTTGTTTGATATAATGTCTTCTTATGCTTTAGGAGAAGTTTATATTCCCTTTTCTTCCTAAGCAGTTCCGTAATTACCCATGGGGAACAACTATCTTTTGCTCTCCTTGCCAAATTCCTAACAATACAACATGCTGTTCTACATTCCATATCAAACTAGTGGCTATGTTGTTGATGAATTGAATTGAATTTAGAGGTATCTCACCTTAATTCTGGTTTTAAATGGTCAACTATTTGTTGATAGTGGCTCAGGATTACTGGACAAGTTGGATCAGCATTAATCAATGTAAGTTGAATATCTGCCAGATGGTTTGAGTGAAGTATTGCAGTGATTTTATCAGCTAAATTAACAGGCCATTTAATTCTTTTTTTGGCCTGAAAGTTTTAGTGCAGGCATGTGATCATTATGTATTTTCAGCATTCCACTGTCTTCAAAGCCAGTATATTGGAATGTGATAGGTTGGTGATCACTACAGCCTTATGGAATAACTTCCATGTTTTGAAATTTTCCTGGTTTGGCAGAGGGGATACATACATAGTCAATTATTGTTGTTCCATTTGTTGATAAGTATGTAAAATTACCAGGAGAATCTCTGGGGCAAGAGCCATTCAAAATTTGAAAATTCCGTTTGTAAAGTAAATTTAGAAGTTTAAGCCCTGCCAGGTTTACTTGAGAATCCTTCAAAGTATAAGGGAAAGTAAGGTAAAGTTCATCAATGTCAAGTTTAAACCTTTTTGCTATTTTGTGCTTATCACCCCCTATTCTTGTATTAAAATCACCCACTTTACCTTACCTTACTGAGGCTCGGGGCTGGGAGGAACCAGGCCCGGAATGGCTTGGCTTGGGGTGGGTACTCACATAATGACCTGCGATTCTTGGTTAATGACAGCAGCGGGGAGTGCTGGGATTGCAGTTGCTAAGCAATGCAGTTATGTGACATCTTGCTTTTTGACTGCATCACTTAGTGATGGAAATTCTGGTCCCAATTGTGGTTGTAAGTCAAGGACTACCTGTATATGATTTGCTGTCCCTTGGGAAGGGGAGGCATATATATTATTTTCATATAAGGGGTTAATCTCCGCAATTACCTGAATCTGTTTCCCTGTTGAGATTGTAAAGTGTATATTATCTTTCTGAAGAGGATGTTCATTATGTTTTTGGTTGCACTGTCCCATGTTGCCGGTCTTACTTTTATTCTCCTCCTCTTCTTTTACTTTTGCCACTGTCACATGGATTGTTCTCTCCTTTTCAGAGCTTTCCAGGTTATGAGGGGGTGAAGTTATAGATGGTGACTGTGTCTGTTTATTAATCAACTCTTCTCTTAACCAGAACAATTTAGCTATGATATAATTTGTTCCATAGGGGGCAAATAATTAAAAGTATTTATAAGCTCTATTTCTTCAGGTAGGAAATTCCTGTCTACTATTGGATTGTGTAAATTAGGTTTATCTAGAGGGGTTACAGAAATATTCTTAAAACATCTAGTTACTCCAAGCCCTCTTGCCTGAAGGAGGTATTTAAATTGATAAACCATTTGTGCCTTATTAACAGAGTCAAAAGTTATCAGTGCTCTTGCTGTCACACCACTGTAATACAAGTATTCCACCTTTAAAATATCATTTGAAACAAATATAAGGGGGGTAAAAGTTTGAAGTAGAAGCACCAAATGCCATCTTTGTTCCATCTGTGAGAGGAAGTATCTAGGTTTTGGGAAGTTGATAAGTGCTAGCTTAGCATTCATTAGTTGCAAGAACCACCTTTTGCATGGAACTTTTCTCTTAGTCCTCAGAAGAATGGAGTTTGTTGAGCTATTTGCTAGATGATTTTGTTCAGTAATAAAGTCCTCAGCAGGTATTGGACAATGCTGGATTAGAAGACCTATATTGGTTATTTCAACCTTATTAGAGGCCTTGTTTCCTTCACTGGGTACTTTATTTTGCTTCCATCTTCTTCCTGGGTGGCTTTTTGGATGGTCTGTTGTTTCTTTTGTCAGCTGTTCCCAAAAGTTTAAATAGATTATTATACTTCAGTTTAGAAGCCTGTTTGGGAATAGCAGTGCTCTTCCAGTTCTTTCTTTTCCTTACTTGATTTTCCGCTTGTGCCTTCTGTTTCCTTTTCTTGCTTTTCACCTGGGGCTTTACTTTGTTTTTTCTCTTCTTATTTATAAAATGAGTCTGGGTTTGGAAATGGTTGTGCATTAGTGAATTATCATCAAATACTGTGTTTTTCTGTGGTCCAATCTCATTTGAGACTAATTTGATAAGGGTCATCAGTAGATCATTTGAACTAGATAGAAATTCTTTCAGTATTAATATCATGGCAAATTTGTTAAAAGCCTCATGTTGTTTTCCCAAGGCTTCTATAATCTTTTGCAAACAGGAATCCTGTGAACCCCTCAAATAATTTGCTTCATTTGCCAATAAGGATTTCCAAGCCATGTGGCTGGAAGGGGTTGAAGGTGCCTTGGTAAGGGGCTTGTTGTTACAGATTGAATTCTTATTGTACATGGTTGTACCGTGAGTATGCTATTGTCCGTGTGGTTTTCCATAGTCTCAGAGTTTAACTGTCTCTCAGCAATAGCTATTTCCTCAACCTTATTTGGAATATTGGAGGTCCTCTTATCTATGATGTTGGTAATATCTGTTCAAGAACAATAAGGACCAAAAGACGATTCCTTTCCATTTTCTTTTGTGTCAGTGCCCTGTCACCAGAGTTTATTGGAGTTACACCCCCGGAGAAAAAGTCAGTAATTCTTGATTGTTTTTGAGATTTAATGTACACATCAGCATCTTCAGTTACTGGGCATAACCCGTTTTGTTTGTAGCTATCTCTAGTGAGGACCATTGTTTTAGTACCTGAACCTTTCCTTCATCAGCTCAGTTTGTAAACAGCATTCAGTAAGTGCTTACAGAAGCTCTACAAAGAGGGGGCTATTACTTTAAAAGCATACTTTGAAATTGAAAATTCTCTCTTTGTAATATTCCTGGAACACTGTCTAGTTTAGACTGCAAATTTCACAACCTTCCAATTGAAGATCATTCAGTGGCCTGTTAGAACCAGTGAATGGAGCAGAGCTTAACGTTGTGTAAACTCGTGGGCAGAAAAAGAATATTGTTTAAAAACACAGCCTGTGAGCACGTTAGAGAGATTCAGGTTCTTATTCTTACACCTTTAGCCCACCCAAGCATAAAGAAACACATGCTTAGACATTGCAGGTACAAAAAGTAAGTACAAAAGAGTTCTTATATTTATTCGGTCCAGGTACAGCCATTTCAGTAGAAAATTGGTTTCAGTTCTTCTTTCTGTTCCCTAAACTGCATACCTCTGGCCCTGTTTGCTGCCAGAGGCTGCATGGAGAAAGGGGGCAAAGCCTCTGGAGTTGAGGCCTAGCACATGGCCTCTCCATGGAAGGAGCTAAGGCACATGCATCCTACCCCATTGGTGGAAGAATCAGAGAGAAGAGGAAGTGGGAGGGCCAACAAACAGCTTCCTTCAAGCACAGAGTTTGCCTCCTAGAGCAATCACCCATATGCTAATGAGGCATGCTTGATTTGCCGGATTCCAACACCAATTTCTTTATGTTCAGCTGTAATCTTCAAATGTAGTGTTAAAGTCCACACGTTGTGGTATGGTATCTTCAAGTATGCTGATATAGTACCATAACTAGGTTCATTTCTAGGGGTTTCAGATAATTTACAAGGCTTTCTATTTATTTTACTCTGTTCTCCCTCTGAGCAACCCAAGGTGAAGTTTCATAAATAATTAGCTTTAGAGATTATGCTCCAAAAGAGGGTAAATATAATTTAAGACTCGAAAGCTCACGTAAACTCTTGCTGTCTCATCCTCCACATCCGCCAGAAGTCCAAGAGCTGCTTTAATATTTAATACAAGTTCAAAAGTAATAACAACTTTGATGTATTTTTAAAAATATTAATGTGTTACAGAAAGAGAATTATATGAGTTATCTGTAAAAAGGCAAGAAATATTGGGAAAACTGGAATCTGTTCAGAAAGAACTAGATGAAGCTTCAGCTTTTGCAGCTGCCCAGCTAGGCAGTGTCAGTGGTATGTATTAATCAATTTCAAATGTTACTTCTTTTTAAAAAAAAATCCCCATAGCTCCCTTCTTGTTAATTGTACCCCACTATTGAATAGAAGAACATTTCTTTCTTTTAATACAAAACAATATTTAGAGAAGACTGTAAGAATTTAGGTTGTATTCCAAATTCAAGGAGATCTAAGTATAGGATTGTGGATCATTTTTCAGCAATTGGAGGTTTGAAGAAATTAAACCCAGATGGAAGCTCATGTAGGGCTAATTGAAAAGAATTGTGTCGATGAAGGTTCTCAGTCATCCAGGTGGAATTGTCTGTAGCTTGAATCATGTCAACTGGATTTCTGTTTTCTCAGTGGAAACGTTTCACTCCTTATCCAAGAAGCTTCTTCAGTCTGAGCAAAGTTAGTAAGGGAATCCTTAAATATGTTTCTAAGGCGGCTGTGGGACCTTGCACCTGGGGCTAGGTCATGGTTATTTGAAAAGTTAATTTCTAAGTCCCTTTATCATCCAAAGGAGGATCATTAAGATTACCTTGCCGTTGTTGAGATTTGTTGTAACTTAATTAGAGAATTTGAAGAGGTTATCTCTATTACGGAAATACTCATTCTCTTGATGGGCTCCTCATTATTTCTGAAGCTTCTTTATGTGTCTTTACCGAATTTAAAGGACTAACTACTTGAGCAGGCAACTGGAAATATTTATTTCCAAATAAATATTTATTTCCAAAATACCAATCTCAACAACAGCAAGGTAATCTTAACGATCCTCCTTTGGATGATAAAGGGACTTAGAAATTAACATTTCAAATAACCATGACCTAGCCCCAGGTGCAAGGTCACACAGCCACCCTAGAAACATATTTTAGGATTCCCTTACTAACTTTGCTCAGACTGAAGAAGCTTCTTGGATAAGGAGCAAAACGTTTCCACTGAGAAAATAGAAATCCAGTTGACATGATTCAAGCTACAGTCAAAAGAATTGTGTATTGCATTTTTAAACAGCAGGGTCAGTACATCTTCCCTATGAGGAAGGGTTATAATATTTGGTTTGGTTTGTTCTGTAAACAAAATTGAATAAAATGGGGCGTTATCATTATTATTATTGTATTTTTATCCGACCTTCATTTGCGCACATGTGTGTATGTGTGTGTGTGTATAGTAAACTCAAGGCAGCGAATATACCTATGATTCCTGCCTTTTTTTTTCTCACACCAACAACCCTGTGAGGTGAGTTGGGCTGAGAGAGAGTCACTGGCCCAAAGTCACTGGCCCAAACTCACCCAGCCAGCTTTCATGCCTACAGTATATGAACTATGTCTAGAAGTCACAGTCTCCTGGTTTCTAGGTCAGCACCTTAACCACTACACCACACATAGTGTGGTAGAAATTAGTAGTTAGGTACTCGTTTGAAGCTGAAAGTGGGAGATTCAGGGCAGATAAAAGGAAGAACATAAACAGCTTGAAAGGGGATTAGAAAATATGAATGAAGAATAAGTCTGTAAATGACTATTCTGTAGTAGTTTTTCTTTGATCTAATATTCTACATTACTGTGAAAAGGAATTTGTCCCAGAATGTTTTTAAGATACCGTAACGCCTGGGGGCAGAAGGTTTATTTGCATCTACTCCCTTACTTCTCATTTTGACTTATATCAAATAAGTATAATCGCCACCACCCTCCCACCTTTCTTTGTCCTTTGAAGTCAGCATGTGATAAATGGGTGTGTATGGGAAAACCCCATACCCCGAAATAATACCTGGGACTGTATTTTAACTGACCAGTTTGACTGTCCTGTATTAATTCATATGATCATTTCTGAACCACACTTTGGAGGACCTTCATGGACTCTTCCTAATGAAGTTCTTTTGCAGCACAACAATTTAATAAGTGTGAAAGGTTTTTTGAAATAAAGTTAACATCCAATGAATATTGATTATGATTGATTGATTATGTACCATCAAGTCATTTTTGACTCAGTGACCACATAGATCACTTGCACAGCCAAATATTACCATAATATGGTAATAAAAGTGGTGAAAGTCATTTAGCCAAGAAGTATTTTCCACTTAAAGAGATTAGAAGTGGTTTTTTCTGGAACTAAACTATGATTTATTTGTACATGGTCATCATGATCAATTTCTAATATTGATAATGATTATGTACAATCAAGTTGTTGTCGACTCTTAGTGGCCATATAGATAGACTTTCTCCACGACAGTCTATCCCTAACCTGGTCTTTCAGGTCTTCCAGGACTGCACTCATCGCCACTGTAACTGAGTCTATCCACCTTGCTGCTGGTCGTCTTCTTCTTCTCTTGCCTTCTACCTTTTCGAGCATTAGAGCCTTCTCCAGAGAGCTAGGTCTTTGTATAATGTGTCCAAAGTAGGATAATTTGAGCTTGGCCATTTGTGCCTTGAGTGAGAATTCAAGATTGACCAATAAATATTATATGTACAAATACTAATATTTAAATTTCCAGATAACATGATAAACCAATCAACTACAGCATATAGTGTAGCTATTTCAACATATATTATTGATCTGATTTTTGTAGAGCATACATTATATAAACTTGCTGAGGAAAAAAGACATTTGGTTGAAGAACTAGGGCAAACTACAGTTAATCTACTAAAAGCAGAGGGTGCTGCTTCAGAAAGAGGTATAATTGGAACACCTACTGGTAAGTACAGATTAAATGAATGTATGTTTAAAGAAGGCGTTAAATTTAGGTATTTCTTCACTTTCACATATTGTGCCACATTGACATTGTTGAGAGCTGACATAAGTCAGTCACCTTATGATTGCGTGTAGATCATGAAAATCCCTTTCATCCATTTAACATGAACCACTGTTGAACCTATCAGAGGCAAAGGAGTTATGCAGTAATAAGGCATCTTTCCTGGATTACAGTAAGCAGCTTTTATGGGCATTTATATTCTGCTTAGGTTGTTGGCTCACCTGGGAATAAGCATGATAAAAATACAAAAATGAGCACATTTAAGCTGTAGGTGGAGGAGAATGTGTTAGGTTTCTGTTAACAGATTTTTAGTGTTTGGCTTGCAAATAAGATTAATACATTGTTTAAGCTGAGTAAACTTTTGGCAAAACTATGAAACAGGGGAACCAGCCCAGACTACTATAAACTACTATAAACTACTATTTTCTCACTTGTGTGACTTGAGAATATTTTGAGATGCGGTTTAAGGGTAGGAATGGTAGCAGTATGCCTCCCAGATGTTTCCTATTCCCATTCTCATTCTGAGCGCTCCCCCCAACAACACAATAGATCATGCTGAAAAATGTTGTCCTTGCCGCTTCATTGTTTCATTGGAGGGTCTTTGTCATGGTTAGGCGAAGAACAACGCTGAGCCTCGGATTTAAGCTCTAGATCTTAATGTTGTACCTTACACAGAATCTTGCCAAACTAAGCCACACTCAGCAGTTCTCTGGGAAAAACCTCAGGCACTTTAAGGCAGGTCCGGCCTGACCTTCTTGGACGGGCGCTCAAGGTCTTCGAGGCTGTGAACGCGTTTCTTACCCTGGAAAGCGCCCCCTCCTCCTTCGCCTGCAATCTCCATAACATCACCTTCTCCCTCAGAGACAGATTCCATCATAGTCTTCTGCATTTTGCAACTTCAGAACCTCCCCAAATGCCCCCTCCCAATTTTGAGCTGTATTTTTGGAGTTTAGATGATTAAGAGTGCAAAAGACAGTGGTTTGCTTCTCAGAGGCATTAGGAAAACAAGGTTAAAAAAAGTTAGCCATGCCTCTTTTGATATCATAGGCCTTTGCCTAAGGCCTTAAGGATGGGGAAAGTAGTTTCAACTCCTGATCTCTTAGAAATTATGTACTTCTTTAGTCCATTATTACATAAATATTATCATTATGGCCTCTCACATTTTTTAAAATAAACATATTCATAGGGTGACCATACGTCCCGTTTTGAACGGGACAGTCCCGTTATTTTAGCATTTTTGAACCGTACCGTCTTTTTGACAAAAATCTCAGTATTGTCCCATTTTGGGAGACAGCCTGGAAAATGAAGCCCTCCCGCCTATCAGCGCGCAGCAAAGGAGGGTGGAGAGGTGGGCTGAGCAGTGCTCGGCCTGATTGGCCAAGACGCACAAACAGCGCGAAATGCAAATAATAAAAGGGGCAGCGCAGCCAACATGCGCTGCCGGAGACACCCGTCTACACCGGTCTTCTATGCTGCCTTGGAAGCCCGGTTGTTTCGCCATGTGCGAGCCCATCGCCAGAACTAGCACCACAGTCCACCCCATTCCTGCCTCCTTACCTGATCCTGTCGGTGCCGCATGCTCCGAAGCCCTGCAGTGGTGAATCCTGACCCTGAGCCTTGCCTCCTGACCAAAGATCCGGTCCCTGAATCCCATCCCTGCCTCTCTGCCGGGAGTTCCGCTGCCAAGCCTTGCCTCGCTGCCAAGAAGCCGGTGTCCAAACGCCCACTCAGCCTTCCCCCCTGGAATCCGCTGGGCTCTCCGCCACTTTTGCCCGATTCATGCGCTCCAGTCTTGCCGCCTCGCCTCGCCACCGCTCTTGCAGCCGAGCTGAGCCTCACGGCCCCCAGTCCCTCCGCTCCGGCAGCCAGCCTAGCTTACGTGCGCTCACACACCCTTTCCAAACTTCCGGCCAGGCGGAGAAGTTCCTCTTTCAGCAGCACTGCTGAGCCGAGCTGTCCCGGGTCCCTTGGAGGACTGAGCGAGGCACGGCAGGAAGCCTCCCGGTGTGGCGCTCTGAGCTCCTCCACCCCGGTAGCAGCAGCGGGCCCCGGGATGGGAGGAGAGCGCTCTCACCACCTGTCCACACCGGGCAGGAGGAGCCGTCCCAGCCAGAGCAAGCCAGTGAACCGGTTGGCCGGGGCACCGCCGAGCTACGTGGTGGGATGTAGCCCCTCCGGGTACGGAGCTGCCTCCGCCTCCTGGAGCTGCTGCTGCTGCTGGTGATGCCAGCCCTCGCTGGAGATACGCAGGATGGCGGTGGGGCCAGCTACATCCTGTTCTGTCCCTTCGGAACAGGCGCGGGGGAGGCGGTGCTGTAGCTGGTGCTGGTGGGAGAACCCCTCTGGACAGGCACAGTCTACCGTTGGGGCCACAGTGGGCTGGGTGCCCCTTCCCGCCTGAATAGACACAGCTGATGAGATCTGCAGTCCATAACATCTTAGGATATCAAACTCCAGTGTGCCTTAGTTAGACCTTGTCCTATATTTCTAGTCTTGCCGTATTGTCAAACTTTGACAATATGGCAAGACTAGAAATATAGGACCAATTGGCAGCAGGGCAAGGTCTGGGTCAAGGTTCCCTTTGACAGTCAATATATATATTTCCAGTCTCACCCTATTGCAAAAGGGAACCTTGACCTAGACCTTGTGGGTGATTGCAAGTCTTTTTATATAAACAGTAATCTGTTTAAGCAGGGGTACCCAAACTTTTTGGCACGAGGGACCAGTTTCGTGGAAGACAATTTTTCCACAGACTGGGGGGCGGGGTTTGCAGGCGGGAGCCAATCGCGCATAACGGGGGGCAGGGTTTGCAGGCAGGAGCCAATCGCGCATAATGGGGGGGCGGGGTTTGCAGGCGGGAGCCAATCGCACGGACCAGGGGGCGGAGTTTGCAGACGGGAGCCAACCGCATGGACTAGGGGCGGAGTTTGCAGGCGGGAGCCAATCATGCGGATCGGGGGTGGGTTTGCAGGCAGGAGCCAATCGCGTGGACCCAGGGGGCGGGGACCCCTGTCCCGTTTTTTCCATCCCAATGTCCCGTTTTTGTCTCAAGGAAATATGGTCAGCCTACATATTCACCTTCCAATATTGATGAATGTACATGAAGATGCTATTTTCCTACAGATTGAAAAGCATGGAGGATTGGGACTTTTCCATTGTCCTTCCAAAGAGATAACTGAGAGGAGAAAAAAACCCATTTGACTTTCCCTGGAGTTCTCTTGTCTGAAATTCATTTTTTTTGTTTTTCAGTTTTTGGTTTTTAATCTAAATGGAGTTGTATAATGGAGTTGTATATTTTCAGATACCTTCACTACAGTGTCACTATTTCTTGTATTTCTGTTTGTTTTAACAAAGAAGATATTTGCCATCTTAATGAATATATATATATATATATATATATATATATATATATATATAAAATTATTAATGCATTTTACCAAATGTGGTAAATGATATAAGATATAATTGTACTTTGAGCTGTTTTTATGGAATAACTTTAAAACCATTTTTATCTGAAGAAAGGGAATTATATGACCTATCAGTGAAGAAGAAAGAATTACAAGAAAAGTTGCAATCCAATCAGAAGGAGATACATGAAGCTCAGGCTCTTGCATCCATTCAGCCAGGCGGTATCAGTGGTAAGGCTACTGTATTTCCTCATGCTTTGAACTAAAGCCTTGAACAGGAAGTATTACTGTTATTATTTCTAGTATAATAGTATATTATTATATTATATTATTTATATACTATTATTTGATTGATTGATTGATTCATTCATTCTTATACTGTTCTTCCTTCCAAAGGAAGTCAGAGCAGTGTACAAAAACTAAATAAATAAAAACAAACTTCCATAAAAAGCATTTTGTTAACTGCAGTGAAAATAAAACAAAGTTCTGTAAAATAATACAACAATGGGAGTGCAATAATTAAAAGACACCTTGTTCTTACCACAATTGTGAGCCTGCAAATGCCCAGGTGAATAAGTATATCTTCAACTGAGGTTTAAAACTATACAGTATAACATGGATGCCAACAACAGATCTTTTGGCAGAGAATTCCATAATTGGGAGACTGGTAGTGAGAAAACTGACAAAAATTAATTGATACCTTTTATGCACATGCAAGGCTTTCTCTCTTATGCACACAAACCACTTTCACACAGAAATCCATGTCATCTCTTTAGCACACAAAGATACATCCACACATACCACACCCACATTTTCCTTTGTCTTTCCATTGCATGTAGGAAAAAAATAATACAGGGTGGAGAGGGGAAAACAAGAATGGAAAAGGTTACTGTATAAGGAAGGAAAGAAAAGTGAGAGAATTATGAAAAAAGAGTAAAATTCACCAAATGAGCATCCCCTGCCAAATTATTGATGACTGCTAATCATAGCTTTCAGCAGCTATGTCTGCAGCTATTTGTACTTTATGCCAATACCCTCATTTTCAAAAACACCCATTTTCAGCTACTGTAAATCCTTTGCTCCTCTAATTCATAGGCAATTATTTGGAGAAAATAATTAATCTTCCTGCTGTGAAAACTACGTATTGATTACTGTGATAATGTATAAAAACTAATATGAACATTCAACCAGCACTATAAATGCACATTGATTGATTGATTGATTGATTGATTATGTGCTATCAAGTTCATGTTGACTCTTAGTGACCACACATTCTCCATGATGATCTGTCCCTAACTTGGTCATTTGGTTTTCCAACTGTGCACCCATTGCCACTGTAACTGGGTTTATCTACCTTGTTGCTGGTCTTCTCTATCCTTCCATCTTTCCCAGCATCAGAGCCTTCTTCAGAGGATCTGAAGTAGGATAATTTGAGCTTGGTCATTTGTGCCTCAATATTACATTTTCTGTTCATGTGGTAAATTTTATTGGTAAAAATATAGGAGTAGTTTACCATTGGCTTCTCCCATGCAGTATGAATTGATACCTTTGCCATTGTCACTAAAGTGATCATCCACCTACAGCGTCTTCCTATATTGCTGCTGCCCAATATTCAGTAGGTGCTTGCTTGCTTTAGCTGGGCAGCTGTGATAACCTTCACACCTCAGGTGACCCTGCTGGGAATATATACTCTTGGCATATATTCCAATGTTCTTTGCTTATCCCTCTCAGGAACACCCCCAGCAGGACTTTTGGGGGGATAAATGAACATAGTTATATTTTAAAATAATATATATCAAATACATGTTTTAGTATACTTTTTTCAATATGTATTAATATCTAGAATGGCTTGAAATTTACTTTGTAGAGCAGAAACTACAGGAGCTTGCTGAACAAAGAAGAAAATTGACTGCAGAAGTAAATGCAATTGAGGAAAACATAGAAAAAGCATACCACCATGCCTCAAGACAACCTCAACTTCAACCCACAGGTACATAATGAATTAAATAAAGTTTTTACCTAATGTGTATATTTTTCAGTTGTAAACCCAATTGTGGTCATCATAATTGTGATCATTGGGGTGGAGGAGAGAAGCTTGAACAAAGCATCCTTCCATCAAGCTGCCATGGTGTCAGCCCTTCAGGGTAGGTCAAACCAGGAAACCGACTCCATAAGTTTGACTGGAACTATATTTATCAATAAATAAATACTTTTTCTCATCTATTTCTTCTTCTTTCCCTCTTCCTTTTCTTTCCCCTTATAGTTCAATTTTAATTTAGTTTTAGTACTTTGGCTCCCTCTAGTGGGAACAAAAGAAAGGAAAAAGAAAAATCAGCTAGAGAGGAATCAAAAACAGGGTGGGGGTGGGTGGGATATATTAAAGCAGGGCTTTCCGAAGTTTTCCCGCGGCGACACACCAACCGCCGTTGTGTGTCGCCGCGGGAAAACCCGGAAGTGCTGCCGTTGCGGCAGTGCCCAAAAACCCGGAAGCGCTGCTGCCGCTTTCGAGTTTTTACGCGCCGCTGTTGGTGTGTCGCCGCGGGAAAACCCGAAAGCGCTGATGATGATCAGCGCTTCCGGGTTGTGTGGCGACACACCAGACTGTGTGTGGCGACACACTTTTGTGTCGCCACACACAGTTTGGAAAGCTCTGTATTAAAGTATACTATATCCTCTTAAAAGGTAAATTAAACCGGCTTATGTCTTTATTTAAAGTAGAGAAAAATTAAAAAAATGAGAGAAAAAGGAAATAGAAGCTTCAGTAGAACGATAAATATTTCCAATTGCCTGCTCGAGTAGTTAGTGCTTTAAATTCGGTAAAGACACAAAGAAGCTTCAGAAATAATGAGGAGCCCATCAAGAGAATGAGTAAGAGATAACCTCTTCAAATTCTCTAATTAAGTTACAACAAAGTGGTTTTAGAAATGAGGTGGTCCAGAGTAGTGTCCTTTTAAAAGGGTTCACACAAGCTCTTTGCTGTTGTTTTAAAGTCTTAAAAATATTATTTTCCTCTTTGCTTTAGTTTCTGTAATTAAAAAGGAAGGCTGACTCACCGAGAGGTTGTTTACTTTGTCCTGCTGTTCCAAAGACCTCTTCTGGGTAGAAAGAGATGTGGGCATATTGTTCTACCTTTAATCATCATAGCTGATGCATATGTCTTAAATCCTCTTGAAATTCTTCTGATACATTTCCATTATGGTAACACTTACCATAAATAATTGATACGATCAGGAATATGCAGTTTTGCAGAAGGAAATTTTGACAGCCAATCTGAGTCCCCATTCTTTATTTAAAATAAATATTTTTTAATAGTAGTTCATGCTTAAGAATAAGACTTCAAAGAATAACAACTTTATTCTATTTTTAACAAGCATGTTTCAGTTCCCAATCTTTCGTTGGAAAGATACTAAAAACTGCATCTCTGACATAAAATGAACTGCTGGAAGAATGAGCCTGTCCTGTCCATAAAAGTTTTCTTTTTCATGTAGATAACCAACTGCCATAGGTGCCAATTGAAGCAGCCATTGTTGCGTACCCCAACCACATACAAAATTCAACCAATTTGAATTTCTCAAAATTAAAAACAAAAGTTTCAGAACAAGATTTTTATGGAAAATATAATGTGTGTTTCTCTTTCTCTTTCTCTTTCCTCAAAACAATACAATATTTAATAATAAATTAAATAAATAAATAAATAAAATAAATAAATACATTTTGCCCACACAAAACACAGTGAAAACAAATTCAAGCAGATTTTAAGTCATCATCTCTCTGGTTATGGTGAGAATTCTCATTTAACACCATTATGCTGCCACGCCTATTTACCTAAGTGCTGCCTAGTTAGGCTTGGGCAAAGGGGTTTTTATTGTGTTAAAAAGAGATCCCCACAATGTGTTCTAAGTCCGCCTTGACAAAGTTACCGGCTATTATAATATATTGAGTCCATATTATTGATCAAGTTTATTGCTCATCCAGAATAATTTCGTTTAGTTTGTCTTGTTTTATCAAATGGGATCTACAATATTATTTAACATTATGTGAAATAATCCAGTTTTTGAATATAATTGTTCATGTTAGGTGATTTTATAAGTAATAAGGTCATTTTAAAATATTTTTAAAGAGGTAATTCAAAAAGAAAGTATATTGAATCACCTACTTGAAAGGAAGGACCTGCTGCAGAAATATTTGGTTTCCAATTGGACAGAATTAGAAGAAACTCACGCTCTTGCAGCTACCCAACCGGGATATATCAATGGTAGGTGAACTGTGATTTCTGATATTTGCAATTGTAATCTTAGATATATAAAGTTTGAAGTAAGATTCTTTAGCCTCAGTTGATTAAGCATCAGTTGATTGTTCAGTTAAGATGAAACAGTATTTGCAAAGCTGTAAGCAAGACTTCTCAAACTTTCTGACCCTGGGGAAAAGAAGGGAGCAATAAAGAGGTGATCCATTAAAGTTTTAGAGCCACAACTTGAGAAACACTACAGTATTATGCAGAATTGTTGTTCTTCAGTACCCACATTTATATAGTACACTAGATATTTGGTTTTTACTTTACACTTTATTCATAGTAGATGGTTCAACAAGTCTGAGGCTTAAATTGTTCCAGTTCTCCTGTGACTTGGTTGCAGGGAAATATTTAAAAGACTTCATCCCAGTTTCAAATTAAATAGCTTGCTGTATTGTTAAAATAATTTTTAATCATATATATGGTTAGTGAAAACAGGCCAACCTCAATTCATATTTAATAAAGAGGCATGTTTGTATCATCTCTAGTTAAAATTAACAACAGATTATTTATTTATTTATTTATTTATTTATTTATTTATTTTTCCAACTTATATCACCGCCCATCTCCCCCCACAAAGGGGGATTATGATTTATGACATGATAAACAGCTTAATTTTTAACCAGAGACTCACTGATATCTGTTCTCCTAAACTAAATGATGAATAAATGCAGCCAATAATAGGTCTGATTTTTTTACAAGAATATCACAGCTAAAAATATACAATTTACTCAAATTGGAAGCCAGTTCTTTTGAAAAACTTTTGATGGCCTTTATTTATTCTATAGGACTTTGTCAAAGTTTATAATTCAGTATATAATTATGATAGTTTTATATAGCTGTTGATAGAGTGCTAAAAACAGTATGTAAATTTTAAGCATTAACCACATTTTCTAGATTATGTTACATACCATTTATATGAGTGTATTGTATATAGGGCAAATATATCCACATTTTTTTAACGAACTGGCCTAATTATTTTTGCAGAGCATAAACTACAAGAATTATCTGAGGAAAGAAGAAGTTTCTCTAAAGAGCTAGAGAAAGTTTTTCAGGAAATACTAGTAATACAGCAAGGTGCTTCTGAAAAATTTCCAGCTAGACGATCTGGTGGTAAGTCAACAATAAATAACCTTGAACATACGTATTGCCTCAGCAAAGGAGTTATAAATGCCATGAGAATGGCATCCATCATTGGAAACAGAATGAACTCAATTATCCCTGAAAAAAATGTTAGTTCCTATTTTATAAAAATAAAATGCTATAATTTATTTATTTATTTATTTTATTTTATTTTTATCCCGCCTTTATTATTTTTATAAATAACTCAAGGCAGCGAACATACCTAATACTCCTTCCTCCTCCTATTTTCCCCACAACAACAACCCTGTCAGGTGAGTTGGGCTGAGTGGGAGTGACTGGCCCAAGGTCACCCAGCTGGCTTTCATGCCTAAGGCGGGACTAGAACTCTCAGTCTCCTGGTTTGCCATTGGCTCCTTCCTAGGGCTGAGAGACAGCGATTGGCCCAAGGTCACCCAGCTGGCTTTCATGCCTCAGGCGGGACTAGAACTCTCAGTCTCCTGGTTTGCCATTGGCTCCTTCCTAGGGCTGAGAGACAGCAATTGGCCCAAGGTCACCCAGCTGGCTTTCATGCCTAAGACAGGCCTAGAACTCACAGTCTCCTGGTTTCTAGCCTGTTGCCTTAACCACTAGACCAAACTGGCCAATGACAAAAAGATTGCAAAGCTGTAATGGAATCTTGGTAGGTATTTCTCAGACATTTGTTTTGCAATATTAGGTCCCCATTGTTATTCAATATGTGAGATTTTAAATTTTATTTTTTATTTCATACTGATCAGGAGGTCAGAACGGGCACTGTTTTTCCTACTCTTATCAAATAATTTTGTATCTTGTCAGAAAGTTTTTTGTGGGTTCCTGCAGGAACATATTTCAGAACTTCACAGAAAATCCTAAAGGCTTTGTGGTACATTTCTTCTCCTATTTTGTTTCTTTGCACTTAAGACTTAGAGAAATTATTTATATATTATATGAAATTATCCATGTTAAATATGTTTGTTCATTATCATTTTCTGAGCAATAAGAAGCCCCTTAAATAAATTTTAAGACATTATTTAAAACCTTTCTCTTTTTTTGCAGAAAAGGAATTATATGCACTATCTGAGAAGAAACTGGAATTATTGGAAAATTTAAAAGAGCTACAAGAAGCTCAGGCTCATGCAGCTGCCCAACCTGGCAGTCTGAGTGGTATGTTTGTGGTGATTTCTCATTCTTTCAGCTATAATATTAACCATGTGCACCTGGAATTAAGGTGCTTTATTTGCCAGGGAAAATGGGCATGGCTGCAGAAAAACTGCTCCTGCTTTAATATTCATATAAGTAGAAAATGCAGCGAACGGTTACAGGTTGGAGTTTCTTGCTCAGTGTTTTAGCTGGCTAACTACGTGTACTTTCAGGGTATTGGGAGGATGAAATACTTTATAAAAGCAGTAGCAAATGACCCTTAAGCATTGACAGTATGCCATTTAACTTTATTTAATATACTGTACTTGTGCTGGCTGGGATCCAAACAATATTTTGTTATTTACTTACTGCAGATATTTTTACATCACTCTTTAGTCATGTAGTAATACTTTTTCAAGAGGCACTCACCTGAATGTGATGAAAAGAATATACATAGTAGTTTGGTTTCATGTATTTAATGATGACATTTTCCTCAATAACTCTGAATACAGTTTCATGTAAACTTTAAATAGCTTAGAGAAAAGTAGAACTCTGAGAGATCCCATAATAGAAATGTCAGGCAGTAAAGCAGTTAACCCCTAGATGAACTTCCTGAAACCTGCCTTCCAGTTTAATACAGCGCCTCCAGTTATCACTCTAATGACTCTGGATTGAAAGATCCATAACTGATTATAAATAAATAAGCAGCTAAGAGGTCAAGGAGAGTCAGTGGACTGCATACACGTGTCTTCCTTTGGAATTGGTCATAAGCCAGTCTTAAAACATGTTCGAAATATATTTAGAAAGCAAAAGTCATCTAAGAGTTCCTGATATTGCATAGCAAAGTGGTTTGTATTTCTATGTACAGACTTAATGACAAACATTGTTTGCCAAATTATGATTTCAAAATATCGTTAAGATCCTGGTTTCTAAGCTGTAATTTGCTTAATGGTCTCAACTTAGATATTAAGACAAAGAACGCTTTGATTATACATTTTAACTTGGTTAATTTAAGAAGCTGTGTAAAAATGCTCATTAAAATGTAAGTAATTGAGATGATATTGAATACTGATTGCAATATTGTACAGCATATTTATTCATTTTAATATTTTGTTATGAATTGATCTCAAATGTTTTTTTAGAGGATAAACAAAAGCAGCTAGCTGAGCAAAGGAAGCATTTAACTGCAGAGTTAGAAGCAACAGTAAAGAATATTCAAAGAGCAGAACGTCATACTTCAGAAATGCTTCTAGATGTAAGACCCAGTGGTAAGTAAATAAAATGGTGTATTTATATTCAAAGCTATCTCAAGAGGAAGAAAAGGAAGTCTAGGGGAAGATGAAGATTAATACTAACTCAAGACCACCCCCTTCCCCAGTAGCAGCATTGTTTATGGATAATTCTTTCTTGGGGCTTTAAAGATTTGCCTGGGCTACATATTTTTCCCACCATTGAACCAGAATTTCAGTAAAGCAGAATTCAAGATCAGCTCTAGACAAATGATACAATGCAGTAGGAAGTGAATGAGATTTCATCTCTGTGCCCTTTCCCCCATATTTGAGTCATGCTTGATTTTATTTAATTTTAATTGTGCTTGAAGCCCTTAGCAAAAATTTGTATCTAGGTCAAATCTTTTCAAACATTATCATGATATAATAAGTCTCCTGACCTATTATTCACCTAGCAGTGATTTTATTCAAACTTTATACTGCTGAAAAAAAGCATAATTCTTGCAAAAAAGAAGAAAGTGATTTTACTGTCCCCTTTATACTGATTACTGGAACCGTATTATTTTATTTGTATGTATGCAACCCCATTTAGCAAAAGCACTGTCTTCATGCCCTTCCTAAAGGATTTACAATGCAATTATAGATCATACTGACTGGGAGCATGAGGGATTGATACTCTTTGCTGTCCTAATCAAAACTTCACTGAGTAATGTCAGAAAGAATCTTGGGTTGTGAATAGTGCTTCTTTGTGTGTCACTGGGCAAAATGGGTAACTAGAATTTGAGTGAAATAGGTAAAGCAGTCACTATCATCTTTATGGCTCAGAATGTCTCCTATAGGCTGCACAATATCATATATGTGGATTGAATAATATGCTCCACATTGACTAATTCTGGAGAGCCTGTGAAAACTTCAGTTGTTCCAGAATATGTTTACAAGAACTTTAAGAGGTCCTAGTATTCCATTACATACAATCTATAGAAATTATACTGGATATCAATTGGTTTCTTGGCATAATTCAAAACACCTAAAGGATTGTTACTGCCTAGGATTTGTTGTACAGGTTCTCTGTATTCAATAATGATGGTTACATGTCTGATTAGGACATTCTGTGAATGTTTTTCCTCATGAAGTTCAAAAAAATACATTTCTATTTTCTGCAGGTTATTCAGTATTTTTGTTCTAGCAGATTCCTGTTATCTGCTTTTTAAATCTATCCTTCATATTTCTTTTGTTGTTTTATAAAATTTGTGATCAGAGTTATGGAAAAACCAAGAGATACGTTTGTAGTAAAACGTTGTTTTATTTAAAACAAAAAACAGGAACAAACCTTGAATCTTCTTTAGCCAAAGAAGGCATGGCTTGAGAATTTACATTTTAAAGACAAAAGAGCAGTTAGCAGAGTGCAGAGTGCAGAGGACAAAAGGCATTTACATTTTTAAACCTTAACTTGACCAGCATCTGAATGGACAGGATTCAGCATGTGACCAAAACACCTAGGCAACAGATTCCCAATATGGGCAAAGCTCAAACATCTAATTCTGATTGGTCAGAACTCTCAGACTAGCTGACTCCTAAAGGTAAATTAACATTCCTGAGTGGGGGTGAACATGTGCTCCTGAGCCCAAACAGGAAAAAAAGTTTGAGGCCTGGCTTTTTAAAAACTCAGCCACATATTCTACAGACATAAAAAATATATGCAACACTCCCCTTTTTTTATGACTAGAAAGAATATGGAAACAAACCCAGCTTGGTAATTAACTCACAGTGCCTACTGGCAACTAGAGGCTTGGTGAAGATATCAGCCAACATTAATTTAGTATCACAGTATTTCAAAATAACCTTTTTCTTGGCTAGAAAATCTTTAACAAGATGAAAACACACATCAATGTGCTTTGTGCGATTTCTGGAACTTTCAGATAAAGCCAAATGGATACAGGCTTGGTTGTCTTCATGAATTGTTACAGGCTGGCTTAAAATGACTCCAATGTCTTGCAACAATTGTGTAAACCAAAGTACTTCATTGCACAGTTGTGCTAAAGCATAAAATTCGGCTTCAGCTGTGCTAATGGCTACTACAGTCTGCTTTCTGGAAAACCATGCAATAGTGGACTTTGCAAATTGAATTACACTTCCAGAAGTAGACTTCCTATCACTGAGATCTCCAGCCCAATCTGAATCACACCAGCATTCTAACTTTTCTTCTGTGTCTGTAGCAGACAACCTTAAGCAAAGATCTTTGGTGCCTTGTAAATAACAAAACAGCCT
The DNA here is from genome assembly GCA_023362775.1 of Charina bottae. NCBI lineage: Eukaryota > Metazoa > Chordata > Lepidosauria > Squamata > Charinaidae > Charina > Charina bottae. The sequence continues at coordinate 52,044,840 of JALMGJ010000007.1, forward strand.
TTTTAATCCAGACATTGCAGCAGATGTGGGATTTTCCACAAACCTGCTCAAAATGGACACACTGTTAGAAATGTCCGGACGGCTATTGTTTGCAATGTAAAGAAGACAACCAATGGCTGATCTGAAACTATCTCCTTCAGATAACTCACCATCCCCCTTCTCCCCCTCCTCTTTTAGAAACTCAGGAAGCATGGGGGAGGAGACAGACTTGCAGTCTTGCATTTTAAAATCCTCCAGCAGTTTCTTAATTTTACTACTCTGACTTATGAGAAAACTGCCATCTTTTTCCCTCTGAATTTCTAATCCTAAGTAATTGTTGACTGCTCCAAGACATTTCAAGGTGAAATTGTTTTTCATACAAACCTCAAAAGCATGCTTCTGTTCATCAGAAGTGAGCAGCAACAAATCATCAACATACAAGCACAAGTACATTACACCTTGCTTATCATTTTTTACATACACACAAGGATCAGCAATTCCCTTCTGAAACCCAAATTTTTGCAAAATATTATCCATCTTAATATTCCAACAACGCGCGGCTTGTTTCAATCCATAGATGGATTTCTGCAATTCACACACAAGATGTTTTTCTTTTTCATAACCAGGAGGTTGTTGCATAAACAATTTTTCCTCCAAATCACCATACAGAAAAGCAGTTTGAATATCATAGTGATAAACAGACAATTTCTTCATGGCAGCAACCTTTAAAAGCAACCTGATAGATTCAGCTTTTGTCACTGGAGCAAAAGTTTTGTCATAGTCCACATTTTTTCTTTGAGCAAAACCTTTTGCTACCAACCTTGCTTTGTACTTCTGAATTTTACCATCAGAATCTTTTTTCAGTTTGAACACCCACCTACAACCTAAAACCTTCTGATTGGGAGGCAAATTTACTAATTTCCAAGTTTTATTTTCCTTTAAGGAATCCAACTCTTGCTGCATGGCTTCATGCCAACACTTAGCTATTTCAGCTGGCATTTCTTTAATGTCATCAAGAGATTCTGGCTCTGTGTGAATGTGAAAAGCCTTCACAACATCTACTTGATAACGATCAGGTGGAACTCCCTTATTAATCCTTTCAGACCTGCGAGGTAGGACAGGACTTACACTCTGAATCCTACCATTGTCCTCAGAAACCTCTGACTTTCCAGACAAGTCAGCTTCCTGTTCATTGACTTCACTAGGTGATTCCTGCAAATCACCATCAGCAAGACTTTGCTGCTCCCCCATGGATAAATCAACTGAAGAACTAGAGTTTATTTTATCCCAATTCTGCTCAGCAAAAGAAGCACTTTTACTAATTATCAATTGATTATCCAGTATGAACCTGTAGCTCCTCTGACTTTGTTCATACCCTACAAAGATTGCTTTCTTTGTTCTGGAAGCCCCCTTGCACCTCAGCTGTTATGGAATGTGCACCCAAGCTGTGCTTCCAAACACTCGGAGGTGGCTTACTTTAGGCTTGACACCATAGAACAAATGAAAAAGCACATCCTGAATTGCACTGCTAAACAGCCTCTTCTGCACATAACACGCTGTAGTAACAGCTTCTCCCCAATACCTAAAAGGTAAACCAGCATCCTTCAACAAACACATCATTGCTTCCTGCAATGTTCTGCCTTTTCTCTCTGCAACAGAATTCTGTTCAGGCGTGTAAGGGTTAGCTAAAATGTGTTCTATCCCTTTTTCTAACAAAAAGCTTTTAAACTTTGAGGATAGATACTCTCCACCTCGATCTGATTGCAAGGCAGACACTGGCCTTGGGAATTTTCCATTCGCCCAAGCCACAAAAGCTTTAAATTTACCAAAGACCTCATATTTGTGTTTCAACAAATAAATGAATGTGTACCTGGAAAAATCATCTATGAAGGTCAAAATGTACCTTGCTCCCCCAAGACTAGGAGAAAAGGGGCCTATAACATCAGAATGAATGATCTCTAGAGGCCTAGAGGTGGATCTATCAGAAAACATCTTCACAGGAGCTCTTGTAGTTTTATTCTCCTTGCAAACTGAGCAATCCAGATACGTAGCACAAGGTTTCAATTTTAAATCAGCAGAATAACTAGGCATTTGAGAAATGTACTTAAAATTAGCATGAGCAAATCTCCTATGCATTAAATGGATGCACTGATCGTGTAAGGGCTTATTTTCAAAAACAGCTTTAGCAGTTTGCTGCTTTTCAGCCTTTTGTACAATGTACAGGGAATCTTTCTGCAAACACTTTGCAACCACTTTGCCACCTTTCCTAATTTCACAACCCTCTTTCTTAAAAGTTATAACATAACCTGAGGCTACTAACTGCCCCACAGACAAGAGATTGCTTTGAAAATTAGGCACAAACAAAACATTTTGAACAGTTTCCCCCAAACATGGAAGATTAATCTCACCTTCACCCACGATCTTGGATACAGATCCATCTGCTAAGGAAACTTTTTGTTTGTTAGTTTTAGACAAAGACAGAAAGGAATCTTTATTGTGACATATATGAGAATTGGCTCCGCTGTCAAGAACCCACAAATCTTTATTATCAGAGTTCTCAACAACTTTTGCATGAAGAATCTTCTTTCTAGAAGTCTTCTTGCTTTTAAACTTGACACAGTTCTTTTGGAGATGAGCAGGGGATCCACAGGTAAAGCATCGCCTGCTGGATAATGCAGAAGCTTGGAATTCAGAGCTCTTCCGCTCCCTCTGCTGGCCACAAGAAGACTTTATTGTAGAAATGGAGGCAGCTTTTTCTTGTCTTTTATCCCACTCAGCAAGCAGCCGGGTAGTCACAAACGATGGAGTTAGATCAGCTTCTGGGATTCCCTCCATGGAGCAAATTAAAGTGTCCCAGGACTCATTCAACGAAGAAAGCATAATGTAGGCTTTCATCAGGGGAGTAAATTCCATCCCACGCTCTTGTAATTCCACAAAATAGGTCTGTAGCTTATTAAGATGCTCAGGCAAATTTCCATTCTCAGGCAAGTGAGCCTTGTATAGTTTTTTGGTTAAAATAACCTTGCTGCCTGGACTAGTTTTCACATATAAATCACGCAAATAGTCCCATAAGTCTTTGGAAGTTTCTTTGCCTCTCACGTGAATAAGCTGATCATCCTGAACAGCCAAAATAATGGAGGCTTTGCATTTCTCATCTTTCCTCAACCAGGCTTGATCTGGATTCTGAGGAATTTGTTCAGAAATTGCAGACCATAAATTTTCTCTCCTCAAGAAACTTTCCATTTTCAAAGACCGGTTCAAATAATTAGTATTAGAAAGCTTTTCCAGGGGCATACCTTGAAAACTTGAAGCTGCAGCAGCCGCCATTGCTTCTTCTCTCCCCTGTTGTAGTAATCCAAACACGAGGATTGCACGAGGCTTGAAACTCTGTCTCCAATTGAAACTTCTTGCAACTGCCAGCAAGTTTCAAAAAACAAAAGAAGCCTCTTCATATGCAGATTAATACAGTTCAGCTTTCCTCTCTCATGTTTCCATAAGTTTTGTCTCTGATACAGAAGCAGTTCCTGGGCCCATAACCTTTTGTTGTTTTATAAAATTTGTGATCAGAGTTATGGAAAAACCAAGAGATAAGTTTGTAGTAAAACATTGTTTTATTTAAAACAAAAAACAGGAACAAACCTTGAATCTTCTTTAGCCAAAGAAGGCATGGCTTGAGAATTTACATTTTAAAGACAAAAGAGCAGTTAGCAGAGTGCAGAGTGCAGAGGACAAAAGGCATTTACATTTTTAAACCTTAACTTGACCAGCATCTGAATGGACAGGATTCAGCATGTGACCAAAACACCTAGGCAACAGATTCCCAATATGGGCAAAGCTCAAACATCTAATTCTGATTGGTCAGAACTCTCAGACTAGCTGGCTCCTAAAGGTAAATTAACATTCCTGAGTGGGGGTGAACATGTGCTCCTGAGCCCAAACAGGAAAAAAAGTTTGAGGCCTGGCTTTTTAAAAACTCAGCCACATATTCTACAGACATAAAAAATATATGCAACAATTTCTACTCTATATTACCTTCTGAGAATACTATGACTTTATTTAATATAAACCTCTCTAATGCAAAATGTGTTTGCATTAAAAGAGTGTAATAGAATATTAATTGGTAATATTTTCATTTGTTTTGTTAATTGTTTTACTTTGCACTGACAAATATGCTATTTGAAATTTCTATTAAGTAATTGATTTTTTAACAAGCTTCTTTATTTTTTGTGTATGCAGTGAGGTCTTCTGTAAAATCTCTTAATTTTGCAGGTAGGGATCTATATGAACTGTTAGAAAAGAAGTTTGAATTATTGGAAGATTTGGCATCCAATCAAACAGAGCTGCAGGAAGTTCAGGCTCTTGCAGCTGCCCACCCAGATAGTACCAGTGGTATGTTTTCTGTGTTTTACTATCCATTATAACTATAATCTTAAATTTATAGTTTGACTCTGTCCACATGATTGGTACTAGGCAAACTTTGTAGATTTTTTTACATTATCCTTTACAGTAGCTTGAATCATGTCAACTGGATTTCTATTTTCTTAGTAGAAACGTTTCGCTCCTTATCCAAGGAGCTTCTTCAGTCTGAGCAAAGTTGGTAAGGGAATCCTAAATATGTTCCTAGGTAGCTGTGTGACCTTACACCTGGGGCTAGGTCATGGTTATATTGAGATGTAATTTTTAAGTCCTTTTATCATCTAAAAATTACATCTCAATATAACCATGACCTAGCCCCAGGTGTAAGGTCACACAGCTACCTAGGAACATATTTAGGATTCCCTTACCAACTTTGCTCAGACTGAAGAAGCTCCTTGGATAAGGAGCGAAATGTTTCTACTAAGAAAATAGAAATCCAGTTGACATGATTCAAGCTACAGACAATTCCACCTGGATGACTGAGAACCTTCATAGACATTATCCTTTACATAGCTTAGTTGCACTAAACCACATCAATATTATTTAATGTTTGTATTCAAATAATGCTTCTTTTAAATTATTCAAAATAGTTAACAGTAATTAAGAATAAATAATTGTGATTAAAAATCAACATTAAAAATTAAACAATCAACAGTAAACAGCAAAATTGGACATATAAACAGATTAATTAAAACAATAAAAAACCCTTAGTAATAAAAAATAAAATTAGCAAGCAGATCAATGAAAGTGGCACATTGCGATTACAGTATCAAGATGATAAGGAATATTAATAGTTAAGCCAATACCACTGCAAAAAATAATTTCTTTAATAATAAAAGGAAAAACACCTGAACAGAGATAAAAAATGAAAACTACACAGGAGCAATAAAAATGTATATAACTATTTGTTTTAGTTGTAATCTTAAAGGGAGGGATTAAGTGTGTGTGTGTTGTGTTTGCGTGTGTGCAATATATCACAAACCGCCCAGAGTCCCTCTTTTTGGGGGAGATGGGCAGTGGTACAAATTTTAAAAATAAATAAAAAATAAAAATAAATAAAGATTTCTATTGCCATTTTTTCTCTGGTGTAAATTGGGAATGGTTTTTTTTAACATCAAAGATTTGTTGTGTGGATTGTTGTAATTTTATTGTTTTGGTTTTAACTCTTTTTGTATTCCATCAGAGTCATTGCTATGAGGTGGGCACCATATAAATCATTTAAATAAATAAATACACATTTGCATAGTAGAACCAACACCAAGTAAACTGAATACAATGAAAAAGTTAACTGATGCTAAATAAGCAGTAATAGGGTATTGCACTTTTACTAAATACAAATAGTTTTGCTGTAACACTGTATACCTGTCCATATATTTCTAATAATTGGCTCCAGATAATACACAATTTACTATACTAGTCTAAGAATTATTGGAGCAGAAAAGATAATGTCTAAGAATGTTCCAGAACACGGCCACACAGCCCGGAAGACCCACAACAGCCATCGAACTCCGGCCGTGAAAGCCTTCAACAATACATAATATCTAAGCTTGACTTCGTCAGGAACTGCCTATCTGGTACAGTAACTGAAATTCATAAAATGAAGCCCAGTTACTACTAAAATAGCAGTACTATATCAAAGAGCTCTTATATTTTCAAGGGGAATTTAACTGCATCATAGACAAGCCATATATCTATTCTGAGACTGTCTACTAACATGGACTGTTTAATTATAGTTCAAGCTAAAGGTTAATTTAGCCAGAAAGCCAAATACTCAATGCAATATGAAAATAATAATACTGAGGAACTTTATAGGACTGTTGTATGAATTACAGCTTTGTTGTATGAAACAGTATAATGAAGTAGTCTAAAATACACATGCACATACACACATATAACACATATGTATAAAGTAGATTATATATAAATTAATTACAGCATTTTATTTAACATAGTGGTTTAAGAATTTTAGTATTAAAGTTTAGTATATAAACTGTCCTGTATTTATTTTGTAGATTATAAACTGCAGGAGCTTACTGTGAAAAGAAGGCATTTGGCTGAAGATCTAAAAGCAACTGTACAAGATATACAAGAAATACACAAAATACCAAAAGATTCTTCAGAAAGAGTTTATGTTGCAAGAGCCAGTGGCAAGTAGAGAACAGATTATTTAGATCTTTTAAAAAATATGTTCAATTTAATTAGTAAAATGTTTGCTAACGGTAAAGGGATGGAGAAATTTTAAGATATACAAATGCTGGTAGAAAGATAGTGGGTAGCATATGATCTGTAGCAAGGACTGAACATTTGTCAGTTTGTTCTGTTCGGACTATGACCGCCAGAACTTTTTTAAGAAAATAGTTTTATTAATAAAAACTATTTACAAGTACAAGTCCATGAGGATATTGAAGAGTACTGGATCAACTGGATGCACTTGAGAATCGGCAGCTATGCGATAGCACAACTAAAGTTCAAGAACAAGTATCAATAGTTCTGGACAAGTTGACTAGGAGATTTCAAGATAGACTTGGGTTTTTGCTTGAAGTTGACAAGGCTGGACTGGTTCTTGGACTCTGGACTGGAACTGCAGGATAAGCTGGGCTGGTTCCTCTGGGACTCTGGACTGGAACTGCAAAGCAGACTGGACTGGTTCCTCTGGGACACTGGCTGGAACTGCAAGGCAGACTGGGCTGGAACCTCTGGGAGACAGGACTGGAACTGCAAGGCAGACTGGGCTGGAACCGCGACAAATTGAATGGAGGCTGCAAGGCAGACTAAATCACCACCACTAGGCAACACTGCCTGTAGGCCAGGCAGGACTGGGTATGATATACTAGGAAGCCCCCCAAGGCTGGAATGGGGCGACCTGAGACCAACGCGATGAACTGCACAAGGCTGAGCAAGGTACTTAGCTGTATTTGCGAAACGCTGCAAAGCCAACAGCGCCAGCTGACAACCCTTTGAAGGGACCGAAGCCTTCCTGCTGGGGTTTCCCGAAAGACTACTAGCTAACGTTCTCATTCCTATTGATGCTGAGTAGAGCTGAGCTTCTTTCGCCGCTGAGGTCGATTCAGAGATGAGTGGAAGTTCTGGCTCAAATTCTTCAGGAAGAGGTTTCTCTGACGATTCTGGCTGGGCTTCTCCTGAAGATGCTGTACGGTCTGTAGAACGGTAGTCCCCGGCGACTGGGTGCTTGGTCTTTCGCCCTTTTATCTTGCTTTCTGCACGCCTTCTCTCCTCGGGAGCCAATCGGAGCTCCTGCTGCTTGGTGCGCTTTTCTGCCCGCCTTTCTCTTGCGCTGATTGGTGTGAACAAGGAAATGAGTCAGGAGCACCAATCAGCTTCTCAGGATTCTCCCACACTGCTGGGTTATCTCCGGGTTTGTTGCTCTGCACCTGCTCCTCTGCTGTCTCTGAGTCTGGCACCTGCCTATCTCGAGATCGATCACAAGCATTGCACTTTTGAACCTGCACCTGTTCATCACGAGATCTCTTTGGTTGCAGCACAGGGCAAGTTTCGTTTCTCCGTTTGGTTTCTTTTTCTTCATAACCAGAGTCAGAGTCACACTGGACTCTGACACAGATGAAGCAAACATCTCAATAAAAGTGTGCTTCTGTCCACTTTATTATATGAACGTGAGAGTTAATGTATGTCAGAAGACATTCCTTATACATTTATCCACAAATACATTAAACAGCCAAGGAGATATTTAACTTCCTTGTCTTAACCCCTGCTCAATGTAGCACTATTTGCTAAGTATTCCAATTATTCCCATTAATGCTTTTCTTCCAAATTATACCACTCTTACTGCATTCAGCATCCAATCTTCAATTACAAAGTTGTACAAAGATTCCATGATTCTTCACTTTATCATATGCTTTCTCTAAATCAGGGCTTTCCAAAGTTTTCCCGTGGCGACACACCAACCGCCGTTGGTGTGTCGCTGCGGGAAAACCCAGAAGTGCCGCCGTTGCAGCAGCGTGCAAAAACCCGGAAGCGCTGCTGCCACTTTCGGGTTTTGCGCGCCGCCGTGGCTGCATCGCTTTCGGATTTTCGTGTGTCGCCATGGGAAAACCCGGAAGCGCCACTGTGACTGCGGCACTTTCGGATTTTCGCGCGCCGCCGTTGGTGTGTTGCCGCGGGAAAACCCAGAAGCGCTGATGGCCCAGTGGCACGCCATCAGCACTTCCGGGTTTTGACGCGACACATCTGGGCCCCGCAGGCGACACACTTTTGTGTCGCGACACACAGTTTGGAAAGCTCTGCTCTAAATCAACAAATGTACAATAAACTAACTTTCTCACATTCATACATTTCTTAGTAGAGCAAGAATCTGGCTGGTACAGCCTATACCCAGCAGAAAGTCAAATTGCAATTTTCAAATTTTGAACACTATCACCTCTCATACCCTTTCAGTTAGAATTCTACTGAACATCTTTCCAAGCACACTTAACAATTTTCATTCACTCTTGCAAACTGCATACATAATAAAATGAGATATTGATGATTATAGTAATTATGTTTCTACCATTATTGTCTCATTTTATTTTGTGTTCAATTTGTATTGCACTGTTTCCCCTGTTGGAAAGAGGCATAATTTGTAATGGATTTCCACAGAGGTATCTATATCCAAAAGTACCTTCTAATCTACCTCAATTTCAAAACTTAAAGGTAAAGGTTCCCCCCGCGCATTTGTGCAGTCGTGTCCGACTCTAGGGGCTGGTGCTCATCTCCGTTTGTTAGCCGAAGAGCCAGCGCTGTGCAAAGACACTTCCATGGTCATGTGGCCAGCATGACACGCGCGGAGCGCTGTTACCTTCCCACCGAAGTGGTACCTATTCATCTACTTGCATTTGCATGCTTTTGAATTGCTAGGTTGGCAAGAGCTGGGGCGAGTGCGGGAGCTCACTCAGTCATACGGGGCTAGGGATTCGAACCTCCGAACTTGTGATCTTCTGATCGACAAGCCTGGCTTACCGCTGAGCCTTGTAATCTAACCGTCTCACTCTTTAATCACCTTCCTAAACTGGTGGCTTTCACATCTTGGAATTTGAAGTTCCGCATTAAGAATCACCCTCTAACAGTTTCCCCAAAATAAACATTCCTCTACACATGACTACCCATTGAGAATATATTTATCATCCATTCAGAGCTATTTGCTTTTTTTTATTCAATTCCAAACCAATGCTGCTTTAATGCATGCCAGTAATGATAAGTTTACTAGCAGTCATAATATCCACTACGATAACCTGTGGTAGAAGACTGAAAAATACAACCCATGAAGGAAAAAAAAAAGATGCAGAACAATCATACAGAGGCTGTTCAGAGGAAAATATTCTTTAATTTTCTGCAAAGAAAAACAGGTTTGATTTAAATGGGCAGAAAGGTGGCGGGGGAGAAAGCTTTATGAACACTCTGTTCCATTTGACAAGCTGCAACTATATATATTGCAAAACTGTAAGTACAGATTAGGACTGAAAAAAAGAGACTTTGGAAAAAAATTGCAGTGTTTTAGAAACTTGGTTATCTAGATGTTCCAAAAAAATTAAGTAAGCAAAGGATGGTTAGTCTAAGAGTGGCAGTGACGGTGGCACTGTCATTTGGCAGTTTCTTTGTTACATGATGTGGTTGCACCTCGGGGAAATTCCTTTTGTCCCATTTTTTTTCATGCATACTCTCCACTGCCAAACTTACTACACAGTTTTACCTGACACTTGTGACATTAGAACAATGATGGCCATGATTTTACTTACATTCCAAGTAAAAGAATTTTCAAACTGAATAGTTGGAGTCTTAATAAAGCAGGTTCTGCCTTTGAGAACTGTAGATCATTTGGTCACCAAAATGCTAATTCTGGTAATACCTATAAAGACATAAAGGTTATATTTAGATCTTTTTTCCTGTCGGAACTGGAGATTGTTGTTTTTCTGTAATCTATTTTTGAATAGCTATATTATTATCAACTAGGATTGCTTTCCATGGAATTTATAAGCTGTTATGGAATGGGTGATGATACATTCCACATTCTATGGTTTGTTTGGTTTTTTTATTTCTATTATTGCCTTAAAGGGAAAAATCAAATATATTAGTTTTATTGTGATACAATACTATGAGCAGTGAGGATATTTGAAACTTTTTGGTCATTATAATTTTTTTTCAGAAGAAGAATTATATGCACTCTCTGAGAAGAAACAACACTTGCTAAAAAAACTGGAATCCAAGCAGAAAGAATTACAAGAAGCTGAAACTCTTGAAACTAGCCATCCACACAGTATCAGTGGTATGAATATAGTGTTTTCCATGCTTTCAGTGTTTGTAAATAAAAACATAGGATTAGAAAGGTTACATTAGATTGTATTATACATTATAAACAGATGTATAATGGAAATCTAGGCATACACAGTTTTGATGTTTTTTAAAGTAAGGCAATTAATTAATATTACTAGAAACTGAAATACCATTCAATGAGTGCAAATTGAATTAACATTAGAATTTGGTTACAGCAGTTATTATTTCAAAAATAAGGTATTAATAGCTTTTATTTCAAGTCCATATTTAACCTTTGTTAGAAATCAGAAGGTGGAATTAGCTTTTATTTCCGGCCCATCTCCTCCTCCCATTTCTTGATCATTCACATTTTATGCATCAGAATGCATTTGTTTGTTATAAGGAATGGGATTAGAGCATTTTATAATTAAAGTTTTAATTGGAGATGGCAAATTTGTGGTTCCTTTGTGGTAAATATATTTTGCAAAAGAAATGGCTCAAATATCAAAGTGAGATATTGGAGATGAGTCAATTTCAATAAAATATGTAAATATATTTTTGTAAAATGTATAAATTGTATTAATCAAGACTATTAACACTATCTGAAGAATGGTTTGTGTATACTTCATTTAATAGTATGGAAGTATCATGACTTTTATATAAATTCTTACACAAGTTATTATATAACTTCTTACAACTGGTTCTCTTTAAAGTTTTAAAAACTTTTGGAAGGCTGATTGAGGCATTTCATTGGAATTTTTGTAAATATTAAATCTATTTCAATAATCCATTAAGAATGTATTATAAAAATAGTCCAAGGGTGGTATTTCACTCAGCTAAGACTATATTATATAATGGGCAATTCTTTTAGATTGTGGGGTATAAAAAAATTGCTATGTCTTATCTTTAGTGGCAGTGCCCAATTAGTCATTGCTTTCGTAAAACATTTTGAAGAGATTGGAAAAAAAATTACCCCAATTTTTTTATAATGAATCCTGAGATTAGTTCACTCCTATATTTCCTAATACATGTACAGTAAATCAATCTAGCAACCAAGATGAAAAGGGAACTGGAAGTAAAAAATGATTAGAAATATTTGGATGTGTTGGATACAGTATGTTTAGTTTGGGAAAGATAAGAATGCAGAAAGGCATGATAGCTGTCTTCAAGTAGCCAAAGAAAGTGAAGCAAAGTTGTTCAGAGTTTTTCAGAAGACAGCATAAGAAACAATGGGTTTAAATCACAAGGAAGTAGATTTCAGTTAAACAGCAGGAATGAATCAGAATAATAATTTTAAACTTACTAAGATAGCAGCAAAATCATCTGCTTCTTATCCAAGAAACATAATTGAGTAGGGGCTAGTAAGCAAACAGATCTCACATCTTTTCCGATAATATCTTCATCTATTTACATGGATGCCTGCAAAGATTATTGCTTGTTTTGGGAGAGTTCAAAAGATGGAGTTAATCAGTTTGGAAGCCAGATTTTTGAAAAGGTATCTCTGTTTATCAGGATATGTTTTCTGTTTGAAATAATACTTTTTATAAAATTTGAATATTAATATTTAAGAGAAGAGCTCCCACAGATGTGGAATAAATTACTGAACCACTTTTTAAGGCTGCTATACAGATTAGTTAAAAATGTATCAGATATGGATTCAGAAAGCATTACTGTATATAAATACATTCATATTAAAATAACTAGATAATACTGTTTACTAATTATGTATTTATATTTAATTTAATTTAAATACTAATTATGTATTTATATTTAAGGTAGTTTTTGCAGAATATATATTAATGTATTGTTTTGATTTGGCCTGAAATTATTTTTAGCACATAAACTACAGGAGCTAAATGAGCAAAGAAATCATTTAACTATAGAGCTAGAGGCAACTGAACATGATATAAAAAAAATAGAACATTGTACTTCAGAAGAAGCCTTAATGAGAAGATCTGAGGGTAAGTGGAAAATAAATGCCTATATATCGGCACCCGCTTATTTTTTCAATAGTAGCAGCCCTAATTAAATGGAATAAAGTATGTGGCCGTGTATCACTACAGTTCTGTATACCACTTATTGTGTCCTCAGATGCTCATTCAGCAGGCTTGCTCCCTTTTGAAGAGGAGTGGTTAAGACGCCAGGCTTGTCGATCGGAAGGTCGCAAGATCGGCAGTTTGAGACCTGAGTGCCGCGTGATGGAGTGAGCTCCCGCACTCACCCCAGCTCTTGCCAACCTAGCAATTCGAAAGCATGCAAATGCAAGTAGATAAATAGGTACCACTTCAGTGGGATGGTAACAGCGTTCCGCACACGTCATGCCGGCCACATGACCGTGGAAGTGTCTTCAGACAGCGCTGGCTCTTCGGCTAAGAAACGGAGATGAGCACCGCCCCCTAGAGTCGGACACGATTGTGCAGGGGAAAACCTTTACCTTTTTAGGCAGGAAGATCCTCCTATAAGCCACTGCTGCATGGTTGCAAGATACTTTGCAGATAAAATTGCTCACATTTGTTGGATGTCTGTTGGATAGAGCCTAATAAGATAACAAGGGCTACATCTTGCAAGGTCATGTGGGATTCTACATCTCAAACAGTCAATAGAATTCTTGGCAGCATGAGTTTTAGTTGACTCAAACCAAATGTACCGTATTTTCCGGGGTATAAGACGACTTTTTAACCCAGGAAAATCTTCTCAAAAGTCGGGGGTCATCTTATACGCCGGGTGTCGTCTTATACGCTGGAAAATATGGTACTCGCCGTATAAGACCTCTCCTGGCCAAGTGCAGCCGCTCGCCGGAACGCAGCCCCCAGGGAAGAGCAGGAGGACGAGCGCGGGGCAGCGTACTCCAAAGTCGCCCACAACACTCAACGGGCGCCTCGCTTCACCTCACCTCACCTCGCCTCGCCTTCCCTTCCCTTCCCCTCCCAGCTGTGCTTTCATGGAGCGGGGCCCCAGAATTGGCCGCGTTTCCCACCAGGCTTCCCTTTCCCCAACCGCTGCTCTTGCTGCCGCTGCTTTTAGCATCGCTGGTGCCGCTCAGCGAACTACCTTTTTCCCCGGCAGCCTGAAGGCACGTGAAGTCCTGAGGGCTCTTTTGCTCTTCCCGTTTGGATCCCGGGCCATGGGTGTCCATGGGGGTGGGGGACAATAAATTCAAGATGGCAGTCAGAACTCTGGGATTGTGGCCGTTCTCTTGCCTTTTTCACACACACACACACACGTACATCGCTGCTTGTAGATTCAGTTGTGCTGAGTGAAGGTGTCCAGCTCACATCCAGCCAGTGAACTTCCATCGTTTTTTTGTTACATAGTTCGCTGAGCGGCACCAGCAACGCTAAAAGCAGCGGCAGCAAGAGCAGCGGTTGGGGAAAGGGAAGCCTGGTAGGAAACGCGGCCAATTCTGGGGCCCCGCTCCATTGAAAGCGTGGCTGGGAGGGGAAGGGAAGGGGAGGCGAGGCGAGGTGAGGTGAAGCAAGGCGCCCGTTGAGTGTTGTGGGTGACTTTGGAGCCCGTCGTGGAGCCACTGCGTTTTGCCCCCTCCCTTCCCAAGGCTGCTCCGAGGGAACGGAGCTCGCTCCCCCCCTCCCCGCGTTTCTCCGTGGAGCGACGGGACCCAATGCAGTATGCCGCCCCGCGCTCGTCCTCCTGCTCTTCCCTGGGGGCTGCGTTCCGGCGAGCGGCTGCACTTGGCCAGGAGAGGTCTTATACGGCGAGTATATCCCAAACTCTATATTTTAACTTGAAAAGTTGGGGGTCGTCTTATACGCCCAGTCGTCTTATACGCCGGAAAATACGGTAATCTTTTTCCCTGACACAAGTAATGTAGAATCCTCTAAACAAGATGTATTGAAGTAAAAGGGATAGAGTTACAAGAATTTCAGCAACTAAACTACTCCCTAATAGAACTGATAATGTATACAGTATTTCCTAAGATGATAGGGTGGAGCCTTTCATAAATTCTCTCATCCAAATCTGATAAGTTGAAAGATATATCTAGTAGTTGCAGAGCTTTGGCTTGTGTAGGTATTGCAAATGAAATCATTGCAGAAGCCAGAGTGCATGAACATTGCCTGAAACTTCCCAGGATCTGTCAGTATAAGGGTAATCTTTCAAGTGAATAAAATATTCTAATCTACCTCTTTTGTGCCTGGAATTCAGAATAAATTTGATCTCAAATTCTTCCTCTTTCCCAATAGAGACAGCTGACTTTTTCATGGTTTTTACATTCATTCCAAATTGGGTCATATTCCCTCTGAAGCTAGAGATCTCTGACATGGGGGGGGGTTGTTCTCTTGGGCTCATGGCTTCTTCTTGAGCAGCAGATGGAGGCTCTAGCCCAGAAAGCCTTTGCCCAGCTTTGGTTAGTGTGCCACTTGCAGCTCTGTGAGATCGGAAAGCCCTAATCACAGAGATTCATGCCCTTATTACCACATGATTGGAGTACAGTACTGTAATGCTATCTATGTGGGGTTACTCTTGAAGGTGATTCAAACTGCACTTGGTCCAGAATTTGATATCTCAACTGCTGATGGGAGCAGACCACTTCAGCAGTGTAACACTTGTGCTGAGTTCATTTATTTGTTTACCAATAGCTTTCCTGGCCCAGTTTGAAGTGCTTACTTATAAAACTCCATATGGTTCAGTTTCACTTAACCTTCAACATTATTTCTCTGGACTAAATTCAGCCCATCCTGTAAAATCATCTGAGGAGGGGATGCTTAGAGTCCCACCATACAAGAGGTTAATGTGATGTAAGAAATATATCTCGACATCAACATTGTGAAACAGCTTGCCCACTGAGGTTTGGTTAGCCTCATCATGGAATTTTTGGAAGGTTTTGAAAAGAGTTACATTATTACAAAAAGCATGTGGGTGCTGGTGGTGTTGAGCTTCCTTTTGAGGTTTCTTTTTTAAATCTTTTTTCTTTCTAAATGTAGGTATTGTTTTAATGTTTTTGCTGTGAAGGTTGGTGGTTGCAGAGGAGGGTGTTTTGAGATTGTATTATTTCAATTTTTTATTTCTTGTAAACAGCCTTGAGTTGATTTGATCAGATAGTGCTAAGTAGGTATAATAAATATGTGAGAAACCAAGTTTTTAATCTGAGATTGTGAATGCAAACATATGAAATAATTTTCCAAAAATAATTCTAAAACATTGCTGTTTGTAGAAATAAAATTGCATAAACTATTTGCATGGAAAAAACTTTTATTGAAACATTTGGAATCAAATCTGAAACTGCATGAAGAAGTCCAGGCTATGCAACCAGATAATACCACTGGTATGTATATGATAATTCTTGATGCTTGTTTTATTTACAGTGTAAAATACTTATATCTGCAACATGAGGTCATTCTTTTTGAAATCATTGCAAATTATTTTGTTTGCTTCTGTTAATATTATTTGGCAGTCTGTAAATTAAATAAAATTGATGCAGTTATCACAGTGTATAGAATTCCTGTTCTCTGGATAGAGGATTTATCAAGTTGCATGCTATTTCTTATAGTCTTGTGTGGATCAGTTTTGTAAATGCAATAGCAGTTAATATTGTTGCTGCATATTTGCTTTAAAATTACCTAGGTTATCAGTTCAGTTTAATATAATTCAAAACTTAGTTAAAACTTTTATTGTGTTTCAACTTTCAGTTAACCTATACATTAAATTTCTGAAGTGATAATTAACTTAAACTGCAAACAGAACAGCTATAATTTGAATTTTCATATATTTATAAATATAATTAATTCATTTTCCTTTAGAGATAGATTAATGAAACCCTCTCAATCAGTAGAAATGGGATGAAGGCAAGAAAAGTTTAATTCCCTCTTCATTGAAAATCAGGATAAAACTTGTACCTATCTGAAAAGGGAAGGACCCCCTTCCAATTTTTGTTGGGTCTTGCATTGAAGCACAGGGTTACTCTGAATGCCTTAGCAAACCCTAGAAATAATATTTCTTAGAGAATTCTTTTTGTCACCTTTGGTAACTTGTAACTAGGAACAGCAAAAATGTCAGAGCTTCCCCGCATTGTGTACCTCTGTATATAGACATTGCCATCAAAATATTTAATAAAAAAGATTGATAGCACTGCAGGGTTATCCAGCTTAAGAGACATTACCTTGAGGTAGCATACATATGCCAGTACTACTCTACAGCTCATGCTGCTTGCTAGGAAAGGGAGTTGGCAATGTTGTGATCTTGTTTTTATATCTGCTAGACTATTTGAGTGGATCATTGAAATAGGAGCTTTTGTTTGAGGGGTAGAGGAGTGAAGCCATCAGCAACTATAGGATTAGTGAAAGAAATGGTGAATCAGAACCAAGGAATTTCTATCCTCTTGACATTTTCACACCATTGGTAATTCTTTAGCCTTCCAGAGAACTGTTCCCTCATTACTCCTCTACTCATAAAGATGATTCAGTGTGACATCTTGTAAGCTTTTTGTCTTTTGAGGTTAAACATTTGGCTTTCTTTTAATACCCCTTAAGACAGGGCTTTCCAAAGTTTTCCCGCAGTGACACACCAACCACTGTTGGTGTGTCGCCGCGGGAAAACCCGGAAGTGCCACCGTTGCGGCAGCGCGCAAAAACCCGGAAGCGCTGCTGCCGCTTTCAGGTTTTTGCACGCCGCCGTTGGTGTGTCGCCGCGGGAAAACCCGGAAACGCTGATGATGATCAGCGCTTCCGGGTTGTGTGGTGACACACTTTTGTGTCGTGACACACAGTTTGGAAAGCTCTGCCTTAAGAGGTCAGTTGACTAAATCAGGGTGTAATCAAAGAAGGCTCTTTAGCTAAGTAATCAGTTCAAAGTTTTTTGTAAAACGAGAAGGAAGAATATACCTTCCAGGAACTCTTCCTTTCTCCTTCAGCCTCCTCTTGTTCCATTCCTTGTGGTTACAACTGGTTTAAGTAAGAGGAGGCATTCAGTGTGGCATTCAGCGCTATCCTTCTACAGGAAACCAGAAAAGTTTTTCCATCCATCCAAACTCTGAAGAGAGCTGAAACAGCTCTGCTCAGGAGCCAGTCTACTCAGCAAACTGAGCAGTACACTGAGGGTCTACTTTGGTCTGCTACTAAAAAAACGGGATATGATGTTGGGGAAAACCTGCTAGTAACATGGAAGATCTGATATCAATTTCTGATCCAGAAGTAACTTCATGTGAAGGTGAGAAAGTAAACAAAAGGACACATGCCAAACTAAGAAAATGAAAAAGATGTATTGTCTACATATACTTTCCTGAAAAGATTCCAAAAATTTAACTTGAATATGTTGTGAAAATAATGGAAAGATCTAAGGTGATGGATAATGTTGATAGAAAACTCTTCTTTCATATATAATGGAGAAACTGAAACTGAAAATTCCATTGGTGGATTTGCCAGGAGTGATATTGATCTGATACTGAGAACTATCTCTGCTCGCTACTGGGCAGTTTCTCTCTTTCATTGCCAGGGGCATCCAATTTTTCTATCCAGGGTGCTTCATTCAGTTCAACCTTAGATCATCATGATTAGGTTCACATGAACTCAATTGGTTAGAGTTGTAGATGATTCAGTACATATCCATCATGCTATTCTCTTTCAGAGTAAGCAAATCTATGCAAAGTAGAAAAAAAGGAGTAAGTTAAAATATACTGTATATGAGATAAGAAAAAGAAAAGGAATTATAGTTAAAACTGATTTATGTCAACACAATTCACTACACCTCTCTATACCTTTCTGTCCTTGCAAATCATTCTTATCTATACCATTTCCATACGCTGTTTCATACATAGCTTTTTGATCTTTGAACTACTCATTTCTCTCTGTCCTAGGATCTCAACAATATCATCCATCTTCTCCTTCTTCTGAGCACCTTCACTCTTCATATCTGTTTTGTGATGTGATCCTCTTTCATTCTTTCTATATGACCAAACTACCTTAACATACCTACTTTGTATTAGACACTCACTCACTCATTTATTTATTTATTTATCAAATTTATCACCGCCCGACTCCCCCAAGGGGGACTCTGGGCGGTTTACAACAAAATTAAAATCATTAACATACAATTATAAATAGATTAAAATACACAGTAAATAACAGTTTAGAATATAATGAATATAATAAAATCCAATAGCAAAATCTTCTTAAGTTCGTAAAAAGGGCACTCCAGGGTATACAATCTATGTTCAGTCATGGCCCATTCATTGTTGGCCCCATATCTTTTTGTTTTACCACACACACTTTTTAAGTACTCCTTTCTCATTACATTTAACTTACCTTTATGTTTCTCTTGACATATACAACTGCTACTTTGTTATAACAAAATGAGAAGAAGCACAATTCCAGCTAATATTAAATTACTTTCACTGATTCAGACATACAATTCTTGTGCCTGTCCAGTAGCAGGCTCTGCAAAATGTATCTTTTCAGGATTAAAGATCCAAGTATTAGCGACACATGATGGTCAAGGGCTGAGACCAAGTAATGGCTCAACAGAGATCTTTCAGAGATATCCCTCATAAAAAAAGGCTGCAGAAGATGCCACTGTTGGAGTAGAATAGCACCATAAGTCCAACAGTTACAGAAATTTGACCACTTCATAGTACAATTTGAAAGGAGGTGCATTTCAGCTAGCACAAGATAGTGAAGAAACCAGAAAAACTTTTCATGATCCAGCGTAAGAAACAAAGAGTTGCATGTCCCTCTGGAATGAAGTGGTTCTTGGAGATAAAATACCACCATTCTTTAGAATTCAGAATATCCAGAGCATTCTCCAGACTTAATTGAGAATCAGGACTAATTAGGGACCAAAAAAAATCTAAAAAATCAGCTCTTGATCTAGGTGAAACTTTAAGACAGCTGGCAAAAAAAGACATCCAGACACAAGACGAACTTATTATTATAAAAGAAGAGATAAGGACTGACCAAATGCATGACCTATTATGCTAATGTAATAGCAATCAGAAAAGTCATTTTGTAGGAGAGGAGGTACACTCAGCACATAGCCAGAGGCTCAAGCAGCTTTTATACCAATGTAGAAAGAACCATGGAGAGATTCCATGTAGGGGTAGGAAATTGAATATCCTTTGAAGAACTGTTTAATTGCTGGATGAGGAGGCAAAGAGAAAATGTCAAATGAACCCAGCATGCTGAAACTGCAGTCAAATTTGCTGTCAGTGTAGAGAAAAACAAAACATTTAATCTCAGCTCCAAGAGAAAATATGACTGGCATTATTTAATAAATTGCAGGATTCATATTAGAAGTACTGAGAAACAGACAGTAATTTCTACTTTGCAGCATATTCTTTCTGTACCAATGATCTTCTCAAAGCCCATAATATTGAAAGAAGTCATTTATGGACACATCCCTAATTGGTAAGTTTGAGCATTAATGTGTCTAAATGACAAACATTGCCATGATTTATAGTAAAGAGGTCTGGTTGATGCAGGAGCCAGATGTTGACCCTGTCTAAGAAGGGGAGTGAACCATGCCTAGTGTGCCCATCAAAGCATAGTGACAACAAAGTTAATTCTGTCTTATAGAATCCTTGCAACAACCTAAGTCAGAAGTGGTAGCAGTGCAAAACCATAAAGGAATGTCCCAGACACTAAAATTTTAAGATTCCCCCACAGACTTGTGACCAATAATCCATCTGGAACAAAGCTGAGACTAGTTTTGTCAATAGTGAAATGCTGTATTTCTGACTGCTCTTATATCAACATCCAGGAGAGTTTAGTGTAATTTGTTGAAGAAGAAGGGTAACTAAGTGCATCTATTTATCATTGTCTTGCCCAATATATCACTCTCAGATTCAAGTCATGAGCAAAAAACAGACATAATTTTACATCTTATTTAGGTACCAGATCACTGTTGAATTGTCCATAGTCACTCACATCATTTTCTGAACCATCATTTACTCAAAGGCCCGCAGGGTCTTGAAAACCAAATTAAATTCCAGTTTATAAATGTGATGAGGGGGAATTCTTCTTGGTCCATCGACCCTTCACCAGCCAATCTGAGTGATCATCATCCAGAGATCAGTGATTGCCTGTACCCAATAGTAATTCACAAGCCTCTTAGATGTTGGAAGTATTAAGTATAGCGACTTCTGGGTGAGGAATGGCAAACTAGCACTTCTCCACTTGAGCGGAGATGACGCAGCAAAGATGAAAGGACTGGCAAGTAGACTGGTCCCATGGAACCTCTCTGGACAAGGAGAGGACGGGAGATCATCCATTTGTGCTCTAAGTGGCAGCTCTTCGCAAGGAGACCGCAGAACAGCAGTTTCCTGCTGGTTTGAGCACCAGGAGATGAAGGGAATGATCATGCTCTCAACTGTAGTGGAATCTTTTAAAGGACACTGACTTAGCTAACCTCACTTTCTAGTCACTTTTGGAAATTACCTGTTTAACTACCTTAAGGATATTAGAGATCTTCAAAACGACAAGTTTGAAGAGCCACCTGGTGAGTTTACCTTCATTCTTGAACAAAAGAGAAATTAACTGTAAGCTTAAGAACTTAAAGAACTAGAAATAAATGGCAAAAAGCTAAATAAGAATTTTATTTTAAGAAAGTTATAAACAAATTAAGGGACCAGACAAACTTGGAAATATGGAATATTAGGAGTTTTGCCTTAAGTTTTTGGAAATAATTATATAAATAAACAGAACCTTTGTGGGAACTAATTTGTTTAGTCTATCCCAGGGGTCAGCAATCTGTGGTCCGCGGCCCACCAGTGAGCCGCAGGCTGTTAGGAAGTGAGCCGCAGGGTGAGCTGGAGCAGCTGATTGGTGGGGACCCATAAGGGGAAACACCTCCACCTATCAGCGCGTGGCAAAGAAGGGCGAAGGCGGGCTGAGGAGCACCCCCGCCAATCAGTGGTGGCAGTGACAGCGTGCACGGCAAGGCTTTTTGCCTCCCTGCTGGAACCGAGGGCATTTTCGGGGTCGGGGTAGACCTTTCCTCCCCCCCACTTTTGCTCCCCGCAGTTTTTTTGGCCCCTACTGGGTAGCCCCGGGGTGGAAAATCTCCACACCGATCAGCTGTGCGGTGGGGAAGCTGAGGCATGCCGAGCTACCCGTAGGGGCCAAAAAAACTGCGGGGAGCAAAAGTCCACCCCGTGCCCCGCTGGGGTGCCCCTTCGAAAGGGCAGGCTCACAGGACCCTGAAAGTGCCCTTGGTTCCGCACACAGAGCGGCAGGCCTGCAAACCCTGCCCCATCCGTCTGATGGGCTGCCGCCCGCAAACCCCGCCCCCCATCTGTCCAATTGGCTGCCCCCACCTCCAATGGAGGTGGTCCCTGATGGAAAAAAGGTTGCCGACCCCTGGTCTATCGTATCCTAAGTCAAAACAGAAATTTGAGACTTTATGGTTTCAGAAATTGAACACTAGAGGGGATTAAAGATTCCAGGCAGAAAGAGAAAAGGAAAAAAAAGTGAAAACCCTGTATTTTGTCTTGGTCAGCATTGGAACCTGCAAAATGACAGAAAACACTATGACATTTGAAATACTTCAGGAGATCTTTGAGGAATGGTGTCAAAAAATAGCAGCTTCAGTTTCAGCAGTGATGCCTGCTTTCATGAATATATTATGTTCAAAAGATAGTGAAGAAGAAATCACTGATATGAAAGAGAACATTTTGGAAGATTTACAAGATAAAGAGATGAAACAAACTTTGCCTGATGCAGAAATATCAGAACATAAAGAATTTGCAGAAATACTGGAAAATAAACAAATTATGGACTATGACAGAGAAAAAAAGTGGAAATACAAATGACAAGCCAAGAGACTGATCTGGATAAGGACTTTTTACTGGACTTACAAAGGAAGTTGGTTAAAGCCTTGAAGAAACCTTCAAGATGGGAAAAAGAAAAATTGAAGGGAGATCAAATCCTACTACAGCATCTGAATGAACTAAAACTTAAGATTGCTAGAAGCAAAAGGAAAGAGTACAAAGTTGGTTTGTTTGATCAAGGTTAAAATAAGACATTTTTGTATAAATCTGGGACCCGTTTATGGACTATTTGCTGACACCAGGACTGAAATGTTAATGGTTTATGGATTTGCATATGGTTAAGGGATAGCTTAGGGAAAGAAGAGATACTTGCACGTAACTTTATTAAGTTTGTTTGTACTTATGATGAAGATCGAAAGTTACTTCTTTAAATATTTCTTTTTTTCTATTATTTTATTTTTTGTTCTGTACACATTTTATTCTCTTTTTTATTTACTTTCTCTTCTCTTTGAGTTTAGTTTGTATTTTCTTTTACTATTGTTATTAAAACTTTCAATAAAAATTATTAAAAAATAAAAAAGGAAGTATTAAGTATAGCTTTAACCAGGAGTCCTTAGGCGTTGTAAGTAACACTGGAAGCATCAGTGGCATTGCCACAAAATCTTGAAAAATCAGATCTTGGATTGGTTGCACTAGCTGCTTTTTCACTAAGCTCAAAAACATGCCATTTTATCTATTCTGTGTACGTTTTTATGACCTCTGAAAATGAAGTTGGTCCCAGTCACCAACCTCAGCTTCTATGGAAGACATTGAACATGCAGGTGAGCAAAGAAGACTGCATCCTGTAGCTGACAATTAACATGGAATATAGTAACACCAAATGTCAGTGCCAATGAGATTATGGAAAGGTAGGCAAGATGGCACTGTGAACATACTGGTAAGAGCAAATTATGACCAGTCCTGACCATGATGTAGAACAGGATTGATGGTGATATCTGGAGGAAGTAACCAGAAGAACCAAGAGTAAAACTTACACTGGATTAGTCTGTAGCTTGAATCATGTCAACTGGATTTCTATTTTCTCAGTGGAAACGTTTCGCTCCTTATCCAAGGAGCTTCTTCAGTCTGAGCAAAGTTGGTAAGGGAATCCTAAATATGTTTCTAGGTAGCTGTGTGACCTTACACCTGGGGGCATGGTTATATTGAGATGTTATTTTAAGTCCTTTTATTATCTAAAGGAGGATAATTTAATAATCCTTTAGATAATAAAAGGACTTAAAATAACATCTCAATATAACCATGCCCCCAGGTGTAAGGTCACACAGCTACCTAGAAACATATTTAGGATTCCCTTACCAACTTTGCTCAGACTGAAGAAGCTCCTTGGATAAGGAGCGAAACGTTTCCACTGAGAAAATAGAAATCCAGTTGACATGATTCAAGCTACAGACAATTCCACCTGGATGACTGAGAACCTTCATAGACATATACACTGGATTAGCCATATTTTAGTTCCCTTGAAATCAGTGGGTAATGTTCCATTGATTTAATGGGAACTAAAGAATTACTAACTTCATCAGAATTGTATAGTACTTTAAGATTGGCTGCTTCTAACACTATACATCAAAGACATCATGCTTCAGTCTTCCTTAATAGGTTTTTTTGTGATTAAAAAAAAAAGCCAGAGGAAACCATGAAAAACTTGGGCAGGAAAAACAACATGACCTGCAGCCCATATAAAATTCATTGTTAAGAGATGGAACAATTGAAATCATTGTCTGAAAACATTCTTATATATACCTACTTAAAAAGTCCCATTGTGTTCAATATTGCTTACTCCCGTACAGGTGGGCATAAAAGTTCATCTGGATCCAATCCTATAAAATTATTTATTCAGTCACTTCAGAAAGATACCTTCCTTCGAAGGTTTTGAAATTTATATTAATATTAGTTAATATTGGTTAATATTAAAGATCATTCTAGCATCTCCTATAAGTATATTTTTTTTATATGCTTAACATTTCTTATCTAGAAAAAAAGATACAGGAAATAAATGAGCAAAGAAAACTTTTAACTGAAAACCTGGAGGCAGCTGTGGAAGATGTAGAAGAAATGAAAGATTATATTTCAGAAACAGGAGGAATTATCAAATACATTGGTGAGTAAAAAAAGAAATATAATAAACAAAAATCCTTAAATCCGTGGTCATCCTTGGGGGTAAATGACAGAACTTGCATCATGACTTAAACTCCATTCCTTTGTGCATCTTGATGTCCCATGCATGTAGTATGTAAAGGGCAGAGCATGTGATGTAATGTCACAATACATGGTCTGTCATTCTGATGACACCTCCAGATTCCTCTCCTTAAATTACTTTGATTTTTATTGTGATAATGATTAGGATGATCATTTTAAAATATATATTCTACATTATTTTGGGATATCTGAAAATGACCATAAATTTTTATAGTAAATTTTATTAAGTTTCAAGAAAAGAATAAAAACTACAGAAAAACAAAAAACCACAAAGAAAGAAAAAAAACTAAAAAGGTGTGGAAACACAAGTGAATTTTTTTTCAAATTTACAAAAAGATGTGGCTTCCAACTTTTAACGCCAAGGATATACAAAAATTTCCATAATGAATCTCTTACTCTATATTAAACCAAAACATCACATTATTTCTATAAATCATCCCACCTTAACACATAATAAAAATCACTAAGTACAGTTACTCCTCCCCCTTATATTAAAATAAAGAAAAAAAAGTTCATATAAACCTCCTAAACATCTTTCTCTCTTCCAAAAGATAACACCTATTTAATTATTCCCTTCCTACCACTATTCTTATAGGGGCGTGGTGGCTCAGTGGGTAAGGCGCCAGGCTTGTCGATTGGAAGATCACAAGTTCGGAGGTTCGAATCAGTCCCGCATGACGGAGTGAGCTCCTGCACTTGCCCCAGCTCTTGCCAACATAGCAATTCGAAAGCATGCAAATGCAAGTAGATAAATAGGTACCACTTCGGTGGGAAGGTAACAGCGTTCCGCACGCATCATGCCGGCCACATGACCGTGGAAGTGTCTTCGGACAGCGCTGGTTCTCCAGCTAACCAATGGAGATAAGCATCGGCCCCTAGAGTCGGACACGACTGCACAGATGTGCGGGGGGAACCTTTACTTTACCTCTACCACTATTCTATACATTTCTACTATAATAAGAATCAAATTAAAAAGCACATAAGTTTTACTTGTACTATTATACTTAATAGTACAACAATTTTAATAATCCCAATCTTAATAAACCCAAAAAACAAAGACAATTCAAAACAGTAATTCCATTCTCTTTAAAAGCGAATATTAGGGGGCGCGATGGCTCAATGGTTAGGATGCCAGGCTTGTCGATTGGAAGGTTGGCGGTTCGAGACCCAAGCGCCATGTGATGGAGTGAGCTCCTGCACTCACCCCAGCTCTTGCCAACCTAGCAAATCGAAAGCATGCGAATGCAAGTAGATAAATAGGTACCACTTCGGTGGGATGGTAACAGAGTTCCATGTGCGTCATGCCGGCCACATGACTGCGGAAGCTTCTTCGGACAGTGCTGGCTCTTCATCTAAGAAACGGAGATGAGCACCGCCCTCTAGAGTCAGACACGACTGCAGGGGAAAACCTTTACCTTTTAAAAAAGTGAATAACATCAGTCAAATCCTTAAAGTGAACGAGATAAACATTCTTCAGCCCTTATCCCACTTCAAAATAAACCAGAGCAGTTACATATCCGCACAATGTGCACAGAACTTTTCTCTTGAAAGAATCAAACAGCCCAACTGCCCCCCTCAAAGATTCCAGGTTCTTTTTATGGCATTCCACCAGAAGATCGATTTTACTTATGGTTTGCAAATCCCTTAGATTTCTCCAACTCCACTATCCAATCTTCATCCAGCATCTCGATAAAAATCCCAAACTCACTCTTAAAAAAGACCTTTCTATCGCTCTTAAATTCCTCAGTTTCATCCACCACATCCCCAACCTGATGACACATTTTGATCTCATATTTTCCACAATGTTTTGGATATCTTGCATAACATCTTGATAGAAGTCAGAAGAAATCTGTTTAAAATCTTGGTGGAAGTCAAAAAGAATCTGTTTGAAATCTTCCATGTCTCACCCAGTAGATTATGGCGCCCCCTAGGATCTTAACCAGTGAAAGTCGAGGATATGGAAGAGTTCCAAAATGTGTTTACATAAAGTGAGAGTGAGATAGTAGACAGTTCTCAAGGGAAAGTGAAAACAGAAAGCTGAAGGTTCAAGTCAGCCGATTCAACGTGTAGGAAAATGCTAGTACCTCCAAATTTAATTCGAAAATAATAACAGGAAGACAATTGCTTACTCTTAATCCTCCTTTATATTTGGAAAGAAAACGAAATCCAAAACTTAAAAAAAAAAATTTAAAAAATAATCCCAAAAATAATGTTAAGTACCAAGAGAACCAGCTTCTCCTCGCTGTAGAAAGCCTCTCTTGGGGTACATATAGTTAAAAGAAATACAAATTGATGATTTAGAAATGGGGTAGCCAGTCTTAGTGTCCCTTTAAGGCTACAGCGCAGCTTGGAAAATGTTGATGTCCCCGCCTCCCAGCTGGCTCTTACCAGTCGAACACGAACGCTGTTTGCGATCTTCTGGCTGCAAGCAGCTGTGCGGAGGACAGATGGGATGATTCCAGGTATTCTTCTTGATCCGGAGAATGTTTCTGGGCTTCAGGAAAACCTGCCTGAGCCAGAAAAGAGTTACCGCGTTGTCAGTTCAGCCCGCTGAACCCGCGGGCACAGCCGTTCAGTCCGCCATTCTCACCTGAAGCTGTAAATGACCATATAAATTGATTAAATGAATAATAATAAATAATTATCAACCATTTGCCAATCAATTCTAAGGGGATAACAAAGGTTAAAAACATTGAATAGAAGAAAATTATAAGAAGAATAAAATGTGCTACATCAGGAAGCAAACACATAATTCATATGATACAACTGGCTCATCTAACTACCTGGCCCTGCACCCGGGGAAAGAACAAAGTCTTCAGGGCCTTCTTAGAGGCTGGCAGGGATGGGTCCAATGAGGGTATTCCATAGGGCAGGCACTGTGACAAAGGAAGGTATGCTTCATTATTTCCATAAAGTAGCATTGCTTGATTGAGGGAGCCCAAACTATGGCAGCGCTGTCAAATTGTATAGGACAGGCAGAGATAACTAGAGACAAGTGGTTCCACAGATAACCAGGCCCAATGCTATTAAGGGCTTTATAGGTGAATATCAGCAGCTTGAATTGCACCTGGAAGCCCACCTGGTAATCAGTGCAGCTCACACTGTAAGGGTATTACTTGGGCATACCATGGTGCACCCATAATTTGGTGCTGCTGCATTCTGGACCAGTTGCAGCCTCCAGGTGATATATCGATAGTCATGTGAGATTTTCTATAGGGCTGTGTATGTTGCATTTGAGGAATCCATGGTGATAATCCTTCGGTGTGAATTCCTGGACTTTTGTCCAAGTCCTATCTTGGGAGCATTGTTCATTATTATACATAGAGTTCTTATAAACTATTTTTCACAGTACATAATATTTAAGATTATTGTGATCACAGTAATAAAGTTCATATTTAAAAAAGCTTAATTTTTTTTTAATCTTCATTTTTAGAAAATAATTTAAGTACACTTTATCAGAAGAAACAATTGCTTTTGGAATGCCTGGAGACAAATTTAAAGAACCTTCAAGAAGCACAAACTGTTGCAAGTACTCATCCAAGCAGCATCAATGGTTGGTATAGAGTAGGGATGGGCAACCCTTGGCTGCTGGTTTGGACTGGATGCTGCTGATAAATTAGTCTTTTGCAGTTTCTGGAACCTACTCATTTCATGATTTCTGAAAATTAATTCTGTAGGTTTCTGCATGTTGATGCAGGAAATATGGAAAAACTGAATATATCTAAATTACCTCCCAAAATGCAGGGAAAATCCTGGTCCCAACCGTATACAGCAGGGCTTTCCAAACTTTTCATGTTGGTGACACGCCTTTTAGCCATGCATAATTTTGTGACACAGTAATTAGGAGTCCCCGCCCCCCGGCCCACGTGATTGGCTCCCGGCTCCAAACCCCGCCCCCGGCCCACGTGATTGGCTCCCGGCTCCAAACCCTGCCCCCGGCCCACATGATTGCCTCCCGGCTCCAAACCCCGCCCCCGGCCCACGTGATTGCCTCCCGCTCCAAACCCCACCCCCAGCCCACAAGATTGGCTCCCGGCTCCAAACCCCACCCCCTGGCCCCCCAGTCTTGTACCATATGTATTGTATTGTATGTAATTGTAGATAAAATACAAAAATGCCCTCCAGGTGTGCTTGATGGGGAGGTCATGGACCCAAGACCATGAGCAGTGTTTTTCAATCTTGGCCACTTTCAGGTATGAGGACTTCAACTCCCAGAATTCCCTACCCAGCAAGGCTGGCTGGGGAATTCTGGGATTTGAAGTCCAGAAGTCTTGAAGTCGCCTAGGTCAGAGCTTTCCAAACTGTGTGTCACGGCACATTTCTGTGTCACGGCTAGGGCCCAGGTGTGTCGTAGGGGAACCTGGAAGAGGAGGCCATGCAGCAGGTGGAGCCCCGCCCAGCCCTTGCTGTGCCACCGGTCCCTGCTCCGTGCCCAGCTCTCGCCGCAGAAGCCAGGTAAGGTACCAGCCCAGCAGTGCCGCAACTGGGGGGGAGGGTGCAGGGACACGAGTAGGCCGCCGCGCTGGGAGGTGGGGGTGCAGGGATGTAGCACATGTGATGTGGGGCAAATGTTAGTGTCCACAACAGTGCAAGGAAGGGTGTACAAAACATTTCAAATGCAAAACCTTGTGTTTCAACCTTGCCCTGGTCATGCCAGGCAGTGTTTCAGGGCTGGCAAGCCTGCTTTGAGGGTGAAGCGCCCAGCTCTTGGGTATGGGCCACATCCAAAATGCCAGCCCGCCAACCCCATTTGTGTGTAGGACAACCGATTGGCACTTCAGATGGTGCCTTTTGAAGTGGGCACCGTTAGGAATAGAAACATTTTGCACATCTCCGATGGCCTGGACCTAGCGGGCGAGTGAGGTTTGCATGCTGGCTGGGGAATTCTGAGAGTTGAAGTCCACTCATCTTAAAGTTGTCAAGTTTGAAAAACACTGCTCTACATTCTTCCCTTGTGTCAGGGGTTAAGGCAGTGACATATACTTGGTTGGATTAATCCCCATGAATTTAACCTTTTCCTTTCCATCCCATTAAGCATGAAAAGACTTTGGTAACTTGGAGGGGTGGGCACACAAGATTTTGCGGTGCCACCGTTTGCAAACCTCACTGGCTCGCTAGGTCCAGGCCACGTAGTAAACTTGGGTTCTTCAACTTGATTTTCTCCAGATACTGTACTTGGAATCAGAGATGTACAAAATGTTTCC
The DNA here is from genome assembly GCA_023362775.1 of Charina bottae. Lineage (NCBI taxonomy): Eukaryota > Metazoa > Chordata > Lepidosauria > Squamata > Charinaidae > Charina > Charina bottae. The sequence continues at coordinate 52,074,672 of JALMGJ010000007.1, forward strand.
ATTACTAACATTTGCCCCACATCACGTGCTACATCCCTGCACCCCCCACCCCCCAGCGCGGCAGCCTAGTCGCCTCTGTGCACCCCCACCCCATAGCGTGGCAGGCTAGATGCCTCCCTGCACCCCCACCCCCCAGCGTGGCAGCCTAGATGCCTCCCTGCACCCTCCACCCCCCAGCGGGGCAGGCTAGATGCCTCCCTGCACCCCCCAGCGTGGCGGCCTAGATGCCTCCCTGCACCCCCCAGCGCGTCAGCCTACTCACCTCCCTGCACCCCCACCCCCCAGCGCGGCAGCCTAGATGCCTCCCTGCACCCCCACCCCCCAGCGCGGCAGCCTAGATGCCTCCCTGCACCCCCACCCCCCAGCGCAGCAGCCTACTCACCTCCCTGCACCCCCACCCCCCAGCGCTGCAGCCTAGATGCCTCCCTGCACCCCCACCCCCCAGCGTGGCGGCCTAGATGCCTCCCTGCACCCCCAGCGCGGCAGCCTACTCACCTCCCTGCACCCCCCCAGTGCAGCAGCCTAGATGCCTCCCTGCACCCCCCACCCCCCAGCGTGGCAGCCTAGATGCCTCCCTGCACCCCCCAGCGTGTCAGCCTACTCACCTCCCTGCACCCCCACCCCCCGCGCGGCAGCCTAGATGCCTCCCTACACCCCCCACCCCCCAGCACGGCAGCCTACTCACTTCCCTGCACCCCCACCCCCCAGCACGGCAGCCTAGATGCTTCTGCGGTGAGAGCTAGGCACGGAGCAGGGACCAGCAGCACAGCAAGGGATGGGCGGGGCTCCACGTGGTGCATGGCCTCCTCTTCCAGGTTCCCCTGCGACACACCTGGGCCCTGGCCACGACACAGAAACGTATTGCAACACACAGTTTGGAAAGCTCTGATATACAGTATGTGACAAATCTTTATTCATTGTGCATCATTATCCCACTTACTGCACCCCCTGGGCCTTCCAAAATTACATTCAGATCCTGCTACCACAGGATCTCCTGATACTAGTATAGAAGATTTTATACTTCCATCTGATCACTTGGCAATTTTGGTGGAGAACTCCTAATTAGCTCTATTCTGAGTGAACCTCACTAGTATATTTTTAAGTTACAAAAAGGAAATTGACCCTTAATGTAATCAAAGTTACAAACATAAATTTGAGTTATAAAATGAAAAACTTGCACAAAGAATTTGTGGAATGAGGATAGATTTATGTATTATAGTTAATCCAAAAAGCAAACAGTACCTTTCACTGTTAATTCTCTAGCACTTTGAAGCTGTGTTTAATAGTATATTTCTATTTTCAATAAAATATTTTCTGCAGAACAAAAGGTTAATGATCTCACAAATGAAAGAAGGCTTTTGGTTGCCGGTCTTCAAGCACTTATTCAAGATTTACAAGATATGCAGGGTATTACTAAAGAAAAAGTTAAAAAATCTAAAAGTAAGTATAGAATAAATTTCATGTGTTTTTATAGGAAATCCATGTAATAATCCTCCACATGCTCTGTATCTTCCATCCTCTTTCTTATTAAAACCTGTTAGCAATGTTTCTAGATTTAATGGTAAATTAATCTGTTAAAAAGGGAAAGACAGAATATCTACATTAAATTTTTTAAATGGTAGCTAAGAACATACTGTCTGGAAACACTTTATAGATAGATGGGAGTCTTCCAATCAGATTTGAATCTGACAAATATGTTGATGTGTGTGATGTGTGTGAGTGAAGTATTAACACCTACCAAGGAGAGAAGGGTGAAAATTGTACCTATCTTATCTTGCTAGTAGATAATTCATCAAAAATTTATTCTCTGATATAGAGAAAGGTTATTTGACAAGACATCTTTTCTGAAGTAGAGAAAGTATATAGCTAAAGCCAAAATATTTTTTGAAGAGCTAAATCTTTTATTCTTAAATGATTATTCATCTTTTTTTTCAGAACAGGTTTTGGAGGAACTATGTGAACAAAAAGGATTGCTTTTAGAAAATTTGGCATCAAATCTGAAATACTTGAAACAAGCACAGGTTCTTGCAGCTGCTCAACCACACAGTATTAATGGTAAGTATTTTATAAGATACAATAATGAATCGGTTACAGTAATTATGTACAGCTATAAATAACCAATGTAACAATCTCAAAATTATTTTTAATTATTAAAAAGGGATAAAAATGTTACTATGTTAATTAATTCATCCTTATATTTACTATCGAGGCCAGTGCTCATGTAGCTGCATTCTGAACTAGCTGTACTAGAATGGTCTTTAAGGGCAGCTCCATGAAGAGCACATTACAGTAATCCAGATGAGAAGTGACTAAGACATAAGTGACTGTGAGCAGGTTCTGCCGGTCCAGGACAGGGTGCAGTTGACTCACAATATGAACCTGTGCCAAAGAAACAATGCTCCCCAGTCCCAAGTCCTGGTCAGTCCAGAAGAATAGCATGATTGAAAGCCACGAAGAGATCAAGAAGGACCAAAAGATTTCTACCACCTCATCCTAGTCCCACCAGACTCATAGTTTGTAGTAATCTACAAGCATGATCAATGCTGTCACAGTGCTATATCCTGGTCTGAAATCCAGCTGAAAAGGATCCAGATAATCTGTTTCCTCCAGGGCCCTTTGGTAGTTTCTTGAGGAGGGGGTATGCTATTGCCTCTTTCAAGACAGGAGGGACAACCCACTTACTCAAGGATGAATTCATCACTGCCTGACCCCAACCACAGTTCATCTCCTGGGTGGCCTGACCAGCCAAGAGGGATATGGATCTAGTCTGCACTCACAACTCCAAGGATCCTGTCTCCTTCCTTGAGACAGTGCAGCCCAGGAGCTGCAAGTGGCCCCCAGCTCCCTTGTACTCCTCACCCAGGAGTAGACAAGACTAAAAATGTGGGTTCTTATTTGGTGTTTCTTGAGGCTGGAGGGAGTTTCAATGCCAAAATGGATGCCTAAAACCTTGCAAATGCTGAAGACCCTTAAAACCCTTGAACCCTCCTCTAAAAATGGTTCCTGGCCCTGCTGTCTTTAGAAATATGCACTTGCCATGCCATGTAAAGCCTAGTGTGGCTATTAAGCTGGTAGAAGTTAGCATGTCTGCGTGAGTGCTTAAAACTCAGAAACAGTTAAATTTATTTATTTATTTATTTTCTATCCCACCTTTATTATTTTTATAAATAACTCAAGGCGGTGAACATACCAAATATTCCTTCCTCCTCCTATTTTCCCCACAACAACAACAACCCTGTGAGGTGAGTTGGGCTGAGAGAGATTGACTGGCCCAAGGTCACCCTAAGGCAGGACTAGACCTCTCAGTCTCCTGGTTTCTAGCCCGTTGCCTTAACCAATAGACCAAACTGGCCAATTGTAAGATACGATCACATTCATTCTAAATATATCCAACTGCCCTGGTGACAGCCCAAGAAGCCTATTTCTGTGTGAATCTGTCAGGGAGATAACTGGTGAAGAAGGAGGGGGCTCCCTCTGGGGGATAAACGCATGCACAGTACTGAATCACTTTGCTTTCATCATAAGAGGCAGAGGGTGGCACCACCCTAATTTCTTGGGCCCTTTCTCTGAGCATTACTAGTTCATTTTAGTTTAGCTGGATTCTGTCTAGCAGAGTAGAACAATAAAACACTAGAGCCTGTATACCAAGTCTCAGCATGTTTCCTTCACTTGAAGTCAGGACAGAATCATAGATATTGTTGCTAGTGTAATTTACTGTATTCCTCCTGGTATATCTGAGGGGAAAGAACATAGCTAATAATTTTTTAGTTTCCTCATGGCCAAATATACACTGAAATGCTCATTTTTCCCAAAGCTGTAACATTATTTATAATATTTATTTCCAAAAGGCAAAAAATATGACTTTCATCTTTTATGTTTAACACAAAATATATTTCAATTTTAGAGCAAAATGTACAAGAACTCATTGAAGAAAGAAGGCTTTTGTCTCTAGGCTTAGAGGGAATTGCACAAAATATTCAAAATATACAGAAACTTGAATCAAGCAAAGCTGAAATACTAACACCCAGTGGTAAGTACAGAATTAAAATTGTTATCAGATGCACAGTGCTTCACAAATGAACCTTTTTATCTATCTTATGTCGGAAAGAATAGCATATAAACTATTCTACCAGAACTGAAATCTTGTTTTTGTTTTGTCTGTATTTCCTCACTATTGAAATAAGTATTTCTCAGATGCCATAGTCAGAGGTATTATGCAGATCTTCCAATTTAATGCCTCTTAAGCAACAGTAGTTTTAGGCTTGCTGTGGAAGGTATTGAAAGTATCAGAAATAAGAGCTAAGTAGGATAAAACGTTTTCTTCCTGTGGGATTCCTTCTTCACGTCAAACAGGAGGTAAACTTCCTGGTAAGATGATAACAATATTTTGAATCCTTTAGGCTAATAATTCTAAAATATTTCCATTTATAGAAATAGAGGAATTATCTGAGAAGAGAAGGTTGTATTTGGATAATATGGAATTAAATCTGAAAGATTTGAAAGATTTGCAGACCACTGCAGTTACTCAGCCAGATAATGGTAAGTAATTAATTTTTAGTATGTTAATATGCTAGGCACTTTCCTGTTTTCTCAGCAGTATTTTGTTTTAGTCTAGTAAAGCAGGATTACACAAAAGTGGGAGGGATATAACATTGGTGAAAAGACAAGTAAAGTGCAAGGGCACAGGATACATGTAAAATCTTAAGCATAGTTTTGGTCCACGAGATAGTACTGATGGTGACAGAATAATTCTTAGTTTGGTGTGGGGAAGCATCCAACAATGGTTAATTCCCCCTATAGCCCAGGAAAGCAGGGATCATATGACTTAAATGTTTTTAATCTAGGCTTGATGAGATGGGATTAATCTGTTCCTATCTCATAAGGGTGCACCAATTGTTCTGGTGCAGTTTTTCAGCAAACAGTGGCACCTGCAGGGAGAATGAGGAACTGATAAAAATTGTCGTCTTTCTCTGATGAAAGGTTTCTGTCTCTCACTAGATGTAATGTAGCTAGAATTAGAACTTGTATTTCAAATCTTCCCATTTGAGGTTCTAACTTTCTTCCATCCCTGTATTGCTCAGGAAGATATGAAAAACAAAAGCATCCAGCAAACTCTTCCCTTGCTTTTTAATCTCACAAAGAGATAGGCATCTTACTAGAGGTAGAGGGGACCAGCCCATAGGTCAACTCTTGGTATGCTTCTGATCTAATTAGAACCTTTTATGCTACTAGAGATGCTTGTTATGGCCATGATAAAAAAAAAATACCTTACATTTCCCCCCAATTCCTGCTGAATCAGCATTTTAGTGATGTGTCATTGCTGCTATTGAGTTTTTGCTTTTTTTGTGAACACTACTTATGGTATTGCTAGTTTAATGTGTTTTATTTCAGTCTCTTTTAATGTATTATATCCTGGCTCTAGATCAGGGCTTTCCAAACTATGTGTCGCGACACATTACTGTGTCGCCTGGGGGCCCCAAGTGTGTCGCGTGACAAGCCGGAAGCACTGATGGTGCACCGTTTTGATGGCACTTCCGGGGTTTTGCGCGCCGGCTGTTGGTGTGTCACCAATGGCAAGAGTTTGGAAAGCCCTGCTCTAGATACTGCCTTGCAGTCTAATTCTATAGAGTACATTTCTAAAATTTTAATAGTAACATGGATGCTCCTTTTATGCAGAGCAGATAGTTCAACAACTAGCTGAGAAAAAAAGTGCTTTGGTTGACAGTCTGCAGGGAATTATTCAAGATATAGAACAAGGACAAAACTTTGATTTAGAAAATGGTTTGATGAAATTATCTGATGGTAAGTGTTTAAAATAAAATTGTAGGGAAATCTATTAACATTATCTGTCCCAGAAAGAACATTGCCATCATCTAATACATTTTTGCAGCTCTTTTTAAAGGGTAACTGTTGTTATTTGATGCTGCTTGGGTGGGGGTAGGGGGAAGAAATATTATAAACCCCTGGGGTAGAAATATTAATATCCAAAGTGTACTTTTTATTTCATTTTTTAAAATCAAATCATTCTTCTTTGTGATCTCTGTACATTGCTCTTCTAGTGATGCCTCAGTGCAGAGCCTTTGTCAGAACTTTTCTCTAGCTGTAGAGGATTTTTTTTCTCTGTACCTCAGTGCACATGTTCTTGGGCTTGGTTCTCATTTGTCCCCCAAGTTTTCTTTCAAGTACTGGCACTGCAGCGATATCTGGTTATTCCTCTGTTGAATTTCCTTATAAAATTTTTGTTTACCTTTGGACTTTTGATCCCTTCTTGATTTTGGTTTGTCATAATTCACCAGCTATCTGAAGATTCACCACATCTTCAGGCAGTCCCCCAGGGCAAGCAGTGAAATGATAGAATGATACACAAAATCATTGCTTTTGACTAAAAACCTTACCAGCCTTCAGTGTAAAAAGCCATTATTTTGGATTATTCAGTTTTATCCATCATTTTTCAGCTTATGTCATTATATCCAATTTTTTCAGCAGTCTCCTTCCATTCTTGCTTTAGACTTGCATAGCTCCTGCAGAAGGAGCAATCAAACCTGTTCACAAGTCTAATCCTCCTTGTGAATTTTATTTAGGATTCTTCCTGGTAGAGAAGAAGGATGGAGAACTGAGTCCCATTTAAATCTTTGAGACTTATACTTCCACCATACAGATAGTGGCTTTGTTCAGCATATTGTTTCTGCTGGTTCTGAGCCATCAATCTACATGATGCTTCCATAGCTGCATTAAACTGTAACATCATCATCATCATCATCATCATCATCATCATCATCATTATTATTCACATTTCTTAGTTGATGGACCCGCGTATCTCCCCCTTGACCTTTCTACCAGAATGAGAGTCTTTACAAAAAGCATACTTATGGTCATGGTTGTGCTTTGCCTCTATGGAATTCACATCTGTCTCTGTATTGGTATAGTCATGTTCTGTTCTCTTGGACCAGATACAAGACTAACACTTCTTGAAACTCTTAAGTTCAGAGTCAATCTCAAGTAGTCTCAACTTTATCTTATCCAGTCTATTCTTCTTGTAGGAGTATTACTGGATTTTGAACTCTGTAAAGGCAGTTCAGCAAAGCCCTATTCCTTTCCAGGATAACTGTTAGGTTTCATTCATCCATTCATGTCAGGTTCCTCCATGTTTATTAGCCTAACTCTTCAGGCCTATTCTTTGGAATAAAAAAATATTACTATTGACAGTGCCATGGTAGCAAAGCTGCAACTCTTGGACTGGCAGAGCCTTCACAGTGTAATGCTTACTGCTATTCATGTTACAGGAATAGAAAACAACATAACAAATATCCTGAACAGAATAGCATTCTGACATTCCATAAGTGAATGCTACAGTCTTCAGTGGTTCAGTATTCTTCACAAAGGGGGGTTGCGCAACCATAGATCTGTTTGCTTTGAAGGACAGTGCTCACTGACATCACTTCTGCTGCAGAACAGCAGGAGTCCCAGGTTCTCTTAGGGATACATTCCTTTTACGTTGGACTGAAACTCTCTTGTATCTGTTTCTAGCTTTCCTCCTGCTCACCAGGATCCTTGTACTCTCTGTGGATATGATCAGCGTGTATCTAGATCTAGATCCCACATAGGCAGGGCTTTCTCCATTTCTCCAAATAGCTGGCAACCAGCATGTCTCTCTTTCTTGCATTGGGACTTTCCCTTAGAAGGCTGGTACCTATTTGGAACATATGCTTGGTACTCTCCTCCTTGTCCAGCAAACCTTTTGAACTCTAGCTATTACATTTCTTTAAGATGGCATTTTTAATATAAGTTACTTCTGTCCAAAGGGCTAGTGAGCTTTTTGTTCTGAGCTATGATCATCCTTTTCTTCAGTTCCATAAAAAAGAAGTAATTATATGACCAGTCATTACTTTCTTACCAAAAATTGTTTTAGACTCTCATCTGAATTGCTTACTTTATATCTGTCACCAGATTCCCTATTAGAACAATATTTTCACTTGAATATCTCCAATGCATGAGACTTCTATTTACCATAATCTTCTATAGAACTGTTTATAAATTTGCTTTTAAGGCAAAAATTAAGGCCTTACAGTCTTGTTTTAAAGATTGGCAAAATGGGTTCGGGTTGGCAATGATTTCATTGCGAAAACAGTCCCTTCTAATTTGTACTCATTCAACACCCTCTGTGATCTCTTCTGTAGCCTTTTTGGCAGTTGTTTCCATTTTTTATCTGTCTAGAACAGCAACATGCTCACAATCCTCAAAGTTCATTCAACACTGCAGTACTTCTTGGACTAGAAGGGCAAAAGCGCACTCTCTTCCATTCTTATGGAATAGGGCACCTACCTTACCTGCATCCATATATGCAAAACATTTTGTTAAATGATTGCTCTTATAAATAGGGAGTTTTTTCTTATTTCAGCAACAATTTATGACATGCTATATTCATGCAGTAAGGGGCGTGGTGGCTCAGCGGGTAAGACGCCAGGCTTGTCGATCGGAAGATCGCAAGTTCGGAGGTTCGAATCCATAGCCCTGCATGCGGAGTGAGCTCCCGCACAAGTCCCAGCTCTTGCCAACCTAGCAATTCGAAAGCATGCAAATGCAAGTAGATGAATAGGTACCACTTTGGTGGGCAGGTAACAGCATTCCGCATGTGTCATGCCGGCCACATGACCGTGGAAGCTTCTTCGGACAACGCTGGCTCTTCGGCTAACAAACGGAGATGAGCACCGGCCCCTAGAGTCGGACACGACTGCACAAATGTGCGGGGGGAACCTTTACTTTACTTATATTCATGCAGTACAGTATTTTCTAAGTTAAAGGTTACATTTTTTTGCTATGTTGATAAATGCAGATACAGAGATTGTCTTCTTATTCACTGCTTCCATTTCAAATGTAAGTCATCAGTCTTCGTTTTAAATACAATATTTTAAAAGTTTTCAGTTGTTGACTTTGTCCATTTCTAAATTTCTAGAGAAAAAAATACATGAGCTGCTAGTGATTTCAACACTAGAATCAAAATTGTATGAACTGGAAGAAATAGGGGCTCTTTCAAATAATCAGCTGGATGTTATGAGTAAGTACAGAATTAGGTTTTGAAGCATGTATTTCATGGTGAAAGAAAAAGCTCTTTGGCAGATAACCTGTACAGGGACAATTTATTTAGTGCACAAATATAAAATTGTTATTGAGGAAAAATATCTTTAATACATTATTTCTTTATTATTTATTATAATCTGATTGTTTTTCTAGGAAAAAAAGTGCACAGTCTAAAAGAACGAAGAAAGAGTTCAGTTCCCAGACGTCACACAATTTTTTCCAAAGGACATCTGGAAGACAATATACTTGATAGTAAGTACAAACATGTCAGGGTTTTCCTGTGAATTGCAAATTGTTTTCTTTACTTTCTGTAGCGTCTTTACAGTTAACTTTCTGTTTCCCAAAACAACCCCACTGATAAACAGGTGCAGCTGCCACCGCGTGATGTTATATCTCAGTTCCAAAAACTATCTCATGGGAACAAGTGCCCTAACAATTCTCGGGGGGAGACAGTATGCTTGCTTAAGATGCAACACTGCCATCTCATGGCAGTTTATACTATGTGCAATGCTTTAGGCTTCATAAATCTGAAAAAGCTTTGTGACCCCCTGACGCTAAGGTTCTTCCAATCAGAAAGCTGGAACAAGTGTATATCTCAGCTGTATGGGTCTGTGCTTCTTGACTCCTGTCCGGTCTTTTAGCCATGTTCGTGTGTGTGTTCTACTCCATGTGAAGACTGGGAAGTGCGTAGCTATGCATGGCTGTGTGTGTAGGCCATGGCATGAGCCCTTCATGTCTGTCAATGGAAACAAAACACGATACTCTGCTTGTAAGTTTCTTTTTCCTTTTTTGCAATAATGTATCTGTATATACATTTATTGCCTTTATTACAAGTAAACATTTTAGCCATAAAAGCTGCACTCTGTTTATTTACTCTGTGCCTTAACCCTATAAGCCAGCATTATTTCACAAAACAGTGGTATAATATTAGGTTATTTGGAATTAATGTATAAAAATGAATCCAGTATACATCAAGTTCAACCTATAAATCAAATTCTGCTGCTTTTTAGAATGCATGCATGGACTTATACTTGAATTAGTTTGGACCATGTCCATAATTTGGAACTTTATTTAGTTTTTTCCCCTTTTACATACTAATTTTGTATTGGTATCACGTGGTGATATAATGGCCCATTGAAAATAGTTTTATCTTTTTCATTCTGCTAATGCTGATAAGATAATTTGGAGTATTATTAAGTAGTCTTTGTAGAGTTTAAGGTCTGAAACTATATCATGCCATTGACATAAGTCCAAATTAATCTTTGTGTTTTAACTAATTTTAGGCTCCCTTTTTGTTTGAATAAAAATTATCAATAGTCTAAGATTTGAATTAAATCAATGGTTATTTCTCTACTACTGTTTTGTAATCATGATGCCAAAATCCTGTGGTGGAAGAAGGCAAAACATTCATGATATACAGGGTAAATAACTATAATAACTTTTCTACCCTAAAAACAATGCCTCTGCTACTTATAATCCATAGTAACATTGTATCTTCCTGTTAAATTTCAGATCTCTCTCCACAACTTGACCTTTCATCATTTTATACTGACTCATTCTCAGATGATAATGTACCCATATTTATCCCAGTTCTCTTCTATAGCTTGCACTGTAATTATAATACTATATTTTTCACACCTAGATTTTCCTTGTTTATTTGTTTATTCCTTGTCAATATTGCTTTGTAAATGTGCATTAAAGCTTGCTGAGAACAGATACCTACAGTAACCCAAGATGCTTACAGTAAAAAAGTCACCATGGAAAAAAGCAAAGGAGGAGGAGGAAAGTGGAGGCAAGCTAGTTATAGGCTTAGTTATAGCCATATACGTAAAGTAGAAAATTGTGCATATGTTCTGTAGAAAAGATGGGCCTTGAGGATTGACTTGCAAGTGGTGGTGGTGGTGGGGAGAGATTACTTATTTTACATCTAAAAGAGATTAGCTTTGTTGGGAGAGTTCCATGCAGAGCAACGGAGGAGTACAAGTAGAATTGGTTGAGGGAACAGGAGGCTTTCAAATGTCTAAGAGTAAAAAGCTTCATGCAGCAGTGCTAAACACAGTTCTTCTTGTATTCCTACTCTTTCCAGTGAAGTACTATGAAATACTTCAGATCACTGGTGGGAGATGATATTGTTATGAACACATCTCATGTGAATTTAATACTTCAGTGAAGATTGTTCTTTATTTTTAGGGCAAAATGATGCAATAAAAGAATTTATTGAACGAAAAAAACATTTGTTTTCATATCTGCAATCAAGTATCAGAGATCTGCAACAAAAAGGCATTATTCAGAAAGATGTATCTGGTAAATACAATGTTATTATTTCTGGTCATGATCTTTTTGGATTTCTTTTAGAGCTTTTTTAAAATGTAAGGCCCCACAAATAAATGATTATGTCTTTCAAAAAAAGCTTCATTCAGATAGACAAATGTTTGTATTTATTTACTTCTCTTGTAGCCAACCCATTCTTAAAACTTGTTTTTCCACATTTGTTTTTCCATAAACAGATTCCAATGAAGGAAGGTGGGGGGAGGGTGATCAAGAACAGCATTTCCACTTGGAAGTTTCCAATAATTTTCATCACATGTTTATCATAGATGTTTCTATTAAAGAATAATCAATAAAGAATAATCCTATATGTATTTTGTGAGCACTTCTTATGAAAATGACACATACCTCCAAAATCCTGGTAATCATACTTCTAAGACTGACTGACTGACTATAGGCACAAACCAAGCCTATTGTTGCCTAGTTGGCCAATACTTACCAGTACCCCCATAGCAAAAGGACTCCTGGAGTACTGATTGATTGATTGATTATGTGCCATCAAGTCATTTTCAATTCCGTGAATTTACTCTGAAAATTTTGTCTATTTCCAAATCCAAATCTTGTTCTCTCATTTCTAGGAATTTGGCTAAGGCAGAAACAATCCTTTCTCTTACATTTTCATTTGGTTGTTCTGGGACTGCTCTCAGTCTCAAAATGTGTTCTTTTCTCTCATTTCTACTAATGCAGTGACATCTAGATTGTATTCAATTTCTTTAGTAACAACTTCTGATTTAGTCTCTAGTTTTTGCATCTGACCTTGCATGTCTTTAAGTTCTCCTGACAGAGTATTAACAACTTCCTTGACTACTTGCACTTCTTTTTTAAATTCTTGTTTTATTTCCTGGGTTAATGTATCTATCTTTTTGTCCATCTTTTTTTCTAAAGAAGCAATTGAATCTTCCATCTGTTTATTAACTTGTTGCCCCAGGTTAGTAATTGAATCTTCCATTTTCTTATTTAATAGAGTGATTGCATCCAGGATTTTTTTCATTTCAGATGATGAAGCTTCTGATGATGATGCAGCCATTGGAGATTCTATGTGGGCTCTTCCAACCTCTTTTTCTTTCTCTTTCTCTCTCTTCCTCAATGCCATAGTTGTCATATAGATATTGTTCCTGCAAAAGAAAAAAAGAGAGAGGAGGAGGGGGAGAATAAAACATTCACGTTCTGCTAGAGATAAGAAAGTACCTAGAGATATACTGAAACATTTTGTGAGAAAAGTTACAAAAGAACAAATTTTGAAGAAACATTACAATACTGAATTAAATATAGAAGGGAAAGAAATAATTGTTTTAAAAAAATACCTTTGAGAATTCTAAGGAAAAGAAAAGACTACTACTTTTTTACTGATAAGTTAAAGCAACACAATATCTCTTTTAGATGGGAGAAACTAGAAGGTGTAACTTCTAGGTTTAGAGGGCAAAGGTTCAGGATAACTTCTATTTCAAAAGCAAAAGCATTCCTAGAGAAATACCAGGCAGATATGAGTGATGCATCCAGAGACTTGGACTTGGAAAAAAAAGAAGAGACATCAGAAGATAAAGAGATGAGTGAAGATCTATCTGAGATGGGAGCTGCAGGATTGGACTTGAAAAAGGGTTTTTAAACAACAAATCAATCATGGAATATAAATATCTGACATGGAACATTAATGGCGCTAATTCTCCACAGAAAAGAAAGAAAACTTTTCACTTCCTGAAAAAACTGAGATTGGATTTAATTTGTCTACAGGAGACTCATATTTGTAAAAAAGATATTAAGTATTTGATTCAAAAACAACTTGGAGAAGAATTCATTTCGGCTGGACTTAAAAAAACTAAGGGGGTAGTCTTATATATACAACCAAAGTTAAACCCAAAATTGATATTGGCTGATGATGAGGGAAGATACATTGCAGTGGAAATTAATATACAAGGAACTAAAACATTGATTGTTGGACTTTATGCACCAAATATGGACAAAGGAGTATTCTATAAAAATTTTATGGATAAACTTTTGGATTTATCATATGAAAATTGGTGCTTTATGGGCGATTGGAATGGGGTAATTCAACCAATGATGGATAGACATTCACAAAAAGAAGTGAAATGTACACAGGGAAAACTACCACAAACATTTTTTGACTTGAAAGAAATGTTGGATTTACAAGACATTTGGAGATTTATGAATGGGGATTCTAGAGAGTATACATATTATTCAGAGAGATTTAAATCATTTTCTAGAATAGACATGTTTTTGATTTCTAAAAGTTTAATGATGGACATTGGTAAAGTGGAAATATTACCTAAGACACTCTCAGATCATAATCCTGTAATGTTGACTTTTAAAGGAAAACGGAATGTATTCCGTTGGAGACTAAATGAGTCAATTTTTAGAAAAAATGAGATAATTGATGCTTGTAAAAAGAAGCTAAGAGAATATTTTCAATTGAATTTAAACAAAGGCACTAATATTCAAACTGTGTGGGATGCCAGTAAAGCATATATGAGGGGTTACTTTATTCAATACAGTGCTCAAATAAGGAGAAAGAAGCAAGAGAGAATTCAATCGATTTTAGACGAAATTAAAAGTAAAGAGATATGTTTAAGAGATAAGCCAATGGACGACACTTTGCTGACTCAAATCAAATTTTTACAAAAACAAATGTCAATGATATTGACACAAGAGATAGAGACTCAAATGAAATTTACAAAACAAAAATATTTTGAATATGCAAATAAACCAGGAAGATGGTTGGCTTATAAATTGTGGAAACAAAGACAAAAGAACTTAATTTCTAATATACAACACAAAGGGAAAGTTTTGGTGAATAATATAGATATACAAGAAGCCTTTCATGACTACTATTCAAAACTATATAAAAAACAAGATGTCAATTCAGTTGATATTGATGAATATTTGAGTAAGCAAAAACTAACTATTCTCAATGATCAACAAAGAGTAACATTAAATAATCCTATAACAATAGAGGAAATGGTAAAGGCCTTTAAGAAAATTAGTAGTGGAAAAGCACCTGGACCTGATGGCCTATCAGCAGTTTACTATAAATGCTTTGAGGATGAATTATGTTTACCTTTGCATAAAACTATGAATTCGATTCTGGAAACTGGAACTATGCCTGAGACTTGGAAAGAAGCGCATATAACATTGATCCCAAAAGAACAACAAGATTTGACTTTAACCAAGAATTATAGACCAATATCTTTATTGAACAATGATTATAAGATATTTACAACGATATTGGCAGAAAGAATGAAAAACATTCTTAAGAACTTTATCCATCAAGATCAAGCTGGATTTTTACCTAAGAGACAAATCCGAGACAATGTCCGAAATATATTAGATGTATTGGAGTATTTGGAACAACATTATGAAAAACAAGCTGCCTTGATATTTATAGATGCTGAAAAAGCCTTTGACAACTTAAATTGGCCTTTTATGTTTAAAGTATTGGAAAATATGAACTTTGGAGGAAATTTTATTAAGTGGATTAAATCAATATATACTCCCCAATTTGCAAAAATAATTGTTAATGGAGAATTTAGTAAACCATGCGAAATTCAAAAAGGAACAAGACAAGGTTGTCCATTATCTCCATTTTTGTTCATATTGGTTTTAGAGGTTTTACTTAGAGATATTAGACAAAATGATGGTATTCATGGTATTAGAGTTAAAAAAGAAGTTTATAAACTAAGAGCCTTTGCTGGTGACTTAGTCGTTACTTTGGAGAATCCACTAGATGGAATTGAATTATTGATACAGAAATTGAAAGACTTTGGGTCATTAGCAGGGTTCAAAGTGAATTTACAGAAAACAAAAGTTTTGACTAAAAACATGGATCATCATCAACAAGAGAAATTGAAAGAAATAACGGGATATTCAATGGAAGAAAAAGTAAAATACTTGGGAGTATATTTAACATCTAAAAACGTTAAATTGTTTAAGAATAATTATATTTCACTTTGGATGGATATTAAAAAAGATTTGGATCAACGGGAAAAATTGCAATTATCATTGTTAGGTAGAATTTTAGCAATTAAAATGAATATCTTGCCACGAATTTTATATCTTTTTCAAACACTACCTATATTGGCATCAGAACAACCTTTTAAACAATGGCAGCGGGACATTTCTAAGTTTATTTGGCAAGGTAAAAAACCAAGAGTAAAATATAAAGTTTTGCAAGGTTCAAAAGAAAGAGGCGGACTAGGTCTGCCGGATTTGAAACTATACTATGCAGCTTGTTGTTTGGTATGGATTAAAGAATGGATAGTTCTGAGAAATGAAAAATTATTGAATTTGGAGGGTCATGAATTAAAATATGGATGGCATGGATATCTATGGTATGATAAAGTTAAAGTTAATGTGGACTTTAAAAATCATTACATTAGAAGATCATTGTTAAGAATCTGGAATAAATATAAATTAACTTTATGTTATAAGAGACCTTTATGGATTTCTACGCAAGAAGCATTTCATAGAACAGAAGTAAGAAATAAAGATAAATGGTTGACCTATAAGGATTTTTTTAAAAAAGAACAAGGACATTATACAACTAAAACAAAAGAAGAACTTGCTTTAGAAGGATATACATTTCAATGGCTTTCCTATATGCAACTTGTAGAAAAATTTAAATCAGATAAAAAAGAGTTTGAATTTGAACAAATCAAATTGGAATTTGAGATACAATTATGTGAGACAGATGACCACTTAATTGCTAAAATGTATAAATTATTGTTAAAAGGTGAAATGGTAGAGGAACAAGTCAAAGATTGCATGATTAAATGGGCAAAAAATATTGGTTATAATATTCAAATGCAGCAATGGGAAGATATGTGGACTAAATGACTAAAATTTACTTTGTGCTACAACCTGAAGGAAAATTTTTATAAGATGATGTACAGATGGTATATGACCCCACAAAAATTTGCTAAAATGTATGGGAATGTTTCCAACTTGTGTTGGAAATGTAAAAAAAAAAGAGGGGTCTTTTTACCATATGTGGTGGACATGTGAAGTGGCAAAGAAATTTTGGACTCAGATACACTCATTGATGCAAAATATATTACAAATTTGAGTTCCATTCAAACCAGAATTATTTTTATTGGGAATAACAGAAGAACAAATAGGAAAACAATTTACAAGAATTATGCATTATATGATTACAGCAGCACGACTTTTATATGCACAAAATTGGAAAAACCAGATTTTACCTTCGATACAAGATTGGATGTTAAAACTGATGGACATGGCAGAAAATGACAAATTGACGTGTTTATTAAAAGAAAATTCAAATTATTATTTTCTTAAAGAGTGGAAACCATTGATGGACTATTTGCAGCATGCAGGAGGGGCAAAGCTTACGTGGGGTTTTGAAGATTAAAATATATATAAATTGATATATTAGACAGGAAATGTTTTTGAATGTTATATATAGAACTAGCATTTAAGAATTTTTTTTTGAATTACTATGACCAGAGATAAATCGGAAGTTAACTAATTTCTATCTCTTATCTTTTTCTTTTTCTTTTTACTTTTCTACACTTTTTCTCCTCTTTGATTTGTATTCCTATTTCTGTTTCATTTTCAACTTTTAACTCTGTATATTTAAAACTTTAGTAAAAAAAATTATTAAAAAAAAGTCATTTTCAATTCCTAGTGACCACATAGATAAATTTTCTGCATGACAATCTATCCCTAACCTGTCATTTCAGGTCTCCCAATGGGGTACTAATCACTACTGTAACTGAGTCTGTCTGCCTTGCTGCTGGTTGTCCTCTTCTTCTCTTTCCTTCTACCTTTCCAAGCATTAGAGTTCTTAACACTCGGTTAAGTCTCCTTTTTTTTTTTTGGGTATTGGAATGTAGATTGACCTCTTCCAGTCGGTTGGCCACTGTGTCGTTCTCCAGAATTGCTGGCATAGCTTGGTTAGAACCTTGACTAATTCTTCTGTTGCTTGCCATATTTCAGTGGGCATTCCATCAGTTCCTGTAGCCTTCCAACTTGGTAATGACCTAGTAGAGGATCTTGTAAATAGGGAATATCTTCTAAAGTACCTTGGATTTTATTTATTTGTCAAATTTATTTATATTTCAAATTTATAGGACTGCCCATCTCACCTGAAGTGACTCTGGGTGGCATACAGTAAAACCAAGAATTAAAACATGTTGCAACATCTTGGATGTTGACATCTCTACTGTACAGTGTTTCAGTATACTCCTTCCATCTTCCTTTGATCTGCTTTGAATCGGTTACTATCTATCCATTGACATCCTTTAGCATACCAATTTGAGGTTAGAACCTTATTCTGAGTTCAGAGATCTTTTGAAAGACTTTCCTTGTTTTTCCATGTCTGTTTCCATCTTCAATGTCTTTACAGATGTTGTTGTAATACTGCTTTTTGTCTCTTCTAACAGCTCTTTGAAACTCTTTGTTAAGTTCCTTTCTGAGATGTTGTCTTTCTTGGCTTTGACTTCTCTTCTCCTCTTGGCAATTTCCAGTTTGGTCTGATATCCAGTTTGTTTTCTTCTCTTTCTTCATATTTGGCAGTCTCTTTTCACATTCATCCTTAATTACCTATTTAAGTTCATTCCATAATTCCTCTGGTTCTCTATCAATGAAGTTCAGGACTTCAAAGTGATTCATGATATTCTCCTTGGAAATGGTGCATATATGTTCAAGATCATATCGTGGAAACTGACTGGCTTTCTTCTTCTTCTTCAGCTTAACTTGGAGCTTGCACATGAGCAGTTCGTGATCTGTTCCAGAATCAGCACCTGCCCATGTCTTTTGTGCTATAATTGAGCTCTTCCATCTCCTTTTAGCAATAGTATAGTCAATTTGATTTCTATATACTCCATCTGGTGATGTCCATGTATAGAGCCGTCATTTTGGTTGTTTGGAGGCAGTGTTAACTATGAAGAAATCATTGGAGTGGCAGAAATTGAAAAGTCTGTCTCTTTCATTTCGGTTTCCTAAATCATACAGTCCAACTACATTTTCTTCTTTCATGTTTCCAACTTTAGCATTCCAGTCTCCAATCACAAGCAGCACATCTTGCTTGCATGTTCTGTCAATTTCAAATTGGACTTGATCATAAAACTCATCAACCTCCTTTTCTTCTGCATTGGTGGGTGGAGCATAAACTTGAATGTTCATCATATTAAAGGGTTGTCCACAAAGCCTAATCAATAATATTTGGTCACTGATTGCATTGTAACCAAGTACTGTTATTGCTGTACCCTTCCTAACTATAAAAGCAGCAGTGCTTTTTCCCCCCCATGTCCTGAGTAATAAATGGTGTGATCTTCTGACTGAAAGTGTCCCATCCCAGTCCATCTCAATTCACTGATGCCTAAAATGTCAGTTTATAGTTGTTTCATTTCATCTTTCACTGTGTTGAGCTTTCCTGTGTTCATGTTTCTTATGTTCCATTTTCCTACTGTAATTCTATCTTTGCAGCTTCGGATTTACTTTTCCTGTGTGGCAGCATCAGCAACTACATGTCCTGAAGGCTTTAATCTAGCCATGTCATAAACACCATTAGTACTCCGAAAGATCCTCAGCTCTTCCTAAGTAGCATGTTGAGTGCCATCCGACCTGAGAGATCCATCATCCAACTCTATATCATCAATCATTTTATATTTTCTATTCATGTGGTTTTCTTGGTAAAAATACAGGAGTGGTTTACCATTGGCTTTTCCCATGCAGTATGAATTGATGCCTTTGCCATTGTCACTAAACTGATCATCTGCCTCTGGCATCTTCCTAAATTGTTGCTGCCCACTATAAGTGGCTGCTTGCTTTAGCTGAGCAGCTGGGATGACCTGAATTGGCAAACACTCCTGATGTTCTTCGCTCATCCCTCCTGGGAACAGCGCCTCCCCTGCCATGATGAGGCAGCACAGCAGGACTTGGGGGGGCTGGAGAACCACTGTATAGGTAATCCTCAACTTACGACCACAATAGGGACCGCAAAATTCATAATTAAGTGGTGCAGTCATTAAGTGAGGCATCACATGACCGCACCAGATTTTACAACATTTTATGCAGTGATCGTTAAGCAAATCACCATGGTCGTTAAGTGAATCACGCAGTTCCCCATTGATTTTGCTTGTTGGAAGCCAGCTGGGAAGGTCACAAATGGTGATCAAGTGACCCCAGGACACTGCAACCAAATATATGCTGCCTGAATTTTGATCACGGTACTGCGGGAACATGGCGATGGTCAAGAGTGCGAGGACTGGTCATAAGTTTCTTTTCTCAGTGCCATTGTAATTTCAAACAGTCGCTAAATGAATGGTTGTAAGTCGAGGACTACCTGTAGGCATTTTCCATAGGAAGTAGCTAGGAACTTTATATCTCTCCAAATGGTGGTTTTTACTCAGTTAATCTGTTAGTGTTCTCCCAACATTACTGGTAAAAGTCTTTGACCAGTTTAGTAAATGGCTAGGTTAAGCATGTGTGTGAAGAGCACTGTTGTGGAAGTTTCTTCCTATTGTTGTATTGAAGGCATCCATCATCATTGTGATTGTTTAAATGAAATGAAATGTGATATGGATTTTTTTTCTATAGTACTACTTTTCCTTGTATTGTTACCCTTGGATGATTTTCATATTGCTGGTCTTTCTATGAATTTGCTATGGAAGAAATTACAGGAGGAACCTATAAGACCAAATATTTCCAAAGCTTGGTTGTGTATTCTCTACCTGTTGTAGGTGGGGGGGGGGCAGTTAACCATTTCTGCCAATGTATGTGTCACACAAACAGGAAGGAACCTTAACAGTTAGTATGCATGATTCCTTTTTGCCTCAAGAGTCTTGATTATAAGCCAGGAGCTACCATTATATACTATCTCAAATGGTTGTCATATAAGACTGACTAAGATTTGATAGTTTCATTGCTATAATTTCATTCCTTCCTTATATTTTTCAGTGGTTATGAAATTTCCTTCTAGAAGGAATAATTAAACAGAATTTATTTATTTATTAAGTTTAATTTATTTATTTAAATTTAATTAATTTAAAACCCTTTTCCTAGAAAAAGAAATTGATTTGAATGAATATCTCATGGCATTTCCAATAGACATACTACAATCAGAGGTTGCTGCTTTTAGTGCAAAATTCAAACCTGATGGTGAGTATGAATGTTATAATGCTATAAGATTAACAGATATAATAGACTTATTTAACAATTTCCACAGATTAGAACAGAAATATGATCTGGTAATGGTCTACTGACTTATATTTATTTGCATATTAGATTTATATCCTGCCTTTTTTCCTGGAGCTCAAAGCTCCATTGTATTTATTTTATTCTTACAACAACATTCTGAGATATGTTGGACAGAGAGTATGACAGGACCAAAGTCCGCAGTTAACTTAGTGGCTGAGAATGGACTTGAACTTTGGTCTCCCCATTCCTAATCTGCCATTTTAAGGTATTAAACAAATGTATAGTGTATAGATCTATTAAATGACAAATAATACCCATTATTGGGTAATAGACCCTCTATATCAAGAAGGAGAATGCAAATCGTAATGGGATAACTAGGCCTTCAATTTGGCCTTCTTGAAGTAGCATGTAAAAATCAGTAGCATGCATTTCTAGAAAATCTTAAATTAGATCGTTTGTTTATATATTTATTAAATTTCTTTGCCACTGCAATCAAAAGACTCCCAGTAGTAAGCAACATCATCAAAATGTAAAACACCAAGTTAAATAGTAAACCATCTATGGTAAAAAGTAATAAGTAATAATAAAACCATCAACAATCATAAAAAACAGAGCAACATACAAATTCAATCAACGTATGGCAATCAACATTGGGGTAAGTCTATTCTTAGCTTTTCCATAATACTGGGGCCATGACAGAGAAGCATCATTTCCTGGCCTCAGTCCCTCACTCTCATGGAAATAGGGAACCACCAACATTTTTTGCCAGGATAGATAGATAATGGGCCATTTCTAGTTGGAGAAGGTGGACCTGCAGGTACCTTGGTACCAAGCCATAGGATGATTTATTGGTAAAACATACTACTGTAAATTACACCTGGGAACTTAGTGACAATCATTGCAGGGCCCACAGCACAAGTGTAATAAGCTTCTGTTGTCTAGTGTCTATTCACACAGGTCATTGCATTTTGCACTGTAGTTTTCAAGTGGTCTTAAAAGGCCAAGTAGAGCTTACTGCAGCAGTCCAGTCAGGTGGGGATAAGAACATGAGTTAAAGTTCTGCCCTAGGTAGGACTCCAGCTGACATACTATTTAGAGCTAGACTCTAAATGACAAGCTCCATCTGTCAATCCAGCAGGAATCTTTGACTCCAGAGGGACTCCCAGTCCTAGTCTTGTTCCCTTCCTTTGTTCCAATACTGGAACAAACGAGAGAACCTCAACGAACAAATAGCAACTCCTCCTAATTCAGCTACAGCCTGTTTTTTTCCCATCCAGCCTCCATCAGTGTCCAGTTACAGAGACAAGACTTCACAATCATCAGCAGCTCAGCCTGGTGTGGCAATGTACAATTGGGTATCATCAGTATACTGTTTATACCACACCTTGAATGGACAGATGACCTCCCTCAGTGGCTTCATATAGATGTAAAAAAGTAGCTGGAATGGCCACCTGGCTAGCCTCTCCTCTCCCTCAAGTATTAACTGGGACCATCCACTAAGGAAAGAGTAAAACCACAGTAAAATACTGCCACAAATTCCCAACCACTGAAGATAGTTCAGAAGGATATCATGGTTGATAACATCTAAGGTTGCTGATAGGTGTAATAAGATCACAAAGGGCACATTTCCTCCATCTAGATCCTAACAAATAACATGCTGCATTGCAACCAATCTCCAGCAAAGGAGATAGTTACCTTGTCGTGGTGCTGGAGCTTGAGCACCTCAATGAGCACCATGAGCTAAACCGTGAAGGGACACCCAAGACGGGAAGGTCATGGAAGAGAGGTCAGACTAAATATGATCCCTGGGGAAGGTAACAGCAACCCACCCCAGTGCCGTGAAAACTAAATGGATCAGTACAACCAGAGAAATGTCGGTATACCATCAGAAGATGGGACTCCCAGGTCGGAAGATGGTCAAAATGCTACTGGGGAGGAACAGAGGATAAGTTCAACTAGCCCCAGATGTGATGACGCAGCTAGCTCAAAGCCAAAAGGATGGCTAGCGGCCAACGGTGCTGGTGGTGAACGACGAATCCGATGTTCTAAAGATTAACACACCATAGGAACCTGGAATGTAAGATCTATGAGCCAGGGCAAATTGGATGTGGTTATTGGTGAGATGTCAAGATTAAATATAGACATTTTGGGTGTCAGTGAACTGAAATGGACTGGAATGGGTCACTTCACATCAGATGACCACCAGATCTACTATTGTGGACAAGAGGACCACAGAAGAAATGGAGGAGCCTTCATAATTAATAATAAAGTGGCTAAAGCAGTGCTTGGATACAATCCAAAAAATGATAGAATGTTCTCAATTCGAATTCAGGGTAAGCCATTTAACATCACAGTGATCCAAATATACGCCCGAACCACAGATGCTGAAGAAGCAGAAGTAGATCAGTTCTATGAGGATCTGCAGCACCTACTGGATAATATGCCAAAAAGAGATGTTATTTTCATTACAGGAGACTGGAATGCTAAGGTGGGTAGTCAAACGACACCTGGAATTATAGGCAAGCATGGTCTAGGAGAACAAAATGAAGCGGGACATAGGCTGATAGAATTTTGCCAAGACAATTCACTGTGCATAACAAACACTCTCTTCCAGCAACCTAAAAGACGACTTTATACATGGACTTCACCAGATGGTCGACACCGAAATCAGGTTGACTACATCCTTTGCAGCCAAAGGTGGCGGACATCTATACAGTCGGTAAAAACAAGACCTGGAGCTGACTGTAGTTCAGATCACGAACTTCTTATTGCAAAATTTAGAATCAGACTAAAGAGAATAGGGAAGACCCACAGATCAGTTAGATATGAGCTCACTAACATTCCTAAGGAATATGCAGTGGAGGTGAAGAATAGATTTAAGGGACTAGATTTAGTAGATAGGGTCCCGGAAGAACTATGGACAGAAGTTCGCAACATTGTTCAGGAGGCGGCAACCAAAAACGTCCCAAAGAAAAAGAAAACCAAGAAGGCAAGATGGCTGTCTGCTGAGACACTGGAAGTAGCCCAAGAAAGAAGGAAAGCAAAAGGCAACAGTGATAGAGGGAGATATGCCCAATTAAATGCAAAATTCCAGAGGTTAGCCAGAAGAGATAAGGAATTATTTTTAAACAAGCAATGTGCGGAAGTGGAAGAAGATAATAGAATAGGAAGGACAAGAGACCTCTTCCAGAAAATTAGAAACATTGGAGGTAAATTCCAGGCAAAAATGGGTATGATCAAAAACAAAGATGGCAAGGACCTAACAGAAGCAGAAGAGATCAAGAAAAGGTGGCAAGAATATACGGACGATCTGTACAGGAAGGATAATAATATCGGGGATAGCTTTGACAGTGTGGTCAGTGAGTTAGAGCCAGACATCCTGAAGAGTGAGGTTGAACGGGCCTTAAGAAGCATTGCTAATAACAAGGCAGCAGGAGACAACGGTATCCCAGCTGAACTGTTTAAAATCTTGCAAGATGATGCTGTCAAGGTGATGCATGCCATATGCCAGCAAATTTGGAAAACACAAGAATGGCCATCAGATTGGAAAAAAATCAATTTATATCCCTGTACCAAAAAAGGGAAGCACTAAAGATTGTTCAAACTATCTAACAGTGGCACTTATTTCACATGCCAGTAAGGTAATGCTCAAGATCTTGGTAGGTAGACTCCAGCAATTCATGGAGCGAGAATTGCCAGAAGTACAAGCTGGGTTTAGAAAAGGCAGAGGAACTAGAGACCAAATTGCCAATATCCGCTGGATAATGGAGAAAGCCAGGGAGTTTCAGAAAAACATCTATTTCTGTTTTATTGACTATTCTAAAGCCTTTGACTGTGTGGATCATAACAAATTGTGGCAAGTTCTCGGTGGTATGGGGATACCAAGCCATCTTGTCTGTCTCCTGAGGAATCTGTGTAATGATCAAGTAGCAACGGTGAGAACAGATCACGGAACAACGGACTGGTTTAAGATTGGGAAAGGAGTACGGCAGGGCTGTATACTCTCACCCTACCTATTCAACTTGTACGCAGAACACATCATGCGACGTGCTGGACTTGATGAATCCAAGGCTGGAGTTAAAATCGCTGGAAGAAACATTAACAATCTCAGATATGCAGATGATACCACTTTGATGGCTGAAAGCGAGGAGGAGCTGAGGAGCCTTATGATGAAGGTTAAAGAAGAAAGTGCAAAAGCTGGGTTGCAGTTAAACCTCAAAAAAACCAAGATTATGGCAACGAGCTTGATTGATGACTGGCAAATAGAGGGAGAAAAAGTGGAGACAGTGACAGACTTCGTATTTCTAGGTGCAAAGATTACTGCAAACGCTGACTGCAGCCAGGAAATCAGAAGACGTCTACTTCTTGGGAGGAGAGCAATGACAAATCTTGATAAAATAGTTAAGAGCAGAGACATCACACTGACAACAAAGATACGCATAGTCAAAGCAATGGTATTCCCCGTAGTAACCTATGGCTGCGAGAGCTGGACCATAAGGAAGGCTGAGCGAAGGAAGATCGATGCTTTTGAACTGTGGTGTTGGAGGAGAATTCTGAGAGTGCCTTGGACTGCAAGAAGATCAAACCAGTCCATACTTCAGAAAGTAAAGCCAGACTGCTCACTTGAGGGAATGATATTAAAGGCAAAACTGAAGTACTTTGGCCACATAATGAGAAGACAGGATACCCTGGAGAAGATGCTGATGCTAGGGAAGGTAGAAAGCAAAAGGAAGAGGGGCCGACCAAGGGCAAGATGGATGGATGATATTCTGGAGGTGACGGACTCGACCGTGGGGGAGCTGGGGATGGCGATGGCCGACAGGAAGCTCTGGCGTGGGCTGGTCCATGAAGTCACGAAGAGTCAGAAGTGACTGAACGAATAAACAACAACTTGCAACCAATGCCATTTCCATCCCATGCTCAAGTGAATCCTGACTGAAAAGGTCCCTCTGTCTATGGTGCTCTGTAGCTGCCTCCCGCTACGCTTCCTTAAAAAAGGAAGGTTGGAGACTGGGCAATAATTTTCAAGTTTGGCTGGATCTATAGAGGACCTCTTTTTGTCTCATATAGTCCCCATTAACTTTACTATCATCTATCTGTAGTTTTCACAAATTCAGAAAAAAAGCTGTAATGTTATATAGTTTTGCTAATACAAATATACACACATAAAAACAAATGTATGTATATATGGATTTGTATATTTGCTTGATCATTATAGATGAGAAGTCAGCAAAACGAAGAGCTTTGGCTGCAAAACTAGAAGCAAATGTAAGAGATTTAGAAGCTGCTTTTGAAAAACAGAAAATAGAAAAATCCAGAGAGGGTAAGAACACCGCAAAAGCAATACCCTACAAAAGTACTTTTATTCAATTCATTAGATTTTCCTTTAGTTTTTCAAAACAAAATATAAGCAGTTGTCCTAATTTGACTTTAGGAAGTCAAATCTCACTTCAGATATAATAGGAAGGCCCAGCTTCTTAATAAAAATTATCTGCGGCAAGTCTCTTCTTTGTGTGCATATCCTCTTTCACACCTAGAAGGAGAAGCGGCTTTCAGTTTTGAATTAATTACCGTTTTCTATGACATCCGTTTGGGAACTGTTTTGTTTAGTTCCCCCCCCCCCCCCAGCATGGTACTCAGAGATGCTGAATACCCACTGCATCAATGCTATAAGGCTCCTGTCTCTGGAAACATTTTTAATGACAACATAAAAATTAGTAAAAAGAAAATGAAGGACAGACAATTTTTGCAATGGCTTGGCAGTTTGGGTGAGAAGAGCAACATAAGAAAGAGTAGGAGATTGTAAGAATCTTTGTGTGTTGGCAGATTTTATGACCTAAGACCAGAATACCGCCCGACGGCCCTGTTTGGGATTACTCGATCTCTCCTAGGTAAGGTGGGGCCAGTGACCCACCTTCAGGGCCATGCAGAGGAATTTTCGGAGCATCTGCAGGATAAAATCGCTCGGATTCATTCTAAGCTGGACTCCAAGCGTGATGCATGGTCTGGCGAGATGCTGAGGGAACGTCTTTGCCTGGTTATCTGGGAACGGTTTGATCCTGTTGGACCTAAGGAAGTGGACAGGATCCTCTGGACTGTAAGGGCCACTACGTGTCATCTAGACCCATGCCCTTCCTGGCTGGTGAAAGCAGCCAGGGAGGTGACATGTGGTTGGGTCCATGCGATGGTTGCTACGTCCTTGGGAGAGGGAGTGTTCCCGGCTGCTTTTAAGGAGGCACTGGTGCACCCCCTCCTCAAGAAGCCATTGCTGGACCCTACGGTGTTGGACAACTTTTGTCCCATCTCCCACCTCCCCTTTTTGGGGAAGGTGGTTGAGAAAGTGGTGGCATTACAGCTCCAGAGGATTCTGGATGATACGGATTATCTAGACCCCTTTCAGTCAGGGTTCAGGCCGGGATATGGGGTGGAAAGGGGCGTGGTGGCTCAGCGGGTAAGACGCCAGGCTTGTTGATCAGAAGATCGCAAGTTTTGAGGTTCGAATCCCTAGCCCTGCGTGCGGAGTGAGCTCCCGCACTAGCTCCAGCTCTTGCCAACCTAGCAATTCGAAAGCATGCAAATGCAAGTAGATTAATAGGTACCACTTCGGTGGGTAGGTAACAGCGTTCCGCGCGTGTCATGCGGCCACATGACCGTGGAAGCGTCTTCAGACAACGCTGGCTCTTTGGCTAACAAACGGAGATGAGCACCAGCCCCTAGAGTCGGACACGACTGCACAAATGTGCAGGGGGTACCTTTACCTTTACCTTTTTTATGGGGTGGAAACTGCATTGGTCGCACTTATGGATGATCTCTGGCCGGAGCGGGATGGAGGCAGTGCATCCATCCTGGCTCTTCTTGACCTCTCAGCGGCTTTTGATACCATCGACCATGGTATCCTTTTGGGGCGGCTCAGGGAGTTGGTGGTGGGCAGCATGGTTCTGCGCTGGTTCACCTCCTTCCTCCAGGGCCGGTCCCAATTGGTGGTGATAGGGAGTGAGAGATCCGACCCTCGGCCCCTACTTTGTGGGGTGCCGCAGGGTTCGGTTCTCTCCCCTCTCCTATTTAATATCTACATGAAACCACTGGGTGAGATCATCCGTCAACACGGGATGAGGAATCATCAATATGCTGATGATACTCAATTATATATCTCCATCCCGGGTGAGCTAAGTGATGCGGTGGCTGCCCTTTCTCAGTGCCTGAAGGCTGTGGGGGTCTGGATGGGGAACAACAGGCTTCAGCTGAACCCTGGCAAGACGGAGTGACTGTGGATTGATGGCGCCTCTGGATCCAGGGAGTTGTCACCTTTAGATCTGGATGGGGTGGCACTACCCCATTCAGACTCAGTGTGGAACCTGGGGATCCTTCTGGACTCACCATTCCTGCTTGAAGAGCAGGTGGCAGTCGTGGCCAGAAGGGCGTTTGTACAACTTCGAGTTGTATGCCAGCTACGCCCTTTCCTGGACTGGGATGCCCTCCGTACAGTCACTCATGCCCTTGTCATCTCCCATATAGACTATTGCAATGCACTCTACATGGGGCTACCCTTGAAGAGTATCCAGAAGCTTCAGCTGGTTCAGAATGCGGCTGCGCGCGCAGTTATGGGTGCCCCAAGGTCGGCACATGTGACACCTCTGCTGCGCGAGCTGCATTGGTTACCAGTTTGCTTCTGGGTCCAATTCAAGGTGTTGGTTGTCACCTTTAAAGCCCTACATGGCATGGGACCAGGTTACCTGAGGGACCGTCTCATTGACCCGCCCCACCCGGTTATGCAGAGAGGGCTTGCTACGGACCCCGTCTGTAAGAGAATTCCATCTGGCGGGGTCCAGGAGGCGGGCCTTCTCTGCAGTGGTGCCCGCCCTTTGGAACATTCTGCCCCTGGAGGTGAGGCAAGCCCCCACATTCCTGACCTTCCGAAAACAATTGAAGACCTGGCTCTGCCACCTCGCTTGGAATGGGAAGGGTAACAGCTCCTCTTGGGGGTGGCTTGCACCGTAGAGTTCTTTTAAATATAACATCATAGCCTCTTGGATTTTATATATTTATATCTAATTTATTTTTAGAGTGTTATATTGTATTTTATATGTTTTTAATTACTAACTTTGTTGTAAACTGCCCAGAGTCCCTTTTGTGGGGGGAGATGGGCGGTGATAGAAGTTTGACAAATAAATAAATAAATAAATAAATAAAACACAGGGAACAGGAACCTGAACAAAATTAAAGAAGTTAATATGCACAGAGTCAGAGAAACCAAGAAAGACAAAGCAAGCACAGTTCAACAAGCACAGGATTACATGAGTTTATATCTAGAGCAGTCCAGAGTTGAGAAAAGTAAATTCAGGAGGCTATAAACCCTGCAGTAAACAATGGAGCTCTTGGTAATTCCTGAAAATAATGTTACTTTAGAAAACCCTCTTGCAGAATGATATTTAATTGTGGGCAGTACCTCCTTGTATACAATTAAATATAAAATAATAAAAGAGATCATACTGTCCTGACTTTGAGTGAAGGAACACGCTGAGACTTGGTGTAAAGGCTCTAGTGTTTTATTGTTCTACTCTGCTAGACAGAATCCAGCTAAACTAAAATGAATTAGTGATGCTTAGAGAAAAGGCCCAAGAAACTAGGGTGGAGCCTTCTTTAGCCTCTTGGGAGGAAAGCAAAGTGATTCAGTACTGTGCATGCGTTTATCCCCCTGGAAGGAACTCCCTCCTCCTTCACCAGTCATCTCCCTGACACATACATCCAGAAATATGTCTTTATTATTCATGTATTCCTTGTTTTTTTAATACTGTGGATTTTCGGAGAGAGCCCGTTGCATACCTACAATATTGATCTGCCACTGTTTTCCAAGATTACACAGTTATTATTCATACTTCTCTGAGGAAGATATTAATTTATATATATTATAACTATTTTATTTTTGGTTTTAAGATTTTGGGATTGTTTTTCTGTTTTAGTCTAGGATGAGTGCATAGGAGAAAGTACAAATTATTCAGTCTAGCCTTCTGCCTGAATGTGCTCAGATGCCCTTCAGAAGACGCAGCGAATATAAATTCACTGGAAGTTACCTTAATTGTCTTACCACATACAGTACACATTTCTTGCCTGATATTGAAATCAGGAGTCTGGTAGAAGACTTTTAGTGAGCTACAGCTCATGCCTTTTAATATAATTAGTTAGTTGGAAAAAGGTGCTACCAGATTCATGATTTTTTGGCCACCATATACTGGCAAGGCTCTCCTCCTACATTACCTTGTATTTGATAGATTGATATATTTTGGGGAAAAAAGAGTAGCAAAATCAATGAAAATTCAAAATAAAATTAGAGTGGGGCCGAAGATCATTGCAAGAAGGATTCCTACTCAATGAAATAGATAAACTAATATCTTGAGAGATGCACTTAAACTACCTGCCAGGCACATGAAACAACAGAACTCAACTGGAAAAACACCAGTATAATATCTTCTGGCCACTATAGGTCACTGTTGTGTATCTATGCAGCCTCTTATTACTCAGAGCAAAGTGAATTGGCAATTGCTGCAAGCTTCTATTGTTGGATTATTCTATTTGAAAACATACTGGGATTTTTATTCTCTTCTTATTCATTATTCATATATGAATAATGTCAGAATCAAGAGATCACTTACAACCAATAATTAGACGGAAGACTAGTATAACTCAACCATCAGATCACCAACTGTTCAAGGGATCATTATCAGCACTACAAATAACCAAAGCTCCTAGTAAGTACAAAATGTTACATAATGTCTAGGAAATGATGTAAATAAAACTAGAAGATTTTTTCCCGATGAAATTACACAAATTTGCTGCTGTTTAGCAGTTACTAAAGTAGAAGAGCATATATGTAGCTCAGGGTTGAACTGTGGAGTCCTTGGTACTCTCTGAGCTTGGTTGTTTGCTTGCAGATGTTTCGTTACCCAACTAGGACACTGATGATGTTACTTCGTTGGGTAATGAAATGATTGCAACCAAATAACCAAGCTCAGAGATCACCAAGGATTCCAGTTACTAAAGGCTAATTTAAAGATCAATTATGGAAGACTGTACCGTTATATTAGGTGCTTCACTCAGTTGTAACATGAAAATCTTCAAGATGACTTGTGTAACAATCATATTGCAACTTTCATAAACATTATTTCTAGTAACTAGCCATATTGTTGAAGTTTTCCATTTTGAAAACTCTATTTTCAAGTTTCCACGAGCATGTACAGTTCTTGGTCATTTTCTCTCTGCTTCATAGAAATAGGTTCTACTCCTGCTCAGAGCATTAATTGGACATCTCTAGTTTAAATTTTTCAGCCAGAAAGGGCCCCTGTCCATTAAAGTGCATATACTCAAGAAGGTGATGCCTGCCATCTCTTTAGTTCCTTTTGATTCCCACAGTAGTAATATTGTCTAGTTTCTCTAACAACTTTTCTTTGTCAAATATTTTCCATCCTGGCTTTTGATCTTCATTGGAGCAATTTTATCCTTCATCTTATGGATCAAAAGTGCCTTTCTGAACGTGAGGTATCTCCCTCAGAAAAGCATTTCTCTTAATTTTGGGGAAGGGGCATGTTGTTGAGGTCTGTGTCCACTGCCAAGCCTTCATCAAACAAACCTGTTGGGAAGATCTTCATGCTTGAGGGCACTGCTGTGGGTACAGGCTTGTAAGGTGTCACACCTTCCAGCCCCTGGTTTATTTTGTTGTCTTTGAGGGTATTAGTAGGATTCTATTCATTTGAATGTCATTGAATACAGCTATGAATCTTAAAGGAACTAACAGTTTTATGTCATACCAATAGAAGAGAATATCTGTAACTCAGGGTTGAACTATGGAGTTCTTGGTGCTCTCTGAGCTTGGTTGTTTGCTTGCAGATGTTTTGTTGCCCGACTAGGCAACATCTTCAGGGTTAAAAGGTAGTGGGGTTTGCTCTCTGTTTATATATTTATATATAAATATATATGTTTATATATTTGCCAAACTAGGCAAACTACTGTATATAAACAGAGCGCAAACCCCACTCCCTTTTAGCACTGAAGATGTTGCCTAGTCGGGACGAAATGTCTGCAAGCAAACTACCAAGCTCAGAGAGCACCAAGGACTCCACAGTTTTATGTCAGTACAGCATGACCTTTTTTCTTTGGAATGTTGTATCTTGTATTCCACACTGATGACTTTTCTACCTTCAGCAAGTGTGATGGAATGTGTCCCTGAGGGGGGAGGTGATGCTTCTAGAGGTTCTGAAATGCTAGTAACAGAAAACCCCATGCAGTGTTTATCTAGATTTAGCAGAGTGGAAGCATGTGACAGCTTGCACAAAGGCTTAATTAAGTTCAGAGTAAAATAAAACACTCTTCACACATTTAGTCAGTGTAAAAAGGAAAATAAAGATTGCTTACATTTTTATTTGTAGATCTTGTCACAAGCAGTTTCATTGTTGAAACAGTCCCATGCGTGCAAGCGAGTTGTTTTGACCAAACCTGCTTTTGGTGGATTTGCTGGGTACAAGTATGAGCCACGAGGAGAGAGAAGGTACAGTAAGACCTTCCTCCCTCGTGGACATCCAAAGGAGAGAGAGAGAGGAAACAGGAAACTGGGATTCAAGCCCCTCCCACACAAAGCAGCAAAGCTAGGTTGCAGCAGAGCCGCCCCTCCCTTGTGTTCATGTGAGACAGGCTTGGTTGAAAGCCCATATTTCCAACAATGCTATGGAGATTGCAGGAGAGGAAGGAGGGGGTGCATTCCAGGGGAAGAAACGATCTTACAGTTTGGAGGACCTTGAGCAGCCAGCCAAGAAGCTGAGACAGGGCCTGCCTTAGATTTACGGGGGTATTTCTCCCTAGCACCTTTTGGCTTTGCTTAGTTTGGCAAGATTCTGTGTATGGTAGAAACAATAAAGAGCTAGAGCTTTATTCCTTGGCTCAGCGCTGTTTCTTTGCCTCAAACCCTGACAGCAAGAAAATCCAATACACAGGAGTCCTATTAATAATCCACAAACTATGGATGTAAAGCTGGTCTCTAAGTTTCTGTTCATATTTTCTATTTCTTTCTCTGCATGTGCTTTTCTTCAGACTCACTGAATTCAGCTTTAACTAACCATTGCTTGATTCCTAACAAATTTTACATCTGTTGTGTCACATTTTGAATTAAGTAATAGAATTTAGAAAGCCAGTTTGGTGTAGTGGTTAAAGTCACTGTGAATTCTAGTCCTGCCTTAGACACACAGCCTTTGGACTTTGGACACATTATACTCTCTCTCAACCTTAGGAAGAAGGTAATGGCAAACCACTTCTGAGGAATGTTGGCAGGAAAACTGCAGGGACTGATATAAAAGCAATAAGCAAACAAACAAACATTATCCGAAGCTATATATTTGTATGTGGCAAAAGTATGTGAGCTTTTGCTTTCAGTAACTGGTGTGCCCTCCTTGGGCAGTGATAACAGTATCTAAACACTTTCAATAACTGTTGATCAGTCCTGCACATTGGCTTGGAGCTATTTTAGCCCATTCCTCCTTACAGAACAGCTTCAACTGAGGGATGTTGGTGGGCTTCCTCGCAGGAACTGCCTGCTTCAGGTCCTTCCCCAACATTTCTATAGGATTAAGGTCAGGACTTTGACTTGGCCATTCCAAAACATTAACTTTCTTCTGCTTGAACCATTCTTTGGTCATAAAACTTGTATGTTTTGGGTCATTGTGTTGCTGCATGACCCACCTTCTCTTGAGCTTCAGTTCACAGACAGATAACCTGACATTTTCCTGTAGAATTTGTTGGTTAGGGTGACCATACGTCCCGTTTTGAATGGGACAGTCCCGTTATTTTAGCATTTTTCAACCGTCCCGTCGTTTTGATCAAAATCTCAATTTTGTCCCTTTTTTAAACCCGGCGGGAAGGCGGACAGGAAGACAGGAAGGAGGACTGGAGCCGGACTTGCCATTGGAGGCAGCCCGGAAGAGGGCCTATCAGTGCGGCAACTGGAAGCCCAGTTGCCACGTGCGAGCCCAGCAGCAGACACAGCACTACAGTCCAGGTTCCTGCCTCCTTACCTGATCCTGAGATTGTCTGCCCAGCAGTGGTGAGGCCAGGGAAAGCAGGCACGGGAACGTTGTGGAAAGAGGGTGCGTGTGTGTGTGCGCGCGCAATTACTTGCTCAGAGTAATTGCACACACACACACACACACGCACCCCACACCCTCTTTCTCCAGCCTCCCCATGACCAAATGCACCCGCACCTGTTGCAGGGAGGCTGGAGAAAGAGGGTGTGGGGTGCGTGCGTGTGTGTGCGTGTGTGTGCGTGCACACGGATTACTTGCTCAGCGTAATCGCGCGCACACACACACACACGCACCCCACACCCTCTTTCTCCAGCCTCCCCATGACCAAATGCACCCGCACCTGTTGCAGGGAGGCTGGAGAAAGAGGGTGTGGGGTGCGTGTGTGTGCGCGTGCGCGCGGATTACTTGCTCAGCATAATCGCGCACACACGCACCCCACACCCTCTTTCTCCAGTCTCTCTGCAACAGGTGCAGGTGCATTTGATCATGGGGAGGCTGGAGAAAGAGGGTGTGGGGTGCGCGTGTGTGTGTGCGTGCGATTACGCTGAGCAAGTAATCCGTGTGCACGCACACACACGCACGCACCCCACACCCTCTTTCTCCAGCCTCCCCATGATCAAATGCACCTGCACCTGTTGCAGAGAGACTGGAGAAAGAGGGTGTGGGGTCCGTGTGCATGTGTGCGCGATTACGCTGAGCAAGTAATCCGCGCGCACGCGCACACACACGCACCCCACACCCTCTTTCTCCAGCCTCCCTGCAACAGGTGAGGGTGCATTTGGTCATGGGGAGGCTGGAGAAAGAGGGTGTGGGGTGCATGTGTGTGTGTGGGTACGTGCACGGATTACTTGCTCAGCGTAATCACGCACACACACACGCACGCACCCCACACCCTCTTTCTCCAGCCTCCCTGCAACAGGTGCGGGTGCATTTGGTCATGAGGAGGCTGGAGAAAGAGGGTGTGGGGTGCGTGTGTGTATGTGCACGCGCATCTGATCGGGCTTGGCCAAGGGAGGAGAGTTGTCAGGCCGCCGAGCAGGAGAAGCCGGCTGCGCTCGGCTGCTTCAGCCACACCACTCCGCCCCTTGCTGCCTACTGAAGCTTCCCAGGGTGGCCGCTCCTGCTTCTCCTGCTTGGCGGCCCGACAACTCTCCTCCCTCGGCCAAGCCCGATCAGATGCGCGCGCACACACACACACACACTCACAGGACAGACTGCCCTGGCAGGAGCTGGCCATGCTGGGGGGCTTCAGCGGGTGGTGAGGGGCGGAGTGGTGTGGCTGAAGCCTCCCAGCTCGGCCGGCTCCTGCCGAGGGCAGTCTGTCCTGTGAGTGTGTGAGTGTGTATGTGCATCTGATCGGGCTTGGCCCAGGGAGGAGAGTTGTCGGGCCGCTGAGCAGGAGAAGCAGGAGCCAGCCACCCTGGGGAGCTTCAGTGGGCAGCAAGGGGCGGAGTGGTGTGGCTGAAGCAGCCGAGCGCAGCCGGCTCCTCCTGCTTCTGCTCTGCGGCGGTTGCAGCAGCAGCTACTCTCCTCCCTCCCTCGGCCAAGCCCGAGGGGGATGGGGCAGTGGTGGGCCTCCATCCCCGCCCCTTGTTCCCCAGCCGATGATGGTGCTGTGTGCACAGTGTGTGTACTCCAGCCTCCCCCAAACACACCAGCTCTGCCGCACCATTTACTGCTAGAAGAAAAAAAAACCTTTAAAAATCGGGAAAAAAATTAAAATCCGAGCCAATCATGCTGATGGGGGCGGGGTTTGCAGGCGGGACCCAATCGTGTGGGGCGGGGGCGGGGTTTGCAGGTGGGAGCCAATTCCGTGGACTGGGGGGCAGGGTTTGGAGGCCGGCATGTTGACATAAGACCCTGTCCCATTTTGCCATCCCAAAAGTCCCATTTTTGTCTGAAGGAAATATGGTCAGCCTATTGTTGGTTCAATTCAGAATTTATAGTTCCATCAATGATGGCAAGCCGTCCTGGTCCAGAGGCAGCAAAGCAGGCCCAAACCATGATACTGCCACCACCATGCTTCACAGATAGGGTAAAATTCTTATGTTGGAATGCAGTGTTTGCCTTCGCCAAACATAATGCTTTTTCATTCAAGCCAGAAAGTTCTATTTTGGTATCATCCATCCACAGAACATTCTTTGAATAGCCTTCTGGCCTGTCCACGTGGTCTTTCACAAACTGTAGACAGGCAGCCATGTTCTTTTTGGAGAGTAGTGGCTTTCTTCTTCCAACCTTGCCATGCACATCATTGTTGTTCAATGTTTTCCTGAACACTGACATTTGCCAATGCAAGAGAGGCCTTTAGTTCCTTAGATGTTACCCTGGGGATCTTTGAGACCTCTCAGAGTATTACACATCATGCTCTTGGTGTGATCTTGGTTGGTCAACCACTCCTGGAGGATAACAATGGTGTTGAATTGCCTCCATTTGTACATGATCTGCCTAACAGTGGACTGGTGGAGTCCAAACTCTTTGGAAATAGTTTTGTGACCTTTTCCAGCCTGGTGAGCTTCAACAACTGTCTTTCGGAGGTCCTCAGAAATCTCCTTTATCCGAGCCATGACACATTTCCACATACCTGTGTTGTGAAGATCAGACTTTGATAGTGAATAGCAAGAATTCTGTTCTTTAAATAAGACAGGACCACCCACACTTGCACCTAATTATCTCCCATTGATTGAAACACCTGACTAATTTCCCCTTCAAATGAATGGATAATCCTTGAGGTTCACATACTTTTGCCAATCACAAATACAGTATGTAGCTGTCAGGACAGAGGCTGAGTCCGATTCAGAAGAAGAAGGGCTGGTAACAATAGAAGCGGGAAAGAATTGGGATGGCGCGAAATTTGAATCAGATCCAGAGCAGCTGATTGGAGGCAGCCCAGAAGAAGACTCACCTCCACCTATCAGCATGCGAGAGAGAAGGTGGGAAAGGTAGACAGAGCAGCGTGCGGCGTGATTGGCTCCCGCTCACAAACGGCGCAAAAATCAAAAGGATAAAAGGCGAGCACAGCGTGTACCCATTGCTGGAGACAACCGTTCACATTCCATACTGCATCTTGGAGTGAATCGCGATCCCGTCGCCGCGCCTGCATTTCCACTTGTGCCTAGCCTTGACTCCACGCCAGAGTCTAGCCTCACAACCTTGTCCAGCTTCGTGCTGGAGCCTTGCCTTGCAATCCCGCTGAGCTTCGTGTCAGAGACTCACCTTGCCGCCCAGCTGTGCCTTGAGCCGGAACCTTACCTTGCTGCCCAGCCGCGCCTTGAGCCAGAACCTTGCCTTGTCGCCCAGCCACGCCCTGATCTGGAGTCCTGCCTTGCCGCCCTGTCACGCCCTGGGTTGGAACCCTGCCTTGTCGCCCGCCGCACCCTGAGCCGGAATCTTGCCTTGCTGCCTTGCCGTGCGCTTGTGACAGAACCTTGCCTTGCAGCCGCCCACCCTAGCCTCGCGCCAGAATCTTGCCTTGTAGCCGCCACGCCTAACCTCACGCCTGAACCTCACCTTGTCACTGCTACACTGAACCCTGTGCCGGAACCTCGCCTTACAGCTGCTGCACCAAGACTTTCGCCAGAACCTCGCCCTGCCGCCTCCACTCCAAGCCTCACGCTGGAACTTCGCTGTGCCGTCGCTGCCCCTAGCCTCACGTCAGAACCTCATCACGCCCTCGTACCAAGCCTCGTGTCAGAATCTTGCATTGCGGCCACGCGATGGATGCCCATGTTTGCGCCAAGCGGGACTGATCACAGCACATGACCAAGTTCCGTGAGCACCTGTTGTCATTTTTTTATTGAGTAATTGTGTGTTCGTTTGTAAATAAAGACTATATTTTACACCTTCCTGCTTCGGGTCTTAGTCGGGACAGGACAGATTGTCTCCGGCCATACCCCAGTGGGGGAAAAGGAAGGTGGTGGTCCTTGGACTAATCTAGCATGGCGGACCAGCAACTCGCCATCGAACATGCCCAGCTTCGACAACAAGTCGCTGTTGACTACACAACTATCCCAGCTACAGGCCCAACAGCCAGCGTCCCCT
The DNA here is from genome assembly GCA_023362775.1 of Charina bottae. Classification (NCBI taxonomy): domain Eukaryota; kingdom Metazoa; phylum Chordata; class Lepidosauria; order Squamata; family Charinaidae; genus Charina; species Charina bottae. The sequence continues at coordinate 52,112,354 of JALMGJ010000007.1, forward strand.
ACCGTGGTCACGCAGCACCCCAAGTGCCCAGTGTCAGCACCCAAAAAATTTGATGGGGCTCTCGCCCAGTTTCCATCGTTCTTTGCCCAGTGTAAACTATACCTGAGCCTTTGTTCAGAGGAATTTCCCACGGGTCACCACAAGGTGGGGTTTCTGATTAATTTACTGTCAGGCTCTGCTGCATGCTGGGCCTCCCCCGATCCTTCAACCAAGTCCTCTCCTGGATGATTTTGATGGGCTTTGTCAGCAACTGCGTCTGTTGTATGATGACCCGGTTAGGACAGAGACCGCCAGCAGGTGCCTGAGGGGGTTGAGGCAAGGGCGACGCTCAGTGGCGCAGTATATCAGTGACTTCTAGCTACTCATCCAAGACTTAAATTGGAACCAAGAGGTGCTTCTCAACCAATTCCAGGATGGTCTGGCCCCTGAAATCCTGGATGAGTTGGCCTGGACCGAATGCCTACAGACCCTGCAAGCGCTAATGCAGTTGTGCCTCTGCATTGATGGGCACCTCCAACAGAGGAAGGCGAGGCAACACACCGCCATGTCGCCATCCTTCGGCCTGCACTTCTCGGCTGCCCGACTGGTCCCCAGAGACAATGCAATTGGGGGAGCGCGACCGTGGCTGACCAGGCAGAGAAGGATTAACGCAGGTGAGCGGGTTTGTGCTTGTACTGCATGGGGACTGGGCATCTAGCTGTGAATTGCCTTGCCAAGATCAAGACCACCCCCTTGTCGGGAAATGAACTCAGCCCAGCCTAAAGAGGCAATTAGGCTGTGCCAAGTTGGTGGCTAGCCAATCTAACGAGCCCTGTCCCACACTCCTCAGGCATTTGGCGGTGACTGTCACCTTGCACGTTCCTGGGACCTCTGCACTCGAGACCCAAGCCATAATCAACTCGGGGGCCACTGCCAATTTCATGGATAAAGGGTTTGCTAAACAATGGGGCATACCGCAGCACGAGGTGAAGCCCGCATTGGTTGAAACAATTGATGGCAGAACCCTTCACTCTGGTCCCGTGTCTTCCGCAATGCAGTGCTTACTCATGAGGATTGGTGAGCACCAGGATTGACTAGAATTCTATGTGGTCGCCACACCTCATTTCCTGGTAGTACTGGGTTTGGAGTGGCTTCAGGCGCACGAGCCGAAGATTGCGTGGTCATCTGGAAAGGTCGAATTCTCCAGCCCGCAGTGTGCTGAACACATGCCCAACGTTCTTGCTGCAGGGCAACTCATCACACCTGATCTGCATTTGCCTCCATGGTTCTGGGATTACGTAGACATGTTTGATGAGAAGGAAGCAGACCAGCTCCCTCCCCACCGATCTTATGACAGCCCCATTGATTTGGAGCCAGGTGCCAGGCTTCCGGTGCGACAAATTTACTCTCTCTCTGAGCCAGAGCAAGCAGCACTCAGAGACATTCTTGACACTAACTTGAAGAGGGGATTCATCAGACCCTCCATGTCTCCAGTGGTGGCTCCTGTACTGTTCATGAAGAAGAAATCGGGGGAGCTGTGGCTGTGTTGTGATTACCGGCGGCTAAACGACATCACTATCAAGAACCGCTACCCATTGCCATTGATTTCAGAGCTCCTCAAATGGCTTTGAGATGCCTGGCTCTTCACGAAATTGGACCTCAGGGGGTCACACAACCTCATCAGTATCTGCCAAGGGGATGAGTGGAAAACCATGTTCCGCACCTGCTATGGACCCTGAATATACCATGATGCCTTTTGGACTCTCTAATGCCCTGGGGGTCTTCATGCATTTTATGCATGATGTATTTTGTGACCTCCTAGATCGGTACCTCATCATATACCTGGACAACCTATTGATATATTCCTCCTCTGAGCGAGCACGAGCAACACATTCGCACAGTACTTCAGCAGCTGCAGGAAAATCAGCTGAATGCCAAGCTGTAGAAATGCCAATTTGCCCAAGACACTGTGGACTTCTTGGGGGACCGGATCTCCACCACCGGCATCACAATGGAGACCGGAAAGATAGAGGCACTCCAGTCTTGGTAACCCCCACACCGAGCTAAGGACTTGCAACGCCTACTAGGGTTCGCTAACTATTATTGGAATTTCATCCCTCACTTTGCAGAGCTCACCACTCCTCTCTCTACTCCAGAAATGGACTAAGTGTACTTGGGGAGACGCAGAGCAACGGGCTTTTGACAGCATGAAAGTTGCCTTCACCTCGGGCCCCATCCTCAGACACCCCGACCCTCTCCGGGCATTTCTGGTCAAAACGGACACGTCTGACGTCACCATTGGGGCCATTCTGCTGCAAGCTGATCCGTGAACTGGAACTTTGTGCCCATGTGCGTACCGCTTCCGGAAACTGGCACCCGCCGAAACAGCCTACACCATCTGGGAGAAGGAACTGCTAGCAATCAAGGTGGTGTTCGAGACCTGGAGACACCACCTAGAAGGAGCCCATCACCCCATCTTAGTGAGAACGGACCATCGCAATTTGGAGCATCTGAAGACTGCAAGGAGTTTGAACCAGCGACAAATTCATTGGTCATTTTTCTCGCACTTCAACTTTCAGGTAACCTACATCCCTCATGGCCAAAATCAATGGGCCGATGTGCTCTCCAGGAAGCCAGCGTACGATTGCCTAGAGTCCTTACCACCGCACCAGTCTGTCATCCCCCTCAAACGATTTGCCGCAACCAGCGCACCGCGCGATCTCCAACTGATCCAAGACCAGCAGCAGAAAGATCCGTTTGTAACCAAACGGAAACAATCTGTAGCTTGAATCATGTCAACTGGATTTCTATTTTCTCAGTGGAAACGTTTCGCTCTTTATCCAAGGAGCTTCTTCAGTCTGAGCAAAGTTAGTAAGGGAATCCTTAAATATGTTTCTAGGTGGCTGTGTGACCTTGCACCTGGGGCTAGGTCATGGTTATTTTTGAGATGTTATTTCTAAGTCCCTTTATCATCTAAAGGAGGATCGTTAAGATTACCATGCTGCTGTTGAGCTTGCGAAATGGTCTTAATCTTCCTAGGCACAGAAGACAAAGCAGGAAGGAAAATAGGGGAAAGATTGTGCCTGAGGCCCCCACCTCTATTCAAGGAAGGATTTTCCAAGTTGGCATAAATGGATTCCTTGACCCCTCTCTCAAACCACCTATCTTCTCTGTCTAAAATGTGAACATTTATGTCCTCAAATGAGTGTCCTTTTTCCTTTAGATGAAGATAAACTGCTGACTCTGGTCCTGTGGTGTTACTTCTCCTGTGTTGGGCCATCCTCCTGTACAAAGGTTGTTTGGTTTCTCCAATGTAGAGCTGGATTGCATAAACTACATTGCTTTTCTTGTGTTTTGGAGTTTGATCTTTGGGGTGTACAAGCCTCTGTCTCAGTGTGTTGGTGGGTTTGAAATATACAGGTATGTGGTGTTTGCCAAATATCCATTCTATCTTTTCAGACACGCCAGCCATGTAAGGAATGACCAGGTTCTTCCGTTTACTCTGAGTCTCAGCCCTATCTGTTGCTGTTTTAGGTCTGGTAGATTTAGATTTAGTGAAGGCCCAATTTGGATATCCACAGGCCTTCAGAGCTGTTCTCAGGTGCTGATTTTCATTCTTTTTGGAATCCATGGAGGTGGGGATGGTTTCTGCTCTGTGTGACAATGTCCTGATGATTCCTAGTTTGTGCTGCAGTGGATGGTGGGAGTCAAACAGAGACAGAGAAGATAGGTGGTTTGAGAGAGGGGTCAAGGAATCCATTTATACCAACTTGGAAAATCCTTCCTTGAATAGAGGTGGGGGCCTCAGGCACAATCTTTCCCCTATTTTCCTTCCTGCTTTGTCTTCTGTGCCTAGGAAGATTAAGACCATTTCGCAAGCTCAACAGCAGCATGGTAATCCTAACGATCCTCCTTTAGGTGATAAAGGGACTTAGAAATAACATCTCAAAATAACCATGACCTAGCCCCAGGTGTAAGGTCACACAGCCACCTAGAAACATATTTAATGATTCCCTTACTAACTTTGCTCAGACTGAAGAAGCTCCTTGGATAAGGAGCGAAACGTTTCTACTGAGAAAATGGAAATCCAGTTGACATGATTCAAGCTACAGACAATTCCACCTGGATGACTGAGAACCTTCATAGACAAACGGAAACAAGAAATCTTGCAGGTGTCCATAGACCAGACCACCCCGTGGACTTGGTTCCATGATGTACTCTGTTATCGGGGATGTTATTACGTGCCCGCTGGGAAATTGCAGGAAATGACATTGCAGTTGTGCCACGACAACCCTGCTGCAGGCCATTTTGGCTTCTTCAAGATGATAGACTTGATCTCCCAGAAGTTCTGGTGGCCCCGCATCCGTGAAGAAGTGAAACAGTACGTGTTACCGTGCCCCGAGTGCTGTTGAGCCAAGAATCAGACGGGAAAGCCTGCGGGACTTTTTATGCCCCTACCCACACCAGGACAACCTTGGGAGGCCATATCGATGGACTTCATAACGGACCTCCCAGACTCCCAAGGCACCACAACCAATTTGGTGGTGGTCGATTCAATTACCAAGATGACACATTTTATTGTGTGTGCCGGTCTTCCTACCGCCCAAGAAACTATGTGACTTTATATTAAACATGTCTTCAGACTACATGGGTTGTCCAAGAGTGTGATCTCTGACCAAGGTTCCAAGTTCACTCCCCGGTTCTGGAGAGCACTCCTCAAGAACTTGAGTATCCAGAGCCATCTATCGTTGGCTTATCATCTGGAATCAGATGGGAGGACAGAACGAGTTAACACCATCTTGTAGCAGTACCTGCGTTATTACGTCAATTTCCAACAGGACAATTGGGTGGACCTGCTCGCAGTAGCGGAATTTGCCTACAACATGCTGCATACCTCCACCAAGATGTCTCCATTCTTGGTGAACTACGGGTTCCACCCTCAACACCTTCCACTTGCGCCCCCATAATCCTCCGTGCCCACCACCGATCAGTTCTTCCAGGAGTTACAGGCCATCCACCAGGTCCTTCGCGTACAGTTGCAGAAGGCCAAGGATGATTACAAGGGGTTCGCTGATCATCACCGGAAATTGGGACCTTCGTTAATGGTTGGTGACTTGGTGTGGCTGTCTACCAAGCATCTGACTTCCATGCGTCCATCTCGGAAATTGGACCACCGATTCCTGGGACCTTTTCCGGTGGAGGCTGTTATCAACCCTGTCACTTTTAGGTTAACCCTGCCACCCCACATGTGGGTGCACCCCGTGTTTCGCAGATCCCTGCTGGTCCCTGCATCAGCGGCCAGCTCGCTGAGATCCATGAAGCCGCCACCCCCTCCAGTCATCATCCAAGGGGAACCTGAGTACGAAGTCGCCCGCATCGTGGACTCGTGTTTTTGTCATGGTTGCCTCCAGTACCTCATCGATTGGAAGGGGTACGGACCTGATGAATATTCATGGGAGAATGCGACGGACATACAGACACCTCAACGGGTGAGCAACTTTCACCAACAATATCCCCAGAAACCTAGACCTCCAAGCTTGGGGGAAGGGGGTCCTGCGAGGGGGGATAGTGTCAGGATGGAGGCTAAGTCCGATTCAGAAGAAGAAGGGCTGGTGACAATAGAAGCGGGAAAGAATTGGGATGGCGTGAAATTTGAATCGGATCCAGAGCAGCTGATTGAAGGCAGCCCAGAAGAAGACTTGCCTCCACCTATCAGTGCACAAGAGAGAACGTTGGAAAGGTGGGCAGAACAACGTGAGGCGCAATTGGCTCCCGCTCACAAATTGTGCAAAAATCAAAAGGATAAAAGGCGAGCATAGCGTGTACCCATTGCCGGAGACAACCGTTCACATTCCATACTGCATCTTGGAGTGAATCGCAATCCCGTCACTGCGCCTGCATTTCCACTCATGCCTAGCCTTGCCTCCACGCCAGAGTCTAGCCTTGTAACCTCATCCAGCTTTGTGCCAGAGCCTTGCCTTGCAATCCTGCCAAGCTTCACGTCAGACTCGCCTTGCCGCCTAGCCGTGCCTTGAGCTGGAACCTTGCCTTGCTGCCCAGCCGCGCCTTGAGCTGGAACCTTGCCTTGTCGCCCTGCGGCGCCCTGAGCCGGAATCTTGCCTTGCCGCGCCTCGTGCCAGAACCTTGCCTTGTAGCTGCCGCGCCAAGCTTCGTGCCAGAATCTTGCCTTGTTGCTGCTGCGCCGAGCCCCATGCCGGAACCTCGCCTTACAGCTGCTGCACCAAGCCTCACGCCAGAACCTCGCCATGCCATTGCTGCCTCTAGCCTCGCGTCGGAACTTGGTTGCGCCCTCGTGCCAAGCCTGACGCCAGAACCTCGCATCACAGCCATGTGGTGGCTACCCGCGTTTGCGCCAAGCGGGACTGATCACAGCACATGACCAAGTTCCGTGAGCACCTGTTGTCATTTTTTTATTGAGAAATTGTGTGTTTGTTTGTAAATAAAGACTATATTTCACACCTTCCTGCTTCGGGTCTTAGTCGGGACAGGACAGTAGCTTTGGATCATTTTCCTCAATAAATCAATGAACAAGTATAACATTTTTGATTCATTTGTGTAATTGGGTTCTCTTTATCTAGTTTAAGGACTTTTATGGAGAACAGATTACGTTTTAGGTCATATTTATGCAGAAAAATTGAAAATTCAAAAGGTTTCACAAATGTTTAAGGACCACTGTATGTATAAAGTGATAGATCCCTTGGAAGAAATTAATGATACCTTCTATATCTTTTTTGCTTTTTGAAGTTACATAAAGTTTATTAAAATATGGTGTCCCTTCATTTAAGGGGTTCTTGACATTTCTGCTTTGAAAATTCTTAGCTGAGTGGCTGATGGAAGCTACAAATCCAACCAATTACAATGAGCAAGTGATACACAATTCATTGATTTTGGAGTGGCACTGGATAACCACGTTATGGTGGGATGGCTCAGTAGGTGCAATGATTCTGAGAGAGATGCCAGCAGGAACCCTAGGAAAATTCACCCTTGCTGATAAGGAGGGGGAGAGTGCTAAAAGTAACTCATAGTAGAGGTGAGAAAAAGTGAGGCTTTGCAAGTGTGAGGGAAGCCAACTTACCTAGAAAAAGGAACTGGAAGAAGGCAGTGGCAAACCACTTCTGTATTTTTGGCAAGAAAACTATGGACATGGCTGTAACATTTAGATGAGTTTGAGTACTAAGTGATTAGACTCCCAGGTAGAAGGCACCTCATATTGGGGAAGAGTGTAGAATTTTTATGAATAGGACTTGAAGTAATAATATGGCTGGACCAAGATCATAATATAGTCTAGTCACAGAGAGAGAAGTTCCTTGCTTTACAAGGAACCACAGTCAGAACATAGAATGTGAGCAGCTTGAATCATGTCAACTGGATTTCTATTTTCTCAGTGGAAACGTTTCGCTCCTTATCCAAGGAGCTTCTTCAGTCTGAGCAAAGTTAGTAAGGGAATCCTTAAATATGTTTCTAGGTGGCTGTGTGACCTTGCACCTGGGGCTAGGTCATGGTTATTTTTGAGATGTTATTTCTAAGTCCCTTTATCATCTAAAGGAGGATCGTTAAGATTACCATGCTGCTGTTGAGCTTGCGAAATGGTCTTAATCTTCCTAGGCACAGAAGACAAAGCAGGAAGGAAAATAGGGGAAAGATTGTGCCTGAGGCCCCCACCTCTATTCAAGGAAGGATTTTCCAAGTTGGCATAAATGGATTCCTTGACCCCTCTCTCAAACCACCTATCTTCTCTGTCTAAAATGTGAAGATTAATGTCCTCAAATGAGTGTCCTTTTTCCTTTAGATGAAGATAAACTGCTGACTCTGGTCCTGTGGTGTTACTTCTCCTGTGTTGGGCCATCCTCCTGTACAAAGGTTGCTTGGTTTCTCCAATGTAGAGTTCAGAGCACTCCTCACTGCACTGGATTGCACAAACTACATTGCTTTTCTTGTGTTTTGGAGTTTGATCTTTGGGGTGTACAAGCCTCTGTCTCAGTGTGTTGGTGGGTTTGAAATATACAGGTATGTGGTGTTTGCCAAATATCCTTTTTATCTTTTCAGACACGCCAGCCATGTAAGGAATGACCAGGTTCTTCCGTTTACTCTGAGTCTCAGCCCTATCTGTTGCTGTTTTAGGTCTGGTAGATTTAGATTTGGTGAAGGCCCAATTTGGATATCCACAGGCCTTCAGAGCTGTTCTCAGGTGCTGATTTTCATTCTTTTTGGAATCCATGGAGGTGGGGATGGTTTCTGCTCTGTGTGACAATGTCCTGATGACTCCTAGTTTGTGCTGCAGTGGATGGTGGGAGTCAAACATCAGATATTGATCTGTGTGTGTGGGTTTCCTGTAGATCCCTATTTCTAGCTTGCCACCGGTCCCAATGAGGACTTCACAGTCTAGGAATGCCAGTCTGTTGTCCTTGGTGTCTTCTCTGGTGAACCTAATGAACCTAATCTATAGTGTTTATATGGTCCGTGAAGGCCTGTACTTCCTGGGCCTTGATTTTGACCCAGGTGTCATCCACATACCTAAACCAGTGGGTGGACACCATTCCCTGGAATGTGTTGAGTGCTTTCTTCTCCACTTCTTCCATGTATAAATTGGCCACAATGGGTGACACAGGAGAACCCATGGCACAGCCGTGTTTTTGTCTGTAAAAGTCACCTCTGTATGAGAAATAAATGGTGTTAAGACACAGGTCCAGAAGATGGCAGATCTGGTTTGGGTTGAGATGGTTTCTCCTTTCAAGGGTTCTGTCCTCTTCTAGTCTCTTCCTGACAGCGGATAGAGCATGAGTGGTGGGGATGCTGGTGAAAAGGGAGGACACATCGAAGGAGACCATAGTTTCATCTGTATCCAGTTTCAGGATCTTTGCTTTGGAAACAAATTCTTCCGAATTATGGATGTGGTGTTCAGTGTGTCCAACTAGAGGTGCTAGTATGGTAGAGAGGTGTTTGGCAATGTTGTATGTTACCGAATTAATGCTGCTGACTATGGGTCGGAGGGGTGTTCCTTCCTTGTGGATCTTGGGAAGTCCGTAGATGCAGGGGATGGCTTCTCCAGGATACAGACGGTGGTAGGTAATCCTATCGATGGAGCCATCATGTTCCAATTGTTTCAAACTGTCTATTACCTTTTTCTTGTAATTGTTGGTGGGGTCTCTTTTCAGTTTTTCATATGTATGGTGATCCTCCAAAAGTGAGGTAATTTTATTGTGGTAGTCTGCAGTGTTTAGAACCACTGTACATCTTCCTTTGTCAGCAGGTAAAATGGTGATGGTTTCATCTTTGCTGAGGGCTGTCAGGGCTCTCCTCTCTTGGACGGTAAGGTTGGGGGGAGGAGGTTGAGCACTGGACAGAGCTGCAGATATTTTAAGCCGGAGTTGTTCTGCTTCCTCAAAAGGTAGGTGGTTGTTGTGGATGGCAGATTTTGTGGCTGTAATGAGCTCCACAACCGGTACTTGCTTGGGAGTGATGGCAAAATTAAGACCTTTGGCTAGGACATCTCTCTCTGATTGGGTGAGTTCTCTGTCTGAGAGATTTTTCACCCACATGTTCTTTTTGTCCTCTGTGGTACTGTTGTTGTTGTTCCTCCCAGCGGTTTCTCCAGTTCCTTGTTTCTTTATGCCAACTTGGAAAATCCTTCCTTGAATAGAGGTGGGGGCCTCAGGCACAATCTTTCCCCTATTTTCCTTCCTGCTTTGTCTTCTGTGCCTAGGAAGATTAAGACCATTTCGCAAGCTCAACAGCAGCATGGTAGTCTTAACGATCCTCCTTTAGATGATAAAGGGACTTAGAAATAACATCTCAAAAATAACCATGACCTAGCCCCAGGTGCAAGGTCACACAGCCACCTAGAAACATATTTAAGGATTCCCTTACTAACTTTGCTCAGACTGAAGAAGCTCCTTGGATAAGGAGCGAAACGTTTCTACTGAGAAAATAGAAATCCAGTTGACATGATTCAAGCTACAGACAATTCCACCTGGATGACTGAGAACCTTCATAGACATAGAATGTGAGCAGCATGAATCAAGAAAACTTGAAATTGCTGAAGCAGATTATGCTTTGCAAGATTGAGGGAAGGAGAAGGGAAAGACAGTAGATATGGTTGAATGTTGTGGTCAGATTATTGGAATGTCCTTGGATATTCTGTCCATACAGTGGACCAGCAATCAAGCCCAACTCAGGAGCACCTAATTAACTGCAAAGTACAACTCACAGATAAGGCTCCAGCTGGTCATTCTAGAAAATCATTCCTCAGATATTAATGTATGATCTTCTTTTACATTAACAGTGATTATGTCAGCCCTATAAGGTAGACCAGACTAAGAAACTGATACCATGTAGACCAGAGCTTTCCAAACTGTGTGTGGCGACACAAAAGTGTGTCGCCACACACAGCGTGGTGTGTCGTCACACCACCCGGAAGTGGCAGCGTGCGCGTGCACGGCGGCAGCGGCGCGGGATCAGTGGTTCCGCGTTTTAGCAGAGGCTGCCGCCGCCGCCGTGCACGTGCGCGCCGCCGCACGCCCCCCGCGCTGCCACCGTGCACGCGCGCGCCGCCGCACGTCCCCCGCGCCACCGCCGTGCATGCGCGCGCCGCCACCACTGGTGTGTCGCCAGCGGCGGCACTTTGGAAAGCCCTGATGTAGACCTAACGCTACTTTTATTAGAACAACTATAGTAGCAGAATCTTGCAAGTCTGAATGTCCTTCTCTTCCTCTCTCTTTAATCTTCTTGAGAATTAGGAGAGGAGGCATCTGAGTTGTTCTTGTAAACCACTTTCTTGGTCTGGATCTTTGGCAACAGATCTTCCCTCTGTCTTTCAAGGCCATCCTCCATACTCACTAGAGATTTTTATATATAGATGTTTTATCTTAATTGTTCTATTTAGTGATTAGAAAACTTAAATATGAAGAGACTACCCTATATAGTACAAAATCAGATGAAAGACCCACCAGTTCTATCACAGAGCAGCAGAGCAAACTTCTAAGTAAGTAATAATGACCTAGATATGCCTTTTATTTGAACCTAATTGAATGTTCATAGAATTAGTATGTAAGGCATCTATAACTTGTTAGATTGCTGATTTTCAAAATATGTTTAGATATACTGCAGAATATAAATGCTAAATTGCTTTGTGACTATATACTGTATCAACATTTGTTTATAATTATATATAAAAAGGACTCTTTAAATTCATGAAGAACATTCTGGTTTCCCTGTAATAAACTGAGTATAACCTTTTTTCCTTCCAGGGAGGGAAGTAGGCTCTCCATCTAAAAGTAAACTTACCCCACAGTCTTTGCAAAAATTACCAGTTGATCTCAGCAAGCAACCTGGTAAGTATATAGATAAGTATCTTGAGGGAAATTGGAGATGGGCATAAAAAAAAGTTCTGATTTAGACTTTGAATAAAGGAGCAAAAGGAATCTTGAGACATAAGTATGTATGTTAGAGGAAATAATAAGTTTAAGCTTCTTTTTTTAAAAACAAAAACAAAGGTAGAGTTCCATTCTACTTGTAAAAGAATGGCACCTTATTACCTAACTGTCAACATTTCTTTGGATGAGGACTGTCTATCTGCATTTCATTCATAGAACTAAGTGCTTGAGGATATAAAATGTTGCAGTAGCAAAGCAGAAGGAGAACTGCAAATGAGTAAGCAAAAATGTCTCCTTTGTTGTTAAAGGGATGACCCTTATTATAAGCAGTAGATGTAGGGTAGAGATAAAAGATAAAGAGATAAAGAAGAAGAAGATGAAAAAACAAGAATATGTAAAAATCAAAGACAAATTTTTAAATATTATTTTTTAGCCTGGCAGTATATTGTTTTTAGCAGTTCAGTCAAGACAGGTTTAAAATACTTCAACAAACTGTAAATGTTACAGTTCGTTCAAGAGCTTATACCTAAAATTCTTCAGTTACTGTACATCTAAAATATGAATGAGCAAGTATGTACAAGCAAATGCAGATAAATAATACAGTAAGATAAATCAAACTGATAAGAAGCATAGTTAAACTACTGCCTGAAGCAACATAAATAATTATAGCATTATTCCTGCTTCAGATTTCTGTTTCTAGGACAAAATGCTGAATCTTCAAATTAATTCACACATTATAGGCAGAAGAAGTTAATAATGAAAACATAAGTATTATTGCCAAATGCATCAAAACAAAGACAGATACTTCTTTTCCTAATGTTATAAGAAAGGATAGAATCAGGTCACAACATTGCAGAAGATAGAGCTCATAGAGTCTGTATAATAGGAAGTGCAAGAATTTTGGTTGAATAACACCTTTTTTAAAACTTAAGTTCACCTTGTTGTTTCAGCAGTCATTGCATTGCAAGAAATACTAGAATATAACAGGGCTCTGCTTCCAGGCCATAAAGCAAATATGCAGCAAGCATTGCAACTTGCACAGCAACGGTTACTACAAGAACAGACTAAATTTCTTGGTAGGTAATTGGGTTAATGATGTATACAAATATGCATTCAGATTCATTATTACATGTCCAGGAAACCAAATTAGTTTTTCTTTCCTATTGTGAATAATTAGTTTAAAATCATAGCAAAGTTTGTTGAATGTTTGAGTAGTCAGATATTTTGAATGATCAACTGTTTCTTTTGCATTTTGAGTATATTTTTATTTATTGCCTAGTTGATTTAAAAAAACTGAAACTTCAACTTTTTCTATTGTTAAGAGGTCTATCTGACTGCAAGAGCTATAGACCTCTACATATATTTATAAAATCTGTTTTGTAATAGTTTTTTTTTTCTTTTTTGAGAGGGAGTGTGTACATTTTTTTATTCCTGAAGTTTTTTTATTCAAAAAGACTAAATGAAGAAAAAAAAATATGCCTTTGAATTATGGTGCAGGAGAAAGTTGCTGAGAATACTTTGGATTGCAAGAAGAATAAAGAGACCAGATTGTTCACTAAAAGCACCGATAATAAACCTAAAATGTAGCTATTTTGGACACATAATGTTAAGGCAAGAATAATTGGAGGAGGTTTTGATGCTTGGAAAAATTGAAGGCAATCGAAAAGAGATTAACAGAAGTCTAGTTAGCTAGATAAGTAGATAGCTGTCAGTGATGACACAAGCACGGTTTACAAGAACTCAATGAAGCAGGTAGTGATGAACATTCTTGGTGAAGTGATGTCCACTGGGTCATGAAGAGTCAGAAATGACTGAATGACATCAAGCAAACAAAAAGGGTCCAGTAGCTCATAGACAGCCAGTGTATTTCTTTCAGTTGAGTGGTACAAGATTGAGCTTCCCCACTGGCTGCTGTGTTCTACACTAACTAGTTTTTGAATTGTCTGCAAGGCTAAACATACTGTACATAAAATGTATTGCAGTAATCTAATTGTGAGATTATTAGAGCACAGATAACTGTGGTCAGGCAATTCAGCCCAGTAATTATTTATTTATTTATTTATTTATTATAAATAACTCAAGGTGGCGAACATGCCTAATACTCCTTCCTCCTCCTATTTTCCCCACAACAACCACCCTGTGAGGTGGGTTGGGCTGAGAGAGAGTGACTGGCCCAAGGTCACCCAGCCCGCTTTCATGCCTAAGGCGGGACTAGAACTCTCTGTCTCCTGGTTTGCCATTGGCTCCTTCCTAGGGCTGAGAGTGTGACTGGCCCAAGGTCACCCAGCCGGCTTTCATGCCTAAGGCGGGGCTAGAACTCTCAGACTCCTGGTTTCTAGCCCATTGCCTTAACCACTAGACCAAACTGGCTCTCTATAATTGATATAGTGTGGTGGTTAAGATGTTAGACTAGGAGTAGGGAGATCCAGGCTTAAGTTTACCCTCAATCAAAGACACTCACATTCGGGCAAGTCACATTTTCTTACCCTTACAGTGTTGCTGTGGGGGGGGGGGAATGGAAGAGGGAATGCTCTCTACAATGGCTTGAGCAGGATATAAGGCAGGATATTAATCTAACCAATAGTTCTGTTTTCCTCATAGAATTTTTGCTGTGAGGAAAACATGGAGGATGAATGTTATACTGTATATACTGTATGCTACTTGAGCTCCTGAAGGAAAGGCAGGATATCAGTCTGTCAAATAACTAACTAGCTAGCTAACTAAAGAATAGCTATAGTTTACAAACCAATTAGAGGTAAACATAGGCAGTGCTTGCTACTGATATTGTCTGCATGTTTAGTAATAGCTTTGCATCAAGAAAGACTTCCAAAGGACTTATTTCTATATGGGAACAATAACCATATCCAGTAATCATATCCACTGTGGAACAATAAGGCCTTATAAATCTGTTTAATAAATAAATAAAATAAAATAAAATAAAATAAAATAATGCTTTCTCTAATTACGAGCTACCAACAACATCTCCATCTTGTAAGGGTTTAAATGGGCTACTCCTAACCATTTTGAAGACCATGAGAGATAATCTAATAAAGACTTGGATCATCCATTCCATGAGCAACTTCTACTCATCTCTCCCTTTAGTTCCCCCAAACTGTTGCAGAAGCCCAAGGAACCCAGAATGCTTGCCCAAAGACAAAGTGATCTAGAGGCAGTACAGAATAGATCTTTTTCATGATCTCTGCACATCACACATATGGGTGATTGACATGTTTACTTGCAGGAGATTGGTTAGGTACCTAAAGAAGCATGGAAGACAAAATCACTACACCAAAGGAAATGTCAGCCATTTCCTACTTCTAGGCAATGATGTTACACAAACATTGACTGCCATAATCATGTCATTGTTCTGTAATGTTCCTTTCAAATACTGCAGGAATATCTAAAAGATAAGCAGTGGCAATGATTACCATGGCCATTGTCTGGTGGTGGCAGTCCTGCAATTTGATAGGAAAGGCCACTTGTTTGGGTAAACTGACTTGGAGAGACGCTGGGTAGAAATTAGGGCCAGCATAACTAACCAAATGGAGAAATTTTAAAAACAGCATCATGCTCAGTATAAAAGGTGAGATCTCTGTGAATACCTACTGTAAGTTATGAAGATAGCATGCTAAAGCAGTGGAAGGTCCAGCAAGAAAGAAGGCAAAACAATAGAAGATTGCCAAATAAAGTTCTATGCAGGCTCTGGGCTGTTATACACATAGTCCGGAGGCAATGAAGAACAATCAAATTTTAAAACAGCATGAGAAGCTTAAAATCCTCTGTATCTTTTTTTTTTTTTAGAATTCAAGTTACCTCAAATTTTATTCTACAATATTCTGAGGATACAATATTCAGAGGATAATTTGTTGTAGGGAAACTAATTAATTGGAAGCCAATACTACACAAAACATTCCTATTTCAAATATGGTACTATATATTTACAAATATTTTGCCCATTATTTTGATTACTATTCTAGTTGGAGTCTGAAATTTTAACCAGAATATGGGGATAAATATCTTGCATTTTCTTATTTTAAAAATCTGATTTTATTAGCCTTATTTTTCATTAGAATTACTCACATTTTTCCTGTTTGCTCTCTGTTGTGTTTTAATTGGCAGCTGAAAAGGTCGGAGGTATGTCATTATTTTTGCCCCTACCACCTGGCACTAGTAGGTTCCAAGATTATGGTTGTCAACCTTCAAGACCAGGTAATCCATACAGTTGACTTAATGAAAATACAGTAGTTCTGAAATTTCTTTTCTTAAAAATGAATGGAATTATTAGATTCATACTATAGTTCTAGAAATTGTGGGTGCATTTATTTTAAAAACAACTTTGCTTAATAGATGATTAATGAAAGAGTATAGATTTATTTTATTGCACATAAAATAATTTCTAGTACTTCAGATAGATCAGTGTTTTTAAAATAGCATTCCCTGGAACCCTATGGTTCCAGGAGAACTTGATGGGGTTCCACATAAGACTAAGAGCAATTTTTTTAAAATAGTTCCAAATGGAACTAATTTTTTATCACTGGAGTTTTGCCTCTTGATCAGGGGTTCCAGGATTTTTTTTAAAAAAACTAACAGGCTCCTTGACCTGAAAAAATTTGAAACTCTCTGAGATAGATGAACTTAGTGACCTCCAGATGTATTTGATTTCATTGACCATAATATTATAAACACCTGGAATTTGGGTCAGCAAAAAGCCTCACAAGACACTTTTAACCATAGAGATCTTCTAGAATACCACCTCAGATTTGAACAATCTGTAAATTCCAACCCACATCCCAGTTCTTTAAAAATGTGGAGTGCATTGTATGTAATAACATCCTCCAAAGCCTGGATATATGTAGAATGGAATAGCAGGTATTGGGTTAGTAGATTTATTTTATATTTTATAATTTTATTTATTTTATTTTAGATTTTATTATTTTAGCCTTTGAGCCAGTGTTGACTCCTGGGGACTACATGGAAAAGTCCCTGCAGTTTTCTGGGCAACATTTTTGGAAGTGGTTTGCCTTAGCCTTCCTCCTAGGGCTCAGGGAATAGATATTATCATTTAAAAAAACTTTTCATAATAATCATGGTCTTAAATGCCAAATTTTGTGTTTGGTTTTAGATTGTGCAGCATATACAAATCTGACTGAACCTCTTTAAAGATTTGAGTTGATTTGATCATTAAAAGTTACCAGATGCTTATAATTCTTAATACATTGAGGTTTTTTTCTCCTTAATATCCTGTGATAGTAAAGTGCACATTTTAAAATTCTTGTTGATTCAGACATATACCGAGACAAATTCTGAATGAGTAAATGAATTTTTTTCAGCTTTAAATTTATTAGGAATGGCAGATTTTATATGTTCATTATCTCTTTTATCATTTGGATACCAAGAAATGTAAAGAATTACTACTCATTACAGTGAAAAATATTTCAGCATTCCTGAATTCAAGATAACATTATGATAGGAGTCCAAGTAATCTTACACTGATCATCTTTATATATTTCCATGCAGTATGGGAAGCAAACCAGTTAACCCCAAAGGGCTATGCCCAAAAGCTGAGTTTGTTAAAGAGAAGACTATTGGGACCGGAGATAAAAAACAATATAAAAGGTAATAACTCTAATGTCAATTCTATCTTCTCTATGGATTTTGAGAGGGAAAATGTAAGAGTATTCAAGAGATAGTCTTTAAAAGATATTGGGGAAAGAAGCATGCTTCTCTTTGTTATGTAGCATAATCAGAACTGCACAATCTGGAAAGAAGAGCAATTGCTGGCTTTCTGGATGTGGCATGCCAAATACTTTACATCTAAATCTAAAAAACACCACCAAACTGAAAATATAAATATTTTTAATTAGTTGGTCAAGTGCCATCAAGTTGGGTTTGACTGCTGGTGACTTTTTGGACAAATGCTTGCCATCTTGATTTGTTTCTTCAATTTTAATGGCTGCCCATTCAGCATATAACTCTGGGCAGTAATAACTTGCAGTTCTTCCAGGGACAATCCAATAATTTATTTGAACCACTTTTTCCATTGAATTCATCTTCTACTCCTCTCAACCTTGCCAAGCAGGCAGGTTGATGTTATCTTTGTCTTCAGAATGAATTATTTTGAAGTGTTCATCTACACAGCCCAGAAAATGTCCTTTTTTACTGTCCTAGAGACAGGAAGAAGGTATGAGGATACCAAAATTGCTGTCTCCCCAATGATTCTTTTACTACGCCTGAAGAGCAAGGCCTGTAGAGTCACTCTCCTCACACAGGGACAGTAGTTACCCTCTGCTGCTGGTGTCAGAAAGCAAGCAGCAGATAATGGGGAGGTGATTCTTTGCCTTCTCTGCTGCCTCCCTCCCTCTTTCCCCAGAGCCAGCATGAATCTTTTGTTTTCCTGTTCCTTGCCATTGCTGGAGAGCATTACCCCGAGATGGCAAGGGTGGAAGAGTGAGGCAGCCCTGATTCCGAAACCAGTGGCTTGGCAGTGGGGGAGAAAGGCAGGAAAAAGCCTTGGAGGTTACTGGTAGGAATAGCAACCTTGTGGGAAGTTTCTACTAGGTCAGTATTCCCGTGGGCCAAGAAAAAACTTTGGTTGCCAGGGTGGTTCTAGTCTCAGGCAACCAAAACAGAAATAGGCTTGGAGTCAGAGAGCCCCATAGTCAGACTGCAGGAAAAAGGGGTGTCTGCAATGGCTGATGGTTGCCCTGTAGGTAGCTGTAGAAAGTAAAGATGACCTCGATGGAACTATGTGAGAATTGTTACCTAGGCAAAAGGCAGATAGGTTGCTAATTGATGCAAGGTACAGGGAACATATGATCATATCATATGATCCCTGTACTAAAAGAGCTACACTGGTTTCCAGTTGCTTACCAGGTACAATTTAAGATGTATTGACTTTTTACTTTGAAGGGAGTTGGGCTTGGCTGTTGAACAGAACCATTTGTCCCTTTATGAACTTGTCTGCAGGAGAAGCCTTTTTACTGTTGAAGGGCCTCTTCTGTATTTTCTCTTGGCTATGGAACATGGTACCTTGAGAGCTGCATTTGATCCTAACTCTCAGCATTTGGGAAATATGCAAAGACACATCTCTTACCCCAAGCTTTGAATTAGCATTTATTTATTGTTTTATTGAAATAGTATTTCTTTTTTTTTCTTGTTGGGGATGTGAATCCAATTGAATGACTCTTCAGCATCTCATGACTTAATTGACAACGAAAGGGCAATGACATACACATAAAGGCTTAAGGATTTCCTCTGCGTCTTCTCTTTGTCTATTACCTTGTCTGCTTTTCTCAGGTCATTTCTTTCTGCCTTTGGTCCCAGATGTACACTCAAAGCAAATACTCTGTATCTTCTTTCAGTAGAATGTAGTGAGCTAAGTTCTAAGTTTTGATTATATTCTTGTAATTAAATCTCATTTCTGTTATAATTATAAAATCTGTTTTCATTAATCATTGCTCAGGTCAGATTTCCATTCTCAGGAACTCTCCTGTTCACACACTTCAATCTGGGTTTTTATCTTGTTTTTATCTTGTTTGAATTTTCTTTGCTGTTTTGAGTGCTGGGCAGAATAGAAAGGTGGCTATAAATCAGATAGATATATCCAAGTACTAAGGCAGTCCAGCTTTGCTAAGCATTTTTGAACTCATTTTCAAGTTTGGATAAGTGCTGCTCCTTGCCAAGAATTCAGAAAGCCAAACTGAATCCAAATCCATTTTTCCTTCTGGTTGCATGGGAGGAAGAGAAGGGAGAGAGTAACCTCAAGGCTTTATTCAGGCTTATATGGGCATAGACCTGTAATACTAAGTTTAGCAATATGTGGAAACACACCACAGTGAACTCATAAACATTTGTGCTTTCAAAATGAATACAGTGGCACAGCTGTACTACTAATGCTTCATTCAAGAACACAAATAATAAGGGGGGGGGGAAGAAATAATAAAAGCAAATCATGCTTCATAGTAGTTTCAAGGCAATTTCTACATGAGTTGAATCTGCACTGCAACAGAGAGTTGCATAGTTTGCATTTTAAAATGGCAACATAGCAATTGACCTACCATAGAAATATTTACATTGATGTTATTATTATAGAAAGTCAATACCATAAATTTGACTAATACTTCACCTAGCAAAAAATTAAATCAAGAAATATCAGGTGAACTTTGAATTGTTATAATACAATAATAGATTTTTGTGTTTATGATTAGGGGGCACTTGCTCTTCACCCTTTCAGGGACTAACTCCTCTGGCTAATCAAGATCAAGATTTGGTAAGTAACTATTGCTCACCTAGAAAGTGGTAAAATAGTTCTGTAGCTGGTACTTTGAAGGGACTACTAACCTAAGATCTTGACACAGTGACACGTCAAAAGGGAATGAGTTGGTGGTTGCAAAACTACTTTTCTATCTAAAGGTTTAGCTTGTGTATTTGTATGTGTGCTGCACTCTTATCTGGATATTCAGTGAAAGAAAAGAAGGGTGGGTGTGTACATGTGTATAAATAAATGAATAAATTCACCATCATCTTGGCTTTTTAAATGCTTCCTAGAATGCTCTGATGGATTCATTTTTGCTAGGGTGGCCTGATCTTCAGACAGTCAGGTTTGGTAGTAATTGGAAAACATGTGAAAGAATAGTAAAAGGTAAAGGTAAATAGTAAAAGTGGGGCCGGTGCTCATCTCCGTTTGTTAGCTGAAGAGCCAGCGCTGTCCGAAGACGCTTCCACGGTCATGTGGCCGGCATGACGCGCGCGGAACGCTGTTACCTACCCACCGAAGTGGTACCTATTTATCTACTTGCATTTGCATGCTTTCAAATTGCTAGGTTGGCAAGAGCTGGGGCTAGTGCGGGAGCTCACTCCGTCATGTGGGGCTAGGGATTCGAACCTCCGAACTTGCGACCTTCTGATCGACAAGCCTGGTGTCTTAACCACTGAAAACATGTGGAAGTATAGTATATTGTTTTAAAAGGAACAGAGAGCCTAATCTGTCCCCATTCCTGTTTGCATCCCCTCAGGGTAAAGGATGGAAACATAACATTGCCTTCCTGATTTCTATAATGGAAACTTTCAAAAGCATTTTGAAAGTAATCTCTTTGGTCATATTTTCTGCTCCAATTTATTAATAGGAATCTATTACACCTTTAAACCACCTTTAAAGTTTCAATGTCTAATATGCTATTTCATGAATATTTTTTTCTAAATTGATAAACACAAACAAATGATGCCTAGGACCCACAGAATTGTGCTCTCTTCCAGGAAAACAGATAAGTTGACTTTAATAATGCCCATCACTAGTTGCAAAGAGTAATTCACTAATTAAAAAATAAACTCCATGTTTAACCACGTTCAAACAAAGGGAATCTGTTTAGAAACAATGGACTTCAAAATGGATTGAAAGTAGTGGTGCTTATCATTAGAACTCTGTGTAAAATGGAAAATGTTTTGTTTTACCATTTAAGCAGTACAGAACTTTTCAAGTTGGCTACATTCCAAAGGAACAAAATATGAAATAACTCATGTTCCATGGTCCATTAGAACAAATTCAAAAAGTTTCAAGTGTTGTAGGAAATTCTGCATACTCAGAACAGCCCCCTTGCCCCTCTATTCTGTTTTCATGACTGTAGAGTAAATGGGAGGAGATGTCCCTGACAGGAATATGCAAGAGGCGTTATGTAAGAAAAAGGGCTGAAACACTAAGTTCTGGGAAGCAAGAGAGTATTTGAAAGTAACTCAAGGAGACTCCTCCCTGACTCACTGGGATATAAGAAGAAGGGGAGGTAAAGCACAACCAGGCTTGCAAGATTCAGTTATTACGGCCTATCTCAATAAAGTAGAGTTCTAGCTTTCCTTTCGAGCTGATTTTCTGGTCTGGTCTACCTAGCAGGGCTGATAATGACAGGGCCACAAGAACAGATAAATGGCAGAGAAAAGAGACAGGTGCCATGCTATGAACGGTTTCATTTTTCACCAAAAGTATTTTTAAAGCTGTTCTTGTCATGCTTTACTTGACTTCCTTTTGGAAATGGTTTTTACTTATAAGTAAGCCACTGGTCCCTGCCACACCAGGTTCCTTCCTAATAGTTCTCATGCTAAGAACATCTGGTTACATGAAGCAGCATTTGCTGAGCCTGCTGAACTGGAGGTGCTGGAGGTGAACTTGGGATCTTTTTCAAGCAAAAAAAAATGTTTTCTGGTATTAAGCTACAGTATAGCATGCATCTGAAGTTTTAAATTAATTAATTAGTGGTCTGACTAACCAAACTTGCAATTGCAAAAGGAAATGGGCAGAATAATATTTTCAACTAATAATCTGAAATGTGTTTTATATACTTGCATTATTTAAATTGTATACACAGAATACTTACGTTTGAATTTTAGGATTCATTCGTTATTTGTGGAAAGGGATGCAGTCCTCAGAGAAAACCTGGAACTTCCTCAGGTATATGGCAAAATCTAAGAAACAACTGATCTAATTTTAGTCTTTTTTTGGATTAATTCAATACTGTCTGCAGCTAACTTATAATATTCAACTTTGCTGAATTGTGATAAGGAAAACTTAAGACATACTTGATGAATCTGTTTTGAGACCTGTGATAACTGTAATTTGCATCGGAATGGCAGTTAAAATAAATGAAAGCTGAACTACCAGAACTCAAGTAAGAGTAATAACTTTTACTACATCTGATAAAAGTACATTTGTGCCTCTCTGAAATTATGTTTTTTTTTGGGGGGGGGGATGGTGGATGGAACTGTCTGGGATTCAGGTATTTAAAAAACAGATCTTTGGCCCTAACCAACCAGATGTTTAAAATTGACATGGAACCAGCTAATACAATTGAGTACATCTTCATGTTAAGCCACAATATAATTCATTTCCTTATAGAATTTCCATGGTCTCTCTATTTGCTCTGCACCATAATTAAGTAGCTAGCAAATGTTGTCTTATAAGAAAAGTAAAGATCTTCCTTGTCTTGTTAGAAACAGAGATCATGATAACACGTCCAGAAAAATTAGATGGAATTATTATTATTATTCAGACTAGGAAATCATGATGATGTGGATGAATACTGAGAATAGAAAATGCATTCGTTGTAGTTCCTTCTAACTTCCAAAAGCATTTCTCAGTGGGAAATGGGAAATAACTGGGTAGAAAGCAAATACATGGACAATTCTTTGGATCTAGGTATTGTCCTCATCCTCCCAAAGACAAAACCTACTCATGATTCTAATGCAATGTAGATAGTTGATTGAAATAGAATTCTAGTTAACATATTACATGCATTAAGTTGGTCTATACATAACAAAGGAACAGTAAAGTATGTACTTTCCTAGTTGTTCCTATGGAGGAAAACTTATTTGAGACTTCAGTGCTACAAGAAAAGGTGGTATTGTTGAAGGTATCTAGCAAAATTTTATTCTAAATCAGAGCTTTCCAAACTGTGTGTCGGGACACATTAGTGTGTCGGCTGCAGTGTCTGGGTGTGTCGCAGCTGCTGCTGCCTCCAAACCTGCCCTGCCAGGATTCTGTGCAGGTCCTAGTGCCTGCCTTGTGCCTTGCTGCCTCCAAACCTGCTGTGATTCCGCGCAGGTCCTAGTGCCTGTCTTGTGCCCTGCTGTAAGAGTGTGTCGCGAAATGATGCCTTGCTGTAAGAGTGTGTCGCGAAATGATGCATGTCTAAAAAGTGTGTCACCAACATGAAAAGTTTGGAAAGCTCTGCCTTGGAGATACTCCCAGCTCTCGCCTGAAAGTATTCCCACACAAGGGGGTGGGCAGTGCACAGATCCTCACAAAGGAGTGACAGTTCATATCCATCCCCCTTCCTTCTCTCAAGGCCAGTCTGACAGGTTTCACCAATCCTCCCTCAGTCTGTCTGGTGGCAGTTCAGTTCTTTGTCCTTGTCTGCTGGCTTGCTGACCCTAAAAGGCCCACAACAGCCTCCCCTAAAGCCAGTTCTGCTGGGGAGATACCAAAGTCTTACCCAAGGAATAGCCTTGCTCTAATACATTTTAAGAATGTTCAGCTTTACCAACACGTACAACAGACAAAGAAATACTGGTAAGATTTTTAAAATATTTTTTTAATTTAATAAATAATTTCCATGGTAACATTGTAAAAAGTGAACATTTGTTAAAATAAAAGGCACTTAAAAGTATGGATGTGGCTAGTACGGAACAGGTAACAGAATGGCCAGCAGCAAATATACATGCCACAGTATCTCCTGACCCAAAGTCATGCAATCTTAGCTATAGGATAAAGATAAATTACAACCAAGATTGCAAAAATGAGCTGGTTTGACAATTATCTTACACAAAATGAAACCAAATACATTAAGGATAAAGTTGCTAAAGCACCAGGCTTTAAACCAAGCAAGAACTTTAAAAAGAAACCTAAGGAACTGAGGCGCTAAGAAGAACTTTCTCCCACTCAGTGCCCTGTATGTGCTGGACTTTCAACTTCAAGTATGACCGATTTTTTTAAAGTCCAGGACCTCTGGGTGGCACCAGATTAGGGCAGTTGATTTAAAAGGGGATCTTGGCAGTGTACTTGTCAGTACTAAAACCGGAACTTGAATTTACAAAAGCGAGTTCTTAATATCATCATCATCATCATCATCATCATCATCCCTGTTTTAAGAACATTAAAGCTCTTATTTTGGATCTATTTTTTCTTTTTATTCTTATACAGACCTTGAGACAATTTAAAAAGTACATGCACATATGAAATTTGCAAATAAAATTACACCATGATTTCTATATTACTGAATACAGCAAGTTGAAAGTTAAGTCTCACATTATTCACAAGCTAAAGTAAATTTTGTATAGTTTATTAGTATTTGGCTTGTACTACTTGTGCAAGCCAAACCTTGATACACCTATAAGGCTAAAAACTGTTCTAATTTTAATACTTAATGTATAGGCAAATTGTTTGTTTATTAAGTGTTTCATTCCATACAAAAGACAGGGTAGATTTAAAAAAGCACCTTAATTGAGTAAGCTATGATCTTAGCTGAGTAGGATATGCAATCTCAAGTTTTCTGTTAGTCCTCTGACACTGTTTATTTGCAAAAACAAAGAAAATAAATTCAAAAATAAAAATACTGTACATTAAAAAAATTGCATAGGAAACTGTAAGTAAGGAACTAGTAAATCCATTGCAGTATTGCCAAAAGCTAGGTTATTATGAGTACAAAACTGGTATATTACACACAGTGTTGTGAAGTTATAAAGCAGTTTTCATTTCCCCTCATACTTAGGATTCACTACAGTTGTCACTGCACTCTTGTATATAGGATTTTCACCCTAGAAGAAAGGGGAAAAAATGATTATAGAATAAAAATCTGACAAGTTACTGAAAATGTATTTTCACATATTGTCAAGCCAATCTAGAGATCCATGTACACATAGGATTGCATAGCTCCTGCAAAGGACCACAGGATTAAAGCAAGCAAGTAAACCTTTTTTTTGGGGGGGGGGGGATACTACACATTATCTATCTAGCATTTTTAATTTTTACTAAGCATCATGCCTATCACAAATTATTCTTTAGAATATGCAAAGGAAAGGGACTGCAAATATTCTATTGATAGGACTTTCACTACAGCACTTTAATTCATGATGATGAGATGGGTGGCCATATAAATTGAAATAAATAAATATTAAAACAATTTTAGGAATGAATATTTTAAGTGTTTACATGCCTCTATTGATTCCATATTTCCTCCAGTGTATACATCATTAAATCAGAAACTTTGGATGCATTTTTGGCAGTGCAAAACTAGCACTGACATTTCTGTATCGGGAAAACTCACAGACCGATTGCTCCTCTATTACTCACAAGTCTTTAATGATCTAAGTAAGATCAGCCACAAAATTAGTCTCAATGTGAACACAGCAAATCCATCCTTCAATATTGAGGAACAAAGCTCACAAACAGCAAACAGAAGAGAGGACTTGCGACTCACACACAAACCCTGTATCATCAAGTTGTTTAAGCATGGATGAATGTGTTCCAAATTACACAGATGCTGAAATGGAAAACTGATTTGCAACTAACAAATTCCCTATCTTGAAATGCATGATGTGCATGAGGGTTACCAGACTTCAAAAGTGATTGCATCCAAGAATTATGGACTCCTATTATGGGCCGCAGTCAACTGTTTTTGAACATTTGTTAAGTATTCTTTTTAAAGCTTAGGGAAAATGTTTGTCTTTTTTCAGGACTATCATTGAGAATCATATAACCAGATTCAAACAGCACCAGATTGTTCAGTTGTAAAGTTAAAAAAAAAATTGAATGTCAAATAACAAGAGATGGAATGCTGATATTCTAAAAGAAAAAAGGAGAAAAAAGAAGAAAAGGAGGACATTTATGTCAAGAATGCAGCATATTTACCTACACTACTAATATTCTGGTTGTTTAAAAGTACACTCATCAATGCAAAGCCTGCAGGGGCTTTATGCCCCACATCTGGATATAAATGAGGAGAGGGTAATAAAAGGAGGCCACATATCCTGGCACTGAATGGGGGGGGGGGGAGAAAGCAATGAGGGCAGACCAAACATGCAACCATTTAAGTATGCATGTTTTATATACATTTTCAACGAAGTTCAACTTAACTTTTTCTACCTCATCACACTGCCTTTGTGTTCAGTTAGAACAGAAAGCAGGCCTCAAAAGGAATTTTTTTATATGTTGGGGCTAAGACTGATACCTGCCTTGTACTCCATTTCCTGGCACTGATGCTTTTCTCTCCAAAACATATGTTTAGTTAGTGGCCATTGTCACAACAGCCATTTGGGGATAGTGCTAAAAGAAGCAATTTCAGTGACAGTGCACTAAGTAAGTTATTTCTTCCATTAACAATTTATTTTAAATTTAGCTACATCTTGCCCAGTTTATTTTACCAGATTCGAAGAGCATCCAATTTCAACATTTGCCAAGCCCTAAGACTGGAAAAGGGCCACAGCCCAGAAGTGTAACTACCATAATTTTGCACAGAAGCCCTTATGAAGAGAGTGTGCTCTGGTTTGCATCTCCCACTGTTTTGGTGGTGGTCTTGGTTTCACTCACCAGCACCTCAGACCTTTCTATAGGGGGCAAAAGGTGTCCTTAAATGCTTGCCCTCTTCTTCTTCATTTATTTGCTGCCTTCAAATCAGTCCCTGCAGTTTTCCTACCAACATTCCTCAAAAGTGGTTTGCCATTACCTCCTTCCTATGGCTGAGAGAAAGTGTAAGGTGCCCAAAGTCCTAAGGCTGTGTGTCTAAGGCAGGACTAGAATTCACTAAAAGTCTCCCAGTTTCTAGTCCAGTGCCTTTATCACTACACTAAACTGGCTCTCTAAATTCTATTACTTAATTCAAAATATGACATAACAGTTATAAAAATTTGTTAGGAACCAAGCAATGGTTAGTTAAAGCTGCATTCAGCGAGTCTGAAGAAAAACACATGCAGAGAGAAAGAAATAGAAAAGAAAATACGAACGGAAACTTAGAGACCAGCTTTACGTCCATAGTTTGGATTCTTGAAATTATTAATAGGACTCTTGTATATTGGATTTTCTTGCTGAAGGTAGAAAAATCATCAATGTGGAATACAAGAGAGACATTCTAAAGAAAAAAGGTCATGCTGTATTGACATAAAACTGTTAGTTCCTTTAAGATTCATAGTGGTATTCAATGACATTCAAATGAATAGAATCCTACTAATATCCTCAAAGAGAACAAAATATTGTGGCCTACAACTAGGAAATCTAGTTAATATTTAAAATAATTAACTCTTTAAAGAGAATTAAAGAACTATCCATGAGATAATACTTCAACTTGAAATGAGCTGGAGATATACAAAAGGCAAGTCTGGCTAACATACATTTTTAGAAATTGATGCCTGAAATCTCTGAAGCATGCAAATTATCTCCAGATATGTATGCCCACTTACGGTAATTAATGTAATAACTCACCGTATCCCATTTTGCATTCATCTTTTCTTTCTCAAATTTTGCAAACTCTCTTCTATCATGAATGATCATAAGTAACTTCCAAATCAGCAATAAAGCTAGACCAATAAGAACAATTCCAGCGACCACACCAGCAACAATAGGAATTATGTCAGGACCAGTTGGGCATTCTAGCAAACAAAATAAATGAAGCATAATATTAACACAGTGGGAACATGAAATAGCAACTCAAATACCTGAATAATTTCTGCTGATCTTAGATATCATTCATTCATTCAATGTATATGCTGCCCAACTGGTATTTGCATAAATGAATGCAAGAGTGAGAAATTTTTTTCTAGAGATATGGCATGCACACAGGACAAACTGTGCACCACAGCTTCAGGTGGTCTAAGTGCAGTTTTGATACCAGAATAAAACGATACCAAAGCTTAGCTTTTGGTATAGTAAGATATCTGTGCCATAACAATCTATAACAATACCACTTGATAGAATGAAATCTGATATACTGAGGAATGTGCAAAGAACAAGGTGGGATTTTGACCAGCTGATCAGGTTCACCAATACTTTGGGCTGTTTCCAATTTAAAAGTACCCGCATGGATTAACTGTTGAGTGAGAACTGGACAATCAGGCATAAAAAAAACTTTATTTAGTATAATCAATGTAGTTGGTTGAAAGAACCAATGAAGGAAGTGGCCTTCCTTCATCTTGCAGCCACAATAGCCACAAATAGGCTACTGTCACTAACACCTCCAAAAGTCCTTTGGTTGAACACAATTTCTATGCATTCTGCGGGTGTTCAAAAAGGCAAAAACTTCTATCAATAAGGAGCAAAAACATTCTCTTGATTTTTAATAAAGATTAATTGCTAAGAATTTCATTTTAAATGTGCCATTTTTAGGGAGGATGGTAACAATACAGATAAGTGAAATTCTGGATATTATGAAACACAGGAAGTTAAATTAGGAATGGGGATAGATAAATGGAATTGTGTTTGAGAAATCCCTAAAAAAACCTATGTCAAAACTCTCTCTCTGAAGAGTAAAACATACCTGGTGTCTTCACCACATGGACAATGGCCTTGTTGTTTGAATCAACAGAGTATGTAAAATAAAACCAACAGTCATCAATATCCTTCTCCTTGCAGTGAGTCAGTGCATCGTATTGTCCAGGCTGTGGCAACTTTTCTCTGCGGTCTACCAACTCCAAAGTAAAGTGTGAACATTCTTTTTCACACCGTTCTTTCTTTTCTCCTTTGTTAAAGGCTTTGCACTGGACGCAATCTCTATTTGCAAAGCAGATGAGCCACAAATTAGTATAACAGTATTAGGATAACACCCATTTTATTAGGAAGGTTTGACAAAAAGGGCAACCATAAAGTTAAATAAAGGCTTAAATTTCAGGTTATTTAAACATGCGTTTTTCCTTCTGGCCTTGACCACATCATCTCTTAAAGAAGATCTGAAACAAACTGGTGTCAATCTTACCATACAATCCTGCACTCAATAGCCATTACCCTAAGTATATTTTTAACCTGTAGGACTAACATTTGAAAGGAAAGGTGGGGGGGAGAGATGTGTAGAGAGTGTTCTCCTCAAAATCTACCAGCTTATGCTGCACAGGATTTTTTTTTTTGGGGGGGGGCACAGATCCATTTGCCATTGTTCCCAAGGACTGTATTTTGGAATTTTTCCTTTCATTGAAGGAAAATGTCTGTTACAGCACCAGGCCGCAATTCCCTTTGGGGAAAACAAAGGGCTTTGGATCTAAGACATTCATATAGTGCCTGAGCAATACTTTTATTCTGGTGATGTACTACTCCAGCAAATTTTCTTTCCACTGAGATGGCAATCTAATGCTACTTTAACACAAACATGCTCACCCCTCCCCTCCCCTGACCATAACCAAGAGGACGGTTATCTTCTGCATGGAAGTGCCTCTAGTAGAACTTGTGAGTTTCTAGCCTCCACTAACAGGAGACCTTTATTTCTGTTATGGCGATTACTCTCAGATTTAGTTTCTGGATAACTGAATTCTAGAATGGCACTGAAAAAAGACCTCCTGCAGCAGTTTGCAATCTCATAGGAACGTTATTTTTACTATAAAATCAAGAACCTTACTTGTGCTCTGCACAGACGCCAAGACAAGTCTGACATAGCTCACATGTTGGTCCCTGAAATTTGGAATCGGTACAGTTGCATACCCCACATTCACATATTCCTCTACCATTGCAGATCTGTCCATTTGCAGCTTCACATGGAGATGTATCCAGGGGGCACTCACAAGCAGAGCCAGTGTAATTTGCCCAGCATTCACATTCACGACATTTACATTCACCGTGTCCTACATTTAAAACCAGAAAAAAAAAGGATACTTTATCCCAGTTTCAACATAAAAATATACATATTACAACCTTCTGTCTGGCCCAGCCCAAGAACGACAAAGAATCAGTCCAGCCAAACTTCAGTTCTTTATTTGCTCACACTGTATAGACAGAATCTTGCCAGACTAAAGCTACTCTACCTAACCTAAGGGGAAATAACCTGGGAAAACTCTAGGGCGGGGCTATTCTGAACCTCTTGGTTTTCCCACAACTGCCCCCTGGACTATGTTTCCTCTTATCTTGTCCCCCTTCTTGGAATGTGCTCCCTCCTTCCTGAGAACCAGCGGCACTACCGAAATCCACCACACCTTCACACTTTCTTTTCAATTTCTGTCCAGTGGGGCTGGATTTGATAAGATACTTTATGATCAAAGCTATCGTCAGGAGCTGCTACTTGAAGCCACAAAGTGGCCACAGCTGGAAGACTTCGCATGTCTATTTTGAGGCCCTCCTGAAATTAACTGGGTTGTGTCTGCAGAGGGCAAAAGATCAGAAGTCCTTGGGTGGGATTAAGGGCACTACACTGAGCCTTCAGGCCGCAGGGCTACTTTTGGTGGCGGATTCAGAAGGGTATTTCTCTCGTGAATAAAGTGCCTCATTGCATTTGCACAGAACTAAAACCCAGTTCTGATGTCTCATGAAAGTATGCAGGAAGATCACTACTATGCCTGTTTATTTTTAGAGGAGGAGTTCTCCTTTTTACTAATTAAAGAGATTCCAAAGCAAGAAACATGGATGATAAAAGGTCTTTGATAAACAAAGCATGCAACATCTGGCTACTTTGACATTATTTGAAATTTGCATGTCAATGGTGCTCAGGTTTCTCTGCCAAATTATATCACTCTATACCAGTGTTTCTCAAGCTTGGCAGCTTTATGCTGGCTGGGGAATTCTGGGAGTTGAAGTCCACCCATCTTAAAGTTGCCAAGGTTGAGAAACACTGCTTTATACTGTAAAGGTAAAGGTTTTCCCCTGCACAGTTGTGTCCGACTCTAGGGGGCGGTGCTCATCTCCATTTCTTAGCCTAAGAGCCAGCGCTGTCCGAAGACGGTTCCACAGTCATGTGGCCGGCATGACGCACACGGAACGCTGTTACCATACCACCGAAGTGGTACCTATTTATCTACTTGCATTTGCATGCTTTCGAATTGCTAGGTTGGCAAGAGCTGGAGCAAGTGCGGGAGCTCACTCCGTCACGCAGCGAAATTATCATCAACAAGATGTACATAGGACAGCATGCAAAGGTTTTCTTCTTCAAGAGACCCTTTTATTTCTGGGCTTATTATAAAGGATAACATTATCTATCCCTAAATCATCTTCTATGTACCATGGCTAGATATAAGAGCTTTATTTTGATTCCATTTTCTGAACATTTTCAATCAATTAAAGAAATGGAACTGTGTCAGAGATGTTATTCCTAATCCAATCCCTGTTTCTCTTGTTAATTAAATTCTACTTTATCATAGTAGTTTCAAGCTCTTGTCCTGCTTCTAAAGCTCCCTTGACAGAAAAGGAATTCATTACCTCCACAAATTAAACCATCGGATCGATCACAATTGAAGTTATCACACTGGCAATAGGGGCCAGAATAGATTTCATTTGGATTCTCTCGCTTTCTGCACACGCACTGTCCGCAAATACATTCACCATTGTTGCTACATATTTCAGAGCTGTTAGCCTGCCTACATGTGCCTGACATGTCTTCACTATTTACTTCTTCCATGCTGCATTCGCAATGCTTTCCAATACGCCCAGGTTTGCACCTAAAAAGGAAAATGGACCACTGTTAGGAATAGAAATCAAGCAGCAGGTTCCCCTATGCTCTCTTAAACAGAAAAGGAAGAAAACAGACTGGCTGGATGTAGCTAAAAATGCATTTAGCCCGGCATGATGCACTTTATTGTGGCCAACAAGTGGCACTGGGGAGCTCACAAGGCTGGACATGAGGGTGATCGCCACCTTCCACTGTGGTTCCCCAACAGCTGCCTAAAATTCAAGAGGTATCATGCTGCCATCAAGACCAGTGCCAACAAATTGGTGGCAACCACAAATATACAGTATACCAAATTCCGTAGATTAACTATGTGTTGCCTAAAAAACATGTTCATTTTTAATTAGTCTTGAATCTCACATTTACTTTCAAAAAATGACCCCAAGGTGAGAGGAGATGAGAAAAATTATCTCTGCCCACATTTTCTACATAGCTATCATGGCTGGCCTTCCTCTCCTTCATTCTAGGCTTAAAGGCACAGAGTTGTTCTTTTAGGGAACTCTTCTAGCCTTCTAATCATCTCAGCTGGCCTCCTAATAAGCTGGCCTTTTCAGAACATGGGGATATAAACCTACAAGAGACTAAAGTTACAGATTTCTTTCACGAAAACACAATAAAGTAGTATTTATATACCTGCAAGCACCACACTCAAATGTTCCATTTCCAAAATGGCACAGAGGGCTGTCATCAATTCCTTCATTATGGCAATCACATTCACAAATGAACTCCAGATTAATTTCTACTTCTTCAGTGAAACCAAGTGGCTTGATTTTAATTGTTTCATTTTGCCCTTTTTCTGGACACTGGTTAGCTGTTATTTTAATCTCAAATCTAACCTGTCAATGGATGATGTAAACAATAAAAAGGCAATTTGTTCAAACTGATTAAAAGAAACAAGTACTAAGTTTATATAGGACAATGCTATAATGTGACAATGGGCACATAAGAAGTCCCTCATGACTCCTGCACACCAAAGCTTACCTCATCTCCAATTGAAATGTTGGAGCATTTTCTTCCTTCATCTCCTGTTCCATTCACTCCATTCTTACAGAAAGATTTATATTCTATTGCTATCTCCTTAGGTAGTTTGTTGTTTTCCAAAATAACTTCTGAAGACAACGACTAAAATAGAAGTTGAACATTTAGTTATATGAACAGAATCTAAATGAATGTGCAACTCCTGCAAAGGACATTTTAACAAAGCTCTTTCAAGGAAACTATTTTGTGTGTGTGTGCGTGCATGCGTGCGTGCGTGCGCCTTCAAGTCAGTGACTCCTGGTGACTGCCTTTTCTTGGCAAGATTTCGGAAGTGGTTTGCTGTTGCCTTCATCTTCCTCGGGCTGTGTGTGTGTGACTGGCCCAAGGTCACCCAGCTGGCTTTGTGCCTAAGATGGGACTAGAACTCAGTCTCCCAGTTTCTAGTATGGTGCCTTAACCACTACACCAAACTGGCTTCTCTCAAGGGAACTATTATCTATAAATCTTGGCTTCCATAAAGTAATCTTTTAATTAATACTACAACACAGTCATACAGTCAATGTTTTAGAAACCTGAATCAGAGATGGATCACTTATTACTTCTGCTAAGTCTTCACGGCCCTTTCATCTCTCCAGAAACACACATGCATATATAAATAAAATGTGTATCAACTTCCTTTATATAAAATAAAATAAATAAAATTTAACTAAAATTAAATTAAAACTTTTTTGGAGAGAGGAAAAAACAAGCTCCATTTTCTTTTATTCTTAAATAGTCTCCTGCAGAGCAATGTAAGGGCTATGATCTCAACTTCTTAAGTCATACGAGGAATGGTTAAGGGAACTAGGCATGTTTAGCTTAAAAAAGAGAGGACTGAAAGAAATGTATTTCTATTTCTGTACATTAAAAGACAAAAGAAAGCAGTTGCGACAGTGATCTACAAATACCTAAAAGGCTGTCACATGCATGAGGGGGCAAGTCTTGTTTTCTTGAGAGTCAGGGAAGTCGAGGATCAATGGGCTGAAAGAAAGGAAATTCTGGCTGACTGGCAGGACAATACGAGCTGTTAAACAGTGGAACAGTCCGACTAAAATGGGTGGAGCCCTCCCTAAACTTTTCACACAGGGACTGCTGGGGAGAGTTTAGAGCAGTGTTTCTCAACCTTGGCAACTTTAAGATGTGTGGACTTCAACTCCCAAGCAAGGCTGGCTGGGGAATTCTGGGAGTTGAAGTCCACACATCTTAAAGTTGTCAAGACTGAGAAACACTAGTTTAGAGGATTCCTTTGCTGAACAGGCAACTGAACTAGATACAAGGCCCCTTCCAACTCATACATTTTATGGTTCTATTACTCTTGCATAACAATTGCATTGTAAGGATAGAAATACAACTAAAGTGAAGGCAATGTCTGTTGAGAGCACAAGAAGATTCAACAGCATAGAAATCATATAGATAGCTAGATAGCAGATATTTTCTAGAAATATATACATTTAATTTAAATGACTGGCTGTGTTATAAAATAACTCTGTTCCAATTTAATATAATCATTGGATTCAGCAGCAGCTTAGTGTTCAAACTGTCCATGCCTTCAAACTGGAAGCCAAAAATATATGTGGATTTAATATAGCTCTGTTGTACCTGATGGCAATTCTGAAGTCAATGGCAATGAAAATGCAGATTTACTCTTCATTAAAAAATCATACTGAATTAAAATAAGAATTATCCATTTAGGTGGACTTACATTATAAGCGTCAATAATCAGCTGAATCACATTACTGGAGTTTGAAGACAGCATTCCCACTGCAGACTTAGGAATCAAATTCTTCAACTCCTTTACATACAAGGAATGAAAATATTTTAATTACCACACTTGTTACCATTTTAACCAACGTGCACTGAATGCTAGAGATACCATCATTTACTGGTCTCCCTACTATATGATGAAGTTTTCCAAATGCTCTTTCCTGTCTTCTATTTTCTCCATTATCATGGGCAGCCACATTTCTAATAATCAGCATTCCTCTACTTAAGTCTGAGCCTCAATCTCCCTCCCTCTTCCAATTTAGCTTAAAGTCTTACTAAACTTTAGCATCAAGTAATGTATCAAGTATCACATGACTTTTTGCAAAGAAACTTTCCCCTCCCTTTGCGAAATGCAGCTCATCCTTGCCTAACCGTCCCTCACACAAGTGATACACACCATTGTCTAGGAATCCAAATCTTTCTTGACTTGATCATCTTAATCCAGAGCTTTCCAAACTGTGTGTCGCGACACAAAAGTGTGTCGCCACACACAGCGTGGTGTGTCGCCACACCACCCAGAAGCGCCGCCGCGCACGTGCACGGCGGCCAAGCACGCGCGCGCCGCCGCACACGTGCACGGCGGCCATGCACGCGCACGCCGCCGCACGCCCCCCGCGCTGCCGCCGTGCGCGCGGCCGCTGGTGTGTCGCCAGCGGCAGCACTTTGGAAAGCCCTGCCTTAATCAGTTGTGACTTCCAGGTTACTCCATTTCCTTCTCATCCTTCCATCAACATGGAGTGCAATAGCCTACATTCAGCCATGTCTTCCTGTTGGCTGTTTGTATATCCACTGAGAAATGCTTTGTGCTAGTGTAAAGCATAGTTTTGTTTCTCATATGAAACATTCTAATCAGAAATAGAAGAATGGCAGATGCTTGGCATTAGAAGTGGGATTCTTAAATTACTAGAACTCTGGGAAGAACAGGAAAGGTTTCTATCACATCCTGAGAATCCTCCAAAAGATCCTATCATAGAAAAGATGGATGGAAACACTACTTGTCCCCAAGCTCCTTCACTTTCCTACCTAGGGCTTTATACTACCTGGGGCTTTTTACTAGGCATTTAAACAGGGATCTAAGAGTTTCTTTAAGCTATAGAAACGTGTGTCATTTGATCATTACCTTGTACACTGGCTGAAATTCCTCTGTAACTGCAAATATTATCTGAATATTATTGTCACTTAGCTTCTGAACAAGATGAGCAATGGAGGGATAATCCTGAAGAAAGAAATTTAGGTTCATGAGACAATGTATTGAATACATATTTGAGTATAACACACAATGCATTCTCTATACACAATACTTTTTTTAAAAACATATGCAGATAAAAAGTGTTTTTACATAAGAACTATAGTTATTCTCCCATCACCCCAGCATTTTAAAGAACTCCTGTAACATTCAGATTATATAATGTCTGCAAAAATAAAATATATTTCTGATGCTTTTCAAATTGGATTTATCTACCAACTCTGATGAACAGTCAAATCTCCAAAGCAATTTACTAAAGCAGAACATTAATTCACCTCCTAATATAAGCACAAATTCTCATGAATTCAGAGAAAGAATCTCATTACTATAAACCAAAGTGGAGGGAAGAGGAGGGGTCATAATGGTGGTGACCATCACTCTCCACCCATTTTTTTTTAAATGCAGGGGGGAAACAATAGAAGAGCATATATGTAGCTCAGGGTTGAACTGTGGAGTCCTTGGTGCTCTCTGAGCTTGGTTGTTGCTTGCAGACATTTCATTACCCAACTAGGTAACATTATCAGCACGAGTGAGTGTGGGGTTTGCTCCGTTTATCAGGGTGTTGCCTGCTGGAGAGGATGTGTTCTGGTCTTTGTGTTTCCTTCGTAGCTTTTTTATTCTCTCTTTTGAATTCTACCAAACATACTTACATAGTAATGGCTCATTGTGTACATATTATTGTCTAAATGACATTGTCCATCATTTGGTAAAACAATTCCTCCAAGTTTCCCGTCTCCAGCAAAATGGAAGCCAGCATCCGTGGAAAAAACCAATAGTCGAGTGACATTTCTTCTCCATCCAATTTTTGACTGGGAGAGAAAAAGGAATTCGATAGAACATATACAATTAAAAATTCAGCAGCAAAGAAAACAAAGAAAAGAAGGGATCCACATATCCATGTATTGCAGCACATAAGGAAACCTAATGATCCAATCTGTAGACAAGGCGGTATCTTATTTTAAACAATAATTTAAGAAGAAGCGACTGTGCAAGTATTCTGAATTTTTTACTGGATGTGCTGGCCCTCTGAGGCAGCTGTTGCCAGCAGGATTCAGAGAGGCCATGGGATAAGAGAAATGGCTATTAAAACTGGACCTTCTGAACAAAAATACAATTTGTACATTCCACATTTCACTTGACTGAACAAAACAAAAGAAAAAAATTGCTCTTCTAGCAATCTAGCATAGATTTTTATGCTACTTGTCATCCAAAATCACACTCAAACTTTACAATTTTATAATATATTGCAAATATAATGAAATAATAGGCTGTGGACTTGAAAAATCGGTTGCCAGTCTTTATAGGAATAAGACCTGCACAATACTAAGTATGCAAGTCACAACCTGATCTCTAGTCCTTTTTTAACTTACTGAGAATACATATCTAAGTAAATACAAATAAATAAGCTGTGTTCAACTTTTACTTACACTGGATAGAAAAAAACCTTTATCCTTTGTGTGTTTATTCAGAAGTATATCAGAAGTTAGTTTGAATCAACTTAACTAAGCAGCCTTAAACAGTAAGAAGGTGCTTAACTAGTAGATGTATTAGTTTATATAAATAGTTCATGGAAACCTATGCTAATGATGTGGGAATTTCAAACTCATGAAAATGAACTTCACAAGCAACAAGTCATTGTTGTAAAATATGAAAAGAAATATGAAATTTCTTTTTATTTTAAATACAGCAGAACTTCTGGAGGAGATAATCTTCCTTTCATGGGAACAAAGCTGAATATTCTCAAGATTTATTATGGGTGGCATTTATTAAAAAAAAGGATTACGGCCATTCTTAAGAAAGCAGTAAGAGCCTGTGGTTGCTGCTGTAAATCTGGGGGGAGCATGACCCCGGGGGCCACTACACAAAAGATATGCTACCTAACTTACATGCAACGCATACAAGCAGCTTCCTATTTCCATGACAAATACATTTGTATTTCTCTATCCCCCTACTGTATCTGTATTTACTGTATGTTACATTATACTTGCATTTATATATATTCCTGCTACAAGAGTTGCAACAAGCCCATAAAACCATATGAGTAAGTCAACTGGTTTTAATTATTTCATCATTTTTCTACTCTTTTATATTATGGATTATACCTTCTCCGTAAGTTAGAAATTGTCAAGAATATAAATTGTGTTATGGGTTATGAAGGGATAAACGTAAGTAAAATATAAGTTTTTCCCCCCTCAACAATTGTATCCAAGAAGTCACCTTCAAATGCCAATTCATTTAACCTGATTGACAACCATTTTTACATAAGTCAATTATTACAGTAATACTAAAAATATGAGAGGAAAAGGCAGTGCCACTTACACCACAAACAGCAACCTGCATTATTGCATCAAATCCCCCTTCTGGAGAATCCAAATTGCCTGAGATTTGCTGTTCACCTACAAGTGTATTGAACCAGCTTCCATTGCTGGTAAAGTTGAGTACATTCCTGTAGCTAAAGGGGCTTGTACAGTTAAGGTCACCGGTGCACGGATTCCTGAGTTTGGCAGGCGTGGTACTGATATAAGGCATTACCGTTTTTTCAACAAAAGAACCAAAGCCTAAAAGAAAGAAGAAAAAAAAACATCTAAGTATCTTCTAGTTTTGTCGTTTTCAATACAGTCGAAAGCTCTATGTGAAAGCAGGCAAACGGCTGGACAGTTCATGCCCTGAAAGGCTTCTGTCACTGTCAATCCTATAGAAGCATCTTCTAGTCATTGCTCTCCAAAAGACCCCAAGAATTAATACTGTGCAAGTTTCTGGTCTATATGCTTTATCTAAAAAGTAGGGACTGTTAACTAGAAAGAATACCATACTTCATCATACCAGGAATGGGTAAAACCACCTGTGGTTAAGGGAATCAGTATTATTGAACAAAATAAACCTTAATTCTTTATTGAAAGACAGGTTCTGCTAACTTTATATACTTCTATTTCCCTTTGTAGGAATTTTTAAGAGGTTAAATTCAATGCTCAGAACCAAATTCCACATTTATAGAGAATCTACACAGTAATTAGAATGGAACAAGCAGAACATGCTGTGTTGTAATTTGCATCTATTTTTCTCTGGTTTAGGGATTCAGCTAGGAAAACAGTCTCCAGATTCTCACCTTTGTGATGACCAAAGTTAGCTTGACATTCTAGGAATATTTATGTCACCTGTAGTATGCACTTTCCTCCTGATGCAGAATTTCATAGTACCCTAAAACAGGCTTCCTAAATCATGTTTACATTTGCAAACAATTTATATTATATGCTATACCAAGACTGAAAAAAAGAAAAGCATAATCCTATCCATAAGCAAACTCCATACCAATTCGAAAATCTGAAGTTATATTCTTCATTTTACTCATCAGAGAAGTTCCAAGACTTTTGACATTTTCCAAGTCATCTTTCATAGAGTAGGAGAGATCCATAAGGTAATAAAGGTCAATTGGATAATCTTCAGCTCTCTTGAATTTTAATGAAAATGTCTGTGGTTCCCCTAATCACAGGAAAGCAAAGTTAAGCTAAGATTCCAAATGGCAGAAAGCAAGAACACAAATACCTTCATTATGAAAGATATGTATCTAACAATAAGCTTGAAGCAAAAATATTATCTAGTTATTACCGTTTCTAGATATTAGAGTCTTTAGTCAGTCTGAATGTCACTTATTTCAGAAAGTCATTCAGACATGAAGTCATAAATAAAAACTGCTTATTATGAAACTGGAGACTATAATTTGGATTCCCATAGCCTCATATTAGGAGTTGCAAGTAAGTAAAGCTAACTTAGGTATGCAGCGTATCACTGAGAATGCTTTTATTTATTTAATTAATTTTTATCCCACCTTTATTTTTTTTTTATAAATAACTCAAGGCGGCGAACATACCTAATCCTCCTCCTATTTTCCCCACAACAACAACCCTGTGAGGTGAGTTGGGCTGAGTGTGTGTGTGACTGGCCCAAGGTCACCCAGCCAGCTTCCATGCCTAAGGCGGGACTAGAACTCTCAGTCTCCTGGTTTGCCATTGGCTCCTTCCTAGGACTGAGAGACAGCGATTGGCCCAAGGTCACCCAGCCGGCTTCCATGCCTAAGGCGGGACTACAACTCACAGTCTCCTGGTTTCTAGCCCAGGACCTTAACAACTAAACCAGAGCTTTCCAAACTGTGTGTCGCGACACAAAAGTGTGTCGCCACACCACCCGGAAGCGGCGGCGCGTGTGTGCATGGAGGCCGCGGCGCGGCTTCCGCGTTTTAGTGGAGGCTGGTGCCGCCGCGCCATACACACACGCGCCGCCGCACGCCCCCCGCGCCACCACCGTGCACGCGCGTGCCACCGCACGCCCCCGCCGCGCACGTGCGCCCCCCACGCCACCGCCATGCGCGCGCCGCCGCCATGTGCGCGCGCCGCCGCCGCCGCCGGTGTGTCGCCAGTGGCGGCACTTTGGAAAGCCCTGCACTAGACCAAACTGGCTCTCTATATATAAACAAGTAACATCTATTGACCCATTTCCTTCCTTAGCAATTAGCTCTACTGCAAAATTCTACTGAGAACTCTCTCTTTATGTTTTTTAAAACTATTTTTGGATGTTTCTTTCACTTTTCTACCCTCAAAAAGGTGCTAAAGGCAGCTAACAAAAAATAAATAAAACCAAACATTAAAACACAGAATGATGCTTAGTTAACATGAATAAAACCTATCAAAATCATTAAAATGATTTTTAAAATTTTAAACAGATTTTAAACCTTAAAAAAAATCGATGTAATGAAACGTGGAGGTCAAATACAATTTCCAAGGAAGACCATTCTATGATTTGGATAAAAAACTGAAATAAATAAATATAATAAATAAATAAATAACTGAAATGTTATTTTATTCTGTAAGTAACATTCCATTTGTGGGGGGTCTGCTCATGCTGGCTGTGATAAATTTACGGAAATGATACAAAGAATTCTTACTTGATTGTATACATTTTGACTGAACAATGGTGGAGAAGCATAGCAGCCCGGAACCACCACCCTTTACAGACCATAAAGCACATTCCGCATTGACCTGTGAGGAGGAGCCCCCCGCTGCAGGTACCGGAACACAGCGGGAGCCCACGGCTCTGCTGGCAAAATCTTTTTTGGCTCTAAAGCCAGACCAACATTACATCTGCTACAGTAGCAGCAGTGGAAAGCAAATAATTTATGTTTCAGACTTTATTAGATCACCTCCTCTTCCTTCTATTCCCTTGGCCCTCGGAAACTACTACCGTATCTATTAACTGGAGGCATATATATGTTTCCTTTAA
This sequence comes from Charina bottae, assembly GCA_023362775.1. Taxonomy (NCBI): domain Eukaryota; kingdom Metazoa; phylum Chordata; class Lepidosauria; order Squamata; family Charinaidae; genus Charina; species Charina bottae. Next base: position 52,153,138 of record JALMGJ010000007.1, read on the forward strand.
GCAATTCCAGAGCCCAGGAAAAAAACAGTTAAACATTTTCAGACCTTTTCCGTCTCAAATTAGTATTTAGATTTTTGCATTTATTTCAAAATTGTTCATGGAAAGCAAATGCTCTAGAAATTACATTATGCCTTGTTTCATGAAGGGTGGTTATTTAAATTAGTAAGTTATTTCTTGAATAAGTATAAATGAAAGGTTCGTGAATAAATGAGTATTAAAAGATATGTGAGATACTTTTTGACTACTGCTTAAAGCCTTAGGGAATAAAGCGGTGATAAAAAGTCTGAAACAACAAAAACCATCAAGTTCCGCAGGGGAAAATTCTTAATGAACCCAAATTGAGAAACTGACCAGCACTAACCTAGGTTCATTATGTACAGTATATTATGGATCTGTCCCAATCTCCTCACTTTGAAAACAAACTTTCACAAATATTTTTACCTTTCCGCAGCTTTAACAACACTTGCTGTGGTTGAATCTGGGTAATATCTTCTGGTCTGAGACTCTCAGCAGTCCCTTTGACACGATTTGTGACTTCTTTGTTTTTTAGCAATATATGAGTGCCTCTGGGATTTTCAATTTCTTCTGGAGGGCAGCCTTTATTTTTTAAACCTTCCAAGTCATCACATCGTGCCGCAGTAGATTCTCCCTCTTGTAAAAACGTCTAACAAACATGAACAAGATTAGTACAAAATTACTTGTGGTACGTTTGTATTTAGCTATAATACAATCTTGTTTCCAAGAACCCAAGATGCCGTAACATTTTTCACTTTTAAAAGCCAAATGTGAGTTAAGCTTTTAAAATGCATATTGTTACTTTGATACAGTCATTGCTAATTTAATGAGATCTCCCTCAGCTTTGGATAATTGTTCGACTATATCATACATTTTCTGTTTAATAGTCTTAGGTGCTTTGAGGACAGTTGCTTAAAAAATAGTATGAAAGCAAGTAACAAAAATGCAACATGTAATTGAAAAGAGGCACAATAAATTAATGATGGCAGTAAAGTTATGCCTGCAGGCAAGAAGCCACACTATCAAAGGGGAGGGACTTCAGGCTATGCGAAGTGGGCAGCAAAGGATGATTTCATGCTCCTAAGGGAAGGGCACATGGAGGAGAAACACTGAAGCGTAAGCCAGCCGGGCCTGTGCCAGGAATGTGCTTCCCTCCAGCACTAAGAGAATGTGGCCAGAACTAGACCACACAGACAAGACAACCAGAAACCACAGCTACTAGTGACCAGATGTGATGGTTCATGGGCAACGTTTTGGCCCAATACTCAAGGTGTTGGCCATGACGCTGAATCATACAAGAGCAAATGTATGCAACTGTAAACAATAAAAAGTAGTTTTGTCCAGCATCCCATAATGTGAAACTATGATCTCTTCTAAGAGAATGGGGAAGTACATGGAATCTTTTGATGTAGAACCCTGCCTCTACAACAGTGTTTCTCAACCTTGACAACTTTAAGATGCGTGGACTTTGACTCCCAGAATTCCCCAGCCAGCATGGTTGGCTGGGGAATTCTGGGAGTTGGAAGTCCATGCATCTTACAGTTGCCAAGGCTGAGAAACACTGCTCTACAAGGACAAAAGTGTGCTGCTTTTCCCTGTGAAAGAAATAAAATGAAATTCATGACTTTAAAATCTTGCAATCAAGTCACACTGTTAAATTAGATTTCACTAAGAATCAAACCACAGTCTAATCCAGCTGTTCTCAATTTTGGCTAGACTGCATCTTTCTGGAGTTCCAGGCACAGAGATGTTTCTCATTACCTGCTTCTGATTCTTTTCAACCTGAGATGAAAAGAGACTGAATCTAAGACCTTCTACATACAAAGCGTAACTTCTTCCAACAAGGAGTGCTTCTTTACTAACATTTCTGGTCTTATTCTCCTCTCCTCCCTACATACAAACTAGCAGAAAGCAACTACACGAAGTAGTTTTCCAAGAGCAGAATGGAACAGCATGTTATATTTGATTTAGAGAGTTAAGCTCAAAAATCAGTAATTGACTTCTGCAATTCGAAAGCATGCAAATGCAAGTAGATTAATAGGTACCACTTCGGTGGGTAGGTAACAGCGTTCCGCGCGTGTCATGCGGCCACATGACCGTGGAAGCATCTTCGGGCAACGCTGGCTCTTCGGCTAACAAACGGAGATGAGCACCGGCCCCCAGAGTCGGACACGACTGCACAAATGTGCGGGGGGAACCTTTACCTTTTTATGTTCACCACTGACCCATAGGAGGCGCTATACCACCAGTTTCATTCATTCTCATTCTCTCTCTCATAATTATTGAATTTAAAAAAATAAAAAACAATACAAATTAATGGCTGTTGTGGGTCTTCCGGGCTGTGTGGCCGTGTTCTGGAAGTTGTGGTTCCTAACGTTTCGCCAGCATCTGTGGCCAGCATCTTCAGAGGGCAGGAGCACAGATAGAAGCAAAATCTCTGTGCTTCTATCTGTGCTCCTGCCCTCTGAAGATGCTGGCCACAGATGCTGGCGAAACGTTAGGAACCACAACTTCCAGAACACGGCCACACAGCCCGGAAGACCCACAACAGCCATTGAACTCCGGCCGTGAAAGCCTTCGACAATACATCAATACAAATTAAACTCAGAAAGGAAAAGAGAAATAAAGAAAGAGATAATAGAAAGTGCAAGAAAAAAGAAAAAATAAGAAAAAGAGAAAAGAAATATTTAAAATATTTTAAAAATATTCAAACCGCCCAGAGTCCCCTTGTGGGGGGAGATGGGCGGTGATATAAATTGAACAATAAATAAATAAAAATAAAGAAGTGACTTCCAATCTTCATTAGAAAAAGTACAAACTTAGTAATTCTTCACCCCCTGTAAGGTTACATACAAGTATCTCTTCTTCCCATAACCCATCCCTTATCCATATGCAAATCCATAAATCATTAACATTTTAGTCCTGGTGTCAGCACAGAGTCCATAAGGATTCCCAGAATTTTATAGAAATACAGTATGTCTTAGTTTAACTTTGGTCAAACAAACCAACTTTGTACTCCTTCCTTTTGCTTCTAGCTATCCGGATCTTTAATTAATTGTGATGATGTTGTAGGATTTGATCTCTCTTCAGTTTTTATTTTTCCCATCTCAAAGGCTTCTTCAAGGCTTTAGCAAACCTCTTTTGTAAATCCAGTAAGTAGTCATTGTCCAGGTCTTGTCCATTATCCTGGCTTTTCATTTGTGTTTCCACTTTGTCATCTCTGTTTTATAATCCACATTTTTTTTTATTTCCCAGTACTTCAACAATTTCTTTATATTCTAATATTTCTGCATCAGATGAAGTTTGTTTCAGCTCCTTGTCGTGTAGATCTCCCAAGGTACTCTCTTTCACATCTGTCATTTCTTCTTTAAAATTGATAGGAGCACGCTTCTATACAGATGTTACTATATTAAGTATGTCTGTAGCTTGAATCATGTCAACTGGATTTCTATTTTCTCAGTGGAAACGTTTTGCTCCTTATCCAAGGAGCTTCTTCAGTCTGAGCAAAGTTAGTAAGGGAATCCTAAATATGTTTCTAGGTAGCTGTCTCTAGGTAGCTGTGTGTCACACAGCTACCTAGAAACATATTTAGGATTCCCTTACCAACTTTGCTCAGACTGAAGAAGCTCCTTGGATAAGGAGCGAAACGTTTCCAATGAGAAAATAGAAATCCAGTTGACATGATTCAAGCTACAGACAATTCCACCTGGATGACTGAGAACCTTCATAGACATACATACATACATACATACATACATACACACACACACACACACACACACACACACAGAGCCAGGGAGGCAGGAAACATTGCAGGTTATGTCTGTGAAATAGACCAGCTCATACATACTTATCTTCTAGGTTTATATAAAAAATAGTGGAAAATCTCCAATAGATAAATTTATAATTTGAGAAGTACTATATGAGCCAGCCATACATATTTGCAGAGCTATGGGGAAAAAATTCCATGTGGAAAAACAGTTCAATCAAATTAAACTCTATATACAGTTATCACTTGAGGTATAGAAATACAAAGCTGGGCTGTACCATTTCAGATAATAAGTCAGGGTTCACATGACAGATTGTTCCGCCAAACAAAAAGCAAGGGGCCTGAGATGCAGCCTGAGATATACAGCACACAAAACTTTACCCAATCGGGGAAATTAGGCCTACAAGCGAAGAATCAGAACGTAGGACATTTCAAATTCAAATTATATATTAAATGAGTGTAAAAGCCTCGGTATCCTTGTCCACCTGCATTCTCTGCATCTAAAGCCGCTGCCCTTCTAATGTGACAAGGAGACTATAATTAAATCCAGACAGTGTGACTCCAGAGAAGCATGGTTTTTAAATAATTATGAGGCAGCACTATGACATAGGGGAGGCAGAGAAGGCCTATACCATTGCCAAATGAAAAGGACAAAGCCAAAGGAGAATGCTTAAACAGTATATTCTTCACCCTATCAACTCAAGTCCTGTTTTTTAAAAATAGAATTCTCCCCAGTTATGAACAGTAACTAATGGATGGTAAAAAAAAAAAAAGTCAGGAAAGTTTTTCTCTTTGAAAATCTGCCTAGGTCTCTACTACTCTGTCTCTCTGTGAAAATTTAAGAAAACTGAGTAGCTAAAAACAGATCTCTTTACAACAGATACAGGATGCGCCATTTGTACAAGCTAAAAAGCTTCCCTCTCTCGAACCAAACCAAGTGGAATCACTTCCCTGCCACCTGAATGCACAAAGCACAAGGCAAGAAACTCCTCTGCCTTCGGATGGACAAGGGTTCAGTTGGTTCTTGTCAAACCAGGACAGACACATCTCACTTCAAATTCTCTGACATGCAGTTGGTGAATGAAAGGAAGGAAAAGACTGGGACATAAAGGTCTGAGGGAAAAAAAGCCCTTTCTCTTTCCATGTGCTTTCCAGCTTGAGGGGAGAGACTGATCCTTCTTCCATTATGGCTAGGTCATAGGAAGCAAAATGCTATGGTGCCAGGAGAAGACTCTTCTCTAACACTATGACTTTAGATTCCCTGACACTGTGAAAAGTGAAACTTTCTTTCCCTGCCTGTCAACTGCTCTGGAAAGTTAGGACTGTTTATTCATCTAATATTGGGAAGGAAGGAGTCATCCATAACTGCCATTACTTCTTAGCATATGGCAGCCCAGCGCAAGCCTCCTCTATGGCCAGATTAGGACAATTCCACAAAGATTTTGAGCAGAAAATTGTTGTTCTTATCCGCCTCCTGTCTCCTAGACTTCAGAACCCTGTGTTATCTTCAGATAGCCACAGCCAGGGATAGGCTGTCAAAGTACTCTCAAGGGGCACTCCAGTCACAGATGACTGCGGGAAGGGAGATGAGAAAAGGTTTTACTTGATGGCCCAGAAAAACAAAGGCATACTGTTTCTCTTGCTTCCACTTCCCCACTGTTCATCTGGAACGAAGTTGCTTGGAAAAGACAAGAGTGATTAATGCTGCCAAACAACAATCTCTGAGTCTCAGGTCTTTCTCAAGGCACTCTCCCAATATCTCTTACATGGGATTGAATTGCACTCCGTGGGGCACCTGCTCTTCTCTTGCTAGCAGGCTGCTGTGAGCAGATCCTTCTTTGGTTCTCCTCTCTATGTTATCTCACCAGCCTATAGGATTGCAATCTTAACTTTTATCATGCTATTTTTTTTATTAACAAGGGGCCCTGATAACCCATTTTAACAAGAGGCTCCTCTAACCCATCTCCAGAACAACCCTAGATTACATCTAGTTATCAATTATTTTTATACACACACACACCACTTCTGAGCGTTGCAAAATGTCGCACCCCCCATGGTCACATGATCACATTTTGGGCGCTTGGCAACCGGCTTGCACTTACAACTGGTTACAGCGTCCCGAGGTCATGTTTTGCAACGTTCTTTGCCGTTTCCCAGCAAAAAATGCCCATTGGGGAAGCTGGATTCGCTTAATGACCACTATAAAAATGGTCGTAAAATTGGGTCCAGTCACATGGTGACTTGACTTGTGACTGCAACGACTTACTATGGAAATTCCAGTCCAAATTATGAAGCCGAGGACTACCTGTATATCAAAAATGTACCATGTAAATTCACAAGAATAATATATAATTTGAATTAATTATACATTTATAATTTATGTAAAATATACATAAATACTGTCTTGAAATAGTTAAAAATACTTACTATATTTTTGCACCATCCACAACTTGGCCCAGCTTGTATACAATCAGCACATGATTTTGCATTAGCATTTATACAAATGCTCCCACCTATAAGAAACGTATGATCAGATTTTTTAAAAATGCAATCAAAGAGCTAATTTAAGTTGTAATTAGTACATGTCTTTCTATACATTCAGTTGATAATTTAAACTATTTACTATATAGGGTTATTAATGCTACTGCAAAAGTCACGTATTTCTTATATGGAAGGCAGCTCCATTTAGAGCAGAGCTTTCCAAACTGTGTGTCGGGACACGTTAGTGTGTCGGCTGCAGTGTCTGGGTGTGTCGCAGCTGCTGCTGCCTCCCAGCCCTGCCAGGATTCCGCGCGGGTCATAGTGCCTGCCTTGTGCCTGGCTGCCTCCAAACCTGCTGTGATTCAGAGCAGGTCCTAGTGCCTGCCTTGTGCCCTGCTGTAAGAGTGTGTCGCGAAATGATGCATGTCTAAAAAGTGTGTCACCAACATGAAAAGTTTGGAAAGTTCTGATTTAGAGAAAACATGTAAATATTTGTATATGTAACTGACTGCAATATGACATTTATTTAGCTTCATGCACAGTGGAACTCAACGTGCAGCAGAATAAATTCAGGTTCAATCTTTTACTTGTAAATAGTCAAACCAGATAGGAAGTTTTATGGCTGCACTTCCTTGTGTTTTATTATGTGTCCAGAAGGTTAAAAGTATAATAGTTTACCTTGCTGGAAGAATGGAAGGTGCACAGAATTTTGTATGAGTCCCATGTGACAGAACAGTTCCAAGGTTTCTTAAAGAATTTAAAATCCTCCAGATGGCCTAGAGCATTATTTAGAAGATACAGCTCAGTCCCTTTGCAAGAAAGAAATCAATGCTGATTTCTTTCTCCCATATCAACAGAGCCATAATTCCAGCTGTTAAATGAAGAATGCAGTGCTTTCCAGATGAATTCAGAATGGATGTAATCCTTAGAACAGAGATTTCCAAACTGTGTGTCGCGACACAAAAGTGTGTTGCCACACAGTCTGGTGTGTCGCCACACAACCCGGAAGCGCTGATCATCATCAGCGCTTCCGGGTTTTCCCGCGGCGACACACCAACGGCGGCGTGCAAAATCTGAAAGCGGCAGCAGCGCTTCCGGGTTTTTGCGCACTGCCGCAACGGTGGCACTTCCGGGTTTTCCTGCGGCGTTGCTGCGGGAAAACTTTGAAAAACCCTGCCTTAGAAGTTGTACATATTAAGATTTTGAAATTATTCCACTTACCTTGTTGGGCAAATCCATAAATTATGAGGCAATTTAATAATCCAACTGAGAGAAGAAAATTGAAATGTGTCTGTTGAATAAAATGGAAACAATTAAATTAGCTGTTTAAGTCCACACCTTTCATAAATGTGTTTCAGACAATATTATGCATACAGTACACAATTTTGACAACTGCACTGCAAAAATCACATATTTCTATATTTTTAAAGAAAAACCTTAGATTAATGGAGCACTAATTAGCTAGGTGCCAAATAACCATTTTTTCCTAAGAATTTTCTGAAAGGTTACATCTGTGTATCATAAATGGGCATCAGGAGCGAGGAATGGTATCATGTGTGGACACAAATGCTTATTATTTTTTTAACTCTGCATGCTTCATTACTGTTTTGAATTTTCTTTAGTTTGTAAAACTGTAAGAAGTAGAACTGGCATTTTTTTTCTCTATTCCAAGCAACTGTCAGGGAAAGGAAAAACTTCAGAACCATTTATAGATTACGAAGGAAAGGTTTCCCCCCACAAAAGAGGCTTCAAGGATAGACTTCCTCCTCCGACCATAGAAAACAATTTTATGGCTACTCCTAAGTAAAGAGAAAGCAGAGGTGGGCTCTCCAAAGTGCATTATGCTTGGAAATGGGGATGGACTGCAAAAACTCCCCCATGATTCTCTCTTTCACCAAGACAAAAGCTGAGCCATCAATTTACAATCCATCAGTGACATGGATCCAATCTTCTTTTCTAACAACTAGCAGTATTAATCCCCCCAATCAAGACATTTAACCAACATGTTTTCAGGATCATACTCCATGCATTTGATGAAGTGGACTGTGATTCACAAAAACTCATGCAATTACAAATTTAAATTGCCACCAGACTGTGACACTGCACACCAACACGTAAAGGGTGAGGCTTGTGACATGACATCATGACACGTTTTTCATTTTGATGAAACCTCTAGCTGCTATGAATGCCATGCTCCTCTGTTGACTAGAAAAAACATTTTTAATATAGCTGCAGATGTTAATATTCTTCAACATTACTTTGTCACCAACTTGGATCATTTAGCTTAAAAACTTCTTAGCTTATCTCCTCCACCAATGAATTCTCACTCCCATACTCCAGGAAACAAGTTACAGCACTAGGAAAAAAATATTTTTGCAATTTCTAGTGAAAAGCATACTGTATTGTCTTAAACCACAGCTTTCCAAACTGTGTGTTGCGACACTTTAGTGTGTCCCAACACAGTCTGGTGTGTCGCCACACAACCCGGAAGCAGCAGTGGGGGCGTGCACGGCGGCAGCGGCGCACCATCAGCGCTTCCGCGTTTTAGCAGAGGCCGCCGCCGCCGCGTACGCCCCCGCCGCCGTTGGCGTGTCGCCAACGGCAGCACTTTGGGAAGCACTGTCTTAAACTCTGAGCATGTACCATAAATGTTTTCTTCCTACAGCTCCTCCCCAAAAATATATTCAAATGTATATAATTTTAAACCTCATATTTAGCTACTTTAATTTTAGAACATGTTTTTATATGCTACTGTAGGTCTTAAACACAGCATTGATTCTAGAATGTACCTTAGTGCTTATAAAACTTGGATGTGCTTTTTGGATGTGCTAAGGACCACTGCACTAGAATGAAAGTTACATTCTAACTGGAGAGAGAGAAAAGGACTTACAATATGCACCTTCATTTGTGGCAGAGAAGGATCCTATAATAAGCTGCTACTGACATCAGCCAGGCCATACAGAAGCCAATTTAGCTGGAATATTGTTTGACTCTGTTCTAACAGAAGCATAATGTATTCATTAAAAAACAAGGTAAGGTCTTTGGAGTCCTTGTGGAGTGAGGGGACAGAAATCAACAGAAAACAAAATAAGTAAGTAAATGAGAAAAACACACTGTTTATCAAAACAGACATAGCGCAATTTCTCTCTCTTCAGGAGAAGGAAGTTTGTCATTTCCTTTAGCATTATGACTTTTTAAATAGTTCACCTAAGAATGAAAACAGTTGCAGATAAAAACTGGATATAAAAAATATTTAAAAACACTTGGCAACCTTTAATTATTGATCAGCTCTCAACTGCAGAATAGTGCAGTTTTATTTTGAAAACAAAAGTTACTACAGCTATTATATTGAAGCTCTGAATACAAAAAAATCCATCTATAACCACATGAAGTAACACCTCAAAAGCTCTTCCCTGCCTGCATTCAAAAGACTGACATAAAAATGCATCAAATCAGTGGCTGAGTTTTGAGACAAAGAAAGGCCAAGACACGACTATAATTCCATGGAACATACAATGCCATAGAATTTGCATATACAACTACTGTATGCCGTTTTCAGCGCAATGGACTAATGCACGTATCCTTTTGCAATTTATGTATGCAGCTTTTTACATACGACAGAAACCTAAAATGGCTTCAAACTTAAACTGTAAAAACATGCACAGCGTCCACTCTTGAATACATTTTAAGGCAGATTCAGGCAAAATGGAACAGGTGCAAAGAAGGCAGTGATTGGAAACTAAGTCTCATTGGGAAAGAATGAAGGAATTGATTGAAGGGCATATAAGAGCAACCTTTATATACCTGAAAGGGTGCCAAAATAAATGCCATGATCTGAAATGCCTCTGTCACAATGGCCTGTCCCCCCGATTTCAGAAGCTGATTAAGTTTGAGAAATATTTTGTTTTTTTATAAATATAATAAAAACAAACTATGATCTTCGGCCCCCCTTTACCCAAATATTTAAAGAAAAAAATAAATGTACCTCTGACATTATTTATTTATTTAATGTTTACCCTACCTTTCCTCTATGAGCTCAAGGCAACATGAGTAGCACTCTGAGGAAAGTAGAGCTGAGTCACTGAGTGAGTTTCTATGGCTGAGGATGTGCTTAAACCTGGGTCGTCCCCCCCCCCCCCCATGGGTAAGTTTTTCTTACTAATTTCTTTCCTATATACCAGAGCTTTCCAAACTTTTCATGTTGGTGACACATTTTTTAGACATGCATCATTTCACGACACACTCTTACAGAAGGGCATCATTTCGCGACACACTCTTACAGCAGGGCACAAGGCAGGCACTAGGACCTGCGCGGAATCCTGGCAGGGCTCGGAGGCAGCACCAGCCGCGACACATCCAGACACTGCAGCCGACACACTAAGGTGTCCCGACACACAGTTTGGAAAGCTCTGCTATACACACTCAGCACAGAAATTATATCTTGTTTAAAGAAAGAAAAAACCCATGAAGTTAAACTTTGTAAGAGAATAAAATAGATTATTCTGAAAAAAAATACCCGTTTTCAGTGGACATGAGCATATTTCATTTAGTACTAAAGCCAGCATACCTCTCCAATTATGGCACCATATACAAAGCATTTATGTAAAAACTGATATTATCATAAGACTAGCATATCCCGCAAAAGCAGCAAATTCCATTCAATGTCCACGTTTGGTAACTGAAGATTCTAGGTTAGATTTATTCTTGACAAAATTCTCCTATAGGTGATGTTTCTAATGAATATTAAGGAAGCACAGGAAGCTGCCTTTTCTTGGGTCAGAATTTTGACCTATCTAGCCCACTACTGGAACACGGATTACTTCTCTGCTCTTCAAGTTATGCATCTACAGCGTCTACTAATTTTAAAAGTTGACGGCAGAAGACACATTCAGGCAGGATTTTTTCCAGTCCCACCTGCCCATATTACAAATTTAAGATTGAACGTCCTGAATGCAAAATACACACGTTTATCACTGAAACAAGTCCTCTCCTCTAAACAACGGGATCCTACTGTCAACGTGATTTACCAGTGAGCACTGGACTTCCACTTAGAAATAAAATATGTTCAAAGAAGAATTTACTCTGTTTAAACTTTAATGAACCAGTCATAATCAGAAGCCACATTTTAATCCTTCTATGTTCCCAGAAATGGAAGAACAAATCACAGTTACAGGTTCAGGTGTCACAGAGACTGTATTTGTTCAGACATTTTTGCTTTTAATTTATTGTGTGGGGTAAAAAGTGGGGGATGGGAGTGCATGAGTCCAAGACCCAACAGTACTAATTACAAAGCAAGAAACTATTGTCTATAGAGCTGACTACTCATTTTTTATGATACATAAGTCTGCTTACTCATTTCCTTAGGATAATTTATTTTGTGACACCCTAATGAGTAATCTGCTTTATCATTATTTGATTCTTATACTGTTGTTTGGTGCCCAAGGCAGGAAATCTTCCTGGTTAACTACAGTTCTTCCATTTGGTCCTGTTAATTAGATTTCAAGTTTTAATCATGGTCCAGAGAAGCGAAGGGACCGAGGTAAGGTTATCCAAAATGCAGTATATCATTATACATTTCATGTGATTTATATCAGCTGTAACATAAAAAAAACACAAGAAAAGACTAAGATGTCCCTTTATGTGAGTGCAATACAATTTATAACATAATAATTAACAAGGCAAATGGAAGCCTGAGACCCATCACAATGTTACTCTTCAACTTACGAAGAGGCCTTGGGTAGCTTTATTTAACCACCTACAATGTCTGGATAGATTAATTTTAAAGGCCTTCGGTAGAAGACACATTCAAGAAAGTCACTGCCAAAAAAATATCTCTATTTCAACAACCCTGTTTTGCCTTACATTTGTGTATGCTCACAAAACTGCTTAGCAGGAGTTGAAAAGATGTATAACATTTAAGCCTTCTACAGTAATGAGAAAAATCAAAGTACAGAGGTAGACAAGATAAGTTAAAAACAGTTCTATCACACACACTGTATTTGCCCAATAGGAAAATGAAGTTTCCCCCCCTAATAATTACCTCTGAATTAAAGGATCTTATATTCAATAATGAATCCAACTGTGACAAAGAAGGGAGGGACGAATGGAAAGCAAGAAGATTGACTTCCCCCACCCCCATCCCCATCCCTGAGCCAGTTTGGTGTAGTGGTTAAGGCAGAGCTTTCCAAACTGTGTGTCGGGACACGTTAGTGTGTTGGCTGCAGTGTCTGGGTGTGTCGCGGCTGCTGCTGCCTCCGAGCCCTGCCAGGATTCCACACAGGTCCTAGTGCCTGCCTTGTGCCCTGCTGTAAGAGTGTGTCGCGAAATGATGCATGTCTAAAAAGTGTGTCACCAACATGAAAAGTTTGGAAAGCTCTGGGTTAAGGCATCAGTCTAGAAACCAGGAGACGGTGAGCTCTACTCCTGCCTTATACTTATACTCCTGCATAAAGCCAGCTGGGTGGCTTTGAGCCAGTCACTTTCTCTCAGCCCTAGGTAGGAGGCAATGGCAAACCACTTCTGAAAAACCTTGCTGAGAAAACTGCAGGGACTTGTCCAGGCAGTATCCGAGAATTGGACACGATTGAACGGACTGGGAAAAAAAAGATTCATGCTTCCCCCCACATGCAAGAACTCCCCATTTTGCTTCTGATTCAGACTTCCAGTACTGGGGAAGCAAGGACCAGAGATGTTTGCAAGACTGGATCTTTTCCTGACGGGGCAGACTTTGCCTTCACCTTCAGTCAGCCATCCTATGCATTAGCCCCTAGCACAGAGCTTTCCAAACTTTTCATGTTGGTGACACACTTTTTAGACATGCATCATTTTGCGACACACTCTTACAGCAGGGCACAAGGTAGGCACTAGGACCTGGGTGGAATCCTGGCAGGGCTCGGAGGCGGCAGCAGCCACAACACACCCAGACACTGCAGGCGACGTGTCCCGACACACAGTTTGGAAAGCTCTGCCCTAGCACATCCTCCTAAGGACTATAGGATCAGGGTCTTAGAGACGTTTATCACCTGTCTTTCAATATTATCAAGGCAGAACAACAGAAGCATCAATAAAGCTATCCAACCATATAAGATAAAGGCCCAAATTAACACAGTGAGCTTTATGTCACTGTAGGACATGAATCAAGTAAAACAACTCTCTTGTGCCTGAAAGGGACAATAGTTCTGGAGCGCAACGCTTTCCAGACTGGGTTGATTTTATTTATTTATTTATTTTTCCAACTTATATCACCGCCCATCTCCCCCCACAAAGGGGACTCTGGGCGGTTTACAATCAAGTTAGTGATTAAAAGCATATAAAATGCATTATACAATATATCAATCATAAATTAAATATTAAATATATAAAATCCAAGAGGCTGTGATGTTACATTGCGAGAACTCTACGGCGCAAGCCATCCCCAAGAAGAGCTATTACTCTTCCCATCCCAAGCGAGGTGGCAGAGCCAGGTCTTCAATTGCTTCAATTGCTTCAATTCAACGGTCCCTCAGGTAACCTGGTCACATGCCATGTAGGGCTTTAAAGGTAACAACCAACACCTTGAATTGGACCAGGAAGCAAACTGGCAACCAGTGCAGCTCACGCAGCAGAGGTGTCACATGTGCAGATCTTGGGGCACCCATAACTGCGCGCGCAGCCGCATTCTGGACCAGTTGAAGCTTCCGGATACTCTTCAAGGGTAGCCCCATGTAGAGTGCATTGCAATAGTCTATATGATTAGATTATATATAGATTTTCAAGTAAAACCTGGTGCTACTAAAGTTCACAAAATAGCACACAATCTTCCAAGTACTTCCCATCAAGCAAGATGGTAAACAAAGCAAAACAAACATGGAGGAGGAAGGAATAACAAATGGAATTGGCATTTTGATGAAATGCAGGGGACATTCATGCTGGGCTGTCAGAGATATATATATCCTGTGGCTCTTAGGGCCCCCACCAAATTATAATATTTGATGTGACAGAAGGAAGAAATTACTAAACATGTGGGAGTAATCATTAACAATATGTAATTAATTCAAATTAATTAAGCTGAAAATGAAATTAAATCAAATTTACCTTTTTTACTAGCCCACCCTTTCTCCCATTAGTATGACCTACTTCTTGGATTATGGCCCATACCACGCCAAGAGAAGCTTCAGTCCCCAAAACACTGTGTAATCTAACTGTTTACTCTAATAAGCTACTTTTAAGCCATTCTTTTGCTGAGGTGAATAATGGTGGATCTTCTGTTTTTTACAAACAGAGTCCAGTTGTTAGAATTCTCTGTCTTTAGGTAAAACACAGATCTTTAATAAATTGAAAACCAAAGTACAATAGAAGGAATTGGATAGTTCTTGCATTAACAGAGCCAAATATATTTTGAATTGATGTCCAAGATAAAACCAATTTAAGCCAAATTAGGCAACCAAGTGTGCCTTCCACTGCACTGTTATTAGAACAACAGTGGCAATCAACGCCAAAGTGACATTTCCGATATTACTTCAAAATAAACAGCAGTGCAGCATTTAAAGGCTGGTTTGGATAGAGGAAAATCTTGCTTAGTTATGAGTCAATGCCTACTTCAAGGGGCGGAGGGGAGGGTTCTATGCTCAAAAATTTTCTAAGTGCTTTAATCAAGGTAATTTAATGTGTCAGAAAAGTATGAAATCACACAGAAAATTATTAAGAATGGAAGTGCAATGTTAAACATTCCCCAGAGACTGAAAGGGAAAGAGGAGAGAGTAGGAAGTTCCTATAAGGGGATGTTAATATACAGTACAAATATAAATATATTGCTGCAAGCTGCAAGTGCTGTAATTGTATCAGACTGAAAGCATGCGTAAGAACAAATGAAAAAACATCACGACCAAAAATATTAGGGGAATGTAACCCAGTATCTTCAGGAAACAGAATGTACAAAGATATCCTGTGAGTTCAGCTGTAGGTAAATATAGCTGGAAGAAAACTATACTGGTTATAACCTCTGCTGAATCTATTTATTCTGAAGTAACATTTTATAAAAATACTAGGGGTGGCTTTAGGATCAGGAAGTTGCAAACGGTCAAGCCCTCGAGCCCTTTCCACGCACGCTTACTCAGCTGCGTTCGCGAGCTTATTCCCAGGCAAGCAGGCCCTCGACCATCATTACACCCCAAGATCAAAGCCTATAAACAAGGATCGGCAACTCACAGAAGTATCGTGTAAATCCTTACGTGTAACGACTAGCATTTTCAACCCCGCTAGGTCAGCGCGGGTCGCTTTCGGGGTCGGTTTGAGGCTTTAGCTTCCCCCAAGACCCGAAAACAATTCACGGGGGGCGGCGGGGAGAGGGGGAATCAACGCCCCCCGCGCCAGAACAAAAGGCTTCGGGAGGCGGCGAAGGGCTTTCATTACTTCCCGTCCCGGTTGGGATTTCGCTCCAGGACCTCAGGAACCTCTCCCTTCCTTCACCAGCAGCCCCCTCCCTCCCCCCCGGCCACACCAAAGACTGAGTCCGGGGGGGCTCCGAAAAGGGACCCCGGGCGCTCCTTCGGAAAAGGGGAGAAAGACGGGGGGGTCCCGTACCTTCTTCTCTCGCACCCCCGGCCCACCCAGACGAACAAAGACGGGGGGGGGAGGGAGGGAGAGGCCCAAATTCAGGACTGCTTTGCCCGCCGCTTCCCCTGCACGAACTCGCGGCCCTACCGGTGCCATGGCTGGTCTCGCCTCTGGTGCGTCTGGCCCTGAGAAGAGCCTGGCTGGCTGGCGGCGCGGCGAAACCCCCTCCCTCGCTCTCGTCAACTGGGCCTGGTCTCTCCGGGACGACGTCCGGCGCCTCCTTCACGCCACCGCGCCTTCCCTCGTGTGGCAGGCCCGGGAAAGGGGACGGCCAGGCCCGCCAGCGCCGCTGCTGCTCCCTCTTCGCCTCCGGAAGCGCATTCCTCGCTGCTGCCGTCAAGCGGGGCGGAGCGTGGAAGGCATTGAGCCCTCGGGCAGGTCGGAGCACGGCGGGGTTTCCCCGCCCGCCCCGGAGCTGCCGGGATCCTCCAGCCGGGCCCTCTCGAGGGAAGCGAGGCCCGTTGCCGCGCCGCGCCCGGGGTGGAGGATCCGACGCGCAACATTGTGGATTTCTTCGTCCGGAACCGAATCTTGGAGTTTAGGGCGCGGGTTGCCGCTCCCAGGCGGAGAGGATCGTCGTGTGAAGTCTGGGATTAATGGAACCCGATGGGGCTTCCTGATTAGGACCCAAGCTTGTAAATTCAAGCTGCTCTTCCCATTGCGCCGCGAACTTTTGCGCGAGAGAATTTGTCTGGAAAGGGGCGCGCCGCAAGCCGTGATTCTCTGAGGCTCTGCTCCGCTAAGCAGTGATTTGTTTAACTAGGATCGAACACCCTGCTTGGGAGTGCACAAGGTTCTGGGCCATGCCATCATGGGTGGCTGGATTTGCACAGCGTGCCAGAGCACAAGCCAGCCCCGTTGCGACTTAGTGTTTTGCCTGAATTCAAACACAGAGAGATACCTGTCCCCGTTAGGGACGTTTAGAGCTCATCCTCACAGCCAGGTTAAAGCACTGTCCACCAGAGACTGGTGGCCAAATTAAGGAAAGGGATTGGTGGACTCCTCTCCCACCAAGGAGGACAGCAGCCATTAATCACTCTCCCCAACGTAGGGTAGAGGGAGTTTTGGTGGACGCTGAGAAGGGCGGGGTTAGCCCTGTGTCAGTTTGCGCAACTAAGAGGAAGCAGGAGCAGAGGACAGGCTTGGGGTGAGGCAGGAGGAAGTTCTCACGATACTCCTCAAAACCCCTCCTGGCTTCAGAAATACCCTTGCTGACAAGTGACAGGCAAGGGGAAGGGGCGTGGGATGAAGCAGGAGGTGGGTCCAATTTGATAAGCCCTCAATGACCAGCCCAGGGAGTTTTTCACCAAGTGATTTTGGCCAGGGGTCCCAGATGTGGGTTGAAAAAAATCCTAAATAGTCCCTGGTTTTTGCAGGCCAGTTATGATAGCCATATTGTAACCCTTCAGTGCATTTTAAAGATGATTCTCCTTTTTGTAATCTAGAACAGTGTTTCTCAACCTCGGCAACTTTGAGATGTGTGGACTTCAGTTCCCAGAATTCCCCAGCCAGCATGGGGAATTCTGGGAGTTGAAGTCCACACATCTCAATGTTGCCGAGGTTGAAAAACACCTTTCTAGAAGATAAATTTCCGTAGAGATGTTCAAAGTGGGGGAAGAATTCCACTTTTTGTCTATGAAGGTTCTCAGTCATCCAGGTGGAATTGTCTGTAGCTTGAATCATGTCAACTGGATTTCTATTTTCTCAGTGACTGAAGAAGCTCCTTGGATAAGGAGCGAAACGTTTCCACTGAGAAAATAGAAATCCAGTTGACATGATTCAAGCTACAGACAATGCCACTTTTTCTTAAAGTGGACCTCTCCACACCCAGAAACTGGTGGAGATTTTTATCTCACACTCAAATGGTTTCATCACCACTGCCATAGTATCAGTGTTAGTAGCAGCCATCTCTTCAACTGTAAAGTTCAAGAACTTTTATTTTTAGTAACAAAAAGAAACTCTGGGGACTAACTCCACTAAAATGCTTTTGATAAAATATTTTTCCTGCAGTAAAGGTAAAGGTTTCCCCTGCACAGTCGTGTCCGACTCTAGGGGGCGGTGCTCATCTCTGTTTCTTAGCCGAAGAGCCAGCGCTGTCCGAAGACGCTTCCATGGTCATGTGGCCGGCATGACGCACGCGGAACACTGTTACCTTCCCACCGAAGTGGTACCTATTCATCTACTTGCATTTGCATGCTTTCGGATTGCTAGGTTGGCAAGAGCTGGGGCTAGTGCGGGAGCTCACTCCGTCACGTGGGAGTAGGGATTCGAACCTCCGAACTTGCGACCTTCCAATTGATATATACATAGTATCTATGTATATATAGTATATAGTATCTTGCGATACTATGCTATTATTACCTGTAGTTGGCACAGCTGTATCACTTACATCAAAACAATTTAAGAGCATTTTAAACTTTTTAAAAGTGAAGAAGAAGAGGAGAGAGAGAAGTAGAGTGGAAAAAGAGATGGGATGAATATTTACTAAAAAAATGGCATTACAAGTTGCAAGAGTGAGTTCAGGGTAGATTCTCTCATTTGGACAGAGGATAACCACAGCAGATGCCTGCCACACTAACGTTATGGGCATACTTACAGAAGAGGATTGGCTAACCTGTGCCATATGGAGGAGCTTATACTAGCTAGATATATTTCCAGCCTGCACCAGTATATAATTTCTATATGAACTCAGAAAGCCTTTATCCATTGCTTATAGTTGGGCATACCTTTTTCTCTAAATAAAAAGAATATCACTTGAATGAACTGCTTAAATGTATTGATGCAATTGTTAGTGACCGGCATGACACACATGGAACGCTGTTACCTACCCACCGAAGTGGTACCTATTTGTCTACTTGCATTTGCATGCTTTCGAATTGCTAGGTTGGCAAGAGCTGGGGCGAGTGCGGGAGCTCACTCTGTCACGCGGCGCTCCGGTGTCGAACCGCCGACCTTCTGATCAATAAGCCTGGCGTCTTAACCGCTGAGCCATCGTGCCCCTTCTTTTTCCTTTTTCCTTCAGTAAAACCTTTTTCCTGAAGTAAAATATAATAAAACACATTTTGTCTGTCCTTTTAATTGCAACAACAAACTTCTCTATCCTCATTTATTTTTGTAGCAGTACCTATCTGGTTAATTTATAATTAATAAACATAACTTTAGAGTTTCATCAAAACTTTGAAGTACTGCGTTTGTTTGGAGGGATTGCATGGAAAGGAGAAATGGAAATTCTGAATATTCAAAATCATGAGTCTAGCATCTTGTGAAATTGGTCTAATGCTGTCCAGGGTAACATTTAAAAATGATCCTAACTGCCAAAATGTACCTTTTCACAAATCTAAATGACAGTTTGTGATATCAACTGGTCTATCAATGTATCAATATATTTCCTTTGAGCATATAGCTACAGATTCTGGAATATGGCACCTCACAATATTCACTCTGTAATCCTGCCACCCAGTTCAAAAATGATTGCTTCATGTTCAACTTTTAATCTACTCTGTGATAGGCTTGGTAGAAGCACAAGCCCATCATAGCAAAATCTCTGCCATCTGTCTGAAATAGTCATATTGGAAATGCCAGTGTGAACGTTCATTGTTATACATTGTTAGATTGCCTGTACTATCTGAGATTTGGTCTTAACCATAGTGCAAATGAATTAGCTTACTTGTTCACTTGCTTGCTTGCTGATTGATTGATTGATTGATTGATTGATTTAAATAATTTGATTTCTAAGGCTGCCCAGTTGCAAAGAGGGTTAAAAACCCATCATGGTAAAAAAAGAAAAACCAGAATGATAAAACAAATTGGCACGTGGGGGAGACAGAAACTTCAGTCACATCACGTTTTTGTGGATTCACGAATTCCTTCAGCCCTTTGGTGTGCCAGAAAAGTATATATCTATTTCAGTAAATCTATACCGTAACTTCTCCAATTTCATGAAGCCTTTGTAACATTTCTTGCACTTCGTCATATGCTCAGTTTTCCCCCCTTCTTCCCATTTTTTCGGCTTTAGTTTTGAAACGGCTTTTTCTCATTCTTTTTTTTCTCTTCTTTAATATCCAACCTGAAGCAAATATACTAAAATGACTGTTTACTATTAATGTAAAACTATTTAATAGTTTATGTCTATGAAGGTTCTCAGTCATCCAGGTGGAATTGTCTGTAGCTTGAATCATGTCAACTGGATTTCTTCCTCTGTGTGACAATGTCCTGATGACTCCTAGTTTGTGCTGCAGTGGATGGTGGGAGTCAAACATCAGATATTGATCTGTGTGTGTGGGTTTCCTGTAGATTCCTATTTCTAGCTTGCCACCGGTCCCAATGAGGACTTCACAGTCTAGGAATGCCAGTCTGTTGTCCTTGGTGTCTTCTCTGGTGAAGCTAATGTTGGCATCTATAGTGTTTATATGGTCCGTGAAGGCCTGTACTTCCTGGGCCTTGATTTTGACCCAGGTGTCATCCACATACCTAAACCAGTGGGTGGGCACCGTTCCCTGGAATGTGTTGAGTGCTTTCTTCTCCACTTCTTCCATGTATAAATTGGCCACAATGGGTGACACAGGAGAACCCATGGCACAGCCGTGTTTTTGTCTGTAAAAGTCACCTCTGTATGTGAAATAAGTGGTGTTAAGACACAGGTCCAGAAGATGGCAGATCTGGTTTGGGTTGAGATGGCTTCTCCTTTCCAGGGTGCTGTCCTCTTCTAGTCTCTTCCTGACAGCGGATAGAGCATGAGTGGTGGGGATGCTGGTGAAAAGGGAGGACACATCAAAGGAGACCATAGTTTCATCTGTATCCAGTTTCAGGATCTTTGCTTTGGAAACAAATTCTTCCGAATTATGGATGTGGTGTTCAGAGTGTCCAACTAGAGGTGCTAGTATGGTAGAGAGGTGTTTGGCAATGTTGTATGTTACCGAATTGATGCTGCTGACTATGGGTCGGAGGGGTGTTCCTTCCTTGTCGATCTTAGGAAGTCCGTAGATGCAGGGGATGGCTTCTCCAGGATACAGACGGTGGTAGGTAATCCTATCGATGGAGCCATCATGTTCCAATTGTTTCAAACTGTCTATTGCCTTTTTCTTGTAATTGTTGGTGGGGTCTCTTTTCAGTTTTTCATATGTATGGTGATCCTCCAAAAGTGAGGTAATTTTATTGTGGTAGTCTGCAGTGTTTAGAACCACTGTACATCTTCCTTTGTCAGCAGGTAAAATGGTGATGGTTTCATCTTTGCTGAGGGCTGTCAGGGCTCTCCTCTCTTGGGCGGTAAGGTTGGGGGGAGGAGGTTGAGCACTGGACAGAGCTGCAGATATTTTAAGCCGGAGTTGTTCTGCTTCTTCAAAAGGTAGGTGGTTGTTGTGGATGGCAGATTCTGTGGCTGTAATGAGCTCCACAACCGGAACTTGCTTGGGAGTGATGGCAAAATTAAGACCTTTGGCAAACACCACATACCTGTATATTTCAAACCCACCAACACACTGAGACAGAGGCTTGTACACCCCAAAGATCAAACTCCAAAACACAAGAAAAGCAATGTAGTTTATGCAATCCAGTGCAGTGAGGAGTGCTCTGAACTCTACATTGGAGAAACCAAACAACCTATGTACAGGAGGATGGCCCAACACAGGAGAAATAACACCACAGGACCAGAGTCAGCAGTTTATCTTCATCTAAAAGAAAAAGGACACTCATTTGAGGACATTAATGTTCACATTTTAGACAGAGAAGATAGGTGGTTTGAGAGAGGGGTCAAGGAATCCATTTATGCCAACTTGGAAAATCCTTCCTTGAATAGAGGTGGGGGCCTCAGGCACAAACTCTCCCCCATCTTCCTCCCCGTTTTGTCTTCTGTGCCTAGGAAGATTAAGACCATTTCAGAAGCTCAACAGCAGCATGGTGATTTTGACGACCCTCCTTTAGATGATAAAAGGACTTAAAAATTACATCTCAATATAACCATGACCTAGCCCCAGGTGTAAGGTCACACAGCTACCTAGGAACATATTTAGGATTCCCTTACCAACTTTGCTCAGACTGAAGAAGCTCCTTGGATAAGGAGCGAAACGTTTCCACTAAGAAAATAGAAATCCAGTTGACATGATTCAAGCTACAGACATTTAATAGTTTAATTCAGTGTTTCTCAGCCTCAGCAAATTTAAGAAGTATGGACTTCAACTCCCAGAATACCCCAGCCGGGATGCTGGCTGGGGAATTCTGGGAGATGAAGTCTACACTCCTTATAGTTGCTGAGGTTGAGAAACACTTCCTTAAAAGTATTATGCTACTGTTTCTTGATTCTCTAATGCAGAGCTTTCCAAACGGTGTGTGGCGACACAAAAGTGTGTCGCCACACACAGTCTGGTGTGTCGCCACACAACCCGGAAGCGCTGATCATCATCAGCGCTTCTGGGTTTTCCTGCGGCGACACACCAACGGCGGCGCGCAAAAATTGAAAGCGGCAGCAGCGCTTCTGGGTTTTTGCACGCTGCTGCAACGGCGGCACTTCCGGGTTTTCCCGCGGCGACACACCAATGGCGGTTGGTGTGTCGCTGCAGGAAAACTTTGGAAAGCCCTGCTCTAATGAACCAAGACACCAAACTGCAACCCTTGCATCTTTGTAGAAATCACCTTTTGTCCTTTCATTCTTTTTTTAAGCTGAAATATCCAGAATAGATCTATTACTATACCTGCTTCCCATTCCATTTTCTATGTAATGCTAGCAAAGGGATTATGCATTACTGATTCCTGATTTTTGGGCCATTTCTGTACAGTAAATAAAGCAATATTCATACTAATTGCATAAGCATTTATTTTTGTGATTTATAGGTCTAGGGATGACCATAAGAGATTAACTGAGGTATGGTGTTTTCATTCTTTTCTTGAAAACGGAATGGAAAGTTTGGCATAAGTTAATAATAAAATACCGAGAGAGTTGCTTATGGAGCTGGATAAAAATACAATAATGTCATTGCCATAGTACCTTCTCTGTGTCAGTGCCTGCCCTATGGAAAAACATCCCCCTGGAGATTAGGATAGACCCAATCCTGTTAGCCTTTCACGAGGCATTAAAAACTTGGCTTCCCCCCCCCCCCCAGGCATTTGGGCTTTGTAGTTAGGTGACCTCTGCTGGTTAACACAGATCAATGTTTCTCAACCTTGGCAACTTGAAGATGTGTGGACTTCAACTCCCAGAATTCTAGGGGTTGAAGTCCACACATCTTCAAGCCGCCAAGGTTGAGAAACACTGATATAGATTAATGTCATTTTTTATGAGTTGGATTGTGCTTATGGCCTTGGTGTTCTTTCTTTATCATCCCTGAATGCAGGAAATAACAAGCATACCTAGTGTAGAAGAGGAAACCATTCTAACCCAGCCTGTTTTGTTTCCTTGTAATTGTTTTCTAGTTGTAAAACCTGGTCTTTGCACCTTCAATAATAGTACAATCTATTTGAACAATGCTATGCACACCTGCAGCATTTCTAGAGAAAGGAAGCAATGCACATGTATACAAGCCAGTCCCTATTATTTCTTCATGCCCCAGGATTCATAAAGACTTTAATCATGGACTCTAGGCTGAATCTGTATCTTAAACTGAGTCCATTTATCAATCAAATTTATTCTGTTTATAGGAGACTGTTCATTTTTAACACCATACCCCACATCCATCACAACAGTCAAAGCCTATAGCTTTTCCTCCCACCACACATCTCTCTGAAGGAAACAAAGGTGACATATGTTGAATGAGTCCTTGGTTCCAGTCACTAGATTATAGCTGTTAAAAATTGAGGGTGACTAACTGTATCTCATCTTACAGTAAGCTTGTGAAATCAAGCTAAGATAACAATGCAAGCAAAGGTAATTTTTGGTTAGCCCGTGGACAAGTCAGGAAAAAAAAATCTAAACAAAATTTGCCATTTGTTTCATTGATATTTTTGTAAACTTGGAGGAAGAATTCCACTGAGAAAGCTAGACGTTTTTCTAGAGCACAGCTTTCCAAACCGTGTGTCGCGACACAAAAGTGTGTTGCCTGTGGGGCCCAGGAGTGTCGCGTCAAGACACCGCCACCACTGTGGCGTGCGAAAATCTGAAAGCGCGGCCGCGGCGGCGCTTCCGGGTTTTTGCGCGCTGCCGCAGCAGCAAAACTTCCAGGTTTTTGCGCGGCGCTTTGGTGTGTCGCCACGGGAAAACTTTGGAAAGCCCTGTTCTAGAGTGTTCTTGACATTGTGTTTTTTTCATAGGCGGCTTTCCCCTAAATGTTCCTATTATCTTCCTTACAGACTAGAATTGTCAGTCCTGTGTAAGGACAGTGTAAAAAAATCTTATTTTCCCATATCAATCCTCAACAAAATAATTGATTTGTGATTGTGCTATTGCATATAGAGAAGGTTGTGGGCATGAACTCAACCTTTAGAATTAGCTAAAGGTTAAAAACGGAAACATTATACTTTGCAGCTATGTATTTTTATATTTTTATATTTATATACAGACCATGGTTTGATATGCTCGGACTATGGTTATATGGAGGCCTTATATTTTAAACTAGGCAACACTGTTAGGATTTAAAATCAACATATTTATTCATTTGAACTTCTGATCATGTGAGGTATTTCAATAGAATCACTTTTGAGGAAAGGAAAAAAAGATTGTATAGATGTTCCATAATTTCTTCTGCATCCTATTCAGAAGCTATTCCCCCCCCTTTTTTTTTCATTCTGCCAAAACCACAAAATTGTTTATTGGTAGCAACATGTCTTCTAACCATAACGGACGTTCTGTATAACTGATCAAGGCAGGGAAAATCAGAGAAATTTTAATTGCTTTTCTTCTTATTCATTCAGCCTGAACAAATGATCCTTACCAATGTTCAGATACTATGGGGAACTTTAACATTATGATGACCCAATATGGAGGAATAAGGATCAGTGTACAGAAAGAGAAAAGGACCTGATAGGCTGGATCCAATTGAGAGTAAACCAATATTTTTACATGGGGGAGTGTGTCTCAGTGTTCATATTGTAAGAGGGTTTATATACAGTATGTCAGTTTCTGGGTCATTTTATTACTTTTTTTCTTGACTTTTTAATTCATTTTATGGATCTAGCACATAAGCCAGAACTCCACCATTGTTGGTTTATGTGACGCTAAACATTCTTCAAGCCCTGCCACCTCTCCCAGCCCATGCTGCTGATGCCCAGGCTGAGAGAGGTGAAGTGGGGTCAATTTCTGAACAAAGTTCTACAGGTCTACCCATTCATCAAAGCCATTGGCTGGGGAAGTTCAGCAGATGCAGAGAGGGGAGGTTTCTGTGCATGGAAAATGAAGACATTGCCCTTCAGTTGCAGATAGAGACAAATGGGATTGGCAATAAGGACAACAAAATTGATATGGTTTAGGTTTTTGCTGTCTCAGAGAGATGGAGCATAGCACTTTGACTGAGCCGTGGGAAGAACCCTCAGGGTTTGCGTGTTTGATGATAAATCATAAGTACTTTAGGATAAGGAAATAGCATGCTTTATGCTTAATATCACACTAAGTATGGTGTTCCATATATGTTAAGTACATATATGTCGTGTGTAGATGCAGAAATAACACGCCGAGGCCAGGAATCTAGTCTCTAGTGTTTATTGCATACCTACAAGCAGAAATCCTGCTAAACTAACAGTGCCTGAAGATTCCCAAGTATATCAGCTCAACCTAGGGCGGAGCTTTCTTCTGATGCTTGGGGAAATAGGCCAGGCTTTCTGAGCTGCGAGCTCGCTTCCTATCTATCGCCCAGCCCTCTTCCCTGCTCTCTTGAGTCTCCCTGACAATATATTAAAACACTTTGCAGCTGTCTTAGACAATCACAGGCAATTTAGGTGCTTCAGGAAGTACTGAATATTATTTCTAAAAAGAGGAGTAAGGTAAAGTAAAGGTTCCCCTTGCACATTTGTGCAGTCGTGTCCGACTCTAGGGGCCGGTGATCATCTCCATTTGTTAGCCGAAGAGCCAGCTTTGTCCGAAGACGCTTCCACGGTCATGTGGCCGGCATGATGCGCGCGGAATGCTGTTACCTTCCCACCAAAGTGGTACCTATTAATCTACTTGCATTTGCATGCTTTCGAATTGCTAGGTTGGCAAGAGCTGGGGCGAGTGTGGGAGCTCACTCCTTCACGAGGGGCTAGGGATTCGAACCTCCAGACTTGCGATCTTCCAATCGACAAGCCTGGCGTCTTACCCGCTGAGCCACCATGCCCCTTAAAAAGAGGAGTAAACCAAGCCTGAAACTTATTTGCACTTAGTAACACATCTACTTGTCAAGGAGAATGATCTGAAACGCCAGGATGATGTTGCTTCTTCTTATCCAACTTTCTGTATAAACATTCTAACTATTGTATGTGAGCCAAAGTTGCATGAAAGAGTGAAGAGGATGTCTGCCAGCATTCGTTTTTCAGGCTTATTATGATTTGAATGTGTACTTCCTTCTTGACACAGTTCTCTGGAAATCAGCTGATCTTTTAAAGGGGGATCTTCAAGAAGGTTTTCAGTGAGGTTTCTCACACTTGCAGGCAGTTTACAGGTAGATCTTCACAACGTATTTAGAAAGTATTTATTTTCTAAGGGCTGCTCAAGCTTTGAAAACTAGACAGATTGTGTCAAAATGTTTCTGAAGCACTAGGAAACTCTAAGGACAGCTTTTCTAGCATCAGTTTCCTTCTGAAAAGAGAGCCTAGAATCTCAGGATGTTTTTGTAAGGATACAATACTGTAAGCACATTGAGTTTGTGACAGCAGAAGACATAGGCATATATCTGTAAGACTGCTGGTTATTGAATATGTTCTATTGCTTATTTGTAAACAGTTTGGGTATTTCACAGATATAGGCATTCCTCTTACTTAACAAGAAGCTAATAGGATGCTGTTTTACATAACTCCTCAAAAGTAAGACCTGTTGAGTCCAATGTGGGCTTGCTCCCAAGAATGTAACAGAATAGCCATCTAAATCCTGTAGTGTCCATGGTAGTGAGATACACCGAACAATTTGAGATGCAAGTCTTAGATCTGATAAGGCTCCTTAACTGTTTATAGTAATTGAATCTGTCCATTTAGGTACGTTTCTAGTTGGAATATTCCATGGTTTCTATTTTTATGTTGCAATGCTCAGGGATGGGTGGTTTGTTTTAATCTATGATCATTCCCTAACAGCACACTTTTGACTCATTTTTAAGTGCAGATATTATGTCCCTAATTCAACAGCATCTAGTTAAGATCATAGGCTGCTTTTAGAACAGTGTTTCTCAACCTTGGCAACTTTAAGATATGTGGACTCCCAGAATTCCCCAGCCAACATGTTCACACATCTTAAAGAAGAAGGACCATTTTGCAGTCTTAAAATGGTAGCATTTCACTCTTTACTAGTAGCTGTAAAGTATCAGGGCCCTCCCTGCATGTATTTTAAAAGAAAGGAGGCACTATAAACAATAATTCCTTTATGCAAATGTCTTCCTTTTGAGATGCCTGGGTAAGAAGAAAGATGTCCTGTTTTATTGTATGACAAGTATAGAAACAAATATGAAGAACAGCCACAGCTTTAGTGTTGCTAGAAGCAGCTTAGACTTCAAAGTGAAAGCAAGCTATCCATGGAATCGATTAAAATAAAATACTCGTTGTTAAGAAAAGTGGTGTATTTAGCTGGACTTGATAAGCTACTAAGAGAAGAACCAATCCCAATTTCAGGAAGCAGACGTTTGCCAGGGGCCTGCCACGTGAGATCAGAATGTGGAGGCTTATCCTGAGAAGTGGGGAGAGAGACTCTCTCTGCTGACAGCCTCCCTCCCTTAATCCAGGGTTGTGACCATATACTTGTTGATGCCTGAGGGTGTTTTTCACCCATTCCAGGTTGATCTTCAGGCCTAATGTGAGGCGTGATGTTAAGAGATAAATTTTCTGAATATTTTCTATGACAGGCTTGTCACAATTAAATAGCAAAATGCACTGGAACTAAAGGGGACCAGGTATCCGTCTTGCCCTTTCCTGAACACTTGGTGTGGGCATGGTAGCCAGGAAGTGCTTTATTGCCCAGCCTGGATACAGGACTGGGGCACATCTAAAGATGGAAGAACAATCCGCTAAACTCTATGAACAGCTGGTGCCCAAAGCCGTGCCTTACTCAGCCTCTTTTTGCACTAGTAAAATTGTAGTCTTAATTTGAACTGGAGGAGCCAGTTACTGTATGTCATCGAGGCTGGGCCCACTCCTTGCTTATTGCAGGGACGCAACCTTAACAGATGGCTGTCCAGCCTTTTCTTGAGCATATTAGTGAAGGGGCCCTCACCTAGTAACTGGTTTCGTCACAAATTGCTCTTAGTGTTGGGAGATTTTTTCCTAAAATTCAGCTAGAATCTGCTTTCCTGTAATTTAAGGACTTTATTCTCTGTCCTGCACACTGAGCCAATATATGATCTTTTTCTTTCGGAGAGCCCTTCAGTTCCTTCAAGACATATAGCGAGAAATTGGCTGTGATTGCACCATACAGCCAGGTGTATCAGTAAATGGTAAGATGATTGTCTGTTGGCTCCCATTTAATTAATCCTCCCTGACCAGCCCATTGGGTCTTTAGATCACATGACTATCGTCAGGGTACCAGATCTGGGTTGCAAAAATCCAGAGGACCACTAGATGGGAGGAAAGACAGCCACCTGGTTTTTTGCTGTACCCCTACCATAGCTAATGTATTGAGGTTTTAATTAAATTCTATTCCTGTGTATGAAGAAAAGATGAATACTTTGGTTGAGATTACAACATTGTCATAATTATGTTAACAATTGTTAAAATAAACTGTCTTTCTGAGCTTTACAATTATTTAATAGAGAAACAATAAACAGCAGGCATTTAGATTTTCCAAGAATCTTCCTTTTTCCACAGAAATCTGAACTAATTACCTACTATATTAGTTTTTCAGCTGCCATGAAATGCAGCTATACAGGCTTGGTTCCTTTATTTATTTATTTATTTATTTATTTATTTATTTATTTATTTATTATTTAAATTTATCCCCGCCCATCTCCCCGAATCACAGTATTAGTTCCATGTATTGGGATGGGGGTGGGGGAATTGGTGTTTCACATCCTATGTCAGCCCTACCAGGTAGACCACACAGGAAACACGACCAGATAAGCTAATTCTACTTTATTGTAAAGCTACATTAACAGAATCTTGCAAATCTGAAAGTACAATTCTCCCACCGTCACCTTTACAGCCCGAGAACATAGGGAGGGTCCCTTCTGAGCCTCTTGCCCCGCCCATTATGCAGCTGCGGGCTATGCTGTCTCTAATCTGACCGTTCCCTTGGCAGCGTCTCTTTGCTCAGTCTCCCAAGGTCATTGCCACATACCATTACATCCCAGCTGCCTAGACACTAAAATACATCAGACCCTAAAGATATTATATACTATAGAAGATATTCCTTACCATCTGTTCCACTGCCACATTTTCATTTAATACTTGAATAATAGCTAATGTTACCTACTATGTGCTTGGGCAGAACTCGTGAACGTGTTTACTCAGAAGGAAGCTCCTTAAAAGGGGAACTGTTTCTCAGGGGGGAGTGCCTGCAAGTACTGCCTTCTTTTAAGAGAAGAGTTTCCTTTGGGTTTCTTCATTCCATGTTTTAGAAAGTCAGGGGGACGTTTGTTCTGGAGAGGACCTTCAACTCGGGATTCCTCTGCATCCAGAACTTATCTCCCTACAGTCAACCAGACATACACACTTCTGGATAATGTACACTTTTATTTGTAATGGCATTTCAAGAACTAGATGCGAAAAAGCTCAAAGTTTAAGTCATTGTAACAATGGCATTTGAAAAGAAACAAATGGACGTTAACTTCATCCATTGTGTCAATTTTATTATCTTTACCATGGGAAAAAATGGTTTCTTATTTATTTATTTATTTATTTATTTATTTATTTAATTTATTAATTTAATTTATTAATTTATTTAATTTATTCTTGCTCTGTTTAAAGTAATGCTGGCAAATAACAGGATTATTGCGATGTCCATTTTGCAATGCTCAGATGTGTAAGCAGAGAACAAAAGAATAGCCCAAGGGCAGACATCTTTCAGTGGGTGTATCATGGCTCTGCAAGTTAGGGCAGCTCTCCTGATGCCAAGAAGAAAGTAGGTTGCAGTTCTTCATTTTAAAGCTATGTTAATAAAACATTCCATTAATAAAAGCCATAATGGCATCTCATAAACTATGTGCTTCTATAGACCTTTTACAATATTTCATGCTCTGTTTGTCAATGCAGAATTTCTCAGTGAAGCAGGTATCTCTTTATTGGGTTGTGTTATTGGTTCCAGAAGTTGAGATTCCTCATTTATCTTTATGTGAATGAAAAGGTATGGCTAGGCTGACCATACGTCCCGTTTTGAACGGGACAGTCCCGTTTTTTAAACAATTCCCCACTGTCCCATCGTTTTAAGAAAAATATCCATTTTGTCCCGTTTTTGAAAGTTCCCGCGGTGAAGCGCACATGCACGTGCACGCACGCGCACACACGCACTTTGTTCGGTGAGCCGTGGGTAGGTTAGGGTCCAGTTTTTCTCTCAAGGAAATATGGTCAGCCTAGGTTGTTGTTGTTTATTCGTTCAGTCGCTTCCGACTCTTCGTGACTTCATGGACCAGCCCACGCCAGAGCTTCCTGTCGGCCGTCACCATCCCCAGCTCCCCCATGGTCGAGTCCGTCACCTCCAGAATATCATCCATCCATCTTGCCCTTGGTCGGTCCCTCTTCCTTTTGCCTTCCACTTTCCCCAGCATCAGCTTCTTCTCCAGGGTAGAAGCCTAGGTATGGCATGCTAATTTTATGATGACTGGAGAAAAAGGTGTTTTATTAAACACAGTGGAACTTACTGCTAGGTCATTTGAGAAAGCATCTTCTAGTAAAGCAAAAAAAAAAGTTATTTGAACAAGAACAGAAAAAAAATCCAACAATGATAATGGTAAAGTATGTCCTTCTCAATATAGGCTAGAGTATGTATTGGCATTGTGGTGCTTTTGAGTGCCAGTTTACATCTCCAAGATGCATCCATGGAATCCCCAAAGTAAATTAAAAATGCTTTTAAATGGCTGAAATCATTTAAGGTCACTAGCTTTTACAGCATCCAGTGTCTCCACCTGAAATCCCACAATTTTCAGACAAGAATATCAAAATTTCAAAGAGATCCTGCATAACTGGGAGGCTATTCCTCAACTAGAAATGTAAGTGAGGTCACCTTTTGGGGCACAAGCTACCCCATAACCAATGTTTGGAGAAATTAAGGGATAGGCTTCTGAGATCAGAGCTACACAATGAGAGGTCAGAGAAAGAAAAGGAAGACTCAGCTGTACCACTACAGTCTGCAGTAATAAATTCAGTCATGTTTAAGGCATCTTTATTATTTTTTCTTTCCCCCACTCAAAATTCAAAATCTATGGAAAATGAGTTTATATGAAGCAGGTTAATTAGAAAGACACATATACTGAGAGCCTCTAAACTAGTGTTTCCCAACCTTGGCAACTTTAAGACGCGTGGACTTCAACTCCCAGAATTCCCCAGCCAGCATGGCTGGCTGGGGAATTCTGGGAGTTGAAGTCCACGCATCTTAAAGTTGCCAAGGTTGAGAAACTCTGCTCTAAACAGATGGCTGAGTGCAAGTATTGCTCTCCAAATGAAATTATGAACCCTAATTTCTGTAGCAATGAGAAAAGGCAGTGAGAAACACAGGCTTTTTTTCCATATTTAAACCCAATTTTATTATCTATATATATTTTAATCTCCTGTAAAAAGAGAAATTATTGCTCTTCTGCCAGCTGATGTTAATGAGCACCTTCAATGTTGTTTGCTCCTTAGTGAAGCGAATTCCTCACTGTTAGGTATCTAGAAGGTAACTTTGTCTGCCCTTACTGCTACAAAGCCATAAAGAATAATTTTATAAAGCAGCTAAAAGTCTTCTCAGTTGATACTTCTCTTCCCTAATCTCCATCTAGCATGGTCAAGATGATGGGAATTGTTATCCAACACTTATGGATGTTACCACATCGGAGAGAGCTGATTTAAATGGAAGAGGAAATAACGTCTTAGCTTTCCTGAAAACTCTTCTTTATCATCTGATGCATGTGAAAGTGAGATTATGGAATACTATTACTTTTCTAAGGTGAACCTTGAAATAGAACCATCTCCCCAAGGAAGAGGAGCTTTTAAACCTGCCAAGACATTTTTTTAAAAAAAATTACTTTGTATCTCTAATATTTATGAGTTTTAAGAGTATTTGATTCAATCGTTCTTACTGTTTTATACTTTATTTTAATTTTAAACATTTCTGTTTTGAAATACCTGTAAAATGCAGTAATTATACCTGAGGGACCGTCTCATCCCCATTACATCGACCCGTCCCACCCGATCATGCAGAGAGGGCATGTTACGGACCCCGTCTACAAGAGAATGCCGTCTGGCGGGGCCCAGGAGGCGGGCCTTCTCTGCAGTGGCTCCCGCCCTTTGAAACATTCTTCCCCCATTGGTGAAGCAAGCCCCCTCTCTCCTGACCTTCCGGAAAAACTTGAAGACCTGGCTTTGCCATCTCGCTTGGGGCGGGAAGGGGAGTAGTCATTCTTGGGGATGGCTGGTGAACTGATTTAGAACTTTTACTACCATCTGGATTCTATTTTATACTTATAGTTTGTATTTATATTTATATTCATATTTTATGAATTAATTGTGGTTTTATTGTATTTTAATTTTTTTTGTTTTATTGTAAACTGCCCAGAGTCCCTCTTTCGGGGGGAGATGGGCGGTGGCAAAATTTGATAAATAAATAAATAATAAATAAATAAATAAAGCTTGCTGATTCTGCCAAATGCTTAATCATTCTTTTGTCCGTGTCTCAGTTTCCTGCTATTTCCTGTCACAGCAGAATGGCCATTATTTGTTTATTTATTATATTTTTATAATACACTACAACCAGTCTCCCATGGGCAGATTCAAGGTAATGTAAAGCTTTAAAATAGTAAAAGGATAAAACAATAAGGCACTAAAATGCAGTAAGAGGTATCACAAGAAAGCAAAAGAACCATAAAACTATATAAAAGCCGCCACTCTAATGTAATGCCAGCACAAAAATACAAACAACAAAATGCAGTGGAGAAGAGGAATATCTTAGTCTGGAGCAGGATACATGGGGGTGGAAGGCAAGAAAAGGAATGTATTTATTGGGTTCTTCATATGTATTTGACTCCATTATTTCTGTCTGCAGGAGAAGATGTCTAGATGGCACCATTTTGGGGAAGGCTGCCTAGGGCACAGCCTCACCCCTTTGGTTGGCAGCAGTGTAGTAAAAGTATTAAGATTGGCAGTGATGCGAGAGCCAGTTTGGTCTAGTGGTTAAGGTGCTGGGCTAGAAACCAGGAGACTGTGAGTTCTAGTCCCACCCTAGGCATGAAAGCCGGCTGGGTGACCTGGGGCCAGTCCCTCTCTCTCAGCCCAACTCACCTCACAGGGTTGCTGTTGGGAGGAAAATAGGAGGAGGAAGGAGTATTAGGTATGTTCGCAGCCTTTATTTATTTATTTATTTATTTATTTATTTATTTATTTATTTATTTATTTATTTATATTTATATTACCGCCCATCTCCCCTATCGAGGACCCTGGGCGGTTCACAATACAACATAGTTAAAAACATAAATATAAAATTACAATATAATAAATAATATAAAATCCAAGGATAAAAGATGTTAAAAATGGTAATACTGGGAGGCTTCATGGGACCAGCCATCCCCAAGAGAAACTGTTGGCATTTCCCTCCCAGGCAAGCCGGCAGAACCAGGTCTTTAAGCCTTTCCGAAAGGTTGGGAGCGAGGAAACCCGCCTCAGCTCTGGGGGTAAGGTATTCCAAAGGGCGGGCGCAACTGCAGAGAAGGCCCGCCTCCTGGACCCCGCTAGATGGAACTCTTTAATTGATGGGGTCCGCAGCAAGCCCTCTCTGGCTGATCGGGTGGGACGGGTCGATGTTCTGGGGATGAGACGCTCTGGGGATGAATTTTTATTAAAAATAATAAAGGCGAGATAAAAATTAAATAAACAAACAAACAAACAAACAAACAAACAATGTGGCTTCTTCCATCTTGGTCTGATG
The DNA here is from genome assembly GCA_023362775.1 of Charina bottae. Taxonomy (NCBI): domain Eukaryota; kingdom Metazoa; phylum Chordata; class Lepidosauria; order Squamata; family Charinaidae; genus Charina; species Charina bottae. The sequence goes on from JALMGJ010000007.1 coordinate 52,187,145, forward strand.
GCATCCAGCAGCCAAGGGCAACTGGCCATGACAGCTGCATGCAACTTCAGTATTCATGGGAAGCATGCCTGTGGTTGGGCAACCATTTTGAAAAGTGGTGGCCTTCTAGAGTTGTTCATGGGATTCCCGGTTAAAGGTTAATGCCAGCATCTTTAATTGACATCCAGGGCTGTTGGTCTTGCCTGGCTTAATTTCAAGCTTCTGTCCCATCTAAAATATCTTGCCTGATCCAAATTTTGAAACTTCCATGTTCTTTCAGGCCAGTTTGGGGGAGGGGGGGGGCTGGTCCCCAAACGGAATTGCTCCACAGATGCTTTAACTAAGGCAGAGCAGTCATTACTTCGGACCTCTGGAGCAAAACTAAGATCTGAGGTCCAGCATAACGCTTTGAGTCATGTCACTGAATTCATCTGAATGCGACTGGAGTAACAGACAGGCGCAGGGTAATCTCTTTTAGCATAAAAAGGCCTCTTAGGGAATTCTAGACTGAAAGGCACAAACCTCAAATTACTCATCCGAGAGCAGCAGCTTTACGGAGGGAGCCTTCAGCCTGAGTTTGCAGCCTTAAATGGTAAGGCTTGATCAGGGATGGAGAGAGAGCTGGTGGGAGGGACTCCCCCGCCCCTTCAGCCTGGTGCAACAGGCGCTTTGAGAACAAATGCAACAGAAGCCATTGCTTTCTAGGGTAGTATGAATCCAGTGCATTAGGTAACATTTTCCATACGTTTGCCAGAGTAAGATTACTGTACTAAGAAAGCTCTTCAAGGCTTCTTTTTAAAAGATCTGAAAGATGACTGATTATTGTGCTAATAAATCTTGACTTTCTCTCCTCTACATTAGCAATCAGCCAAATTTTTTTCTGTTGGGTCAACACGATTAAAAATCCTGCATTTTGCAATTGGACCAAATACATTCTTGGGCCCTGATGATGAATCCATCATAATACAGTCTCCTATTCTCCGATATATTCCAAGGAAATTGGAGCCCTCCCATTTTAGCCCTTTAATTTAAAAATAAAGAGGGAATATTCGCCTATTCATGTGCTGGAGAATGGACTGCTGTGTTGGGAAGAGACAAAACAGTTGCATTCACACTCACGTGAAGAGCTGAGTGGCTGAAAACTTTTGTTCTTTTAAAGTACACAAAATGACATGGTTGCTTATGTTCAGGACAGGCTTCATTAGCTTTCTTATTTCTAGGAAATAAAAAGGATTGGTGACTGCCAGCTGGTGCTTAGTTTGGAAGAGTGTCTACCTGTTTAATTTGTGTTTTTCAACCTTGGCAACTTTAGGATGTATGGATTTCAACTCCCAGAATTCCCAGGCCAGTATGCTGGCTAGAGAATTCTGGGAGTTGAAGTCCACACATCTTAAAGTTGCCAAGGTTGAGAAACACTGATTTAGACATTATACAGGTAGGAGGGCTCAAGCACTCTGATAAATCAGTGCTTTCAACCATATTTTACTCCAGGAAGATTAGACAGAAAAAGTCATCTGGTACCCCTCCCAACCTGCTAATTTCACCTGAAAAGTAAGATGGAGCATCTCATAGGACAGTTTAGTCTAGTGGTTAAGGCAACGGGCTAGAAACCAGGAGACTGAGAGTTCTAGTCCCGCCTAGGCATGAAAGCCGGCTGGGTGACCTTGGGCCAGTCACGCTCTCTCAGCCCTAGGAAGGAGCCAATGGCAAACCAGGAGACTGAGAGTTCTAGTCCCGCCTCAGGCATGAAAGCCAGGTGGGTGACCTTGGGCCAATCGCTGTGTCTCAGCCCTAGGAAGGAGCCAATGGCAAACCAGGAGACTGAGAGTTCTAGTCCCGCCTCAGGCATGAAAGCCGGCTCGGTGACCTTGGGCCAGTCACTCTCTCTCAGCCCAACTCACCTCACAGGGTTGTTGTTGTGGGGAAAATAGGAGGAGGAAGGAGTATTAGGTATGTTCGCTGCCTTGAGTTATTTATAAAAATAATAAAGGTGGGATAGAAAATAAATAAATAAATAATAAAATAATTTCAACAAACAAACAAACTATAGGTAGTCCTCGACTTATGACCATTTGTTTAACAACTGTTCAAAGTTACGATGGCACTGAAAAAAGTGACTTACAACCGGTCCTCGCACTTATGACCATCACAGCATCCCTGCAGTCATGTGATCAGAATTCAGGCACTTGGCACCCGGCATGTATTTACAATGGTTGCAGCATCCTGGGGTCATGTGATTGCCATTTGCAACCTTCCCAGCCGGCTTCCAACCAGCAAAATCAGTGGGGGGAGCCGTATTTGCTTAACGACCACATGATTCACTTAATGACCATGGAAAAAAGGCTGTAAAATCGGGCATGACTCACTTAACGGCCACCTTGCTTAGCGACAGAAGTTCCGATCCCAATTGTGGTCGTAAGTCAACTACCTAGTATCTGTTTTTTAAAAAAGCAAATGAATTCTTTTGCAAGATCTGACTAAGTTTCCTAGATTATACTGGTAGTTTGTTCAATTAATGCTGTAATTAGTGCCTATAAAAATATTCATATCAAAGCTTTCTGTGGCTGTTGATTTTGCTACAGTCTAGCATCAAGTATGGAGCTCTGTAGATACGGGACTTAACAGCATACATTGAGCAAAGACAAGCCTGCACACACTGTGGGAGGATTCCTGTCCTTGTGGTGAACATTTTCTTTTTGACCGAAGAGCAGGAAGCATCTGTACCTCTCATTGTACCTGCTAAAGTTGTTACTTCCTGTATAGCATTTTGTGTACATGTGCAAAATATATCTGCATTATTCTATTGCTAAATACATCCATAGAATCACATCAAAGTTCATTTGTGGCTTTTCATTGCCCCAAAGAGCATTGGCTGGCATATTTCTGATAAACTGTCCAAGAAGTCCTTGGAAATATCATTATTCTTTGAATAGAACAAATGCATAGGATGCTGAGTTAAATTCATTCTCAGATCTCAGTTTACCCATGGGGGTATTTAAGGGAGTGAGTCTTTTTCCTCTCTCTTCCTCGGCCCCAATCAGATTAAAAGAGAAACTCAAGTTCTGTGAATTTCCAGTGTGTGTGTTTTTTTTTAAAAAAAATAAAAACAGCTGTGCCGTATTGAAATCTGGATCAGTAGTTCATGTGGTGGGAACGATAGTTTTTTCCCTAGAATTTGGTTTTTTTCTGGAAATCGCTGAGCTTCTTTTGTAACACGGACTTCTGTTTGAGACTGACCCTTCCTGTGTGTGCTTTTGGGTTAAAAAGACAACTCAAGGAAGAGATACACATTTACAAGAATAATAAAACTGTATAATACATATGGTGAATTTAACATGGTTTTTCTGAGAATATATGAGGATGTCTTTATATCAGCTACGGTCCAAATGAACTGTCTTCCTCTGGATGTGAAGTTGAAGAACTGACTGTTTTAATATTATCTGAGAGGGAATAAACATGTAATTTTGCTCTAGTAGGTTTTCTGCAGCTTGAGAAATTATCCTAGGAAGCACAGCCTAATTACCAGTGCAAACTTCTATCTACAGGTAGGTCATGATTAATGCGAGTTCGAATAATGTGATACTCGATTTAGTGCAAATTGTAAATTGATACCAGGTTGCATTTAATGTGACCCAAAATTCAGTTAATGCGAGGCTAGCGCATGCACAATTGAGGCTAGCGCATGCACAGTTGTGGTTGTGGTTTTAGACGCTGCTAATCTTCATGTGTGCAAACTGGAGAAAAGGAAGATTCTGCCAGAGGAAAACAGTACAAGTTTAAAAAACAAGAGGCTCATCATTACATTAGAACAAAAAATTGATGTAATTGAACGACATCAACGTGGTCATAGCAATGCTAAAATAGGGCGAGATGTTGGTATGCCTGAATCTAGAATTTTTTTGTTTTTATTTTGCTTTCTATGTGTACTCTGTGACTTTGTTAACGATAAATTTAAATTAGAAGTATATTCTTTTTATCCTTTATTTTAATATTTCATTAATATTTTTTATTTATTTAATTTATTTTATTATTTGGATTTATCCCCGCCCATCTCTACCGTGGTAGACTCTGGGCGGTTTATATATACATATAATTTTTATATACATATAAAAATTTATATTTAAAATTTCCATCAAGCTGCAACCAATTACCATATATTTCATAGAAATATCACACTGAATAGTGAAAATTCGAATAATGCGACCATTTCGTGGGATTCATTAATTGCACTAATCAAGATCTCTCCATCCATCATCATTATCTATCTATCTATCTATCTATCTATCTATCTATCTATCTATCATCTCATCTATCTAATCTATCTATACCTACCTACCTACCTACCTACCTACCTACCTACCTACCTATGCAGGTTATAATTAAAAAAAGAAAAGGAAAAAACAACATATATAAAAAAACACAGCTGACTGGAAAGCTAACTCAATATCAAAAACCCCATAGGGCAGTGTTTCTCAGCCTTGGCAACTTTAAGATCTGTGGACTTCAACTCCCAGAATTTCCCAGCCAGCATGTTCTGGGAGTTGAAGTCTGGACATTTTAAAGTTGTCAAGGTTGAGAAACTCTGCCATAGGGACTCAACCACCATCCTATCCCAAGGCCTGGGAGAACAACCAAATTTTTAATAATTTTCAGAAACTCACTAAGGTGGGAGTAATACAGATCTCTGGATGGATGTCATTCTGGAGGGCAGGTGCTGCCATCAAGAAGTTACACTTCTTGGGTCCTGCAAGACGACATTGTTCAGTTAACAGGACCCAAATTGTGCCCAGCCTGCCTGATCTCTCTGGATAGGCATAAACAGACCAGTGGTCCCTCAGATAGTCAGGACCATGCCATGAAGGACTTTATAGGTGATGACTAACTGAATTGCACCCAGAAGATGACTGTCCCATCTCTGCCCGCACTGCCACATTCTGGAGCAGCTGTAGCTTCCAGGTGGTTTTCCAGGGCAGCCCCATGTACAGCACATTACAATAATCCAATTGTGAGACATCCAAGGCATGAATGACTGTTTGAAGAGCCTCCCAATCCAGGAACAGGTGCAACTAGCACACCAGATGAATCTCTGCAAATGCATTCTTGGCCACATTTGCCACCTGCTGTATAAAATATGTTCAGTATCTGTTCAATATCTGGAATCTTAAGATAATAAACAGCTCCTGCTCATACAGCAGGTGGAGTTAGGAGTCCAAGAACACCCCCAGATTGTGCACAAATCTTGAATGGGGAAGTGCAAGACTAAAGATGGAATATGCCCAGAACCAGGAGGCCAAACAAACAAAGCTACTCAGTCTTGTCAGTCTAGAGCCTGAGTCTCTTCCCCCCCCCCCTTCTAGACCCACATAGTCTCTAGACTTCCACCAAGGTCACCAGGGACAAGCACAGCCAGTGCTGTCTCTGGCCTGAAACCCAACTGAATGGGTCTAGATAATCCGCTTCCTCCAATTGGTGGCACCCGTTGGTGACACCCAATCAGCCATGACCTTCCCCCCCCCAAAGGAGGTTGGAGATTGGATACAAATTTTTCAGGCAGGTTAGGTCCAAGAATGACCTCTTAAGGAACATTCTGCCAGGGGAACAGAATGTGATTGGTTGGGCAATACTTCTACTTGGAAGTATCCCCATGGAGCTATTGCCAGATACATTTGTAAACTGTACAGGTTGTTTAATTACCATGTTTGGTTGCCATTTTATGTTTTATATATTGGGTTGTTTTTTAATGTTGCATGGTTATTTTTTTTCTGCTTATTTTTTGTTTTTGTTGTATGCCGCCCAGGGTCACATTGTTTGAGTTGGGTGGCCCTATAAATCCATTACATAAACAAATAATATATAAATACACAAAGCAGGCCGTCAACTGTTTTGGGCAAGGGCTGCACTTAATCCTTGAATGGTGTGCTGAGAGGCCACACTTCAAAAAGGAGGTGGGGCCAAGGGAAAAAAGTGGGTGTGGCCATAATGAATATTAAACTTAATTCAAATGAGCTTAACATTGCCTGAAATTAATTATATGCAGTCAATATGATTACTTCTTGTAATACTTTCCCCCAAAAACAGTTTGGTGGCAACATTTGGATAGGCAGGTGGCATCCAAGGATTGCATCCAAGCATGTGCCCACATATACCAATGCTTTTTCAAATGGCAAAGTTCAGCTTCGTTTCTTTGCTCATTTCCAGCAGCATCAGCCTTCTCCTTTTTTCATTCCTTCCAACCCAATGGAATGTTGGAAATAAATTTTGTAAAGAGGGACAGGACTCTGTCTGGGAAAGAGAACTTTGAAGCTAGAACAGAACAGGATCGAATTTGGTATGCAGGGAGAAATTGGCAAAAGAATGGTCAAGTTCAAAAACGGGCCAGATCTGGCTTGGAGTTGTAGGGATAAGCATTGTACAAAATAATCCCCCATGGGAGAGATAATTGGGCCATGAATTGGGGTCCATAGACTGCTTTTTTTTAAGTTCCTGTCTCTCCTGGGTTCTGGACTCAGAGCAGAGCTATTTTTAAGGGGCTGTGAAGAATTACGAAACCCATACTTTTCTGGCTGTCCCCACCTTGTTTATTATCTTAAGATTCCAGATATTGAAAAATGTTGGTGAGACAGAAAGCCTGCTCCTTCCTTCTTGACTGTTTAGTTAGTCCTCTCCCCATTACACAGTTCATTCTGCATTTTTTGAATTGTCCAATACTGCTATCTGTATTTTTACACTGCTGAAAGTATCAAGGCAAACTAACATTTAGAACTGAGTCCAGTTTAGTCTAAGGGGGCTTCCAGATGGAACGGTTCCTAGATATCACCAGTCCAAAGAGATACTCTTGGCTTTTCCCCCCAAACAGATTTTCTATGATGAGAAAAAGAAAGTAAAAAAAATGGAAACGCAAGAGCTTTACTAATTAAAGCTATCCTCTACATTGTCCTGCCTCCATAAAATCCTGTTTGTGAAGGAAGGCAACTGCACAGTACACCCCTTGGCTAGAAGCCCCTCGTCCAAGTAAGCAAAGAGGCAGATTGGTTGTTTCAATCAGCAAGTCCATTTAAGGATCCAGTGAAGGAGCTAAGCAAATTGGCCATAAAGTTTCGTAAGCGGTGCTCCGATTCCTTCTAAGAGCTCATTCCTGACTGACAAACTGGCTGTGGTTCCCCGTCCTCTTTGAATTAATGACAGAAGCAGCCAGGAAGGCCCGCAAAGCCAAGGCATCCCTTCTCCTCTGGGAAACTATAAATTAACTTGGACTTTACACTTGTAGTTCAGCCAATCTGTGTATTTACTCATCAACTATTCCTGCCCCTCCTCTCCCAATGGAAAAGCTAAGGGAAGCATATTTTTGCCTGGGGCATTCTTTAACTCCAAAAATAGCATTTAGCTCCTTTATGATAATAGAGGCTGGAAGAGTGTTGTTGAACTTCCTGTTCCAATTTCTGCCTTTTTAACTTTCCTTCTCGATCTTTGAGTTCAGTACCTTCTCAGATGCCACTGGCTGATTTGTTCGATTGAGAGGGCGTAGTAAGCTTATATGAGAGAGGGGGTCTCTGAATGCTATTTGCTGAGATGCTATGAAGTCATAGAAGGTTTGGACATTCTGCGTCTAAGAAAAGTAATGTTAATGCACAGTACAGGATTTGAATTTGAAGGGCCACATAAAATCCTTAAATGCCTAAGTATTGCCTATACCAGGGTTTTCAACAGGGTTCCGTGGCATCCTAGGGTTCCACGAGAGGTCACTAGGGGTTCCCTAGGAGATCACGATTTATTTAAAAAATTATTTCAAATTCAGGCAACTTCACATTATAGAGGTAAGTTTCATTCTTTATTTTCAGTTTAAGCACACCGTCAATGCATACGTATATACAGGCCTACACATGAAACGAATATAATAATTTTGTAACTTCTGGCCTTTATTTGAGCCTGAATGTGCAGGGGTTCCCCGAGGCCTGGAAGATATTTCAAGGGTTCCTCCAGGATCAAAAGGTTGAGAAGGGCTGTCCTATATGTTTCATGCAACACTTTCTTAATTAAAAATGTGTAATTCCAATGGACAAATTGATTGGGAATATGGAGAGATACATTCCGAAGTGATTCGGAAGACATCAGATTAAGGAAGGCTGTTGTAAAGTCTTTTAATTCATATTTAAAAGTTTCAGGAAATTGGAAATCAAAATCTGTCAGGAGTGGCTTGCCTGGCAATGTTCCTACAGAGAGTAAGGGAGATGACCTTGAGGGAAACATGCAGGAACTGTTACCTAGGCAAAAATGGCTGAAACACTTTTTTTTTTGAGTCCAGAGCAACGAGATAACATTTGGAAGCAGCTCAGGCAGACACCTCCTTAATTCACTGAAGTAGAATGAGGAGGAGGAGGTACGGCACAATCAGACTTGCAAGATTCTGTTATTACAGCCAATCTCAGTAAAAATAATTTTAGCCTTCCTGTGGAGTTGATTTCCTGGTCTACCTTGCGACAGTCAATTGAAAGGCCTAAACGTGGCAGTTTCAGAGAAGAAAATAGTCAAAGATCAGCATAGTGAGTTACTCTTGCAGCTTTTTTCTCTAGGATAACAGAATGGAGGAATTGGTGTAACTAACTAACTAACTAACTAATATCAAAAAGCAGTAGACTAAATCAGTGTTTCTCAACCTCAGTAACTTTAAGATCTGTGGACTTCAACTCTCAGAATTCCCCAGCCTTAAAGTTAAAGTTGCTGAGGTTGAGACACATTGGACTAAATAGTGTATTCGGTGGGAAGAAAACTAACTTCAAATTGGAGGTAACTGTAGGAGTGCACTTTAGACTGCCAAGCCAGTCAGAAAATCTGGATAATGCCCGCTTGAATCAGATTATAGAACTTTCAGGAAGGAGAAACACAGTAATAATGGGAGATTGCTATTGCTTGGGCATCTGTTGAGAAACTAACTCCAAGATCCCTTTCAATGCTTACATTCCATGATTCTATTATGTGCTACATTGCACCTCCATCACTGTTAAAATCAAAAACAGAAATGATTTGCTTAATATATTTGACTCTAGTCACCTGAGTTAGTTGCTCTATTTATAAGTTAGTCATAAACTATTATTTTCCTTGATTTATAAACTCTGATTTGTTTGGGAGTTTTTAAAATAGTTTTCTTCTGATTTCCATTCTGCGTGTATATCATCCACATATACATACATATACTCATCCACATCCACATCCATTTATTTATTTATCATATTTCTTCACCGCCCATCTCATATAAACGACTCTATATATACTCATCACATTATTATCTTTTGGTAATAATGAAACATTATGCAAAGTGCAGGGGGAAAAAAGTAGTCAGGAAAAAAAATGGAGGAAGGAGATAAGAGGGGGAAAAGGAAATCGAGTTAAACCACATTGTCCTTGATTTTCCCCTTCCTCTCAACCCATTCACTCTTCTTTCATTTGTTTTATGATTCAACCCTCTTTTATTGTCTTTATAGAATCAAACCACCTCAACTACTTTTTTTATACTAGTTGATCATCTACATTCATTCAGCACTCATTCATTCTTGATCTTAACTCTTAAGCAAGTAACTCTAGCCTTTTCTGTTCCAATTGCTTCTGTCTCTCTCTTGGCATACCCAAGTATCACACCGGATCTAATACACAGATTTTGGCTTATTATGACCAACATTCCTTGCAACAGACTCACTGTCAATCTATCAGCATTTGCACATCTCAAAATGTTGCCTTCTATTTTCCCATCTCCAGTAAAATTCTAACAAGGTATATAAATTCATCTACTTACTCTAATATTTTGCTATTGATGTGTAAGTTGTAATCCATTTTCCCTGTCAAAACTACTTAATTTTAAAGTACATGCTCCTCACTACATAATACTATCCAACATTCTCTGCAATCATTCAGGTTCTCAGCCAACAACGCTCAGCATTATTTACAGACAAAAGTACGCATACATTCACCACTACAAGCAACCCACCTCTAATGTCACTACAAGGATTCTATATATTTATTTATTTATTTATTTATTTAATTAATTAAATTTATATATGCAGGTAGTTCTTGCTTAACAACCATTTGTTTAGTGACTGTTGGAAGTTACGATGGCACTGAACGAATGGTGGCTACAACTGGTCCTCGTGCTTATGACCGTTGCAGTGTCCCCACAGTCACATGATCAAAATTCGGGCGCTTGGCAACCAGCATGTATTTATGATGGTTGCAATGTCCCAGGGTTACATGATCACCATTTGCAACCGTCCCAGCCAGCTCCCAACAAGCAAAATCAATGGGGAACCACATGATTTGCTTAACGACCACCACAAAAATGTCGTGAAATCCATGCGGTCACGTGATGCTGTGCTTAACAACTGCACCGCTTAATGTTGAATTTTCTGGTCCCTATTATGGTCATTAACCGAGGACTATCTGTATTTATCCATTAGTACAGAGCTTTCCAAACTTTTCATGTTGGTGACACACCTTTTAGACATGCATCATTTTGCGACACAGTAATAACAGGGGTCCCTACCCCCCAGCCCACACAATTAGCTCCCGCCTGCAAACCCTGCCCCCCAGCCCACGCAATTGGCTCCTGCCTGCAAACCCCGCCCCTGGCCCACGCAATTGGCTCCCACCTGCAAACCCTGCCCCCCGGTCTTGTAATATATGTATTGTATTGTATGTAATTGTAGATAAAATACAAAAATACCCTCCAGATGTGCTTGATGGGGAGGTCATGGATCCAAGATAGATGCCAGCGCAGTGTTTTTCAATCTTGGCCACTTTCAGATATGAGGACTTCAACTCCCAGAATTCCCTACCCATCAAGGCTGGCTGGGGAATTCTGGGATTTGAAGTCCACACATCTGAAAGTCGCCAAGGTTGAGAAACACTGCCAGAGAATGGGAAAACTGCGTCCAATGCTTGGTAAGGCTCTGGGCTGGCACTTTGGAAGGGGAAGGGCGCTCTCCTTGGCGGATAGGTAACCCCTCTGTAAGGCCACCAAAGGGAAGAGTGCTTTCCTCACCCCTCCTTGCATCCCACAGGGTCCTGACATGCAAGAGCCATACTCACACAACACCCTTCTACCAGGTCACAGAAAAGCTGCTCCCCACGAGGTCTTGACACGCAAGAGAGGTACTCACACAACGCCCCTCCACCAGGTGACAGAAAGGCCTGCGCACGGCATGCCAAGCACAGTTAGGCCCAGGGGTCTGCTCGTCTGTTCCCACAACACACCCAGCTGCCCACCAGGGGCTCAACGGGAGGCACGAAATCCAAAAAAGGGCTCAGGGCGAGCAGGCTGCCCATGCCGAGTGAATGGCCCCTGAGACGGGGGAGCCACCAGCATCGCGCTTCCAACGTGGGGCATCTCTTCTATTTGCCCCCATTGAAAACAGACGCGCAGTCGACTTTGCCTCCACCACGTGGCGCGAGATGGGGCGACTCAGCCCTCTCCCCCTCCATCGCCTCAGGCCCCACCCCGCACAACTGCACAGGCGCATGGCGACTCGCTTTCCATCAGCGGAGCTCGCTCCCCCTCCTTCCTCCTCATCCTGTTCCCGCTGATCCTGCTTTTTTTCCCTTCACGGTCCCCGCCACCCTTACCTGGACCGCTGGGCGCGTGCACCCTCATATTCTCGGCCCCAGGCATGATCCCGACACCGCGTGACACACCAGGACACTTCAGGCAACACAGAAGTGTTGGAAAGGTATGCATTAGTACATTAAACCACCAAAAATATATCATCCTTGCCTTACTCCTGCTCTGCATTCCAGGCATTCCATTTATTCTCATACAATGATTTACTTCCATCAAATACTTCTAACATTCAGCAACCAAGGTTCAACTCTGCATTTACCCCAAATGTTCCATGACTCAAGCCTGTTCACTTTATCTAATAACCTCTCTAAAATCAACAAGCACACAATCATCTTTCTTTCTTTCTCACAATATACACTTCTCACTGACTTGCTGAAGAGCAAAAATCTTGATCTGCATACCCTCTGTCTGCTTTAAAGCCACACTCCTTTTTCCAAATTTTCCTCACTGTCTCCACTTGTATCTTTTGAATCAGTGTTCTGACAAACACCTTCCCAGACAAACATGTACCCTTGTTACCTCTCACTTTGCTTAGGAGAACGATAACGGCATTCTTGCAATTGTCAGGGACAGATACAGCTTCACACCAAAGTTAAATAAGTTAGACAGCCACTCCATAAGCAAACAGCATGGAGAACCTCAGAGGCAATGCTATGGTTAGGAGTGGGTGGGTACACCCAGCACCAAACTTCATAACTTTCTATATGTTATCTCCATCCCATCCAGTGCACTGCATTATGATATGTAATTGTTCATCTACTCAAGACACTAAATAAAAACAAAATTTGTCCATGTGATGAGATGTTGTGATGGAATCTGTCTCTGAGGGAGAAGGTGATGTTATGGAGATCGTAGGTGAAGGAGGAGGGGGCGCCTTCCAGGGTGAGAAGCGCGTTCACAGCCTCGAAGACCTTGGGCCCCATCCAAGAAGGTCAGGCCAGACCCGACTTAGAGTGCCTGGGGTTTTTCCCCAGATAACTGCTTAGTGTAGCTTAGTTTGGCAAGATTCTGTGTAAGGTAGAACAATAAAGATCTAGAGCTTAATTCCGAGGCTCAGCATTGTTCTTCGCCTAACCACGACGTATGTACATTCTGTAGCATTTATTATATATAGATTCCTTGAATTCCTTGAATTATTCTTCAATGCAGGTTTTATATTTCCCTACCTCCTCACATAATGATTACAGAGCTTTAGAAATACCCGGAATAAGATGTAGGATTATTATCATAGTTATTATATGATCCAATTATCTATTTTGGGGCCATATGAACCTACTACCCCCAAAAAACTCTACCTTTTGTTTGCTTAAAAGTAGTTGTGTTGCCCTTATTTTTCCTGAATATGATCAAACTAAATTACATTCTAACTCTATTTATGCTATAAATCAACAACAATACTAGCTAGCAGGAATACAGTTAAGTTAAAGGTTAAAGGTTCCCCCCGCACATTTGTGCAGTCATGTTCGACTCTAGGGGCCGGTGCTCATCTCCATTTGTTAGCCGAAGAGCCAGCGTTGTCCGAAGACGCTTCCGCGGTCATGTGGCCGGCATGATGCACGCAGAACGCTGTCACCTTCCCACCGAAGTGGTACCTATTCATCTACTTGCATTTGCATGCTTTCGAATTGCTAGGTTGGCAAGAGCTGGGGCGAGTGCAGGAGCTCACTCCGTCACACGGGACTAGGGATTCGAACCTCCAAACTTGCTATCTTCCGATCGACAAGTCTGGCATCTTACCCGCTGAGCCACCACGTATGTATGTATGTATGTGTATGTGTATGTGTATGTATGTATGTATGTGTGTGTATATAATATATATATATATATATATATATATATATATATATATATATAGGAATACAGTACTTATGAAAAATACCTGTTATATTCAAGATATGATGATTAGAGAATGTTATTGGCTTTCACTAGGATCATATTATATATCTAAAAGGCCAATTAATACATTTCCAATGAAAATAATTCATATTAGGGTAGATGTACTTTAACTCTTCATTCAGTGCCCAGTTTGTATCCCCTTAATGTGGTCTTGAAAGAACTCTATTATATACATATTAGTTCTTGTACACGGAAAGAATCCATTAGAACGCATTTAGACAATGCACAGATTGTTCCAAATATTCCAACTTTGTGTTGAATTCAAAAGCTCTGAATTCTTAAGATAGGCATTTACACCAGTTCAGAGCACTACTGTTAAAAACAGCACGCTCCTTATCTTTGTAGGTGCTAATATAGGATTACTAGAGCTGGGCTGCAAAAATCCAGATGATCATTAGAAGACCATAGAGAGTTAAGAGTTTTCTATATCTCCTTGCTGCTATCTAGTGGTCATCTGGATATTTGCAGCCTCAATTTATGAACCCTAGATAATGGTAGTTTCAAAAGTATTGTGAACATGTGAATATGAATGATATGATTAATAACCACTGGAGGATATGCTTAATTGTATTGTATGCTTAAATTTGAACAGTAATTTCTAGCAATATAGCTAGAATTAGTGTTCTGAATGAAATCTTTTTTCATGTTCCTATGAAAATTGTATCTTAAATATTTGTAATATTCGCTTTCCCCCATATTAATTGGGTGTATCTAGAGACTATCCAGCTTTAAGCATATCAGTATTGCAGAACTGCAGAAATCCTCCATCAGAAGCAAGCTAATTGAACGGTTAATTGAATGTATATTCAGACGTCAGGCTAGAGGTCAAACATGAGTTTTCAAACATAAAGCAAAGCATCAAGCAGGGTCAGGTATGAAGGTGAATTTCCAGCAGTCAAGAAGCAGAAATCCAGGAAGCAACGCAGGGCAGAGTCCAGTACAGAAGCATTTGTTCTGGCCCTGGATAGGCTACAACTGAAGGTTTATAAAACCAGAGTTCCCAAAACTTTATGTAGGATGCAATTACCAGCCATTAGGTGCCCTAGAAAGAATTCCTCCTTGTCAGTAGGATCCTACTTATGAATAAGCCTTTTTTAAAATCAGGAGGTCTGTATTTGGACATGAACCCACAACTATCTGCCCTCCTTGAGGTTGATTGTCCTGGGAGAAGCTGTTAGTAGTAGCCCATTTCTGTAAAGTGAAGGGAGCTGAGACATGGAGACGCTGCTTTTCTGCTCAACACCTGATCTTTGGAAGAGCTTCCCAGTTGAGGTGAGATTGGCCCTTTTGGTATGCTCATTTCAGCAACTGAACTCTTCTAAAGAGCTTTCGTGATATGAGTGGCTACTGTCTTGGCTTTTGTTTTTGTTGGTTTTGGATTGTTCTTTATTTATGGACACCTTACTTATGTTATCATAGATGTTTTATGTTATGTATCTTGGTTAACTGCCAAGTGGCTTAGAAAAATTACAGCGACTGACGAATCAAACAAACAAACAAACAAACAAACATACTGTCAAGGCCATGGCTTTCCCAGTTGTAACATATGGCAGTGGAAGCTGGATCATCAGAAAAGCTAATTAAAACAACTTGATACCTTTGAATTATGGTGCTGGGAAAAAAGTATTGAGAGTACCCGGGACTACAAGAAGGACAAATGATTCCTTGAGGGAATTGAAGTAAAACCAGAGTGTTCATGAAAGCATTAATGATCAAGCTAAAGCTTAGATATTTTGGACACATAATATGAAGGTAAGAGTCTTTGGAGAAGACTCTGTTGCTTGGAAAAATCGAAGGCAATTGAAAAAGGACTGGAGAGAAAATAAGGCTAGATAATGTCATTGATGATGCAAACATGGGCTTACTCGAAGAAACAATTACTAGCAGACAGTCCTGTGAAATTATGTCCATTGGGACCTGAAGAGTGACAAGTGACAAGAAAGAAAGATGCAGCTGATATCTTTGCTGAATACTCCGCATGCATTATTTGATTTTGGGTCTCTAGGTCAAAATCAGAGCTCTGATAGTTATTGTATGCCATCTAGTGTTAAGTTATGAGATAGTGGAATTGTCAGAATAGGGATCTTAGTTTTATAATTGTGTGTGTGTGATTATCTCTCTCTCTCTCATCTCTATCTACACACACCCATACATTCCTCCAAATGTGTATATTTGTGTACACACACACACACACACACACACACACACACTATCCTCCAAATTCCTTACAACCAGTAACTGAAATATTTATTAGAATCAGCAAAGAAATTTAGATACTAGCATCTTTTAGTTTTTTTAAAATTAAACAGCATTACATAATGGACAAGAAACAGGTAGCTTCTACTTTTGCCTAAAATTAATCAGCTGTTTTAGGAATCGGCAGTCCTTTTTGGCCCACAGAGTAGGCATACCATATCTGGGCTCAAAAGCCTGGATGACACATTAAGAGCAACAAAGAGATGCAACCTTTGTAGTCATCTAGTGGCCATCAGGATTGTTGCCTGCCGGACATGGTATGTCTTCCAGTGGGCCCCTTCAAAAAAAGGGCTTCCATGGGAGAAGCTTACAGAATCAAAACATGTAGAGGACATATGGAAGGGCCTTGAA
Source organism: Charina bottae (assembly GCA_023362775.1). Classification (NCBI taxonomy): domain Eukaryota; kingdom Metazoa; phylum Chordata; class Lepidosauria; order Squamata; family Charinaidae; genus Charina; species Charina bottae. Next base: position 52,203,232 of record JALMGJ010000007.1, read on the forward strand.
GGACAGGAAGAGGAGCCACTACCAAGGAAACTGTCAGATAAGAGGGACCTGTACCCGGGACAAGAAAGTAACTTGAGAAACATCTCAGAAAAGCCCCTCCCTAGTTCACACGAAGGTAAAAGGAGGGAAAGGGAAGCACATTCAGACTTGCAAGATTATGTATCATAGCTGTTACAATCAAAGTACTTCTGACCTACATAGCATTGGTTTCTTAGTCTGGCCTTGTAGGGCTGACATCACACCACTTCTAGGAAGGGCATTCCCAGTCACAAACAGTCCAGTTATCAGAAGGCAAACTTCTTAATCAGCTCCCTCGAACCTTCCCCCCTTCTTGCCACATGAGAGAACGTGTACACCAGTATATTCTGTATTCAGTTTAAAATCTTAAAAGTGAAAACTGCTATTTTTGCAAAGTGAAGCACCAAAGACTTGGGCTTCCTCCAACTGATGTTCCTCAGATAGGTTAGGACTGCCCCATTCAGAATCCCCAGGCAGCAAATGGTTAAACTGAAAGGTAGATACAGTAGTTGAATCCTCAGTTAGTTATATTACTCCTGAGGTGGGTGGAAGGCTGATGTTGGAAATAGCTTTGTATTAGCATGAATAATGGATATAAAAGTGCCTTTTTTCCAATGAGGACCAGAGATCATCTGAAAGTGCTTTGCTAGACATCAATTTTTCTAATCCTAGGGCACTTTTTCCTAACTTGGTGCCAATTCAGGTGCCATTCTCCTTCAGCTAGCGTGGTTCTACATATCTCCCAGGTTGGAGAAGGCTGACCTAGAGCAGCTGGGTGAGCCACAAAAATCTGATCTGTACAGCTCAAGCGAAGTGGAGGAAGGGTGGAAACAAAAGTCATCAAAAAGAACAACGATCTTCTCTTTATGAAAGAGGCACATAGATCCTATTTTGCAGAGCTGACTTTTCCCTCAAGTTTGGCCACTGTGTGGCACTCTCCTCATACCAATGTCACAGCCTGTGGTGCTTTTTCTATGCTTTCCTGTTACTAGGAAGTATGTCAAGGAGGATCTGAAGAAAGGGGTCATTAGTTCATGAAGAATGAAAATATTAATCTATACAGAGTGGATCAAAAAGTCAGCTTATAGAAACTGTCAAAGTGACATTTTATTGACAAAATACTTACAAAAACACACCAAATGCACTTGAGGCATGTGAAAATAGTTGTGTATATATGGTGTGCACGCGCACACACACACATATATATGACAACAGAATCAGTAGTCCAGAACTTATATCTAATTACATAAAAGTATATGTGGGATTAGCTTCACTTTTATTTTAAAAAGCCATATTCAGCCATTTTTTAATTACATCTCATAGATTAATTAGATGGGTAAACTCTCCAGGAGAAAATTTGAAGTTTTGTTCAAGAAATAAAGAGTAATCAGTTCTGATCTATTTATAATCACTTCCCAGGCATAACTATTTCCTTCAACGTGCCTAGGAACATAATATTATTTTCCCAGTGCTAGCAATAAAGGCTTCATTTAGTTATGACGGGGAACCTTAAATGAGCTCAAAGTTTCATAAACACAATACATTATAAAATGCAATGCAAGAAGCAAATAATTCAAAAGCAGAGATTGACAAATATCAAATGCATTAATATTAAAAATAGGCAGCAATTGCAATTTAAATTTTAACAAGCCCAGCAAAACAAGTGCGTTGCTAGATTTGCACATCATAGTAAGCCATAAGGTAGTTAACTTCTGGCTTAACATGTTATATGAACCCCATCATTGTAGTTTATATAATAAGCTATAATTGAAAAGCCACTGTTTACTGCCATTTGTGATCCAATCTGTTGGGTTCTTGGAGGAATCTTGATCACAAGGCTGTAAAATAATAAGTGATTATTATATGGTTTTGGATGAATATGGACATATTAATTTGTACATAAGCATGACCCATTTGATGCTAAAATTAGATCTCCTTCTCCCCCACTCTCTTGAGGAGAGAGCAAATAATCAGGGTTACTCCCAGTCACATCAACGTGATGTCCTAGGACATATTCAGAGACGTTCCCTACTGCCTAGCCCTGTTGACATTCTCACTGAGAAATTTATGATAGGTTTTGAGAAATATCATATTCTCTCCAATGAAGTTTAACCTTATATTCTATGGAATCATTAGGAGATGTTCATAGAAGCACCCAGTTAGAGGAAACAGAAAAAGTTTAGCCAGGAGGCTAGTTAAACAATGTGAGTCTTAGATTTGTATAAAATGGTATAGGTGAGGAGGGACTTCGAAAATTTGCCAATTGGAAGAGCGTCAATTTTAATAACAACCAGACCATAATGCTAAGGAATAACATGTGATCTGGCACTGGTTTCGCCAAAACCATATGAATCATTCACAACAGATGGCATTAAAGATTGAATTGCTTTTCGTGTATGTGACATATGAAAAATATTTCATGGGGATTTTGCCTGTTTCACTATCTACTCATTCCTTTTGTACCACACCAATTATATGTTTATATGATTAAGGTTATTTCTCCATAGAAGCAGAAAAATGATCCTTGTACCTATATTAGATATGAAAGTATGCTGTGAAAAACATTTTGGCAAACTGGCCACTCTGCTACAAATGCATGAAGGCATGTCTTATGTATTTGGGGGTTGTAAAACCATCATTTGACAGTGGAAGAGTGCTTTGAAAGCTTAGGCTCCAGGAGAGATTATTTGATGTAACCAACTAGCTATGCAATCCTATTCATGGCAACTGAGAAAGAAATCCCCTTGAGTTCATGGCTGTTTATCCCCAATTAATAGACAATGGGGAGACATAAATGAAATCAATTGTAAATGACCAGCCAATGCCCTAAAATAATCTCAATACATTATTGCAGCTCTTTAGTTTAGACTCAAAAACTTATAAACGGGGGAAAAAAACAGCAATATCACAATAACAGATGAAAGAAACAGATCTAAAAGAGGGGGTAGGAAACTCCATGGCCAACAATGGAAGTTTACTTTGCTTTTTTAAAAACAAACAGACAAACAAACAGACAAACTCCTAGTAATACATGATGGTGGTGGTGGATGTGAATAGAAGGATGAAAGCATTTGGGAAGAGTAAAGTGGTTCTGATCTGGATGGATTACCAATAAATAAATACGTAAGTAAGTAAGTAAGTAAGTAAGTAAGTAAGTAAGTAAGTAGAAGGACAGCAGATGGAGTTAAAACAAGCTGTAATTATGCCCCTAGGTAGAATAGGATAGGAAAGTATTTTATGTACAGCTTTAGAGAGATATAAATGGCTAAAGTAGACAATGGTTCTGATTAAAGTAGCTTGTGCTGTACAGAACTTTGATGGGAAATGAATTGTGAGATTGTGGGGCCCTATCAATCTGATCATTCACTTAAGAGGCACACTGCAGCTTAAAACATTCAGAGGAGCAGCTAAGCTTAGCATGCTATAATTCTCCTAGTATCCTCAGCTGTGTGGCGTTCCTATCTTCCCTTGGATATTTAAGTGGGCGTGAATAGTTTAGCAAGGAAGGTAGCATATGCTAAACTAAGTCAATAGGAAGATTTATGATGTTCTCCTTGTACAGCTTATTTGTGGGTGTATGTAAGAGAGAGAGAGAGAGAGAGAGAGAGATTTTAGGCATCATTTCTAATTTTTCTTCCACCATGTTTGAAGTATCTCCTGGCTTTGTTTTATTCAATAAATTTGTGAGATATATTTAGAAATTAATAGCCAACCCAAACAAATGAAAAGCAAACATAGGTACCATTTGCCCCTCTAAAGAACTATGAACATTTCTGAATGTTTATATGTTCCTAGAGTTTATAAATCTGTTATTTAAAGAAATGGGTTAGTGTTTATACATTTTAAAAATTATGTGTGTGTGTGAGTGAGTGAGAGAGAGAGAGAGAGAGAGAGAGAGAGAGAGAGACCAACCAGGAAAAAAAAAGTACTAAGTAGTCTTTCATACTGTACATATTTATGATAAAGTGTGGGACTGGAACTGGAGAGACCCAGGTATAAATTCAGCAATGGAAGCTCAGCGGGGGACTTTGGGTCAATCTCTCCCAACCTGCTGCTCATGGAGGTTATTGTGGGGAAGAATGGAGGAGGGAGCACCCCAACTTGACCTCCTGAATAAAAGGTGGGATATAAATCTAACAAATAAAGAAATATCATGATCAAGCCTTATGTCTGTTTACGGATCAGTAAAGAAAAACGGGAAGGGAATCGTGGTTTCAATTAAATGAAATGAAATAATTGATGAAGTGGGGCAGCATCGAAATAATGTGAAATACTGCAAAGAAATATATAAATAATGCCATCCATTTTTCTACATAGTTCTCCAAACAGTAAAATGCTTGTTCAAATAAAGGAAAATGAGACCCTTGTAAGTGTGTAGTATGACTTATTTTATAATCCCGAAAGCATGCAGGATACATTTTGAAAAAAGGTGGTGGGTTTGCATAATAGCAATAGACACACCTTCTAGGGTCTTACGAAGAAATTACATGAGACCCAGATATTGCAATCTGGTTCAGCTCTGCAGAGCATCAGCCTTGCATACCCAACTCCTTCATTTAGCAGCCTCCTGGCCACAGGCAACACTCTGCAAAGATCACAAGAAAAGGAGAAGCAAAATTCATTCCAATTCATCTGGGCTTCATTTCTTCTTTTTCTGAGAAAAGCAGTGCATCCTTGCGTAGGCTTGCTTGCATAATACCAGCGAGCACTTTACAATTCCAGGAAGACAGAGGCAAGGGAGCTTTAATGAATATGTTAGCATGAAATGTATACTTGCAGCCACCTGCTATCCAGTCAGCTGTGTGAAAGCCTGGTGCAAAGCAAGCCCCAGTGAGATTTCCTCTCTCATTGCCTCCTGCAGAAGCCAAGACCCTTCCTTGAATGGGTTTTGAGCCACCTGTAGACCTGTCCAGCTGTGTTCATTGTATTGCAATAAACAAGCCTTTCCCAACTAGGTGCCTCTTGATCTGGAATATCATCATCATCATCATCATCATCATCATCATCATCATCATCATCTCTGGAACTTTAGAATTCAAACAGACAAGCATCTGCTACACAACAGCCCAGATTTAGCAATTGTTGATAAGAAAGACAAAAAAGTCTGGATAGTGGACACTGCCATATCTGGAGACGGCAGAATAGAAGAGAAAGAACTGGAGAAAATCACAAAATATAAAGACCTGCAAATAGAAGTAGAACAACTGTGGCAAAAGAAAGCAAACGTAGTACCAATAGTAATAGGCGCCTTGGGTGCAATTCCAAAACATCTGGAGCACCATTTGAACACCATCGGCATTGGCAAAATCACCATCAGTCAATTGCAAAAGGTAGCTTTACTTGGAACAGCTTACGCCCTGAGTCAATACCTTTAATAATATTAAACAACAACATCTGCCTATCCCAGGTCCTTGGGAAGGACTCTATAGGTGGACAAAAATGCCAAATCCAGTCTAAATATCTGGATGACTATGCGATCAACATAATAATAAATTAGACTAGTACGCTGCCTGACTCTCAACAACTCTGGGTGGCCGCAAGCCCCAGGTGGGGGGAGATTGCAATAAATCATATAAGAAAACCTGGAAAAGGAGACACTTCTGAATAGGACTCCCCCTCCTTTTCCTGAGATGATAAAGTATAAAGACTGTTAAATTGCAAATAAAGTAAATTCAATTGCCCATGGGAGCTCAGGATTTTACATGTTAAATTGAATAACCTTTGTTGTTGTTGTGCTTAGCATTTCTCCTGCTTGGTTGCAGGATCCTCTTGTTTTCACACAGGGAAGCTATCAATGAGATGAGGGCACCTTAATCCAGCACCTTAATCGTTATACCACACTGACTCTCCTAAATTTAACAACCTACAGTATGATAAATAAAAACACAACCATATCTTACCTTTATGACAAAGTACATCCTTCAAGTCATAGCCTTAAATTGCAATGCTATGGGAACCCCATCGAAAGGGTTTGTTGCTGTAACTTAACAGACACATATACAAATATGCATATTTACATTGGGCATTTTCAGGATGACTCATTTGCTGCACTCTCTTACTGAAATAATTGGCTAGATCATAGCTTTCCAAACTGTGTCACGACACAGTACTGTGTCGCCTGCAGTGTGCAGGTGTGTCGCGTGAAAACCCGGAAGCGCTGATGGCGCGCCGCTGCGTGCGTTTCTGCACGCGGCGGCAGCACGCCATCAGCACTTCCAGGTTTCGTGTGACACACCCACACACTGCCGCCATGCGTGCCGCCGCCGCTGCCACCGTTGGTGTGTGTCAGCAACAGGAAAAGTTTGGTAAGCTCTGGGCTAGATAATTGAAGGCCATGTTATGGGAAGCCAGCCATTGTGTTTATAAGCCATAGATTTTGGCTTAGTGTGTTATATGAACCAAGCTTATTGATGTTTATTCCATAAATTATGGTTAGACGACCTATGCTTTTTCATGATGTGTGAATTCAATCACTCAAGAGTGTTTGCCAAGGAGGAAATAACTATTCAGGTATTAAGACCAAAGGTACTTTCCCCAATAACAGCTGGTGATGGAGGAAGATTGCTAGTTCCAGTTGATTGAAATGTGAAATGGAGCAAGTGTTACCACATCTGGGCTGCAAAATTCCATATGACTACTAGATGATACCAAAGAAAGGCAGAAATCACGAATTCCTTGCCGTCATCTAGAGGTCATCTGTTGGAATACTAGCAGAAGCTGCTACCTGCCAGTTGGGCAGTTTGTAGATGTTGGAGGTTCCAGCAAATCAGCATGCCTCATTAGCATATGGGTGAATGCTCTAGGAGGCAAACTCTCTATGTGCTTCTTCCTGAGGAAGCTGTTTGTTGCCCCTCCCACTTCCTCTCTCTCTCTCTCTCTCTCTTTCTTCCACCGGAGAAGAAGGACCATGCGGCTGCTGGTCCTTCCATGGAGAGGCCATGTGCTAGGTGTCAACTCCAGAATTTTCCCCTTTTCTCCATGCAGCCTTCACCAGCAATGAGGGGTGAGGGTAAATTAAGTTTAGGGACCACAGAAGAACAAGAAGTCATCTTTCCTGAACGAAAATGTAACTGTACCAAATAAACAGTAAGAACTCCTTTTGTAACCTACGTTGTCTAAGTGTGTAATTCTTTATGCTTGGGTGGGCTATGTGCTTAAGATCAAAAACCTATATTTCTCTAGCATGCTCATTAATGCTATTAAGATAAAAACTCCTTTCTGTGTGTGCTTATTTTTTCACTGCAATTAAGCTCTGCTCCATTCAGTGGTCCTAGCTGCCCACTAATGGTCTTCAGTAGAGTGGTGACCTAACAGACTGAATTGTTGCCCTTCCTGTGACCTTTGCCTGACCCTTTTGGCCTCTGTTGTGCATCTTTTTGTTTGTCAGTAGCCAAATGCAGGAAGCCACTTCCTGTATGAGTTAGACCTTCCTGTAAAAATGCTGTTGATTGCCTTGCATGGTTTTGTCAACCCTTTGTTCCCTTCAGGAGATAAAAAGGTGATGGTAGAAGTTGTCACCAAAATATAACTGACAGAAAAAGATGACTAAGGCAGGTGTGTCGAGAAGGAATATAAATCAAAAGGAGCTAAAATTAGTTACTGTAGTAGAGTAGTTCTGCATCTTGCCATATTTATGCTCCAGGAAGAAGCTCAAATTTATAAAATAGATAAGGGTTCTCTAGATTACAATTACATTTTGTAAATATAGGCCTTGGATAAGCACTAAAATGTCAAACAGCTGTTTTCAGAAATACAGTTCAATATTTTTAATAATTTAGATACACTTGGCCGCCAGGTTGATCCCCGTATCTTGGATTACACACACAGAGACACAGACACACACACACTCAGTAAGCAATTCTTGAATATTTGGTGGATTTATGGCCTATACACCTCAGATTAGACACTCTGCCAGACTACAGTGCAGAAAATTTGTTCAAGGATATTGGCAAAAATTCAGTTCAATCTGTCTATTCTTTATTTTACTACAAATGTTTTAAAAAGAAAATGATTAGTTAATGGATCACCCCCTGGCATTGGACTAGTACTTTATTTCTAATAACAGCATTAGAAAGAGAAACAAGAAAGCCAGGAATTATGATTTGCCAAAGAAGGTACAAATGAGGGTACAGAGTAACAATGCAATAGTCATTTGTAGACTTAACACAATGGCGACGAAACAATACATCCTTTAAGTGTAAGGTGGAGAGCTGTACAAGGTACAGACTAGAATTATGGAGCAGTATCAAAGCAGAGGCTCAAAGGATGTGTTCCTTGTTCATGTGGAAGGGGAATGCAAAAGGCTATACCTCATGGTTTTTTGCAGTTACCTGGATATTCATGGAAGGTAGGGGACGGCAGAGGATGAGATGGTTAGATAGCATCACCGATGTAATGAACATGAATTTGAGTAAACTCCGAGAGACAGTGGAGGACAGGAAGGCCTGGCGTGCTATGGTCCATGAGGTCACGAAGAGTCGGACACGACTAAACGACTGAACAACAACAACAAAGGGGTTACCCTGGCCTCTATGGCTAGTTAGGTGACAATTAATATTGCATGAGTGTGAAGACTATGGTGCATCTAATGATCTTTTATCTTTGGGAAATCAAAGCTGATAACTTGTGATGAAGGGATGCTCACTGCAGGCTAAACCATTGTTGGGGCTTCTTGAGCAATGCACAGTGTACAATACAATTCAAAAACAGAATCTGGAAAGAGCAATGAAGCCACGTATGCTCCAGGTTTCTGACTAAGCAGAAGAAAAAAAACAGAGCAAAATGAACCAAAGGAAGGAGAAAAGACAGGAAGCTAGCTAAAAAGGTAAAGGCTCCCCCCGCACATTTGTGCAGTCGTGTCTGACTCTAGGGGCCGGTGCTCATCTCCGTTTGTTAGCCGAAGAGCCAGCGTTGTCCGAAGACGCTTCCACGGTCATGTGGCCGGCATGACGCACGCGGAACTCTGTTACCTACCCACCGAAGTGGTACCTATTCATCTACTTGCATTTGCATGCTTTTGAATTGCTAGGTTGGCAATCCCTAGCCCCGTGTGACGGAGTGAGCTCCCGCACTAGCCCCATCTTTTGCCAACCTAGGAAGCTAGCTAGATGTAGAATATATGTACTGTATCTCTAGAATCCACAAAACGTTAACAAAATGCCCTCAGTTCTTTGCTTGACCATAGTTACTGTATATTGCTGATTCTAAAAATGAATTAGGTGTGCCGTCTATCCTAATTGATATACCGAATGTGTCCCAAAATTATGGTTGTATATTTCTGCCTAAGCCTCCTTGGGGGTCTCTGAAATCCAATGGAAAAACCAAAAGGGGCACCCTCCCCAAAGAAATTAAGAGAATTATAGACCATCCAGATAGAGAGAAATCATGTGGAGTTCTTGGTGCTCTTTGGATATTTCTGTAGATGTGTGTGCTAACAAAACCAGAGAATTCTCCTTATCATACCAGACCAAGTGGAAGGTTAGTTACGGTACTGTATGATTATTTCGCAGCATCGTGGCTGATAGAAAGGACAGTGTAAAAACTGTCTCAGTCATCCCATTTAGACAAGGGAATAAGCAATCTGGTGGTGGTATATTGAGCATCAGTGGTGAAAGGTTGAGCTTGGCTAATGAAAACGCTCTTCTGTTCAACTTGGAATTCAGTTCACATTATCTGATTCATTTGACCTTCACACACAGAGAGATACACACAGAGAGAACTCAAGAGAGACGTTGCTTTCTAAGAAACCATAGCCACAACTGATGGTTGAATGAAACTATAGATAAAGCACTAAAACTGGGTCTTTTCTTTTGCCTTCAAAGGGAAGCTCTGGACACTGCAGAGACAACTGAAATCATAAATAACGTACAAAAAAATGTGAACGTTGACTTTGAACTGCACAAGGTAAAATGTCATTGTATTAGATATTTTTACATGATTGGTCATTGCAAATGTCTAACTTTTTTTTTAAGGAAAAAGGGTTAGCATTTGTGTGTACAATATAGAACGTGAAGTTGTATCTTATTTTATAAAGAAAGGGTATAATGATTCAAATAAATACATTTTGTCACTGTTACTGTATGTTGAAGAGTTCATCTTTTACAAATCTGTTCTGAAGCAAAGACTAAGAGGGGTTCTATAAAACGATTCACACCATTTTGGGCACAAATGGCTTTTTATTTTATTCTTCCTTCCTCCTCTTTTTAAAAAAGCATTTCAGAGTTGGCAACTTAACAAAACTTAGCTACTTCTTTCTCCTGAGTGCTTCAGAGTAAGCCTCTAGCATCACACTGACTTTAACATTATGAATAATTTTACAATTGCAAACATACAAACAAAAGGCAAAAAACTCCTCTCTTCTAAACTACACCCAGTCATATTCCGTGAAATGACATGGAAACCAATGCCCTAATTTATCATCACCATTAGTGAATGGACAGAAGATGGAGGGAAATAGGGACCTGCATTACATTTAGTCAGATCACTGGTCCATTCTCCACAACAGCATTCTCCAACCTGCTGTCCTTATTATGCACTGGATTACAACTTCCATCATTCCCAGCCATGGTGAAAGGCTCCCACTTGGGGGAATAATGCTCTGCACTGAATTCATGCATTATGCTAGGCCAGGCACTGTACTCCAGTTTCTAAACCATGATTTATGGATTTGTGTGAACCCAATCAATTATATGTTCAACAAATCATGATTAAAACAAATAGTGGCTTACTGTGGTGTGTGAATCTAGTCAGTGACTCTCCAAAGGCTACAGTTGGAATGTTTTCCAGTCCTATCTGGTGATGGGACTGAAGTTGGATTCTTTGTCTTGCAAACTTACCATTGATTGGTAAATTGTGATTTGGTTTAATCATGGGTGGTTGGATAAATCACAGTGGTTAAGTTTACACCCTGTGCTATATCATAAACCAGGGTTTACAAACTTCAGTGGCAGACTATGCACTAAGCCAACTCCAAAGAACCCACATAATAGTTTCATGTGATCTGTGATCCAGAGTTACTTCCTGTATGACACCTGCTAAAAGAAAAAAATATCTCCAGGTATGGTCTCTTTCTGTTTCCTGTCAGTTTTCAAAAAATAGATTTTCTATCTATCTTGATAACATATTTAAGAGAAAAGATGGAGAGCATTTGAAGACATTCTAATAGACAGGGAGGTCACATGGATGGAAAGCTGGATGTTTACCTGAGGAAGATGGAATAAGACCTTTTCACATCACACCCTCTCGTATTTCTTCCTATAACAACCATGCCATTTTCCACAGGTGAACCCAGCAAAGACAGTGTGGCACTGTGTAACTCAGGTCTATGCTGAAATGCTACAGGTACAGTAGTCCTAACTTAACGGCCCTAACTGGGACCGGTAACTCCGTCGCTAAGCAAAGCGGTTAACACAAACATCATGTGATTGCCCTGCTTAGTGATGGCAGTTCCGGCAGTCCCTGTTGCTGTCATTAAATGAATCCCATGGGTCGTTAGGTGAGGACCCACCCCGATCCAAGCCATTCCTGGCTTGGTCCCTCCCAGCCCCAAGCCTCAGTTCTTCCAGGGCAAGGGATGGCCACCCCTTCAACTCCCCCCCCCATATCTCCCCCCCATCTCTGCTCTTTTGGCTGTCCTGCGCTGCATGAGGTGGCTGCTGCATCCCCCTGCTGCCACCCCCAGCAGACCTCCCTCCCTGTCCTCCTCAGCGCAATTGTTGTGTCCTCCCTCCCTCCGATGGGCTCGCTACTGCCATCCAGGAGTGCCGCCTCGAGCCCCTCAGCACACCAAGCAGCCCCATTGCCGTGGTGCAGCAAGAAGCCCCTGCTTAGGAGCCCACCTCCTCCTGCGCCCCATCGGCAGCTTACCGAATGAGAAGTGTCCTGCATTGCTCTCCCGGGTCCATCTCACCCATGACTCCGCTGCCGCAGGAACAGTCTTGCAAGAGCCACGCCTCCTAGAGTGGCTCTTGCGCCCCATCCTGACATCACTGGCCAGTGGGACGTTTCTACAGCGCCTCCCCACACGTGGCCAGGATGGTGAGCCCAGTGGAGGGGAGGCAGGCAAAGACAATGCAGGTCATCTGGAGGGGGTGGCGGGGGGTGGTCATAAATGTGGGCGGGCTCAAATTTTTATCATGTGACCGCGGGGGCGCTGCGACAATCGTAAGTTTGAGGACTGGTTGCAAGTCCTTTGTTTCAGCACCGTCGTAACTTTGAACAGTCGCTGAATGAATGGATGTTAAACGAGGACTGCCTGTATTTATATTGGGTGTTCATATTGGGCATTTATCCCTTTAATACAAATCTGTTTGTTGAGTCTTAGAACATTCTTGTGAGGAGCAGAAAGAACACCATTTCTCCAGGTAGAAAAGAAGACACTGAATTGGCAAGAAAGATTTTAAGCTGAGATACAAAACCAAATCCATGTCCTGCACTCTCAGTGTTGGATCAAATGCTGTCAAATATTCTGAGAAAGCATAATTAGGTAAATCGAAGATAAGGTAATTCAGGGATTTAATCACTGACAAATAAGTGCAGAACAAAATTAATAAAACAGCCAGTATCTGTTGGGTTTGCTCTTTCATTTAGTGGATCTTTTTGGAGACTGTGGGTATCTTTTGAAATGCTGCTGCTATTTGAAAAGAACAATACCCCTGTGCATCAGGAATTAGAATACCAGGGATAAAATCTGCATAGCTCTTTCCTCAATATGCAACTTTATTCCATGCAAGGAATGGCTATTTTAGTTTTAAGAGGGGGATGCAGCCAGAGCATGACTCCTGTCTCTGAACAGGATGGTGAACTTGCTCTATTCCACCCTGTTTCATTAGTATTTACCTGCCAGCTCCCATGTAACCTACATGTGTGTATAACCCATTGCACCTTATTGGGTTGTTACATTTATATCAGGGTTTCTCAGCCAGGGATCTCGTGGCACCCGTGGTTCCACGAAAGGTCACTAGGGGTTCCCTGGGATATCATGATTTATTAAAAAAAATTATTTCATATTTGGGCAACTTCACATTAAAGAGGTTTTATTCTTTATTTTTAGTTTCAGGACACCGTTAATGCATATATACAGGCCTACCCATGAAACGAACATAATAATTTTGTAACTTGTGGCCTATATTTGAGCCTGAATGTGCAGGGGTTCCCCAAGGCCTGAGAAATATTTCAAGGGCTCCTCCAGGGTCAAAAAGTTGAGAAAAGCTGATTTATATAATAACAAGGACATGGGTTCTTCAACAGAGCAGTGTTTCCTACCTCCTATCTTATGCTTCAATATATTTTTTCTTGACATAAAAAGGGCTTTAACACATGAATGCACTTTGTGGGCCAACTATAAATAGTTGATATTGAATTAAACTAAACTTCTACAACATTTGGTTGAAATGTCAAACAATGAACACTTAGCACTGCACAAAGATACTCTAATTGCCCAACCTTTAAACTTTTGGTGTTCCTTCGAGTAGATTCCCTTTTGTACTTGAAAATAACTTTTGCTAGTCTCCTCAAAGAACTGTTGCTTGAAATCCAAACTGAAGATCTTCAGTTTCTCAAGAAACATCCATCCTTGTCAGAAACCATTTTTGGAAGTTTGGTTATCCTTCAGATGTAGGAGATAGACCTGTTCCCTGAAGGATTCTGATTTATGCTATCTAAGAATCTAGCCTTTTATATACTCAGCATATCAAAACAATACGTTATAGACTTCTACTACAGTTTAAGCAATGGGGCCCTTCGTTCCTGAAATAAAGGGTTTGAATATTTAAAACAATTATCTTTCAATGCTAATATAAAATAGACCTGTTCCCTGTGGTCTCCTGATCTGCTCTGCCCAAGGATTGTGACTTTTCTTCCTTCAAGGATATGGAGGTGGCCATCAGTGGAAAAAGTTACACTTGCTCAGTTTAGCTAGAAGACTACCGGACAATGAGAGTTACACATGGATGAACCATTCTGAAGAAGGATCAACATCGGAATTGTCTGGGGTAGGAGAGTCTCCCAGAGTCCCCTCGTGGGAGATGGCGCGGTGATAGAAGTCGAAACATAAATAAATAAATAAATAAAAAAGATACCTGTATCTAGAAGTAGACTAAAGATCACCTCACTCTTCCCTGCAGTCTGCAGATGACTTAGATGACTAACTACTACTACAACTTGTTGGATTGTTAAAAACTGAGGGGCTAACTAAAGGTTATATGCAAGCTTCTTCTAACAGCAACTTGAAAAAAAGGCTCTACTACAACAGAGGTAGTGGGCAGGGACGTTTAATTATTTCCCTGCCTGATTATTGTTTTGTGCTCCAAACCATTTCTATATATAGTGTGATATGGGATATGTTCTGTCTGAATCCCTTTCAGACAGACCTAATGTTAGAGTCAGCTGTGTGATTTCAAATGGTGACTGAGTTTGATTGCTTTATCCCTGAAATGACAACAACCTCAACAAGCTTATGCTTGACAACAAGAAGACACCCGGATGTTTCCTGGATCTGACACTTTTTGTCTTGTAACATTTGTGTTAAATTAGGGTTAAAATTTGTGTTAAATTTGTGCTAAATTAGGGGCGCGATGGCTCAGTGGTTAAGACGCCAGGCTTGTCGATCGGAAGGTTGGCGGTTCAAGACCCGAGCCCCGCGTGACGGAGTGAGCTCCCGCACTAGCTCCAGCTCTTGCCAACCTAGCAATTCGAAAGCATGCAAATGCAAGTGGATAAATAGGTACCACTTCGGTGGGATGGTAACAGCGTTCCGCGTGCGTCATGCCAGCCACATGACCGCGGAAGCGTCTTCAGACAGCGTTGGCACTTCGGCTAAGAAACGGAGATGAGCACCGGCCCCTAGAGTTGGACATGACTGTGCAGGGGAAAACCTTTACCTTTACCTTAACATTTGTGAGGCTTAAAAAAACAAATAAAACCAATAACATTGAAACTGGGGAAAGATCTTTTTCTTTCTTTTTGATCAAAGTAGTCAAGGAAAAGATAGGAGAACAGCACCGAAAAAAATTCAGACAAGCTTTCAGGTTAGTCCAAGGCAGCAAGAGAAAAATGGTACTCTTAGAATAGTCACTCCCAGTCTGATGACTTCCAGTTAGTTGGATTTAGAGCCTCACGACAGAGTTATACAAGTGAGCTCATCACTCATCAGTTACAGTAACTGATCATGTCTTTCAAGCCATTGCAGTGGAGTTATCTTAGATGTAACATTCATATTAATTAATCTGTGGCAGAAGCATTCATAAGCAAAAGCATGGTTCTATGGTTGCATGAAGAGGATCATGGGCAACTCAAGGTACTTTGCTGTCTGAACCAAAGGATAACATGATGTCTTTTGCCATTTCATGTAAATAAGCATATCAACTGTCCAACTTGTGAGATACTCCAGACAAGAAGCACACCCAGAAGTACTAGCTCTACTTTATTGTAAAGTTACATTAACAGAATCTTGCAAGTCTGAAAGTACATTTCTCCCCCGTCACCTTTATAGCCCACAAAACTAGGGAGAGTCCCTTCCGAGACTTTTGCCATGTTTACATTCCTGCTGTGGGCTAAGCTGCCTCTTATCTGACTGTTCCCCTGGCTGCGGCTGTTCCTCCTGTCTTCCAAGGTCATTCCCACATACCATTACATCAACTGAATGTTATAGCATCCTTTCTCATACCTGAGAACAGCAAGTGAACTTAGGAGAATATGGAAGAGTTTTCAAGGCACACAGAGTTTTCTGCCAGTACTTGGTTGCTACTGCAAGTCCTTCAACATCTTCTCCCTAAAGGCAGCCATCTCCCTCTTCCCAAACTGAAGGTGCAGAACTTAACAGCTCAAGGCTACATGTAGTCCCTCAACATCTTGAATATAGGTTGTTAACATGTGGTCATTTTTTAATGTGATGGAAGAGAAAATTTATTAAATATATGGAAGTAATTAGTGGAAGGCAAAAGGAAGAGGGGCCGACCAAGGGCAAGATGGATGGATGATATTCTGGAGGTGACGAACTCAACCGTGGGGGAGCTGGGGATGGTGACGGCTGACAGGAAGCTCTGGCGTGGGCTGGTCCATGAAGTCACGAAGAGTCGGAAGCGACTGAAAGAATAAACAACAACAATTATATTAACAATATATAATTTTATTTAAAATTAAATCCATTTCAGTGTTAGCCTAGCTGTCAATCCTGGCTCCATCCTCCAGTATGCCACTCAAAGCTGCTGCAACCTTCAGTCTGAAAATGTTGCACAGCTCTGGCCTAGTTACGGAGGTAGAAGATGTATAGCTATATTTGGCTGTAGCAGAATGAAGGATGAGCAACATTAACAAACAGAAATGTAAAGATATTAGAAAAGCAAACGGTATGTGGTAATTGTATGAGCTGAGTTATGAGCTAAGTTTGAGTTTAGTCAGAGTGGCAGTGATTTTGAGTTGGGGACAAGTTTGGAATTTTGGGATTATGTGGTAGGGGTTCTAGCTCATGAAATGGCTGCCAAGGGAGACTTAGGTATTCAGAAAATGGCTGACATGGAGGGAGTGGCTAATTACAAAACACCTATTGACCAGAAACTAATCTGGTAGGAAGCTTTTTATGGCCTTAGTGGTGATTTCAAAGAGTGCAAAGGAATTGCTACAAAGACATATGATGTTAAAAGCTGGTATTTGGCTTTGCAGCATGCCAGCTTCCTATTTATTTATTTTTAATTAAAATAAAGTTTTTAAAAAGTCAGATGGGGAAAGGACCCTGGTGGCCATCAAAGAACATTTCTGGAGAACAGTGCTGCCCCCTCATTCATATAGTCCACTGTGGTCATCTGCCACAGCCAGGAGGCGACTCATATTCTCTGACTTATTTCTGAAATCACCTAAGACTCGTTTGGTTGCATCTGCAAATTCAGCTCAAAGACAGTCTGATAACTACAACAGAAGCCCATTTGATGGGAGATATTGCATGGTCTGGCGATTATGCATTCCTGTTATTGATCAGCTGTTGAAAGACAGAGGCTGCCCACATCCTGTGTTGGGTAATCAGCTCCACAGCTTTTATCTCCAAAGACGCCATAATGTCTGTCACTCCCAAGAACTTGGGTTCCTAACAGCTGTCTGGTGGCTTGAACTAACTAAAACTGACAAGGTGGTATGTTTTAGGCTTGTTGATGAAGCCAAGAGTCCCAGTCTGTCAGCTTTCTCACCCAAAGATAATGCACAATTACAGAATTCCAGGCTGTCTCTGCCACCTTCTCTGTCATGTTTATTTTGGAATAGGGTTTTTACTGCTTATTTCTTGAGCCATTTATAGATGATTTCACCACATGGAATATTCTTTATGGAACAAGTAAGGCTGCAATCTGTTATCTTTCTACCTATTGGGAGTTAGCCTCATTGAGTTCAGTGGAAATTACAGGTGAATAGATCTTTAGAGAATTGTCTGACTCATTTTTCCAACACAAATAGCTTAAGTTACTACAGGATCCTCAACATATGTTCATAATTCCCTTACCTCTTGGCAGGATATATGGCTGGATGAACTGATTCAGATTGCTCAGGTAATTTTCCAAAACTGAAGTAACAAGGGTCCCTCCTTGTGGGGGAGATGGGCGGGATATAAATATGACAAATAAATAAATAAACAATTGTGTAAATCATTGTTTTGAACCAGTTTAGACATTTACCACGCATCTGCACCTAATATAGTTTGTCATTTTTTTTCACACTGATGGTAAATTATTATTTTAGAAATGGTAATTTGAATCCATTTTTCTCTAAGAACTGCCAAATCCTCCCACAAGAGATAGTACATTTTGAATTTTAAACCAGGGTATGTATTTTGAGGGCCCAGAGTTAGATAACAGACCCTGAAAGACTTGGGGTAGCTCCAGGAACTCTTCCAAATGTTGCTACCAAATTGTAATGTTGAATGTGATAGATGAGGACCTTACTAAATACATGGAGTAATCATATGAACTGTATTGAATTAACTGTAGGCTGAGTCATGGCAACTGGATTTCTTTCTTTTGGTTGACACGTTTCGCTGTTTGTCCAAGTAGCTTCTTCAGTCTGGGCAAAAGTTGGTGAGGGGACCCCATATTTATTTATTTAATTTTTTTTAATTTAATTAAATTTATATAACCGCCCATCTCCCCCAACGGGGAACTCGTCTATATATGTCTTCCAGGGTGGCTGTATTGACCTTACATCAATGTATTGAATTAACTGAATGTAAAGGAAATGTCCATGTTATTTAAATGTAATTTTTTGTCCTTGTCCTGAGTACTTCTTGGAGTAAGCCTCTTTGCAGGCCTCAATCCAAAAACAGTTCTGACAAATTCAGCCCAACTCACCTCACAGGGTTGCTGTTGTGGGCAAAAGAGGAGGAGGAAGGAGTATTAGGCATGTTCCCCGCCTTGAGTTATTTATAAAAATAATAAAGGCAGGATAAAAAAATCTAAAAAAAATTCCTGAACTCAATCAATACTTCTGGGATTAAAAAAAAGTGGGGGCTAAAAGTTTTGACTTTTCTGTGATTTGCTGAATCTCCTTTAAATTGTTTCTATCACTTCTGGAGTGTATAGGTCAGCTATCTTCAACCTAGAGCCTTCCAGATTTGTTGGACTATAACAGGCCCCACCTCCAAGTAGAAAGATGATGTTAATTCAATACATCCAGAATGTGGTGTATGTGTGTTTGTGTGTGTGTGAAAAGTCAAGATAGTGGGCAGCAAATATGTAACTGAAGCCCCACTTTTTATGTGGGTACCCCTGAATAAAGAGTTGTTGTGGGGCCAATAAGCCTACTAAATATAATTAGTAAGCTCTATGCCAAACACCTATATGAAAAATTAAAGATCTGGCTGGATCAGGGAAACCTGATAGCTGATGAACAGGCAGGGTTTAGAGAAGGCCGAGGCACTATTGAACAATATGTGATTCTACAGCATTTAATTGAAAAATACTCATCGAATAAAATAACAGCACTCTATGCTGCCTTCATAGATCTGAAGGCAGCTTTTGATTTGGTGTCTAGAAATAGACTCTGGGAGAAGCTGGAAGCAACATCAATTGATCGCAGGCTTCTCCATCTAATTCGTGCCCTATACACAAATACAACCCTCAAGATTAGGTGCAATAGGCAAGGGGCGCTCTCGAAGCCAATAAAAGTCCAAAAGGGGGTGAAACAGGGATGTATTTTGGCCCCCCTACTTTTTAATTTTTATATCAATAATTTGGTGAACTGCTTAAACAAGCCAGAATTTCACCCTCACAAATTAGGAGATTATAGAATTGCTATGCTACTATATGCAGATGATGCTGTAGTCCTATCTAGAACTCCTATAGGACTCAAAAGAGCTCTGAAATCCTTGGCTCATTATTGTAATAGTGAGAAGCTGGAAATAAACTATGAGAAAACCAAGATAATGGCATTCACAAAAAGACCGAAATGTAACTCATGGAATATCCGTGAACACAAAATAGAGCAAGTGACCAGTTTTAAGTACTTAGGCATAATTATTCATAATACAGGTTCGCGGAAAGCTCACTGCGAGTATGCTGCAGCCAATGGTCAACAATCGGCTAATGCTATTCTAAAATTCTTCCGATATAAGGGGGGATCGTATGCCCCAGCAGCACTTAAACTCTTTCGGGCTAAGTCTTTAGCCCAACTCCTGTACGGGACTTTAGTCGGCCCTTCTCTTTCATGCTTCACATCACTGGAAAGAGTACAAGCTAAATTTATTAGAGCGCTACTTCAGATGCCTAGATGTGTGTCAAATGCACATCTACGACTTGAAACTGGCATGGTTAGGGTTGTTTCCAGAGTGTGTTTAGCCTCTTTAATCCTTTGGCTAAAGTTCAAACTATACCCTAAGGGCCTTGTACCTCTTATCTTTCAAGACAATTTTCAATCTTCATGGATCAAGGCCATCAATGCAAACCTTCTAAAGCTAGGATATTCACCAGCCACTCTCCTTGAGATGGATTATAACCGAGCAAAGCTAGAGCTAAAACAAAGGGTAATGGATATAGAAAGACAAACAGACATAGGTAAGGTGCCACTCTTTCTGTCTCCTGCTCATAAAAAATATATTGTTTCTGCTGCCAGCTATCTTGAGCAACTTGAAATTCCCTTCCACCAGAAAGCCTTTTCACTAGCTCGCTGCCATGCTCTCCCTTCTGCAGTGTTGGAGGGAAAATATAAAAAAATTCCATTGGCCGCAAGACTTTGCCCATGTGACTCAGGAGAGGTCGAAACTATAGACCATGTCTTTTTACACTGTGATTTTTACAAAGACATTCGTATTAAATTCATTACACCCCTCATTATTAAACACCCTGGACGTACAGATTCAGAGTATACGCAATCGCTGCTTATAGACGAGACTTCTGCAGTTACGGCACAGGTAGCGAGGTTTTGTGCCGCAGCAATGAAGATCTGACATACCAAGAGAGGCCAATCTATGTAATGTCTTGTATTCAGCTGTAAATTTTATAGTTTTTCTATGTTTGCAATATGGCCGTGAAGTAGTCTTATACGTCTTTTATCTTATGTTTAATATACTTTTAAAATTCTGTATTCTTGGGTGGTCGAGAGGGGCCACACCTTGGATTTTATGCATGGAGATGGACAGATGGTAAATGTGTTTTAACTGACTTAATTGGATTTTAATATATATTTATTGTATGTTGTTAATGCTCTAGCTGTGAGTATGTTTATCTCACAAAATAAGTCCAATATTGTACTGGTCTACGACCGCAATAAAGTGTATTGTATTGTATTGTATTGAGTTGTTGAGGGAGCACTTGCTACTGTGATCAATTTTAACCTTGCAGGACCATACCAAGTACATCTGAGAACTTGTGGATTTCATCTCAGAGCCCCTCTCTGTGATCTTTGAGAAATTTTTGAGAAACTGTCAGAGGACTGTGAGGGTTATTAAGCAATGGAACAGCCTGCCCCCAGAAGTCATGGGTGCTCCATCACTAGAAGTTTTCAAGAAAAGACACGGACAGCTATTTCCTGCACTGGGCAGGGGGTTGGAGTAGAAGACCTCCACGGTCCCTTCCAACCCTATGATTCTATAATTCTATGATTGGAAAAGGGCAAATATTGTTCCCGTCTTCTAAACAAGGAGAAAAAGTAGCTGGGTAACTACAGGCTGGTCAGCTAGATGTGGTTACCAGCAAAACTCTGGGAGAGGTAATTAAAGAGTCAGTTTCTAAACATCTGGAAAATTATGCATTATTTGGCAGGAATCTGCATGGATTTATGAAGGAAAAAAAATGTGCCAAACCATCTCCTTTCTCACAGGACCAGTTTAGTCGATCGCAGGAATGTGATGTGATGTGATGACATACTGTACCTTATACTTCAGTAAAGTATTTGGCAAAGACTACCAGAAAATCCTACTATAGAAGAGGGCAACGCGTGGGCTGGACTGTGCTACCATTAGATGGATACAATCTGACTGAACAATTGTAACCAACAAGTGTATGTCAATGGCTTCATGTCAAGCTGGGGGAAAGTGTTGAGTGCCACACTTTAGGACCATTCAAGACCCTGCATTCTTCAACATATTCATAAAGGACTTGTATGAGAAGTTAGAAAATGTGGTTATCAAATTTGTAGAAGACACACTTATGGGAGGATAGCAAACATACCAAATTTCAAGAGGCTCCTGAAAAGCTGAAACAATGGGTAGAAATCAGCAAGATGGTTTTGAGGAGGGACAAATGCAAATTTCTTCATCTGGGTAGGAAAAATCAAAGGCATGATTTAAGGATAGGGTGGACCATACTGGTCAGCAGTACACATGAAAAGGATCTAGGTGTCATAGTATATTGCAGTCTGAACATGCCATCAGTGTGATGCAACTGCAAAAAAAAAAAATGCAATCCTAGGCTACATCAACAAAAGTATAGTATCAAGCTCAAGAGAAGTAATCAGTCTTTTCTAGTCTGTGTTGGTGAGCCCTAAAGTATTGCATCCAGTTCTTGGTGCCATAATTTAGAAAGGACACTAACAAACTGGAGCTTGTTCAGAAAAGAGCAACCATGGTGATAAAGGGCTTGGAAGGAAGAACATACAATTAATGAATGGTTGCAAGTGTTGAGTATGTTTAACTCAGCAAAAGAAGACTCTGGGGAGACACAACAGCCTTTCTCAAGTATCTGAAAGGCTGTTATGTAAAAGAGAGCACAGAAATTATCAGAATTGTTCCAGAAGAGAGGTAAAAAAACAATGGAAGGAAGGAAGGAAGAAGGAAGTAGATATTGATTGGACTTCAGAAGAAATTTCCAATGATAAGACCTGTGTTTTCTTCTTCACTGGAGTTCTTTAAATGAAGGCTGGGTGGTCTTCTGTCAGGGATGGTGTAGCACTGCATTCCTGCACTGGGCAAGGGACTGGATTAGATGATCTTGCAATCCTTGCATTCTATGATTCTATAACAGGATAACTGATGACATAAACATACTGTGGCAAAGTCCCTTGTAGACAGAGAGGCGGGGAGCTGACTCAGGAGTAACAGCAAACAAACACTGGACTTCAAAGACATAGAAAACCTGCAGCAGTTTATCCTTCCCAGACCCTTAAGCATTCAGGTTCAGGGGTTGAAAACAAAACAGTCTCTGTGGAGCATCAGCGGTCCAAACCAAGCATACAAAATAAAAATTATCAAACATAAAATATTCAAATCAAGGGAGGAAAATGGGACGGGCAGCAGTAGTTTGAAGTCTGATATCCTCCTTCACACCAACAGACTCAAAGGGTGCCCCAGTCTCAGCATACAGGCAAGGCCTTCTTGTGAAGACTCTGGCCCCTTCCTTTCCTCAAGTAAGGAATTCCAAGAGATGAACCAGCTCTATTTAGTGCCTGACAAATGAGCTGGGTCCCAACCAGGGAGCATAGATAGGTGGGGGAGTCTGTTTACACAGGCCTTGATAAGGGAATTTTCAGCACTTCCTCTGCAGGCTTCTCTTTCTCATCCTGCTCTGGTAGCTACCATCTTCCTCCACCTTCTTCTCCAACTGAGGATCCACTCTCCCTTCTTTCAGCAGAGCAGCCTTTAAACTTAGCCAGCCCTGAGCCTGCAGGCCCTTAATGAGCAGGCTGGTGTTTTCCCTTCCCCTGACACATACCTTGTTTAAAGCGGTGGGTTGATTTCCATTGGATAATCATTTTATCAGTTGCTTTGTTGTAACTCTGAAAAACAATAGCTGGGTCCTAGTTGCTGCTGAATAATTATCCCATTGTTGTATCAGCATCATAGTTATCCAGGCATGGTTGCAATGGAAACAAGGCAAGGTATATTGATGCTAGGATTGTACTTTTCAAGAATGGAAATGTTGTAATGAAGCTGACTGATTGCTTGAAGCTGCCTGTCAGGTGTGAATGCATCTTGTCATACAGAAGTATAATAAGTGTGAAAACCAGAGGATTTACCAACATAAGAACATATGCACAATTCCCCCCTCAGAGCTTAAAAATAAATCCATCTGCTCTGTTTACCTTCTAAGAGATGAAAGAATTATATGCAGTTTCAAGTACAGATGCTTTACTTATTTCTCAGTAGCTGGAATGAAGATGTTGGTTTAATCAGAATCTGTATCGAGCAGTACCACTCTCGAGCTGCATGTCCCTCTGTTCTCTTATCTTAATGGATTGAAAATCTGGGATGTTAATTTGGACTGCTCTGTTGTAAATACATCTGATTAATGTGTGGTCTGTATATTTTCTCAGTTTGCAGGTGTTGTTTTCAAGTTGTCTTTATTATCATCATCATCATCATCATCAAGTATAATGAGCTATAATTAGCAGTAGTAATGCTATTAGTACTAATATTGATGAACTTAGCTAACAATTTTTGCAGTTCCACAAAATAGGTGGCCATGGCAGACATCCTGTGTTTGCAGGCATACATGAACTTCCATGTATCCAAGGTCCAGGAAAACCCTGAACTGAAGGACCTCTAAGAACGGATTAATATGCACATAGCTGATTCGTGCACTGTAACTTGCTACAATGGGGAGCATCTGCTCCTGAATGAGAAACAATTAGCTCAGAGTGAAAAGATATAATAAGTAAATTTCTTATGAATGGGCATAAGAAGGGAGACATTCATGTTGCAAAAGAGAAGAGCAACTTGATTGCCATATACATCTCCTAGAACATAGACAGGTGTATCAATCCTACGAGCTCTAATTTAGTGTTAAATTCAGAGACTTTAAATTCAGGTAAGTAACATACTGTATAAGGAATAGAAGATGGCACTATGGAATGGAAAGATATCAGTGCCTTTATGCCAGGGTGAGAAGACCAAAATTAGATTCAGAGAAGAGGTGAAAAAGAAGCAAAGGTCCAAAAGACTTCATTTCTGGATTTGCCATGAATAGTTAGAAAGATGAATACAAAGCTATCCCTTAATTTCCCAACATTCAATTTATGTGTAATACATGCAAGAAAAGGGCGGGGCTTCAATCATGCAGTCACAGCCACCATTTTGACTTTTTTGATTTGTGTGTGTGTGTGTGTGTGTGTGTGTAGAGAATGAGAGAGAGAGATGGCATTTAACCTAAAAACTAACAGACTGAGCTCCATTAGGCACATACAGAATGCTTCACCTGATGATTTCTGCCTGTCAATCAATAACACAGGCATTTGAGGCAAGATGGTGTTTCTACGAAGAGAAGATTTTTGGATGATTCTCCCTCCCCTCAACCCTGCTCTGTGCACTGCCTTCATCTGGATCTGTTTAGGGTCTCACTGTTCTCTCTAAAGCTTGACATGCTTCACCATGTCATGCCTTGGTACCCAGCAGATCTAGATGGCAACTGAGCAAGAGTTGAGCCTTCCCCCAGCAGAGGGCTAATATATTCATTGCCAGTGCCAAAATGGATCCTCTGGATTGTAAAAAGGCTTTTATACCTTAGAAGCTGGCTTAGCTGCCCCAAATCCCATAACAATGAAAAACCATTCCAAAGTGGGTAGATCCTCTGCCTCCTCCTTACCTCCGCCTTTCCAAAACTGCATTAGACCTGAAGAATGAAAGATCATTATGTGTTCAGGTGCAAAATGACAATGACAAGGATTTAAACTGGGCTGTCCCGTGATGCACTCACCTGCCAGCTGTGAATGTTTCACCTCTTTTTCTTTTACCCTGTCAAATGTCACAGGAGCCAGATCAGTTAGCATAGCACTGGGGGGCATTTCCTAACCCACGTTCCCATAAATTATGACCTCTTTTGTTTCCCTGGTGACGGAGGCATTTTAGCTGTCACAGCCTCCTTGTAAAAGGTATGTCCTTGCATTAAACACATGTGTGTTCCTCTTATTAACAGCAAAGGTGGATGCTGGTGTTGATGTCAAGTAAAGCAGAGAGAGGTATTTTAGGATAGGGGTTTTCAAAAAGTTCCTGGGGTTCCTCAGATGAAAAGGTCAGGAACAAGGGACAAATATCTCCAATGCACAGCTTGCCTACCATTTATTGATCTTCTCTCAGCAAAGAGCAGCAATAGGGAAATTCTGGTGCGTCCTGAGGTAAAAGTTCAGTCCATTTGAAATAATAAGAACTGACAAGCGGCATGGAGTCCATAAGGGTTCCATGGTGGCCAAGCTGATATCTATTACCACAAAGGCTGTGGTAAACGAGTTGGAGTGCTCCCACAGATAGAAGCTTGAGGATTATTTCTTCCTCCTCTCTTTAAAGCCAACCCATGAAACTAGTGGGATAGAAAAAAAATGAGAGCATGGTTGCCTGGTGCATGATTTATTTAGGAATGTTGCCTGTCTCAGGAATAGTGAGACCCGCTAACCCAGGTTTCTTTAGAGAGCTATGGAGATGCAGCACAATCCTTTGCCCACTGAATACTAATTTTCTAGCTAATTTGAATGCCTTCAAGTCCCCAGGCCCGATGAAATGCACCCTGGCTGAAGAAGGGCCTGGCTGAAGAGCTGTTGGGAGCCTCTGTCAATGAAGTTTGAGGAGTTCTGTAGAACTTGGAAGATGCCAGAGGACTGGAGGAAAGCAAGAAAGGAAAAAAAATTATCGACCAGTAACCCTAACAATCCCTGGAAAGGTGTTAGAGCAGGCCATATGTAAGCATCTTGAAGACAGTGCTGTGATTACTGAGAGTCTCCATGACTGAAGGAACTTGGGATGTTTTGTCTGGAGAAAAGAAGACACATGATATCAATGTTAAGTATATAAAAGCATGCCATAGCAAAGATGGTAAGGAACTATTTTCCACTGCCACATAAACTAGAACCAAAAATAGTGGGTATAAGTTCTAGCTTCCTAGATTTCTCTTAAATATAAGGAAAAAAGAGCTTCCTACAGAGGTTGTGGGTCCTCTGTCTCTCTATCTGTTGGAGACTATTGTGGAAGAGTATGATTCAAGGCTTACCATGAACTTCCCAGACACTTGTTGTTGGACACTGAGAAAAACAGGATTTTGGATTTGTTGGATCTTTGTTCACTATTGTTCTTTAATACTTATGAAAAAGAAAGACCCTTGAACTTAGGGTATCACCCAGCCTGCTCACAAATCTCCTTGTATTTGCTAGATATCTTCACTGTTGTAGAGGAGTATGAAGATAACCTTGAAGGAGGAATGCAAGCACTGTTCAATAAATGTCAACTTAGACCTGGGAAAGAAGAGGAGGTGAGAAAGAAACTCAATATAACCCTGCCTTGATTCTGTTTGGTATAAGAGGAGGCAGAGGGAAACTCTGTCCAGCTTTCAAGATTCTGTTATTACACTTCCAACAATAGAGTTCCAGGAATCCTTTTGGAGTCTGTTTCCTCACCTGCGTACCTTGAATGGCTGACAATTGTGGATTGTTGAACCAAGTCTATGGTTGGTTTGCTGTGAGACTTAAGAACTGTTTTTAGTTTGCATTTCCCACATCTGAATGAGAATGCTGCTTCAGTTCACATCATGCATTTTCAGTCTTTGCTGCCACCTCACCCCCTTGCCCTTGCTAAGATATACCAAATTTTTTTGAGCAACTTTTCCATTAAGAATTCCCCTGGTCTATTAACTGGCTGTAAAAATTTTCTCTGGTAGCTAGCACGATGTCCCTGAGACAGACCCACTGTACCATTGAACGTGCATTTGGCATCTGTCATGAACTTGTCTAGTTGTTAAGGTATGCTGGAGAGGCCCGTTTGAAGATGCTTCTGCCATCAGAGGCCCATCTTTCTGGTAAATGGGAAGGGCATTCTTCTGGGTTTTTCTCAGTCTATAGAAGGTATTAATATTAACAGAAAATTTAAAAACACTGTTTTAAAATTTTATTTATTTATTTATTTATTTGTTTGTTTGTTTGTTTGTTTAATTTATCCCCCGCCCATCTCCCATACAAGGGACTCTGGGCGGGTTACAGCAAGTAAAAATTTAAAAACTATACAAAATTTCTAAAAAACATATCAAGCAAAATAAAATAAAATAAATAAAGTCCAAGATGGGTTAGAACCGCAGAATAGGTCATGGTGCTAAGGGGCCAGCCAACCCCAGGAGGCACTGCCACCTCCGTCGTCCCAGGCCCAGCGGCAGAGCCAGGTCTTGAGAGCCTTCCGAAAGGCCAGGAGTGAGGGGGCCAGTCTCACCTCCGGGGGCAAGATATTCCATAAGGCGGGCGCTATCGCAGAGAAGGCACGCCTCCTGGACCCCGCTAGATGGAATTTTCTTGTTGAGGGGGTCCGAAGCATGCCCTCTCTGCATGCACGGGTGGGGCGAGCCGACGTTATCGGGATGAGACAGTCCCTCAGGTACCCTGGTCCTATGCCATGTAGGGCTTTAAAGGTGATCACCAACACCTTGAATTGGACCCAGAAGCAAACTGGCACCCAATGCAGCTCGCGTAGCAGAGGTGTCACATGTGCCGATCTCTTAGCACCCATAACTGCTCGCACCAGCTGAAGCTTCCGGATACTCTTCAAGGGTAGCCCCATGTAGAGTGCATTACAATAGTCTATGTGGGAGATGACAAGGGCATGAGTGACTGTTCGGAGGGCCTCCCGATCCAGGAAAGGGCGTAACTGGCACACAACTTGAAGCTGTGCAAAGGCCCTCCTGGCCACGACTGCCACCTGCTCTTTGAGCAGGAGTCCTGAGTCCAGGAGGACCCCCAGATTCCGCACTGGATCCGAGCAGGGTAGTGTTTTAGCTGTTTTGAGGGCTCACATTGTTGAAAGGCAGGTTTGAAATTAACCAATTGATCAGTCAGTCAGTCAATCAATATATCAAACAATAAAATGTAGTCTGTTGATAATTTCTGATTTATTAATTTTGTTAATAGGGTGGATGGGCTGGGGGTGTTCAAAGCTCATTGCCCTCTAGCTAACATCTTTATTTCCCCACATTCTGGGGATTCAGATACATTTTAAAGATGTCTCCAGCATTTTGCATTAATGCTTTCTCTGTTGCCTGAAAAAAAAAGTAGGAAGAGGGTATCAAGAAGATGTTTGGAGGAGATCTAAGGGAAAGCTGGAATGATGCTGTGTAGTAAGAAATGGAGAGAGCAAGACTGGAGGGAATCCAATAGGGCAGAGCTTTCCAAACTTTTCATGTTGGTGACACACTTTTTAGACATGCATCATTTCGCGACACACTCTTACAGCAGGGCGCTAGGACCTGCGCAGAATCCTGGCAGGGCAGGTTTGGAGGCAGCAGGGCACAAGGCAGGCACTAGGACCTGCGCAGAATCCTGGCAGGGCAGGTTTGGAGGCAGCAGGGCACAAGGCAGGCACTAGGACCTGCACGGCATCACAGCAGGTTTGGAGGCAGCAAGGCACAAGGCAGGCACTAGGACCTGAGTGGAATCCTGGCAGGGCTCGGAGGCAGCAGCAGCCGCAACACACCCAGACACAGCAGCTGACACACTAACGTGTCCCGACACACAGTTTGGAAAGCTCTGCAATAGGGTAAGAATCGGATGGGTGCTAGACTGAGAATGCTGCAGAGAGCAAAAGGAATGATTAGGGAGATTAGGTGGCAACATCATAGAAGGTGGGAGAACAGAAAGGGAAATATGTACCTTAGTGCATTTTGTGTTATATTTATTATCATATACGTTTGGTTAGTCTACAGCAGTGTTTTTAAACCATGGCTATTTAAGATGTGTGGAGCAACGCACAGAATTCCCCAGCCAGCCTCTGGGAGTTGAAGTCCACACATCTTAAAGTTGCCAAAGGTGAAAAACAGTTGTATACAGTGATGATCCTAAAATGAATGATGGGTCTGTGGATATTGTCTTCTAGGAATGTGGAGAAAAGGAAAGAAAGAAAGTATTCGGGGGGGGGGGCATGATCATGAATAAAAATGGAAGTAATAGGTTTAAAGAATGGTTTTGTATCCTGAGGGCCGGATTCTACCTCTGCCTTATAGCTGGGTTCTTGGACAAGTGACCTGCCTTTTAATCTTCTCAGTTTGACTTTTCATGACAGGGATTGCTGGTGGAGTAGAAAACTGCATGTGTCTTTGTTCTCAGATGTTTGGAGGCGGGGGCTCTCTTTCTCTCCCTTATGTTCAGGTTTTTGGGCCAATCAATTTGCCTTTCTGTGAAAGCAACATTTTTTGACCTATAGCATCCCTAATGTAACCATTTTGTTATGGTCCCATAACATTTTCTCATAATTTCATATATGCTCAGCAGCCCAGAGTGACTGGAGACCAGAAGATAGATTTTCTGCCTGTTCTCCACTGTTCTGTAAGAAGAGACTCCTACTACCAACTTTATGGGTAAGAGCAGATGGATACCAGGGCACCTGGGACATGTTTTGCCTTCTCTAATGAAATTCTGGAGCGACGCAGAAATTGTTGCTGAAGGATGTTGCTTTATTTGCTCTGCTTCATTCAACTTCTATATTCTGGGAACTTCCAAATGCCTAAAAATTGATTATCCTTTAAAATGGCCACAGGGTAATATTTCTTTTATTTGCCTCATGCTTAATTTTACTTGAAGAATATCTGTCCTTGGAGTAATTATGCATCTCCTGCCAGTCAATAGGAGAAGCTCACTTCAGAATGCTCCAGAGTCATTAGGCTAGGAATAGTTCTTAAAGGCTTAATTATTATGGGTATCTTGGGTCTCAAACAGTGGAATCTGTCAGTGCTAGCTCTCACTCAGTGAAATTGTTCGATAATGGATGAAACCCTGGTAAAGACTTACACTGTTCTGATAATTCTCTTCTTTCTACTGCCCATTAGTTGATGAATGCAAATCATATGATGTGTCACTGAACAGAGCATAGAGCCTATATGACATAATGGTTAAAGCAGAGCTTCCCAAACTTTTCATGTTGGTGACACACTTTTTAGACATGCATCATTTCGCGACACACTCTTACAGCAGGGCACAAGGCAGGCACTAGGACCTGCGTGGAATCCTGGCAGAGCTCAGAGGCAGCAGCAGCCGCGACACACCCAGACATTGCAGCCGACACACTAACATGTCCCGACACACAGTTTGGAAAGCTCTGGGTTAAAGTAATGGACTAGGGAGACCTAGATTCAATTTCATTGGATGATGAGATTGCCCTATCCTTGTCTGTCATCTTTCACAAGGCTGTTGTGGGAAAAAATGGAGGATGGAATCAGTGGTGTCTCCAGGATCTCACACCACAAGTTCCACCCTTTTTGGGCATGCATGCAACATTGTGATACTTGTAGAAAAGAACTGGCCTTGCATCACAGCAGCATGACACTGCTTTTACCAATCAGTCCCCCCTTGTCCCGCTTTCAGTCATGTGCTTGCCCATAGCAACTTTCAAGCTGTTCTGGCTTGGATACCCATGATGTGGTTCATTCTGATCAGTTAGGGGAATGGTACACAGACATGATGGATTCACATATCTGGCCATACTCACACAATCTTTTAAAACATGCTTTACTAAAGAAACAAGGGAAGATTTCTCTCATTTTTGCTGGTCAGTGTGAAATGGCCCTTTGCTATAGCCTCAATTACTAGAACATCAAAAAAAATATAGAAACTTCTTTTTCCTTTATAATATTTTTTGTGAATTATTATGAATGCCTCCACCCAGGGACAGGATATGAGACAGGGTTGAAATGCTTTAGATTGAAATGATGGCTTGATGGGTACATTCTGGTCACATTCATTAAATGGCTGATCACCAGCCTGACTGATCATGAAGGATCTGTTTCTAGGCTTAAATGGCCATTATCATGAGATACATTTTGGGGGAGTCTCCCTGTTTAGTGTGTGAGTCACATTCTGAGCTCACCTGGACCCATTTCCTCTGCAGGTGTGTTGCTGTAATGCATTTCGGGATTGGATTGGGATTTACTAATTACTTTGTGGGAAGTAGATAAATAAATTATGAGGGAACAATGCTGAATAGATGGGCCTGCTTCATTGAGATAAGCTAGATGGCCTTTTATTGACTTCTACATTTATGACTGCCTGATTTGTGTGTTATCCATTCACATCTGCCCTACAAATCCCTTTGTTACTCATTCTTCTCCATATTTAGCAATCCTTGGATGTTGCCAGCAATTTCATGCTGTCATCTGTCTCTTACAAGCATAATTTCCATCCCTCTTAAGTTGATTCAGCTCCAATGTCTAGGCATGTAGCTTTGCTTTATATTGGCTGTGGGTCTAGTCTAGATGTTTCTGTTATCTTATTTGTTGGGGAGCTCAGACAATCTTTCTTTTCTTTTCTTTTTTCCTACAGAGCTTAGCATACCTATATCATTGCTAGAGTCAGTCCATTGTTTTCAGCTTCAGAAACTAATAAATCTTTTAAATTTCTGTGGTCAAATTATAGGGAGGTAGGAAAACTGACCAACCCTGCTAGTCAACATTCCCAATGTTTCCCCAACAGCTATAGTAACTGGATAGTTGTAGAAGTTGGGGAGTTAAAAAGAGAAAACAATTGAGGAAGGAAAGAACCAGAAGATACAGACATAGTTGGCAAAAGGGGAATGGGGAATTAATAAAACCATTTGTGCAAAGTTGTATCCATTAGCCCATCACACATATAGAAATGTTTCATAGGCATTCTCAAAAAAACTCTGTTAAGGTTTGGTAATTTTGGCAAGTAGTCAGAAATTACCATCTGACATTTATGGTTAATCTGTCTAAACATCTACAAAGTGATTGTATGCTATGGAATACCAGTAATTCATAGATATTCTTATTTGCAGTCTCAAGATATATATGTATCTTATAACTTTCTATCTCTCTATTTATGACTTTGCCACCTGATCAGTTATATATCTCATCATTGTACATATAATATAGCAGTTTGTCTTTCTTGGTCTGCTTCTTAGCCATATTCCTTGGGAAGGGGACAAACAGACTAAAAAAATACCTGAATTTCCAATTTAGACTCTTCATCCATCCAATGAAGGGGCTCTGATTTACAGAAAGTACTGGAAACACTGCAGTTATGATATTTGTTTTCTGGTTTTGTAGTCTACTAGAATCAGTGATAGACTTCTGGCAATTAACAACATTAATGTATAAACAATCTATAACATCTTATTATAAATATTTTGAGGATGAACTTTTACAACCTTTACAAAACATGATGAATTCTATCTTACAGGGTGGAAAGATGCCAGAGAGTTGGAAAGAGGCCAATATAGCACTAATACCTAAAGAGGGACAAGATTTGACTTTAACAAGAAACTATAGGCCAATATCATTAATGAACAATGATTACAAGTTGTTTATAATGATTCTAGCTGATAGACTGCAAATGGTTTTTCAAGAACTTATTCATGAGGACCAATGTGGGTTTTTACTTAAAAGACAGTTAAAGGAAAACGTTAGAAATGTGTTGAACATTTTGGAATATTTGGAGCAACATAATGAAAAACAAATCACATTGGTTTTTTTAGTTGCAGAGAAGGCCTTTGACACTTTGAACTGGGTTTTCTTGTTCAAAGTTTTGGAAGATACAAATTTGGGAGAGAATTGTATAAAATGGGTAAGATTGATTTACACTTTACAGAAAGCACAAATAATTATTAATGGAGATCTAACAAAACCTTGTGAGATACAAAAAGGAACAAGACAGGTATGCCCACTGTCTTCCTTCTTGTTTATTTTGGTTCTTGAAATATTGAATAAAGATATAAGACAAGATGAGAGGATTGTGGGAGTAAAGAAAGAAACTTATAAATTAAGGGCTTTTGCAGAAATTTGGTTAAGGGCTAGTTTTGGAAGATCCTTTAAAGGAAATTGAAACATTAATGGGCAAATTAAAAAAAATTGGTGCATTAGCAGGTTTCAAGATTAATAAACAGAAGACAAAGATGTAAACAAAAATATGAAAATAGAAGATCAAACAATTGATGACTAAAATGTGTTTTAAGATTGAGAAGAAGGTAAAAATTTGGCTATCACTATGACAAATATGAACTGTATGTTATTTCAAAATAACTATGTTAAGACATGGAATTAAGTTAAAAAGATATGTTAAGATGGGAGAAACTACAACTGTCATTGATGGGGATAATTTCTGTGATAAAAATGAATGTCTTGCCTAGAATAATGTTTTTGTTCCAGACAATACCTGTTTTGACAATTGATGCACCATTCAAACAGTGGCAGAAGGATATATCTACATTTGTGTGGCAGGGAAAAAAACCCATGAGTTAAATATAAGGTGTTAAACCGATGCAAAGGAAAGAGGAGGATTGGGCCTACCTGATCTGAAATTGCATTTTGCAGCTTGCTGTTTGGTTTGGATAAAAGAGTGGGTGCTGCTGAGAAATAGAAGGCTTTTGGAGTTAGAAGGACACGACCTGAGATTTGGGTGGCATGGATATTGGTGGTACGACAAAGTCAAGGTTAATGTGGATTTTAAAAATCATTATGTTAGATGTGCCATATTGAGAATATGGAATAGATACAAACCCAGGTTGTGCCTGAAAACACCTTTGTGGCTCTCAGTACAAGAAGCATTTTATTGATGAGAAATAATAGGCAAACACAAATGGCTAACTTATCATGAGATACTAGAATTTTGTCAAGGGGAATATAAAATAAAATCAAGAGAAGAACTGGTGACAGAGGGATTTAGTTTTCAATGGTTTTCTTATCTAGAGTTATAGAAAGATTTAAAGTGAGATACTAGAATTTTGTCAAGGGGAATATAAAATAAAATCAAGAGAAGAACTAGTGACAGAGGGATTTAGTTTTCAATGGTTTTCTTATCTAGAGTTATAGAAAGATTTAAAGTAGACAAAAGCGTTTATGGTTTTGAACATTGTAAGACTGAGTTTGAAATAGAATTATGTACAAATGATGAACATGTAATTGCTAAAATATATAAACTTTTATTGAAATTTGAAACAGAAGAAGAACAAGTGAAATAATGTATGATAAAGTAGGCTAAAATTTTTGGTTATAATATACAGATGGAACAATGGGAAAATACGTGGTTGAAAGGATTGAAATTTACACTATGTTACAATCTTAAAGAGAATTTTTATAAAATGGTGTACCGTTGGTATACTGTATGTCACCAGAGAAATTGTCTAGAATGTATAAAGGCACTTCAAATTTATGTTGGAAATGTGAACAAGAAGAGGGGATATTTTATCATGCTTGGTGGACGTGTAAAAAAGCTAGAAAAGTTTGGATTCAAATACACACACTGATTCAGAGGATTTTAAAGATTAATATACAATTGAGACAAGAGGTTTTTCTTTTGGGATTGATAGACAAACAGTTGGAAAAAAGTCATGGAACTTTGTTTTTGTATATGATAACTGCAGCGAGATTATTGCATGCACAAAGATGGAAAGATTTGGCATTACCCATATTGGAGGAATGGTTGATGAAGATGATGGAACTTGCTGAGATGGCTAAATGAACTTCTTTGATCAGAGAAAAGACAATATCTACATTTATTGCTGACTGGAAACCCCTTATGGACGTATTGCATGAAACAGAAAAAAAATGAACTTATGATTTATGGTTTTGATGATTAGATAGGATAGATCAGAGCTTTCCAAACTGTGTGTCGCGACACAAAAGTGTGTCGCCACACACAGCGTGGTGTGTTGCCACACCACCCGGAAGCGGCGGCGGCGCGCGCGTGCACGGTGGCCACCATGCACGCGCGCGCCGCCGCACGCCCCCGCGCTGCCGCACGCCTCCCCCGCGCTGCCGCCGTGCGCGCGCGCCGCCACACGCCCCCCGCGCCATCGCCGTGCATGCGCATGTCGCCGCTGCCGCCGGGTGTGTCGCCAGCAGCGGCACTTTGGAAAGCCCTGGGATAGATTATAGAAAGAAGAGAGTCATGTTGTAACCATAGAGAAAGAGGTAAATTTATGATTGTACTTATAACGGCTGTAAAGAAGATCGGAAGCCACTTCTTTGTATCTTTTTTCTTTCTTTTCTATTTTTTAAAACTCCCCCCCTTTCTTGCACCTTTAGCTATCTTTTTTATTTCTTTTCTTTTCTTTTTCTTACTTTATAGTAGTTTGTATTAGTTTTTATCTTCCTTTTAATTTTTTAAATAAACTTATATTTTTTTTAAAAAAGGAGTAGCTAGTTTCAAAACCAGGCTAGAAAACTGCAGCACTTAGTTTCATCCTAAACCCCTTGCACTTCTCAGAACATTTCACTGGGCTGATTTGATTCATTGTTCCCAAAGGTTGTGTCAGTATCACGTCTCTTCCTTCTTTTTAAAAACAAAACAGGTAGCCTTATGCCCTTTCGCAAATAAAATAGGCAGTTCTTTTGCCCGTTTAAAAATGAAACAAGTAGCTCTTATGTAGTTTTAATCATTCTCATTAAAATTTGGTCTAGAATTTTACAGTTTTATAGTGTTCAGTATCACTTCTTGCTTTGTAAGCCCGGAGAAGCAGTGAGACATGGAAAAAAGCTGGCTTTGCAGTGCACAAAATAGAAATACATGACAAGTGACAGAGAAAGAAGGGGTGTTTTTAAGATGTCATCCATCTTCCCCAAACAGTTCCTCCAATCCTACAGTACTTCAATCACATATTGTACATCCAGCCTGCAGAAAAAAATTGAGCCACTTTTTAATGATTTTTCTCCTTATTGGATTTTATGCAGTTAGGATGAATGCAGTGGGGAAAATGCTCTGATGCCAAATATGATCCACAATATCATTTGGACCTTCTATATAGCCTTTTGGAATGACAGCAGCCTGGTCTGGAAACACCTGATTAAAACATTCTTGCCATCTTTCATTTTATGATGGTACAGATTGGAATATTTGCAGAAACACAATGTGATGAATCTGATTCTCAGTTATTAATTCAGAGTCTCTCAATCACAAGCCATCAGAAGATGTGGAAGAAGTCTTTATTAATACAGGTGATCAGTCCAAGGCAAAGATCAGACTGAGGAAAAGCCCGCTACTCAGGCCGTCTCAACAGTTCTAATCAACATACTAAACTGCTACTACAAGTATGCTAATACAATACTACAATGCCCATCAATTATACTGGAAGGATACTAAATCCTGACACACAACAAGAAAATAGATTAGTTTCTGATATCAAATCAAAAGTAATGACTTGCAAGAGTTTAATTTGGGTTACTAGCAAATGCGTAGAGTTTAATTAGTGTGTGGCTGAGGGGGAATTCAGAGAGAAAAGGGCTGTCAAAAGCTATTCCTGTGAAGCATAATCTACAAAGCACACAGCATAATTTTGTTGTCTGTATCATACTGAGCTTATGCCAAGTCATACAGAAGTGCTTCAGTACCTTACTTTGTGTTTCTACATTTGGTGTCCAGCTTTTCTGGTTAGAATGCTTGGATGTGATCCCCAAAGCCATGAAGAAGTTACTCCTATTCTCAACTGTTCCAGAAAAAGTAAGCAGTAGTTTTCCCTGACACAATATTTTATTGCAAATTTTATTTATTTATTTATTTATTTATTTATTTATTTATTTATTTATTTATTTATCTATCTATCTTATTTATACCCCGCCTATCCCCTCCCTAATGGAGGGCTCTAGGCGGCTTACAATCAGTACATACATATTATACGTTATACAGTACATCATATTATATATTACCCGCGCGATTAGGGAGGGGGAGAGGGAACCGGCTCTTCCATCGCAGGTCGGACTACATGTCCCAGGAACCTTTGCTTCTGAGCCGGCTGCTGACATCCCGGAAGATGTAATTGGGATCCGTCGACCTCTGCCGCCGTTCTCAGCCGCCATCCACGGGCTTCTCCAGGTCTTTGTCTTCGGTTCCGAGGCGACTCCCCGACAGGATGCCAGCATATTGCCCCACGTGAGTGGTACCCATTTATCTACTTGCTATTTAGCTTTCGAATCGCTGGGTTGGCAGAGAGCTGGGGCTAGTGACGGGAGCTCACCCCGCCACGCGGATTCGAACTGCCGACGTTATGGTCGGCAGACTATAAAATTTTCCCAAGAGTTATTATTGAAAGTCTTTTTATATGACTCCTTGAATTACATTAAATTTTGGAATGTGATGTTTGAGGAATTGAATTATTTATCAGGGAATGGTAGGATTTACTAAAGAACCTTTAATGACCTATAAGTTGTTTATTGAATTCTTGGAGGCATCCTTTTTGCCATGGTAGGGATAGAAGAGAATATGTGTAGCTCAGGGTTGAACCAAGGAGTCCTTGATGCTCTCTGAGCTTGGTTGTTTGCTTGCAGATGTTTCATTACCATGGTATGTAACATCATCAGTGTGGGCGAGTGTGGGGTTTGCTCTCTGTTCATATACAGTAGCTTGCCCTGCCAGTGCTGGTGGGGGTGTGATTTTCTCCTTGGTAGTTCCTTGATTGGTAATTCTTTGGTAGTTCCTTGATTCCTTAATCAAGCAACTACCAAGGAGAAAACCACTCCCCCACCAACACTGGCAGGGCAAGCTACTGTATATAAACAGAGAGCAAACCCCACACTTGCTCACACTGATGATGTTACCTAGTCTGGCAATGAAACGTCTGCAAGCAAACAACCAAGCACCAAGAACTCCATAGAAATGACTCTTCTTAAGTAATATTTGTAGGAAACATAGTAATTGTAGAAACTTCTTGCAGTGTCATTGGCTGTTGTTTCTATTCAGTCTTTCTCGTATTTAACAATTAAAAAAAAAATCAAAGCATTAATTTTTTTCTCTTAATTGCCCTTAGTAAGTTATACTAAGCAAAAGGTTCTATTTCTATATAGCAATTGGTTCTTTGACTGGCAAAAAATGGGAAACGGTGCTGATAGCAACATTGGCAGAAACCACTACAGAGGAAACAACAACCAAGTCTTTATACTGTATTGATGTTCCCTTCTCCTAAATTCAACAGAAAAATGGTAATTTTGGATGGTGAATATTTTGGTCTCCCCCCCCCCCCCAACAGGTAAGGTAACAATAAAGATCTTAAGCCTCTGGGGAGCTTAAAATACTTATTTGCTGTAAAATAAGTTAAAAAACAACCCCCCTCCAACCTTTCAACAATTAAAACCAGGCCAAATATTTCAGCTCATTCATTCTGTTGACATGACTGCTACACCATCTGCAGTTTGCTGATTATGGTGGTGGTGGTGATGATGATGATGATGATGATGATGATGATGATGATGACAAGCACTCAGGTGGAAAAGGTTGCCTAAAACATGCATCAGGCGTTGGGAGCTTCTGAGACACAGGTTTTCCCTAGGTCATGTTTTCTTGCACACAAGTAGTTAAGGACTCTTAGCCAAATGTGGAATGGAATACTGTAGTGCGTTCATGTGATGTGGTAACTGCGCATTCTGGAATAAAATGGAGACTTTTTATGTCTGGGATGTACTCATACTTGTATGGGTACAGTATGGGATGTACCCATACTTGTTTCAAGGAACCTCTCACAAAAATAGCTGTGGATCAAAATTTATTTGCTGTGAAACAATGCCTCTTTGTTTTCCATAATTCTTTGCTTTGTCCAAATGCTCTCTATTTAAGTTGACTTCCTCTTTTTTAAAATTAATATTTCTTCTACAATATTCCAAAGAAGAAACATATGGAAAACTAGTTTCTTTTGGAGTAGTTCACACTGCTTAAGTGGCTGGCATGAGGAGCTTTACTCCTCAGAAATTAAAATTCAATTAAACAATAGATTATCCTTTTAGCAATGAGGCTATATTTTTGCCTTTCCTTCTAGCTTTGTCATTGTGGGTGCTAATTTATCAAATCTTTCTCTACGATTCCTAATTTCCCATTAAAAAAAATCTTCACTTTCCCTCAAGTCACAATTCTAAGCTTGGTTTTGATTGTTGAGTAAGTGCTAAATTTATTCACATGAATGATTTTTGATTCTAGCAATCCAGCAAATTCATATTACAGTGATAATTGCTAGATCCTCTCATTGTGCCTAATAATTTGTCAGCTCGTGGAGCCATGATTAGTTAAAGCTTACTTTTTCCCCCTGCCTGTTGAACTTTATGCCTCTTTTTATCCATATTAGTTAATTACATCCCATATTACTTAATTACAATGACATATTTTTTTCCAGTTATCTGTCTAGAGCAGTGTTTCTCAATCTTGGTAACTTTAAGATGCGTGGACTTCAACTTCCAGAATTTCCCACTAGCATGGGAGTTGAAGTCCACGCATCTTTTTTTGAGAAACACTGCTCTGTTCTAGAGGATACCAAACATCAAGTTGTTTTAGTTGCTGCTATAGTAGATGAGTCCATAATGGTCTAGGTAGTCCTCATTTAGCAACTGCCCCATTTAGCGACTGCAGTTACCACGGTGATAAAAAAGTAACTTTACAACTAATCCTCACATTTATGGCCTTCGCAGGTCTGTAAAGAAAGGAAAGCTGAAGTATGATCATAAGTACAGTCGCAGTTTCACGTAGCGACTGCTTCACTTAATGACTGGGTTGGTGGTCACAATTGTGGTCGCTAAAAGAGGACTACCTGTATTTAGAGCTCTATGGCTATTTTGTTCTCCACATGGAATTTTATTTATTTATTTATTGTTTGATTTATATCACCGCCCATCTCCCCCCACAAGGGGGAGGAATTGCTCCTAAATAACATTTCCGTTCACTTCAATTGTGGAGGAGATCATGTTTTCATAGAAGTGAGGGCCTAGTTCTCTATGCATAGGAGCTATCATGTCCTATGACCCAATCTGGTAATGCTAGGACTACATTCCCCAGAATTCCTAGCCAGCATGGCCACAGGAATTTTCAACACTTTTTAATGCATTTTTAATAAAATTGTTATAAGGGAAAATGAAAAATGTAAATGCAAAACTTTATTGAAAATTATTTTTAATCACTCTCCCAAAGATGGTAAGACAAAACAAGTTAAGGGCACGTTAGCTAGGAGAAAGAACTCTGTGGTGCCCCTTTTCCCTTGGTGTCCTACTCACATGATTAATTTGCTTAATGGTTAATCCAGGGCTGAGGTCAGGGCTGGGTAATGTAATACCAATGTGGCCACCAATCTTCACTGTCATTCACCAGCCTCCCTGGCCCACCCAATGGTAATTTTGTTAGATTCTTTTAATTAAAACATAAATAGGAGGCTGCAAACCAAAGGGCCAGATTATAGCATCATTTTTCTTTACAATAATATTTCCCGGTCACAAACAGATATGCATGGGTAGCTGCATTGTTTGAAAGTGCCCATAAGCTCAACAAAAAACATAGGCAAGACGTTTGCCTAGTGATTGATTATGTCTATTATGGCAGCCATTTTTGGAACAAGCACGTCCTTTCCTGTGGAAGGCATTTTGTGAGAGCACCAACAATATGCTTTCAAAATTCCAAACATATCTACTAGCCCTGCAGAGGTAAT
This sequence comes from Charina bottae, assembly GCA_023362775.1. NCBI lineage: Eukaryota > Metazoa > Chordata > Lepidosauria > Squamata > Charinaidae > Charina > Charina bottae. The sequence goes on from JALMGJ010000007.1 coordinate 52,244,015, forward strand.
TGAAAAAAACTCCTCTGGATGCAGAAAACTGTCTTGGTGCTTACAGTATTTTGTTCTCAAGGAAGTATTTGCAGGAAATCTCTCCATAATTAGTGGAGGCCCCAATTTAACTGAGTTTCAGTGGAGAATTTTGACCTCAATCTTTGATAGCTAATGGCAATCCTGTAATGTGATGTAGAATATTCTCTACATGTAGGTCCTGAATGAGGTCCTGAATGTAGATTTTGAATGTGGAATTCACTCCCAGCCAGTTTTAATCTATGCAGTATATGTATTACAATTGTGTTTCTTAAAGAATGTCTTAAAATTAACATGTTTTTTAAAATTGACAGAGCTGTAAAGATAATAAAAGTCATGAATGTATGGGTATTTTATGAAAATGTTTAATTCAACTGTTTCTTTGGAATGTAGTAGTCATTGTCTGCAAATTTAAATTACAATTCAATCCTTTTTTTTTTAATGCTACTCAGTGTCCGAGAATACAAACGTCATTTAAAGTTAAGGCTTTGCTGTTCATTTTGAAATAACAATTTAAAAGTGTCATATTGTCATAGAAAATAAAAAATTTCTGTAAAAAAATTTGCACAAAATTTATAATGATACAAAACATGAAGCAATAATATACCAGTAAAATGAAATCATTTTACTACAGAAGAAATTTTATAGGTTTTTTTTGATAAAGAAAAAAATATGTTATTTTACACTTTCAAAATTATGAAACAATCTAAAACAATATAAACTGAACATTTTGTAACACTGCCTTTACAAATTAATAACTTTATAAACATATAATTCTTAAATATATTTATCAGTGCAAGAATTTTTTTCATTTAAAGTTGCAGTATCATTTTTTTCTTTTGCTGAAGGGCAGTTTTCATTCAATTTCTATTTGAAGAAGTCAGAAACCAGCATTCTGCTCCAGGATTAAACAGCTACATCACCGGGGTTTCCTTATTTTGCTCATACAATTAGCTTTCTGGCCAAGTTCACATACCTGCTCTGGCGTATTTGCTCAGTGCTAAAAAAAATTGTGATCTTTGCTTTCCATGATGTTGTAGTACTACAATTACCAGATGCCTGGTCACAGATACTTCTTTGCTTGGAGAGCAGCATTAGGATGGAATTACAAAACAAAAGGTTGCAATGGGCTATGCATTGCTCTTATACACCTTCATATGCTTCAGCTAACTACCACATTTTGAAACAAATGGAGGGTGCACAGTGGTGATTTCAGATGGATTGCAGCCAAAACCTTTTCTGTTCCAACTACAAGAAAACAAGTAACTAACCCCACAGCCATTTAAACAAATTGAAATATTTTAAAATCAGCTTAGGGTTCCAGGAATGTGATTTTCCTTTTAACTAGGGAAGGGATAGAAGATACAGTATATGCAGAGCCTATTCATGCTAACATGTTTTATATTGTCAAAGGGCAGTGTCTACTTTCTTCATGTATGCAACCGGGCCAGATTTTCCTTAAATCTCACTGAATACAGTGGGACATATTGTGAATAAACATTAACAGGACTGTATTTTTAGATTAAGAGTGTGAGACCTGTGGTCTTCTGAAGGTTGTACTACAACATCATTGGTCTAATTAACTTAGGTTAATGGAAATTGGAGTCCAACATCTGGACAGTCACAAATTCTCCATCCCTTCATTAGTTCCTCTGATGTAGTGAAAATGCCTACTCTGGGGTCTGTACAATGCCTAACACATTTGTTTGTGCTAAGTAAACACAATAATGGTAAAGATTGCACTCAACTCACGAGTGGTGATTGGGATGGTTCACACATGTATGCTTTTCATCTGTTCTACAGTAGCATAATGTGACTATTCACATGCCTGAATCAAAGATGTAGCTTTCATATTATCCAGTATCAACTCAAACACAATGGTCTTCAGTAGAGATGGTTTACAGAATAGACTGAAAGTAATTGAAGAGTTGAATAATGAATTGATGATATCCAATGGTAGTAAAAGTCCAATGTTAGAGCACATCTTTATATACAAAGATTCAGTCACCAGCATCTCTAGTTTTAAAAACACTTCATACAAGTAAATTAAGAAAGAAAAAACTTAGTTTGAGAAATCCTGGGAACTGCTGCCTATCAGAATACTCAATACTGAGTTACAGTATATAGACCAATAGTCTGATTTAGTAGGCAGCAGATTTGGTTCATATGTGCACTAATTGTTAAAACATCCTTTTTCAATACCAAGATCAATATTGTATCTGTTACTTTTTGAATTCTAGGAAGTACATGCCTTTGCAATGAAATCTGCCCCTCTTAAATAATGTTTGTATGCACTTTTGTCACAGATCTTAAGATGCCCATGTGATTAGCAACTCTAACGTAGAGTCATTAATTCCATGATGCAACTAAATATACATGAAATAAGTGCAGTAAAAAGATTATTTGCATTTGATCTTCTCTTTGGGATAATTAACTAGTAGAGCATTCAATTACAGTGTAAATTGGATAACTAAGCAACTGATTCATATACTATCTTTTGTCAGGGTGATATTTTTTTCATGGTATATATTTTACTTCAATAAACCTTCTTTGGATGATAACTCATATTTACAACAACGAGAGCAGAGTTGTTAAACGTTTGTTCTGGTGTGGTGAATACCAGCTTTTTTTAATCAAAGGTGCATTTGAATACCATGTAAAACAATGTGACAAAATCAGTTTATGATGCCCTGAATGCTTGTTATCTTTTAAGATCTTTAAGACCTAACTGTGTCTTTTGGAGATTAATTTAGTCTTAAAACATGGCTACTGTTGTCAATTTCTTTTCATAGACATTACTTTTCAATATTAAATCAGGTGCTCCTGAAAGACAGGAAATTGTTAAGTTGTATAGACTGTGCTGCCTGAGTGAACAGAAGGACCCAAATTCCCTTGTCATTAGAATGCTGAGAGTACTCATTCTGCCATATTTTAAATCCAGTTTAGGACATGTTATACACTGATCTTTTTTTAAACCAAATCCACTATTAGCAAAGCCAATGCAGCACTATTTGTAGCAATATTAGTATGCCTCTACATTAGCATGAATGAGTCCTGCACAGAAATAATTACCCTTAAATTGGATAGCTAGGAGAGTAGGTGGAAAACAACTCTTTGCTCTTCAACACCAACAACAAATTCTCATTGCCATCAATTTATATGAGTATCTTGGACAGAATTAAAAGACTGACTTCATGGCTTACTAAAGGAGAAAAAAAAAAGATACTGTCAGTTTATGTTGCTAAAAAGAAACCCAAAGTTCAACTCTGGAAGGTAACATTAAGACATTTCCCTTATTTTAAAATACAGCAATAAAAGAAAAGACAAAAATGTAATAAAATCCTTTTTTTTTTTTGCCATTACCAGCAAATTAAAGCTGCGTTTTCCTTACCTTGACAGTGGCAAATGCTTACGTAACAATCTTTTCAGAGACAGAAGAGGGGGAGAGCAAAAGAAAGGGAGAGGCCTTATATCTGAAAATACATTCTGTATGAAAGAACAATAAAAGGTAGAAGGACAGGACAAAATTGCAGCTCTTTAGAACAAGGGTTCAGCAACATTAAATTGAAAAACAGGAAGCAAAGCAATTAGCTGCCCAGTTGCTAAGGTATTGTTAGCCCTTGCCTTCCCAAGGTTTTACTTACACTAAAATATACTTTCTTGTTGGTCAGTAGCCCTCAGGACAAGCACTAAGGGCAAGGAAGAGAGAGAGAGAGAGAGAGAGAGAGAGAAAGAGAGAGGGAGAGGGAGAGGGAGAGGGAGAGGGAGAGGGAGAGAGAGAGAGAGAGAGAGAGAGAGAATGAATTAATGTTAATCCAATGAGGAGCAATACAACAAAAAGGCACTTGAGAGGACATAAACTAGCCAGTGCCAAGGACTTTTGCTTTGTTTTCGTTACAGTTCGATGCAGGATGCTCAGTTTGCCAGTTATTTGTAGGTGATGGCACATATCTCTTGTATGGAATTCACAAGCACAAAAGTGGAGTACAACACTGAGAAACACCAATAAATTCTGACCGTATTGCTTGGTTAACAGAGTTGACACACTATACCAGTACTGACCATACAGTACTTCCCCACCCCCCAAAACAAACACCCTAACCCTCCTTTGCCTATGCACAACACAAGCAATTATACACAAATACAGTATCAGGAATCCATTAAATTGCTGTTACTCTGATATTCTTCCTTCTGGGCACTGAGCTACAAACAGGATGTCCAACCAAAGGACTCCTGCCAAAATACATGTTTTGACAGCATCTTGGATTTTTGCACAGTAAAAAAATAAAAGTACTTATGGGCCCAGGGTGGGTTGGGGAGACAGAAGGAAAGAAAACAAAGAAAGGAGGGGCCAAGGGAAGAAGAAAGAAGAAAAAAGGCAAAACCAAAATAGAACACCCCTCTTAAGTCAATCATACTTGGTCTCAACACCAGCATTTGAATATTTCAAATTAAAACAGAAACAGAAGTAGACTGTACATGATTCAGATTGTTTAACACAGATTGTTGTCCATGTCTTAGTATATTTGATACACCCACTGAAGCTCCTGAGAAAGGCTTGGCTCAGCGTCTTCAACGCAGTTTTCAGCCTGTACAGTAAAAGGAGATCCACGGTTCCCCAGCGTAAGCTAGCTATATGTCTTTCTGTCTCAATTGTTTGAAATGTTTTAGTTCCTTCTCCTCCTCCTCCTCTTCCTCTGTCTTCATGCCTCTGAGTAAGTATTCTGTGTGTTCAGTTTATCTTTTTTTAATTTCACACCATCCACAAGTTCGAAATTGTAGTTCTCCAGTGCAGATAAGTTCCTCTCAGACATCCCATTGTGCCAACAGGCGCAGTACAGAATAACGCCACAGATGGCCCCCAGAAGCACTCCCAGCGCACTCATAGCGATGATGGTGATGAGAATGGGGTCAAGTGTTTTCAGCACGTTGCCCGGCTTTCTGGAGATGTTGTCATTATAAGGCTCCCCATTTTCACGGTAATCAGGAGAAAATCCTATAGTGGAACAAAGAAACATAGAAATAATGGGATGGCAATATACCCAAATCTGGGTAAATAGGATCCAGTAAGGAAGAAAAGAAGATTGACAAGCTTGGGTGGAGATGTGGGAAATGCTTTAAGTTTATGACTTAAACTGGTAACTGATTCTGACCAATTGGAAACCTCTTTATTTCTCAGCACTGTTGTACTATGTGCATGTGTGTATATATATATTTATATATTTAGGCATTAAATTAAGAGGCTGATTTTTGTCCCCCCCCACACACATTTTACACATGCACTGGAGGGGGAGTTATGGACTATATTGTAGAAAATGCTTTATCTCCAGTTCCTCATCATAAATAGGGAAGTCTTTTTTCCTGTCTCCAAGAGCTGGAACAAACTTACCTTTGTCTTTGTCCTGATACATGAGACAGGAAGACTAGGTAAAACTCAAATGTACAGCAGTTTATAGTAGTGCATTGCAGAAAAATTCTACATTTGATTTTGTGAAATAGAATTTGCTCCCCCCTTCAAAAAAAAAAGAACATCCTGTCCTTCATTATACAATAATCTCACCAGCAAACTGCAGCCTCTCCTAGCTTCCCTTAAATTAAACCCCTTGGAACCCTTGGAATTATAGGCAGGAGGAGAAACTTCAGAATGATGGAAAGATGTGTAACCCTAGCAATAGACTCTCTGTCATCTCCAAAGTAAGTTCAAAAAGATCACCCAGAGGACTTTGAAATAAACTCTTAAGTACTCTGAGAATAAGACAGAATATTAAAAAAGCACATTTAGAGGGATAATTTTTTTTCCAAAAAATTGCATATTGGATTTCAGCACTGCATCAATATGAAGAAATCTATAAAAATCCTTATCTACTGCTAATGCAAGAATAGGCAACTATTAAGAGTTGCATCCCCTGAGTAGTAAGCTGTTAAGGACTGCAGTCTAGGGCTGGGTGGAGCTGAAGCAAGGGACAGTAGTGCTGAAGGCAAAAATTGGTAGAACCACTCATTTGCTTTCTTTCTGTTTTTTTTAATCTTTCAGACACCCTCTTCCTTCTCTATGAAGGTGCAGGCTGCTGGAAAAACCAAATTTTACCAGATGTCTGCCCCTGCTTGCTTGCAGAGAGTTTCTGAAATAGCTCCTGTGCTAAAGACTTAGGAACTAGCGGTATGGTTGATGTCAGATGCTTAGTAGTTTCAGGTTCAAGAATTCCAGTTCTCGGTGATTGAGCAATGGTCTTGAGACACTCGGAATGCTATGCACAAGCGATTTAGGAGACTTTTAAAATGCATGTTAAGAAGCTTTGTATCAATTCATTTTTTGCCCCTTTTTATTCTTATGCAATTTGGGGAGATCAATTGAACTTGCTCTGAGGTTTGGGTTGGTATATATTTTGCAAATTGCCAATAATCAGTTGGACAGATTGCGATTTTCTCTCTCTAATGTTTCTTCCTGAAGAATAACAACCTTGAGTTAAAACTATCAGAACCTGTCGCCAGGCCAGATGAAATGAAAATACATCCTTATTTGCCACCCTGTACAATGCATTCTACTCATGCAACTGGTAATGTGTTTGGAACATGACTATTTTGGTAAAAACAATGTAAGCAATGGATAATGATGCTTTTGGTATACCTGCTATGTCCTAAAAAACTTACACCCTATTATTGGTTATTATGTTATCTGCTTTATTCCTCTCCTACATTAAAAAATGCAAAACATTGAAACAATATAGATTATTTTAAATAAACGAATGAATGAATAAATGTGTTAGTAATAAACTCTGTATGACTTTATAGAATGGGTCATCTATATAAGGTAGATGGACTCAGTTACAGTGGTGATGGGTGCACCATTGGAAGAGTTGAAGGACCAAGTTAGGGACAGATTGTCATGGAGAAAATCTATGTGATTGCTAAGAGACAACACTGATTTGATGGCACAATCAATCATCTATACAGGTTAAAATAAATTCAAATGATGCTAAGATTCACATGAAAATCAATTTAATTTTTAATTAAAGCATATTTTACCTGTTTGATTAATATCTGGCTGTACTTCAACTATTTCATTTCCTGCATCGTTTGATTCTGTTAAGCAAAGAGAATTGACATTGATTATTACAGTGACAAATACTGACTGGTTATCATGCTGGCAATAATGATATTGAGAATTTTTCTTCCTTCTTTAAGCATGATTATGTTGGTTTGACAGAGCTGTTCATTAACCTGATTTTCCAAAATTAGCAAAGAAGACAAAAAGTCCTCTCTCGACCATAACATGGCACAGTTTTAGAGCTATCAGCAGGGGATTTTTGTCTCCGAGAAATGAAAATCCATACATAAAATTAGCATGTTTCATTCATGGCATTTATAATCCTGGAACCCAATGCTATTAATCAGTCATAAGTATCCTTTAGCCATGAAAAATAATTATGTTAACTGCAGTGCATATATAAGGATTTTAGAACAGAAATCTGCTGTTTAAACTATTCTTTGATAAGACTTTGACCTGAATGACCAAAAGCATGTGAAATTAATTTCAAAAGTAGCCTGTAGAGAAGTTTAGTGTCAATCTTTTTACTCAGACTTTTGGCTAAACCATTGGGCATTTAGTCTGATTCTGTTATTATTTTCACAGTCCAGTTTGAAGCTTTCAACTTTAATAATTTTGATTGGTTTTAACTTTTGTAGTTTTGGATGGCTTTATTGTACCCCACTCTGGGACTGGCATGGATATCATAGGGTTGCAGCCACACCAACTAAAACCTTTATGACAAATCAACTTAGTTCCATTTTAAGCAGATGGTAGACCTAGTTAGAAGGACAGATCTTTGTGTCCAAACCCCTGGTCACCTTTGAAGCTTATTTAAGCTATAAAAGGTAAAGGTTCCCCCCGCACAGTTGTGCAGTCATGTCCGACTCTAGGGGCCAGTGCTCATCTCCGTTTGTTAGCCGAAGAGCCAGCGTTGTCGGAAGACGCTTCCACGGTCATGTGGCCGGCATGACGTGCATGGAACGCTGTTACCTACCCACCGAAGTGGTACCTATTCATCTACTTGCATTTGCATGCTTTCGAATTGCTAGGCTGGCAATAGCTGGGGCAAGTGTGGGAGCTCACTCCGTCACGCGGGACTAGGGATTCGAACCTCTGAACTTTGCGATCTTCTGATATACACTGTGCAAAATCAAGCATGGTTAAACTCACTGAAATCATCTAGTTTTGCACAGGACTAGGCTCTTGGGGTAACTTGTTCACAAGAGAAATATGAAAGATACATGGTAGGAAAAAAAAATAAAGGTAAATAATTAACTACCGAAGAATAGGATCCAACATCTATTTAAAATGTTGCTATAACCTGTATGTTATATATAGGTATGTTCACTGCCTTGAGTTATATATTAAAAAAGGTAGAAATAATAATAATAATAATAATAATAATAATAATAATAATCATCATCATCATCATCACCACCACCACCACCACCACCACCACCACTAGAATTCACAGTATTCTGTATGGTAAGTTTGATAGTTGCTAGCAATTATACTTACTTCGGCATTCTTCCTGTGTTATGTGGCTGTCAAAGTTAATATCATCAACTGCAATTCCTCCATTTCCCTTTCCTATTTCTCCTTCCACCATTACCTGGTAAAATTAAATAGCATTTTGCTGTTTAAAACTCTGATGGCCAGAACAAAGACTAGTTACTGAATTTTTAAGCAAGCATGCATTGAAGAGACCAATCTTCTGTTATCTATCAAGGCTCAATATGTCATACAAATGTATCACTTTATGAAGGAACAACTCTGGCATTGAAAGTGCAATTTCACCATCAGGGGTAATGTGTAAAATAGGTTGCACTGTTGTGAGGTAAATCAGCATTCAGGGATATATGCAGTTACAGTATAATCTATGCAGGTTTTTCATATTCTCAACATAATTGGTATCAAGACATTTTTCAGAAGTTGGACCATGATCCTCTTTTATGCTATTCTGTTATCATCTGGTGGATTAAATTATCCTTTGGGGTTGTGGGCATTTTAGATGGACACTCTCTCAAGATGGCTGCTATGGGATTTACCAGAAGGCAAAGTGATGTTGTTCATCCCTTTCTTTAGTGCTCTGGGATGCTTTTTACAACCCCAGCTTAATTTTGCCTGTTGTTTTTTCTGAGAGCAAAGATAACACTGAGCTGCTGTCATGCATCATTTTATTTTCTAAAAATGCCTGTAGGATCTATATGGGCTAGCCTCCCATTTTTTAAAAAGTTAAAAGAACAAATAAAAGGTATGGAGCCTTACAGGCCCCCAAAGCGAGCACTACTTTAGAGTAGGGCAAGAGGAAGCAGAAAAAGCAGAAAAAGGAAAGAGGTTTGCCAATATACAGCTGAGCTACAAACCATGGCAGAAAGAAGAGCTACTTTAAACTTCAGGTGAAAATACCCAGGGTGGTTAGAGCCAAACTCATATGGAAGGTGTGATTAGTTTCTTTGAGAGTTCTGCTACAGGTGTCCCACCATCTGAGGCTAGATGGGTGGTGATCAGAAGTCTCTTGCAGTGGAAGACCCCTGTGGGATGTCACTCTCCTGGGAGACTCTCCTGGTGCCTTCAGTACCAGATGCAGACATCTTGATTCTCCGAAGATGTTTACATCTTAAGTTGTTTCTTGCTACGATTCTGCATAGTTTCTGTATTTTTTCTTGGCTTATTTTTGACTCCTGTACTTTTTCATAATATAGATGCATGTATAAAAAATTAAACTGTAAATAAGTTGGCTCAAAGAAAGAATTTCTTTCCCAACAGAACAAAGTGACATAAGAAAGAAAATGAGGGCACAACTGCATTCACCTGCAGTTTAGATACCACAGAATATAGATGACAAATTCACTTTTAATATGAAGTGGCTAATTCAGGCTTTGCTTCTCCCAAATCCAAATAGTGCAAATACAGTTAGATATGATATCATGGTTATGTCTGTCTTCTGCAACCTAGTGCTCCACAGACATGTTGAGTCTCTCAGAATTCCCAGCCAGCACAGCTTTTGATTGTCATGACTGGGAATGCTGGAAGCTGTCCTCCAAGCATATCTGGAAAGCATCATATTGGTAAGCTGCTTCATATTAAGTCAAATCAACATCAACATTGCCAGCACTGACTGGCAGCGAATCTTCAGGAGGTCTTTCCCACTCCTGAGATCCTTTTAAAACAGGGATAGTCAACCTATGGATTTAGGGCAACACTGGGACCTATGTTTAATTACAAAGCCCTTTGCACACAATTGATTCAGACCTCTGGCAACAGCAAAGGTCCCTTCACCAGCACTCCAACAGACATGAAGGAAGGAGTGGTAGAAGTGTGTGTGACGGAAAGGGTAAAAAACTATGCAGAAGGTCATCAGGAGACTTGTGTTTTGCATGCAAGAAGTTCCAATTCAACCCTTTCCCAGTTACAATTTAAAATGAAGATTCTGACTGTGGGGTTTAGAAGTCTGAATTTTATTCTCAGCTAGCACAGCAAAGAAAACAAGAAATTGATCCTTTTGGTCTTAATATTAATAGAGTACATTCACTCATGTAACACAAGTAACAAGCAAGGAATGCAGCATGCTTTCTGACACTGCAACTAATCACAGTTGACCCTGAGACACAGAAGTGAACAAGAAGATATGAGGCTACATCTACCAAGCGTGAAGTTGGCCCCCCGTTATTGCACTCAACTTAATGTTCAGTTGGGAGCAAAAAGAAGGCCCAGGTTCTCAGTGGGGCAGATCAGGGAAACAGAAAAACCAAGCATCAGCCTCAAGGTTCAGGTCCAGATATTTGCCTCATTAGTGATGTAAGATTGCGGGCTAGACTGTATAATTAATTATGCACTATTGATTAGCATGTTTTCTCTCTGTTTCTAAGTAATCCTCACTCACCTAAGCTCAGGGTTCCCACTTTGGTTTGGCTGGGGCCCAGTGATCACTGTAGAGCAGGGCTTTCCAAACTTTTCAGTTGGCGACATACCAACAGTGGTGCACGAAAACCCAGAAGCGCCGCCACCACGGTGCTTCCGGGTTTTCATGCGCCACCACCGCGGCACTTCCGGGTTTTCACCTGCCGCCACTGCAGTGCTTTCGGGTTTTCACACGCGGCAGCGGCAGCAGCAGCGGTGTCCTGGTGTGCCACATGAAAACCCGAAAGTGCTGATGGCCCACTGCCGCGCGCAGCGGCGGCGGCGTGCATCAGCGCTTCCGGGTTTTTGGCGGCACACCTGGGCCCCGCAGGCGACACAGTACTGTGTCGCAACACACAGTTTGGAAAGCTATGCTGTAGAGGTATCTTAATCAAGTAGATGAAACTCAGATCTCTGTTGTTCTGGTTCTCATTTTCCTCCACAACAGCGAGACTTCAATCATGCGCAATGCATGTAATGCTATTGAGCCAAAACCTTTTTATTCTCGGCCTACCTGATAATGTTTCACAGATTTGTGGAGAAGAACCCGACCTTCCTTCCAGCAGTTCCCCTGATTTCCACTTAGCATCCACAAGTCCTGATCGTATTCTTTAGGGGGCTGGTACCGCAGTTTGATTCTTAGCGTGCCGACGTGAGGGCCTGACATATGATACCAGAAAGTCATGCAAAGTGCAGAATTTTGCAGGTTGACGATGGGGCTGATAAGGCGGACAAGTTTGCCTTTCTGGTTTTCATCAGCTTGGGAGTAAATAAAATTGCCATCTCCTATTGCGACAAAACACTGCATTAGAAACAATGGCCCAGTTTTGACTCCCTTTACTCTGATAAACTTCAAGCATTACCAGGCTTGAAGTTGAACAGGCTAAAAAGTTGCAACTGAACAATATATTGGGAAATATCTTGGTGTGTATGGGTATGCCTTTCTCCAACCTCACCTTCCCCTTCCCAGCAAAATGAAATGTGTTAAGGCATGGACATTCCTGATTTACTAAATGTTAAGGCACCATTTTGGTAACAGTGTGGAGAGATTATTATGAAGCAATGGGCTGGGTAGTAAAGTGGAGATATTAAGACATGTTTCTGCCCAGGTCAGTTCATCCCATCCAGTTTCCATTCATACTGTGTTTCTTACATGATAAACCCCATAAACCCTGGGGTTTAGTAACCCCAGCAGGCTGGCTGGGGAATTCTGAGAGTAGAAGTCCACACATCCTCAAGCTGCCAAGGTTGAGAAACACTGTCCTGAAGCATCCCTTATCCATAGCTTCTTCTGTACTTTAAAGCAGGGGAAACCATGGAAGTTATTGTTAATGTTGCCACCAGACCACAAATGCATGTCTTTAGATCCCCCCCGCCCCCCTGTGCACTGAGGGACATAGCAGCCCCGTATTCATCAGCTCCCTCCTTCCCTTTGCTGGATTTCTCTTCACCACCACAAAAGGAGAAGGACCAATGGCTGGGATAGGGAGGGAATGGGCAGGAGGGAACATGGCTACCTGGAATATTTCCAGGCCCTAAAGGGATGCCTTGGCTGCTGTTCGTGTACATTCTGGTTCAGCACTATTTGATGGGAGTTAGCTGCTGTATGTGAGAGTAGATTTTTCAAAAGAACTCCACCACTTCTGTCTCTCAGCATTCCAACCTGCAATTTTTCGAATAACCCTTCACAGCTATTCCGTAATCAACCAATTAATTTATTCATTTCCATATATGGTCAACCCATTTTTCAGGGGAGAACGTGTCAAATGGCTGTTCTATGTAAAAAAGTGCAGGAGTAGCAACTGACTTGTTCCTTTAAACAGTGGCACCGTGAAGCTGAGGATGGTGAAGCGAAACATTTAAAAGTCATCAGGTGTGTGTGTGTGTACTGTATGTGCACGTGAGTGTATGTATGTATGTATATCTCCCTGTGCATCTTTTTTCAGATTACAGTTTTAGAATGTGAAAAGTACCGAATGTCTGGTGCTAACAAAATCTCATTTAAGAGATATCCTTTCCCCCTCCTCCCGACCCTTCAATGAGAGGACAAGTTGTGCTTGTCTCCAGACACTCATGGCAAAGTTCAAATATTTTTCATTTCAAGAATATTATTGCAGCTCTGGGTCAAGAACTCTGCCTTTTTTGTCTTAATTACAGCTCAACTTATGCATGCCTTTTAGATTCTGTCAGTCCTTGGCTAACATGGCTTTTAACCTCCCTTCAATGTCAGTTCTTACTGAGTCATTTCATTTTACTTTGCATCAATTTTTGCCATTATTACAGCCTTCACTTCAGCTAACTGCCTTTTGCTTAATTTGATGCCGTTTATTTGTACAGTGCCATTCATAGTCAAAGTATTTAAAGTTTTTTCCTACCCCTTAAAACTAAATCTACTTGTCTCAAGATTCAATTGAACTGTCTCTAAATTTAAGGAGCCCAATTTCCTTGTCATTCTCATTAAGTAAAATGGGGATGGGGGTAGAAAATGGAAATGGGGAAGGGAGGCTCATTTTTAGTACATCTGACTATCTACATAAATGAAAAAAGGGAACGAATAATTGAGACATGGGTCACAATCACCCTTTGTTCAGAAGGTTTTTGCCCTGAGAAACAAGCAGTTAGCAGGCCTAAGATCGTACTATACAAGGATTCCCACCTGATCATGAGGCTTCTAAAAGCTTCTCTAGAAGTAGCTGAAGTTAAGTGTTCTTGCAAGCTTAGGAAGATCCATATACCCTTAAAGGCACCAGGAGGACCGTGCACAGTAATTAAATCTAATAATTCTAGGACAGGATTTGAAACGGCGCCATCCTTTTCATCAATGCAAAGCTGAATTAACATAAATGTTCCCTGGCAGGTCTTTTATTTCAAACACAATATTTATTTTTTTCCACTTGCCACTGGATCAGTTGTTAACCCTCCTTTACCTGTGTGGTCCTGAATGGGCCCCGTTTTGCTGGTGAGGACTGCCCATCTCAAGTCCAGCTGGCCATCGTGTTCCCAGCAACAGATGGTCTTTTGAGAACTGTAGCCAAATCCACAGTTGAAACCATATGCTGGAAGTTCTTCAGTAATGGAGTAGTGGATGGCTGTGAGAAAACAAGATGTAATCTGTTAAATTATTGTTGTACTTTAAATTCTTTTCAAAAACGCATCTAAAGATAATTCTAACAAACTGTCAATGTATGCTATGTTCCTCTGACATCTACGCCCACTGACTTACATGCAGTGATCGGCATTAAATAGCAGTGGTGTTGTGCTTGAGGGAGGGAGTCAATGAGCTTTCCACCATTTTTTACATTCTCATAATGTCCCAATATGGCATTGGTCCAAGTCACTGTCGTAACATGGGAAAGACAGCTTCTTAACAGCAAAGCCATCATGGCAGAACAGTAAACCTAAGGTCTCACTCAACACAGAAGACCCTCAAGCATTGTAGTACTGGCTTATTCCATGATGAAATAAATGGAGTAATGCATATGATATTAATCTAAAGCAGATTAAACTTCCCAGCATGCTGGCTGGGAAATTCTGGGAGTTAAACTTCACACATCTTAAAGTTGCCAAGCTTGAGAAACACTGATCTAAATAACCCACTCTCTGAGACCATTAAGTCTGAAGTCTAAAATTACTTAATTGCCGCATGGGTCCTCAGCTGCCTGTTATTATCCAAGGATATGGGGGCATCAGTGCCAGGGGAAACTGCTGTCGCAGAATCTCTTCTACATTAGCTAGAGGAATGGTGGCTGTTGCATTGTTCAAGAGGAAGAATTGGGGAAAAGAGTGCAAAGTCCCATTTCATTTACATGGTAATAAAGTATAGTTTGGGTGAAGCATCTGAACTTGGGCCATATGAGGCCTTTCGCTACTTTCACCTAACCATGGCATGAAAAATGCCCCAGCCTTGGATGCACCCGCATAAAATACAGTACCTTTGCTGTCATTGGGCCTATAACAGAATAAAAAAGGTAAAGGTTCCCCCCGCACATTTGTGCAGTCGTGTCCGACTCTAGGGGCCGGTGCTCCTCTCCATTTGTTAGCCGAAGAGCCAGTGTTGTCCGAAGACGCTTCCACGGTCATGTGGCTGCATGACACGCGCGGAGCGCTGTTACCTTCCCACCGAAGTGGTACCTATTCATCTACTTGCATTTGCATGCTTTCGAATTGCTAGGTTGGCAAGAGCTGGGGCAAGTGCGGGAGCTCACTCTGCACGCAGGGCTAGGGATTCGAACCTCCGAACTTGCGATCTTCCGATCAACAAGCCTGGTGTCTTACCTGCTGAGCCACCACACCCCTTATAACAGAATAGGGATCATCAATGGAGCAGTGAATTTTATGCTGGTATATTTTCCTGCCAGCTCAAGAACTGGTGGATGGTACTAACTCAGCCATAAGGAACAGCCCACTGTTATCCCTGTCCATTTTGTCCTATGTAAATTGGATCTACTAGAAAAGGCTACTTTCTCATTTTGTAATGTTATTATAAATATGCTATGGCTTCTAACTAAGTTTAGCTCAATCAGCTGCATACATATTTAGATCATGGATCTTATGAAACTGGATGTGTATCTGGATTCTGTATTTACATCCACTTGTGCACCCAAATGTAGATGTTGGTTATGCACACTGTATAAGTGTATAAACAATATCTTTTTCCTGTTCCTGTTTGAGAATCAAGCTATCAATGGCAAGCTTCTGAATAGAACTACTTGGACAGTCATTCTGGCAACCCCACACCAACCACAGTATTCTTATGCAGACAGGATAAAAGAGCAAAGTAGCATGTTCTGCCAACTCTGGGAATCTGCATGCTTTGCATGCAGAAATTTCCAGGTTCAGTCTTTGCCATTTCCATTTAAAAATATCAGGCAGCAAAGCATAATAAAGAATCTGCTTTGCCAAAGTTCCTGAAGAGCTACTATCAGTCTGCAGATAATTCTAGACTAGACAATAAGGAGACTGGTCTGTTGTAAAGGAAATCTATGCATTCGACACTGTATGTCTTGAATGTAGCACTTTATTTTAGTAAGGCTTAAAACTGTATTGTACATCTCCAGTTCATTCTTGTATCTTGCCACACAAATGGAAGCTCTCAAGTCAGTACATAGCAAACTTCTCGATATAAGTCTGCTTTCAGTATAAGGGGATATTCCACATGTGGAAACTATATTAGGAGAATTTCCTGATGGAGTTCAGAACCTGTCTGGCAACCAAAGAAAGCTCTCCACAATATATGAATTCCTGTTCTACATTTAAATAATCTGTTTCCCCCATCTGCTTCCTGAGAATGTACTTCAAGGATTTCACAGCATTCCAGAAAGGCTATTCCCTGTATTAGAAGAATGATTTGTTATGTTTCAGTTTCATTAGACTTTTTGCATCTCCCCATTCATGTATGAAAACAGGTTGATGAACTGCAGAGTCAGGTAACTGGATTTATATCTGGATTCTGGATTTGCATCCAGATATGCATCTAAATGCAGATGTTAGTTTTACACACTGAGTTACTTTCAGTGGGATGTGTTGCTGCATGTGTATCCTTTTCCAAGTTTTGCACAAGTTACTTATAAGTATGTCTTGTTACAGAGCCCTGCACCACTAAAGGGACATGTAGGGGTTTCTTTGTGTTTTTCACAATAAAACTAAAAAAATAAATCAAGTAGTTCCAAATGAACATAATCCTTTCTACTTGGGAATGTCAAATCTGTTGAGTACTTACCTATTCTGCTTTTGCAAAGTATAAACATACTGTCAGTACTGATCAATATATATCAAGTTTTTTTTATATGCTCCTTAATTGGCCCACAAGATGGCAGCAGTTATATGAATAGTTTTGGATAAGAAAGGAGGACAATATGGCCTAGGGCCAACCAAACAGAATATAAAGCTCCTTGTAAAGCATGACAAGTATGGTGTTATGCAACTTCTTTTGGTCAGGGTGAGATCATATTTTGCTTTCAGCTTCTCCCAACGTCTGCCAAATAGTCTTATATGAAACAGTTTATTATTTTTCAGTGGAACTTGGCATTTGAATTTAAAAACAAAGTTGTTCAACATAATGGGTAGACTTCTTTAGTCCATAGTTTCAAAATATGCCAAATACTTTTCTTATTATGGAGAACTACAAGAAAGCATCCACCCATAACCTTGGATAACTCCCAAATGAATAATTCTACTCTTTCTCTCCAGATAACGAGGACCGTCAAGGCCTGAAGACCCAACTAACTCAATAAATAATTTTTTAAAAATTACCCCTAATTTTAAAAAAAGGAAAAGCAACTCTTATAAATCTCATGGGAGAACTGAGCAACTCATGTTTGAAGTATTGTCTTACTGTCATGACTGATTATACTTTAGCTTCAACCATTCAGTCCTTTTTCAACAGGAATGATGTAGCCCACTGACAGCAATCTTGCGATAAGGTAAAGGTAAAGGTTCCCCCCGCACATTTGTGCAGTCGTGTCCGACTCTAGGGGCCGGTGCTCATCTCTGTTTGTTAGCTGAAGAGCCAGCACTGTCCGAAGACGCTTCCATGGTCATGTGGCCGGCATGACGCACGCGGAACACTGTTACCTTCCCACCGAAGTGGTACCTATTCATCTACTTGCATTTGTATGCTTTCGGATTGCTAGGTTGGCAAGAGCTGGGGCTAGTGCGGGAGCTCACTCCGTCACGTGGGAGTAGGGATTCGAACCTCCGAACTTGCGACCTTCCAATTGATATATACATAGTATCTATGTATATATAGTATATAGTATCTTGCGATACTATGCTATTATTACCTGTAGTTGGCACAGCTGTATCACTTACATCAAAACAATTTAAGAGCATTTTAAACTTTTTAAAAGTGAAGAAGAAGAGGAGAGAGAGAAGTAGAGTGGAAAAAGAGATGGGATGAATATTTACTAAAAAAATGGCATTACAAGTTGCAAGAGTGAGTTCAGGGTAGATTCTCTCATTTGGACAGAGGATAACCACAGCAGATGCCTGCCACACTAACGTTATGGGCATACTTACAGAAGAGGATTGGCTAACCTGTGCCATATGGAGGAGCTTATACTAGCTAGATATATTTCCAGCCTGCACCAGTATATAATTTCTATATGAACTCAGAAAGCCTTTATCCATTGCTTATAGTTGGGCATACCTTTTTCTCTAAATAAAAAGAATATCACTTGAATGAACTGCTTAAATGTACTGATGCAATTGTTAGTTTAAATATAGATTAAAACCCGTGCTCACACACACTTGAAAGCAATTGATATCTAATACACCCAGCTAAGGGGCGTGGTGGCTCAGCGGGTAAGACGCCAGGCTTGTCGATCAGAAGATTGCAAGTTGGGAGGTTCGAATCTCTAGCCCTGCGTGCGGAGTGAGCTCCCGCACTAGCTCCAGCTCTTGCCAACCTAGCAATTCGAAAGCATGCAAATGCAAGTAGATGAATAGGTACCACTTTGGTGGGTAGGTAACAGTGTTCCGTGTGCGTCATGCCGGCCACATGACCATGGAAGCTTCTTTGGACAACGCTGGCTCTTCGGCTAACAGACAGAGATGAGCACCGGCCCCTAGAGTCGGACACGACTGCACAAATGTGCGGGGGGAACCTTTACCTTACACACAGCTAAGCATTTTAACATGGATGTGCAAACATTGTACTCAAAGCTCTGTCTAGGGCAGTGGAATGTATGTTGTGATCCACAGGCCAATGATACCTAGAGGCAGCATTATAACAAATAACAAAACCTTTATTATGGCCTATGGGCCAGAAAGCACAACAATAAAACACATAGACCTGTAATTATTAATAAAACTTTAAACACATTGCAATAAATACATTATTATAGTAACTGTACTCTCAGAGGCAGACACAGCCTGTTTCCCACTCTCAGACTATCACAAAGATACTCCTTCCTTTCTCATTTGATGCTTCACTAGCTCTTAACCAACAGGCCCTCTGATGTTTTCTTTCTCACTCAAATGTACATAACAGATCAACTGTCAGCAAATGCCAATTTGAATTAGCAGAAACATGCAATGTTGCAATTTTCCAAATTATTTTGCTATATGTAAAGTATTCCCAAGCAATCCCAGACATACATTCTCTCATTCATCATTCTAATGCCTGAGTCAATAAAACCGGGATACTCTTGTATAGCATTGATCTGGCTTCCCCCCTCCAAAAAAAAACAAAAACCAACAACAAAAAGCCACAAACCGTCCAGTTTGTATATTTGTAGCTTTCCAGATAAGCAGCAAATGCAGCAGCACTATAGATGCCTAACAAGCTGTTTGAATTAAAGTTGAAGACAAAATCTCACCAGCAAAACCTCTATAGGACTCTTTAAAAGCATAGAAGTGCATGCTATTGTGTAATTAAAACAAATCTGGCCGACAAGAGTAGCCAGCAGCTGCATTTCTTGGCCACATCTTGTTCACAGCTGGAACAATTAATGCTCCACATGAGCAGCCAGGCAGGCAAACCCTTTGCAATGTCTTTCTTGGCCCACACAGTTTTGACACATTTTGACAACTCTGCTGCAAGTTTAAGGGAACATGATGCAGCCAACCACACAGCCAGTCTTGTAGTAATGGAGAAACAATGGAACTATCAAGCTACCAAGCACTAGGGTAAGTCTGAACATAAATAGACCAAATTCAAAATAGTCACCTTTGTGACATATTTCATTTTTCACAGACATCTTAATCACTGGAAAGTCAGGGAAAGGGTGGATTAGGAATTACATCCTTTGTATGGAAGCTTCTTTGAATCAACCTATGTGGCAGCTATTTACCAGCAATGGCAGCAGCTCAGCACCCGCCCTTGGTCATTGTCTATGTGCCATTGCAAACTCCACTTCTGAAATGCTTCAGTAGTATGGAGAACACTGACTGATTGAAATGAGGAGCCAGGCACCATATTAAGAAATATAAAAGAATGGCCTTAAGGTTAAAGAGTTTGAGGATGTAAAGATATCAGATCTGCGTTGGAAAAATCTAGATAAACACTAGATGGCAGCAAAAAGACACAGGAAAAAAATAACACTTTTTTGCCACCTGTTGGTTGTCCAGATTTTTGTAGCTCAGATTTGGTAGCCTTATTCTAAGTCTTACTAGGGAATCAGCTCTCTTAAACTGACTGGGAATTCTGAGATAGTAGGATGGGGAAGCCAAAGCATCAGAATGGCATTCGTCAAGTTTACTTTTCTTCAATTAATTAATCAATCAAATGTATACAGTGCTTCAATCCAACTGGACTCCAACT
This sequence comes from Charina bottae, assembly GCA_023362775.1. NCBI lineage: Eukaryota > Metazoa > Chordata > Lepidosauria > Squamata > Charinaidae > Charina > Charina bottae. The sequence goes on from JALMGJ010000007.1 coordinate 52,264,228, forward strand.
GTCTAAAGCAGTGGTCCCCAACCTTTTTGGCACCAGGGACCGGTCGTGGAAGACAATTTTTCCACGGACTGGGGATGGGTGGGGTTTGCAGGTGGGAGCCAATCGTGTGCACCGGGGGGGGGGGAGGGTTTGCAGGTGGGAGCCAATCACATGTACTGGGGACGGGGTAATCGCGTGCACCGGGGGGCGGGGTTTGCAGGCAGGGGCCCCACAGCCCACTTCCTAACAGGCCGTGGCCCACAGGTTGGGGACCCCTGGTCTAAAGTGTCTAAATCCATGTTTTGTAAATGCAAGTCTTTAGCTCCATTTCCTAAAAAAAAGCAAGCCTACAATACACACCAAAATGAGATTTAACAGTGTGCAAACTATCATACAATATCCTTAATTTCCCATGCTAGCAAAATAATTCTTAGGATCATACAATGCAGATTACAGCCTTACATGGAAAAGGAGATGCCAGATAGTTACACTGGCTTTAGAAAAGGCCGAGGAACATGAGATATTATTGCTGATGTGTGCTGGAGAATTGAGAAAGCCAAAGAATACAAAAAATAAGTTTTATGTGGTTCATTGATTATAGAAACACGTTCTATTGAGTCAGTCATGTCAAGCTGTGGAATGTGCTTAGAAAAAAGGGAATCCCAGAACATCTCATTATGTTCATGTGAAACCGATATACAGGTTAGGAAGCCACAGTACGGATAGGACATGGCGAAACAGACTGGCTCCAGGTTGCCAAAGGAGTGAAACAAGGTTATATACGCTCCCCTTATTTATTCAACCTATATGCTGAATATATATTAAGGCAAGCTCTAGTAATAAAAGTCAAGGAGTGCAGTGAAAAAATGGGGCTACAATTAAATATAAAAAAGACCAAACTAATGACAACAAGTAGAACAACCAGCCTTAGACCTGACAATGAAGATATTGAAGTGGTAGATAGTTACTGTCTTTTGGGTCAACTCTCAACAGTAAAGGAACAAACAGTAAAGAAATATGCCATTGACTAGCACTCGGTACAGTAGCCACAAAGGCCTTGGAAAAGTTATTCAAATGCAATGATGTGTCTATACCTACAACAATCAGAATTGTGCAAGCCATGGTATTCCATGTGACACTCTATGGAAGGAAAAGTTGTACTTTGAAGAAGCAGAACTGAAAGGGTATCAACACTTTTGAAGGTTGGTGTTGGAGAAGACTCCTGAGAATACCTTAGTGATATCTACAAACAAGGTGTCTGCAAAGTGTGGTCAGAAAAGTTAAGATGGAAGCCATGATGGTGTTATCCTGTTTTATGTTTTTTTTATGTGATACACATAAAAATACAAGTGGAACTTTGATTGGGCTGCTATCTTGACATTTTGACCATAGCCTACCGACATCCCTAATTACAAAGAAACACCCAGAGAGATTTTTCTATGGTAGAGGTGGGCAACCTTTAGATGGCTGAGGGCTTGCATTTTGTTTGGCCACAGTAAAAGAGTTAACATTATAGAGTAGGTGAAGCCATGATTTTCTGATTTCTTTTCTTGTTTTTGAGGTGGGGGGTGGGGAGAGGGATTTGGATTTTCTCCCCTTTATTTTTAAAATGATTTAAAACCTATTTTAGGGTTTATGCTTTCCACCCCAGGAAACCAATTTTTGGCAGCCACAATGGTGTGATCAAAGCTCTGCCTGTTTTTTTTATCCGTGTCGTGATTAGATGTAGAGTTAGATTAGCTCTACAGCCCTACTTTTATTTTCCTAAAACTGTTCAGGGGTCACACAAAAGTGGGATCATTTGTAAAGAAACACAAAACTTTCTTTGTCTAGGAAATGTGAGAAAAACGAATATATTCAGGTGAGAAACTGATATAAAATAAGATCCAATAGTAGTACCTTATTATAAGTTTCAGGATACAAGCCTTCAGAATACAAAGAAATCAAACAGTACTGAATCCAAGGGGGCAAGATTACTGTCAAGAAACGTAGCCCTCAATATAATGTTTCAACAAAGCTTTTTTTTTTTATTTTAAACACTCTGAAGGCAGAAAAAAACAGGATGCTACCCACAATAGTATATGCTGACTGAATAAACTTGGAGGAAGAAAAATTAGTCTGAAGCATGGAAAGCATTCACTTTTATGATAAGGAAATTTAGAGGTTAAGAGACAAAATCTTGGAATTAATTACGTTGGCCTGATCGGTTTTTGTCACACTGTTGTCTTTAGGGAAGCTTTTTCATTATTGATACATTCATGTTTTGCTTGTAGCGGAGCCTCCGTTTGGCGGAAACACATGCAAAGAGACATAGTCTGTGAAATTACTTTTGAGGCTGTGCCTAATTGTTGTTTAATAAAGGAAATGGGAGTAACTGAGGAGCGACCTTTCCCCCTCTTTACAATTATTAACACAAAGCATTTAAAATTGCTGATCAGACTTAGAGAATTTTGGGCGGAAAATCTTTCTGCCTCTCCCCCTCTCTCCATGCAGGATAATAAAACAGCCCAATGAAACTGCAAATTAAGAGCTTTTCCAAGCACTATTAGCCATTGTATTGATCGAGGAGAAAGGACCAGCTGCCAGTAACAACTTTTTTTTCTCTCTGCTCAAGTTTCTAAAGTGATTTGCATAAACTCTTTCAAAGAAGTCTACCTAGGAAAAAATATTGTAAAACTGCCAACTCTATGACGGAGGAAAAAACCTGGCAAACATTGTTTGGGTGTCGTTTTTCCAGAATAGCGGAAGATATAAATAGCACATCACTCCTGTTCACAATGGCCTTTCTCCTTTTGGTTTGCAAACACATAACATATCATAGGCAAGATACCATGTTTCTCCCTGAAAGTACAGTGTGAAATTCAGCCGCTGAATATTTTGGTAGTATTGTCACAACTTGGCACGCATCAATACAGGCGGGAAACTCATTCTTTACTGTATACACATTTGGATGAAAGAAGGAAAGTATTTATTGAACTGAGCTTAGAATTCAGATGCTACATTATCCTTCAAAGACTTTGAAAGAAGGTAAGTCAGAAAGTCCTGCAATACATTTAACATGTTTTTGACATAAGACACAATTCTGAAATGTACTGAACAGGTAGTCCTCGACTTACAACCATACATTTAGTGACCATTCGAAGTTACAATGGCCCTGAAAAAAGTGACTTATGACCTGTCCTCACACTTACGACTGTTGCAGCATCCCCCAATCACGTGGTCAAAATTCGGCCGCTTGGAAACTGGCATGTATTTACGATGGCTGCAGCACCCCAGGGTCATGTGATCACCATTTGCGACCTTCCCAGCTGGCTTCCGACAAGCAAAATCAATGGGGGAAGCTGGATTTGCTTAATAACCGTGGCAAAAAAGGTCATAAAACCAGATGCAGTCACGTGAAACCTCACTTAATGACTGCATCACTTAGCGACTGAAGTTCTGGTCCCAATTGTAGTCATAAGTCGAGGACTACCTGTATTTTATCCAGAGACAATTATTTTTATAGCTTACCTGGCTGAACTGTAGTATCAGTTGGTACTGGCTTTTCTGTGATTGTAGCTGTGGTACTCCCTAAAAGAAAAATTGTATGTGATATAAAACAACACTTTCTAAAGCTTTCTAGCCCAGCACCTTAACCACTAGACCAAACTGGCTCACTATCAATATGATAAAATACACATGTATGAAAATCCTTCATTTTATAAAATAGAAAATCTTTGAGATGGGCTAAAGAAGTGCAATTGCAATTATACAGATATTAGAAAACTAGGGATATGATTAATAGAATTGTAATTATCCAAGTTAAAGGAATACAGTTCCCAGAGGAACAATCTTTGTCAGCCCCAATTCCTTTGCAGGGTGCAAAATGCCTTCCAATAATGCTGTTGGGTAACTTTCAGATTTTAAGAATTTGGCTATATATCAGTACGAACCAATCACATGACTCTGTGTTACCATTTGGGCATAAGGCCAGTTTGGTCTAGTGGTTAAGGCAACGGGCTGGAAACCAGGAGACTGAGAGTTCTAGTCCCGCCTTAGGCATGAAAGCCGGCTGGGTGACCCTGGGCCAGTCACTCTCTCTCAGCCCAACCCACCTCACAGGGTTGTTGTTGTGGGGAAAATAGGAGGAGGAAGGAGTATTAGGTATGTTCGCCGCCTTGAGTTATTTATAAAAATAATAAAGGCGGGATAGAAAATAAATAAATAAAGTTAAAAATAAAAATAAATTTAAAAAGTTGAGGGTTCCTTCCTTGATCCTTTCTGGTTTGACGAATTCTCAATTTCCGGGCCAACAAACATCTGCTTAGGCTAAAAAAAGTGGATCTAGCCAGATGCTCTGGTGCCTCTACTTAAAGACTTTCCTGGCAAGAGGAAGGGATTAAAGTAGCAGAACACAGGGAGCTTGGCTTTTTCTCTCACCCACCATGCCATATTTAGTCATAAAATGAGACCCCATTTCAACTTCATAGATTGGTCTGGTCCTGAGAATAAGGAGTGTGAGAGTGCAAGAGAAGGATACAGCAAGTGAAAAGGGTTAGTTGAGGGTGACTGACACAGTGTCCTGGGTTTTTCCTGGTAGTAATGCCTTGCATAATAATGTGGCATAATAAGAAGGCAAAATAATATGGAACTGAGAGAATGTTGAGAGCTTGCTTAACTCTCATTACAGGTAGTCCTTGCTTAACGACCACAATTGGGACTGGAATTTTGGTCGCTAAGCGATGCGGTTGTTAAGTGAATCTGACCCGATTTTACGGCCATTTTTGTGGCAGTCGTTAAGCAAACCATGTGGTTGTTAAGCGAATCACGTGGTTCCCCATTGATTTTGCTTGCTGGAAGCTGGCTGGGAAGGTCGAAAATGGTGATCATGTGACTGTGGGATGCTGTAACAGCCGTAAGTCCGAACTGTTGCTAAATGAATGCTCGTTAAGTGAGGACTACCTGTACTGTTTAAAAATTTAATTGTTTGCGTAAGAAGGAAAGTAGCTTGGGGCCCCAATTTGTTGGGGTGGCAGGGGGGGACCAGGCACCAGTGTGAAGCTTAATAAGAATGCATTTGCTTTGGGCTACCTTTACCCCCAATTAATCATACACTACAAGAGAAGATAAAACCTACCCCAAGCACAGAGCTTTCCAAACTTTTCATGTTGGTGACACACTTTTTAGACATGCATCATTTCGCGACACACTCTTACAGCAGGGCACAAGGCAGGCACTAGGACCTGCACGGAATCACAGCAGGTTTGGAGGCAGCAAGGCACAAGGCAGGCACTAGGACAGGGCTTTCCAAAGTTTTCCTGCGGCGACACACCAACCGCCCTTGGTGTGTCGCCACGGGAAAATCTGGAAGTCCCGCCGCCGCGGCAGCGTGCAAAAACCCGGAAGCGTTGCTGCCGCTTTCGGTCTTTGCGCGCCGCCGCGGCTGTGGTGCCTTCGGATTTTCATGTGTCGCCGCGGGAAAACCTGGTGCGGGCGGGGGCGTGCATGGTGGCGGCAGCGGCGGCAGCCTCCGCTAAAACGCGGAAGCACCGATGGCGCACTGGTGCCGCCGCCGCCGCCGTGCACGCCCCCGCTGCCACTTCCGGGTTGTGTGGCAACACAGCCGACTGTGTGTGGCGACACACTTTTGTGTCGCCACACACAGTTTGGAAAGCTCTGCACTAGGACCTGTGTGGAATCCTGGCAGGGCTCGGAGGCAGCAGCAGCTGCGACACACCCAGACACTGCAGCCTACACACTAACGTGTCCCGACACACAGTTTGGAAAGCTCTGCCCAAGCATATGAACAGCTCTGCTACCTTCTTCAGAATATGGGTTGCCAGATTTTAGCAATGTTGGAAGCTGCACTCCCATATAGGAAACAATAAACGTTGAACTTCCCAGCTCATAAGGAAGCAATTGGGCAATAACCCGTCACAGGATGAAAATGAAGTCACTTATTTGTAGGGATATTACCTTGACTAACAGACAAGCCCTAACTAACAAACCAGATATAAAGTTCCATGGGATAAGACAATTCCACACAGCTTCATCAGCCAACCAAAGTGTGGCCTATAGAAGAAACAGGTACCATCCTAGCCCTCTGATTTCTACAGCTTATTTTAATTTGCTAATGCTCAGATGTGCTATATAGACTTAAATGCATCTCTGAAGTAGGAAGAACAGACTACCATTGAGTTCCAGTTTAGGCAAAATATTAATGAAAAGGAAAGATAGTACTCCCCCTTCTTTGCCCCAATTGTAAAGTCTTTGCTAAATGGAATTTAGAAGAAATCTACCCCAGGTTATAAATAAACTGGATTTCAGCCAAGCTTGCATTAGCCTACTTAGCAATCCAGCTAAGACAGTTAAATTACAAGTGATTAGCATACTTCTGTATTAAAAGGTTGTTTCAGGGGGGAGGAAAATCTCTCTTTCTCTCTCTTTTGTTATTTATACATTGTGCTTTAAACAATAAAGTCCCAGGATTTTCATTAGGGCTAAAGTTGTACTGCAATTGGTTAACATGTATTTTACAATTTAATAGTAATCCATTGTTCTTGTTTAAACAACTTCCTTCAACAAAATAAAATGGCAGAAAATCACACACACACACAAACACACATTTTTTCATCTTTGGTAGATGTTCTGCTAAGGTACATAAATTCAACTATTTCTCTAGTTTCTCAAGCTATTTATGTATAATTTGTAATTGTTCACTCAGTTTTCCCTGTCAAATACATCCACCTTGGTCTTTGATACATTAACTTTCAGATATGTATTCCTCACTGCAATATACAATGAAGCCGCACTCTTCACACATTCATTACACAAGTAGCCAGCCACTCCATAAGCAAACAACATCCATGTGTTAACATTTCTTCAGTTACACTATCAATACCTGTGCTACATTTTTCTAGCATCTTCAAAGCATCTATGAGTACAAGTATGGGTGAAGCCTAAAAGCTCATCACTGCTTCTTCTATGAGTACCTTGTCCTCGTTTTTTTGTTGGACATCAACGTTTTAGCATTAATTTCAGTTCTACTCTTTGACACACTATTATTCATTATTCCATACAAATCCCTAAAATAGTATACACTACTATTCAATATTCCATACAAATCCCTAAAATACTCCTTCTAGCAATCTCTCATTTCATCTTCATTCCAAATAATTTTATCACTTTAGTTTTAAATCTGATCACTCTACTAGAGGCTCCTTGGCTTAGCCTCCTCACTCACTTCCAACAAATTTTTTATTTCCATAAAATCTCTGCATTTTCTCTGCTTTGTCTAATCTTAATATGTCCTTGCACTTTGTCTACATTTTTGCAACCATCTTTTCTTGTCTATACACATTATACAATATATTTCTCTCATCATTTTTGCAGCAATTATCTTATAAGCATTTTCCCCTCATCCACAGCCTCTTTCACTACATCATTCCTCCAAGCATCCATATTCATGCTTCGTGTTTTTTAGATTTATGTCTGTTCCTTTACTATATGTATGTATGAATAGACTTATGTTTAGACCATATATTTGAAACAAAGAATTTTTTTTCTAAGCAGATATTTACCACATAGTCACCATTTTTATTTATTTTTGGGTCTCCAAATAGCCCAATCGTTTTATCTGTACTCCCTCACCTTGTTCCTATCAATCTATTCAACTTGGCTAACAGAATAGTTTTCTCCCTGACTCTCATTTTCAGAATGTTGCATAATTTCCCCCAATACCTATCTTGATTCTTCCATTATCAATATTCATTGGCATCCACAACAACTCCGATGACATCAATTCATATTTTCTAGCATACATTTTATTCCTTTCATTCATAATTAAACCTGTACCATCACTTCCTTGCAACCTTCACTAACCTTCCTAGTTTCATAGTTGGGCCCATAGATATTGAATTTAACTGTCCATCATGGCTTTGTCAATCTAGGTTTTCACATAATGCCTTTTAGTGATATAGAGAAAGCTTAGACTAGGTTACCAGGTTTAGTCATACCCATGTCACATGCCTCTTCTGCTAGTAACAGTACTGGTCAGTTTTGGCAAATTTTGGGCATAGCCCAAGCATGCTCACACTATTCTATGCAAGCTAAGATTTCTCATCTAGAGACTACCTTGTAAACCAATATACTGTTGCCCACATCCCTCAAATGAGGAAGTATTTGCAGTTTACTGATATATACTCAGGATACATATCTAATAAAGCAGATTTAAATCAAATTACTTAATGAAAAGAATTAAAAGTCAGACAAATATATTCACTTAAAGTGCTCTAATTTACAGATAATTCAGAACAAGTATACTTAAGCAATGAATGTTAAGTTCAACACCTTGTTGCTGATTTTCCATGCATATGTCATAATTCTAATGAGTGATAAAGAGGAAACAAGTATGGCATTGGGAAAATGATTTGAATGAAAAGAGAGTTGCAATGGAATGTGGATGGTTTCTGCACCTGTCAAATGGAAGTCATCACCTGTTCCACTGTAGCAGTTGGCTTGGTCATCATCACACTCATCCACAGGGCTGGTATCAGCAGTGGTTGGGACTGAAGTAGGAACTGAAACAAAAATCCCGGCTTGATTCAGTTAAGATACAATCAAAGGCAGTTTTTAATGTGTTAGAATGCACACACATTAGCTCTAATCCACAGATATAACAAAATGTATTAATTCTGTGGCTGAAAAAAGCTCTGATTTTAAGAAAACCTTAATTTAAATATATAGGAGGTTATAAATAAAGGGATTAATTATATTGAAATGAGCCTTTCATTTCTTGATGTCTCCATTTCTCATTTTGTCAAACATAAATATATCAACAGTCAGTTTCCAGAAGGAGGAGGAGGAGGAGGTCTTTACATATACTCCTCAACATAATTTGTTGAGCTTTGCTAGCATGAAACAAAAACTCTAAAATGCTAGATAAGGATAAAAAGGTAAAGGTTCCCCCTGCACATTTGTGCAGTCGTGTCCGACTCTAGGGGCCGGTGCTCATCTCCGTTTGTTAGCCGAAGAGCCAGCGTTGTCCGAAGACGCTTCCATGGTCATGTGGCCGCATGACACGCGCGGAACGCTCTTACCTACCCACCGAAGTGGTACCTATTCATCTACTTGCATTTGCATGCTTTCGAATTGCTAGGTTGGCAAGAGCTGGGGCGAGTGCGGGAGCTCACTCCGTCACGCGGGGCTAGGGATTCGAACCTCCGAACTTGCGATCTTCTGATCGACAAGCCTGGCGTCTTACCCGCTGAGCCACCATGCCCCTTAGATAAGGATAGGAAAAGCATAATAAAAAATTACACTAAATATTAAAGGCTAATGGAGGATCAATAGACCAATACCACAGGAAAGTAATTAATGAAACAGATTTATCAGAGATTGTGCAATTACCTTCAATTTCACAGCCCAGCAGTTCCAACCTTAATCCCAATCCAGCATGGGTGGCTCTTTCTGGATAAACACGGATGAATCTGGTTGTCAAAGGGTCAAAAGTGCGAAGTTCAGGAGTATCATAGTTGGTGTTACCTTCAAAAATCTGCAGAGCATACATACAAAATTGTGCTGCTTAATGATCACAACAATAGGTTCATTTTTAGCCACCTCGCAGTTTTTTTTCATTTGCTTAGCAACTGAAGTGGTTTAACAGTAATCATGGTTCTGACTGTTTTATCAAAGTGGCCCATTTGTTTAGAAAATGAAAGAAAGAAAAGATAGTTGAAGAGTCTCTGAGAAGTTGCACATCTTGTTTTCTAGAAATCTATCCATCAAGACCAGCAGGGAAGCCAACTGCTTTAATGGGATATCTTTTAAATGAGGCTTACATTTGGAATTTACATGGATGTCTTCAGGGAAGTATTTCTTCTAAATGTCTGTCACTGTTCATGTAGTTACAAGGGAAATTTTCAAGAGAGAACCTTCCAAGTCTCATACTCTTCAATTACCCAGAGGCTTACAGATATATTGCAAGTGTGCAAATTAAACTTTAGAAACAGTAGCTGCTGCAAGATAACAGATGCCCACAAAACTAACTCCAACAAAGGTAAACTGCTTGTTAATATGTGTAGAGATATTTGTGAGGGTGCTTGGAAAACCAGTCAACTGGAGAAATAACCCAAATCTCAACCAGAACTTAATTATTCTGAAACCCCGTCTTTTTAATTTTAAGTGACAACCTGCCCCTGGAAACACAGCTATTTAAAACCAATCATGTGGTAGATCCATACATTTTCCTACAATAGAAAATGATGATGGATAATAAAGAATTTTTGAACTAGCACAAAATGTATTTTGTGTATGCTGTCACTGAAAAGATGAGAATAAAACTACTATGTTATTCAAATGATTTTTGTGAAAATGCCGTAACTTGGAAATCAACCATATTCATCTTGCTTCATTCTTCTGACCTCTTATTAGCTTTGCTATGACTCGAGCTTGATTTATTTTTCGTATTAGCTCTATGGAAACCACCGAGAAATGCTTCCAAGGGAAAATTGCTTCACGGGAGGGCCTTTGACAGGAACACTTCAACTAAATGTAGTATGTTTCTGACGGCAGCTAAAGTATAGAGAAACTTCACGCAATATATCTGATTTATATGCTAAATTATGCATTTAGTTTATAATTCTGTTGTATATGTTGACTAGCTTCTTCACTATGCTAATTTATTTTTGAGGATACTTGTTTTGCAACTTGGAAATTAACTTCCAAATAGGAACCAGTGTTATTTGGTGAGACATGGAGGACAATGCAAGTGATTTTTTTTGATAGCAAGCACACAAATGAGTGGACTGAACTGTGTATCCATAGCAGAAAAAACTATTTCACTCTTCCCCCCTCCCCCATATAGAAATACATGAAAAATATATACTGTTTTGGGTCATCAAACAGTGCATGGAGGCCGGGGTTCCTGTTTTGCTTGAGTGGAGCAGAGACTGGAGAAAATGTGATCCCTTCCACATTTGCAGTTCCTGAAGCTCCAGACCTTGATCCTAATCTGACTTCAAAGCCTTTGACCCCACAATAATGTAGCCACTGCTGAATCTATAGCAGAGGAATGCAAGATTGCAGGATGAGCTCCCTGGAAGAAATAGCCTCCTTGGGAATCAGAATGTAGTAGAAGTGGAAGAGGCCAGTCATTTGAACTTCAAAGGAATGCCTCGGAAGTTAAAGGGTTTACTTGCCCCCCCTTTTTTTTTTACTTCGCTTGCACTAGCATTTAGGTCAACCCCATTCAGATATAGCATTGCATTTTTGGCTCTTGATTTATGGACTGGATTTAGATTATTTGTTATCTAGCAATATAAGCAATATAAGGGGCGTGGTGGCTCAGCGGGTAAGACGCCAGGCTTGTCGATTGGAAGGTCGCAAGTTCGGAGGTTCGAATCCCTAGCCCTGCGTGCGGAGTGAGCTCCCGCACTTGCCCCAGCTCTTGCTAACCTAGCAATCCGAAAGCATGCAAATGCAAGTAGATGAATAGGTACCACTTTGGTGGGTAGGTAAGAGCGTTCCGCGCGTGCCATGCGGCCACATGACCGTGGAAGTGTCTTCGGACAACGCTGGCTCTTCGGCTAACAAACGGAGATGAGCACTGGCCCCTAGAGTCGGACACAACTGCACAAATGTGTAGGGGGAACCTTTACCTTTACCTAGCAACTCTATAGTACTGATTTGGGCACCTGACTATTCTTTGTCTGTCTGCCTTCCTGTGAATGTGAGGAACACATTAATTAATAATTGTGCTAGTCATTAAGCCTACTTGGAGTTTATGGATGCCAGAATTGCCAAATTCTGTTCTAAAGAATGGTTCATTCATGTAGAGCCAGTTTGGTCTAGTGGTTAAGGCAACGGGCTAGAAACCAAGAGACTGTGAGTTCTAGTCCCACCTTAGGCATGAAAGCCGGCTGGGTGACCTTGGGCCAGTCACTCTCTCTCAGCCCAACCCACCTCACAGGGTTGTTGTTGTGGGGAAAATAGGAGGAGGAAGGAGTATTTGGTATGTTCGCCGCCTTGAGTTATTTATAAAAATAATAAGGGCGGGATAGAAAATAAATAAATAAACAAACAAACAAACAAACAAACAAACTGTGTATCTTCAGTGTTCTACGCCTGGTACTTATTTATAGAGTATAAATCATATACTTTATAACAGCATATCGATATATTTTCTACTTATGAACTCTATAGGCATGCATATAGGATGTATGTTCTTGAATTAGGTAGCATTATAGGATTTAAATAGAAAATGAATGAATGAATGAATGAATGATCCTATGCATATTTATCCAGAAGTAAATCCTATTGTGCTCAAATATATACTTAGGTCTCCTGCTTTAGAAACTCTGTATGTTACCTTGAGCTCCTAACAAAAGGAGGGATATGAATATAAATAAGTAAATAAATTATATAAAAATAAAGGCTATTTACAATGTAGGCACCAGCCCTTGTAACTATGGAATCCATCCTTAATTATTGTTTAGATAGTAATATATAATAATGAAAACTTTTCTATAGAAGGTTTCAGAATGATGTACTGACACATGGGCATAGAATTCAATAGAAATTTAATGGCCCCTTGAATCCTAATTATACCGAATCATTGTGTAGTCTAAACCTATCCATGATTTAATTATGACTGTTCATTCAAATACATCATTCATTTCAGATGAGAGAAAAGGAGACGTTATTTCAGCGACTATCATGCTGATTGGATTGTGGCAGAGAAACAACAGGATTTGCATTTTCCAAGAGGAAAAAAAATTTTTTTTTATAGCACATCTGATTATTCATTCCCTAAGAATACCTGGTCGCATCCAAATCTTTTGGATTGTAACTTCCATAGACTCATGACATTGGTCATGTTAAGATTGCCTGCCTCTAGTTTACTCTGATTGTGATTCTGTAAGCTCTCTTCTGCAAATAAATTTTACAATTTCAGTTCTTCTATTTGAACTCCCATTTAATTGGAAATGCCAAGAAATGGACCTTTTGAAAATAATTTAGATTATGCCCATCCACGACACAAAATAGGTTCTTGAGAAAGCACAAAATAGTGAATTTGATTACAGATAGTGGTTCCAGGTTATCAGAAACAGAATGGAGGAGTCATTTGTACCAATAATAGCACTAGGAGAAATGAATGACCAAATGAATAGTAGCGGTCAGAAAGTAAAACCAGATACATATCCATAGAGAGAACAAAAAGGAAACTGGGGAAAAAACAAGTTAACTATGACTCATCCAGAGCAGCTTTCTTCAAACCAGATGTCTTTCAGATGTCAGATGTGTGGACTTAAAATTCATATAATCCTCACCCAGTTGGTCCTAGATAGAGAGACTGGACCATATATTTAAGTGCCATAGGGATCGTGAAGTTGAATCACTATTTTGTTACAGGAGTAGCACAAACTTCATTGGGGTCTCTCTTGATGAAATGTCTGTTTAAGAATTCAAAATGCAATTCTTTCCAGTTATTGAGATCTTTTTCCATTCACCATTTGGCCACAGACATTACAATGCAGAAGGATGTCTCCAGTGGAGGGAAGTATCATAATTAAGCAGGAGAAAGGACAGAAGCAGCAGATTAGGGCTGAGTATCCTTTGAAGCATTCTGGATGAGCCTGCCTGCTTTTGAAATTTAACAGCAGCTTGCTGTTTGGGTGGTGGAAGCTACTCTAGAGAAAGGAAGCTCTGGAATGCATCAAGGTCATAATTATACATAAATTATTGCTCTCACTGTTGGTTCTCATCGTGTGCTTCTGGCTGAAATGACAGAAAACAACTGTCTGTGTGTGCTCTTACTTCTATGTATCTTTGCGCCAGATCAGGGCTGAAAACAAAGCATCAGTACAAACAGAAAGACTGTCCTTTCTTAGAATAATATGCTATGTCTGATAGTTGGGTCCCAGTGTTCTCTATGGTCTTTTCAGAAGACCTTGGGAAACATCTCCAATACAACTTATGAATCAAATGGTAATTTAATAAGGTGGCTACCAACCAAATCCGGCCTTTAAAAAATGAAACAGAACTTCTCTAATTGACATCAATAACTGTACATGAGGTGATTTTCTTGGGATTCCAGCTAGGAAGGGAAAGGCTAAACCTTTCATCATTACACGCAATACTCCCAAGGAAAATTGCTTTCCCATTTCCTTACCAATACCTCTTGTTTAATATGGTTATAATTGCAGATATGACTCATATTACCTAAGTCACATCTGGTTTACCCCTTTGATGTGATCAACATCAGAAGTTCTATCCTTCCTAGTCTGTAGAATTGCCTATCTTACGTGTATGGGATGCCTTCCTGAAGGAACAGGATGCCTTCCTGAAGGAACAGGATGCCTCCTCATCATCACTGTTTCCACTTCCAAAGAGCTGAAAGCTAAACTCAGATCATCTTTATTTCTGCAACATCAAAAGGCTGAGAACAGGGAGGGAACATATTGAGCCAAGCAGCATTCCACCTGACGATCAGTAGGAAAGTGTAAAAAAAAAATCACAATGCCAGTTGCATACATTCCCTCATCCTCACTCCTACAAAAAGAGAAATAGAATACTTTGCTAGATCTCCTATTTTTTTAGGTTATGTTGTATGCAGAGTTGCTATGAAGGGAAGCTTAATGGGTGCAAAGCTACCTTTCTTCCTACATTTAAAAGTCTCCTGCAAGGTGTAATAGTGAAATCATATCATGTTGATACTTTTTCAAGTAGACACTTTCCCCAATATCTGTAGTCATGTTTCTGTGATAGCTGGAATGGATGAGGTACCCACAGTATGGCTTCATCCTTTGTTTCCTTCCAGAAGGCATTTAAAATCCACCCTAATCACCCTCTGGATAGTGTTTGGTGTGTCTGAGGATGGTTTTCAATATGTTGAAATATGTACAGAAAAAAGGGCAAAAATCATTAAATAAATGTAGCTGATTACTGCAGTAAAATCTACTGGGTAAAAATCTATCATATGGTGCTTTCCACCTAAGCATGTATTGAGTAAACTCTGTTTCATTTCAAGAAAGAGATTTGCTTTTAATGTATTCTTTTAATCAGTGTAGTTACCATTACATACAGCAAACCTTAATTAATATTTTAAAAATGCCTAAGTCCTGTTTTAAATTCTCCCAGCTTTCTAATATCCCAGGATTTTATCCAATTTCCCCATAGAAGGAACATTTTTAAATATTCTGAATATTTACTAGGATTATGCATGTTATAAAACTTTTTTTAAAAAAAGTACTGATTTTGGAAGCTCGCTTTTCTAAGAAATGAAGACTCTGAATGGACATAATATGTCTGCCAGCATTCATTTTGTCAAGACTGCTAGTTCTGACAGTGAGAGCAAATGCTCTGAATTTAATGCCAGAAGACCAACTAGCCCAAGGTATGTCACAGCAAAAACATACAGTGCTATTTCTTTTTGCTACACTTAGAGGACTATGTCAAGACAATCTGCATTTTTAACAAAAAACAATTGGCTAGATCTCATTGTTGGATTTATTTGTTTTTCACACTTTATGATGAGCCCTCTACTTTCTGGATCAAAGCCATTTGAAAACAGATCTGTGTTTGCCTTTCTTCCTACAGAAATTAAGAAGTAGATACAATTTTAGAACAGACCAAGGATCTGGAATCTAGCAAGCTGCTTTCTATTGTGCCTAACCAATCCAGTGCTTGTGATATTGCCTGGCTCTGGCTCATCAGGAATTGTTTCAGCTCCATATGAAGGCAAAGAGATTGAACCTGGGATATTTTGCATGCACAGAAAGTACTCCACTTATGAGCTATACAGTACATACTGTATATCACACTGACACAGTGCATGACAGCTAAGCAGGATCAGATTGGGTTAGTACTTGGATGGGACACCACCAAGTGCCTTAGACTACATTACAAACTAAAAAAAAAGACCCTACAAGGTGGCAGTGGCTAACCATATCCATAGTGAGACTAAGAAAATATTGGGACACATCCTTGTAGCTGCCAAAAATTAAGCTTGACTCAATGGAGTCTTTATCTTTGTATAAGTTGAAGATAAAAGCATTTGAATTAACCATTTTTCTGTTTAGCCGAAGGACAGGGCAACAGCTAGGCTGCTGTTTAGTTCATGGACAGAAGTTTGCTAGGTATAAGCTTGTTGTTTTGTTGTTTATTCATTGAGTCGCTTCTGACTCTTCGTGACTTCATGGACCAGCCCACGCCAGAGCTTCCTGTCGGCCGTCGCCACGCCCAGCTCCCCCGCGGTCGAGTCCGTCACCTCCAGAATATCATCCATCCAAGGTATAAGCTACCTTATACTAAATTAGACTCTTCATTTAAACAATATTTTCTGTATTAACTTCAGCAGCTCTGTAGCATTTCAAATAGGTCTAGCATACCACCTGCTATTTCGAACGGGAGAGACCAGAATTGGGCCTTCAGCATGCAGATCATGCACCTGGAGGTAAATAACTCCTACTGTGCTCTTCACCAGGCATGATTACAAACTTACCTTGGCCTTCTTTTTGCTGGCATCCATAATCCATTTCCAGTCTGATCCATTGTAGCTGTATTCAATCTTAAATTTTCTCATGAAGACCTTGTTTTCTCGGTGTTTACCTCCCTGGACAATTATGCCCCGGACTATCTTTTCTTCACCAAGGTCTATTTGAAGCCATTCTTTTGTATATGTGTGACCAATGGGGGGCGGCAGTGCCCACCCTACACGGCTTGTTATAAGACGGACATTTTCTGGAATCCAGTTCCGATCCAGTTCATTTGATGCCGTGATCTGAGAGTCAGCGATGAGTCCAGACACCATTCCCAGCATGCCAGAGCAAGGATAATCTAAGTAAAAGCAAAAAGAGTACATGTGTTGTTGTGTATGTACATCCCTACACACACTCACATACACAGCACTTCTAAATAGTTTTATTGCTCATGGGTTTACTGTTTTTATCATTCTTTTTATCATATATTTGTAACTGTCATCTGCAGAGAAGTGTATTACCGAGTGAATTAAAATAGAATAAATAGCTAATAAAACATTGTTGAGAATCTTGAGAACAGGTCAGTGGATTGGATCAGTAGGCTTAGTCTACTTTTTTCTTGACTGATTTGGACTGAGCCAAAGCTTTCTTCTGCATTTTTCAATCACTCTCATTCAATCTGATGGAAAAAATAAGGGAAGGTACAGATTGTAAGCGAAGAGCAGCCAAGAGGGCTACAGAGTAATGGAGAAGCGTGCAGCAGAAACAATAGTACTGATAAAACTGATGGGATATATGCTGGCTTAAAGGGGAAAAACCTGAGGCTTGAGAATAAACAGACAAGAATGCAGCTTGTTAGGGCTAACAGTGTTTACTGGAAGCATAAGGCAATAATGCAGAAACAATCACATTATCACAACAATGAAAAAGATGAATATACAAGATACATCATTGTAAAAGGAAAAACAAAACAAACTTATAAGCAGAGTTCCGTGTATTGATCCCAGGGCCAGAGTTCCTGCCATGGCCTATACCCAAAGCCAGGCATAGCTCACTCTGCCCAGTCCACGGGAAGTGAACACGTGAAGAACTACATGGCTAAAAGACACTAGAAATCAAGAAGCATAGAACACCATTTTGCATGGTTGTATATTCAGTTCTTCTAGCTTTCTGATTGGCTGGAAGTTAGCTGTTATACACACTAGGCCTCAAAGCATTAGGCCTTGGGTGGCAGTGCTGCATCTACGCACTGAGTTCCCCCCCTCCTTGCTCAGGGGGGCCTGGGAAAGGCTTCCCACAGAAGGAAATCAGGAGGCTTTGGTCCCATGGGAAGATCCATTGCTTGTGTGGGCATTAGTCATAACAATGCACACGTGACCGTTGTTATCTTGCACCTGGTGTTCACGTCATCATGAGAACGCTTTGCTTTGTAAAAGATGCAATTTGCCAAGACACTTTTGCTTTGTAGAGAAACCCAATTTACCAATATCATATGAGAAATCTGATAAAAACAGCAATAAAATCTTCAGCCAGTTTATAATGATGATGTCGACTCAAAAGTACCACCAGAACAAATTGAAAGGTAATCCCAAAGCATTCTGAAAATGCTGAAGGGGGGTGGGGGGGGGGGAGAAAGGAAGACCCTTTCACAACGGAAGTTTCTTTAGTTGGTAGAATATTCTCAGGAAATTGAAAGGTAGAATTCCTCAGTATTAATAAAGGTATTTGATATGGGGATTTTTCCTAGCTTGAGTTTTTCCCAGCTAACTACATTGTGTTAAATTTTTGGTTATATTGTTTGATAAAAATAGATTATGTCACCTCTAGCCCTTAATGCATATTCATCCATCCATTCATCCCTTCCTGTTATTTTCCTTCCTAATCAATGCTGTTTCTTTTGGAATGACAGGAACACTGGAAAAAACGCTCACAACAGTTTTGAAATATGCAATTAATCTGATTAATGAAATAGCTTAGTTTAATGGATTTTATTTTAGTTAGAATTAACCTCCTAGTAAAATTTTCTTTTAATTAATCTGTGTGCCTGTTCCTTGCTTCTAAAATACCCTCTTTATCTGAATAATGCAATGTGAATGCACGTATCATTATAACGGATGATATGGCAAGTAAAAAGCCTACATTTCTCCATTCATGCAGATACAAGGGAATGTATGGCCATCCATATGCAAGAAAATCTTCTTTGTTTCTTGTTGTCCATATAACTGAATGGGAAGATCTTACAAGAGGAAGGGCTCTAGATGATTGGTAGACTAGCACAAACAATTCTAATAATTTTTATTAATCTTCTGTATGCATTGTCTCTATAGCCTTGGACTGTTTCATTTGGGAAGAAATCAGTCACTAAATTACATATACTATTCTTATCCAAGACAGGATAAGTGATGGGTTCTGCCTAATGTTAACTTTCCCCTTATGAAAATGGCTAAACATTGAGATGCTGGAGTGGGTTCTACATTGTTCACCTGTGTATAGATGTATACATTATTTTAATGTCTGCATTTCCTAATTCACAAAGATAGTGTTTGGTTTCACAGGCTATTCATGTAATGCATTACTGTAATGCAGGGTTTCTCAACCAGGGTTCCATGGCACCCTAGGGTTCCACGAGAGGTCACTCGGGGTTCTCTGGGAGACGATTTATTTAAAAAAATATTTCAAATTTGGGCAATTTCACATTAAAGAGGTAAGTTTCATTCTTTATTTTCAGTTTAAGAACACTGTTAATGCATATATACAGGCCTGCACATGAAACGAATATAATAATTTTGTAACTTCTGGCCTATATCTGAGCCTGAATGTGCAGGGGTTCCCCAAGGCCTGAAAAATATTTCAAGGGTTCCTCCAGGGTCAAAAAGTTGAGAAAGGCTGCTGTGATGAATTACATAGATTTCATATGAAGCTAGACTAATACTAGGGTTGCATGTATACTTGAGTTATTTATTTTTATAAATAACCCAAGGCGGGGAACATACCTAATACTCCCTCCTCCTCCTCTTTTCCCCACAACAACAACCCTGTGAGGTGAGTTGGGCTGAGAGAGAGTGACTGGCCCAAGGTCACCCAGCCGGCTTTCATGACTAAGGCGGGACTAGAACTCACAGTCTCCTGGTTTCCCATTGGCTCCTTCCTAGGGCTGAGACAGCAATTGGCCCAAGGTCATTCAGCCAGCTTTCATGCCTAAGGTGGGACTAGAACTCACAGTCTCCTGGTTTCTAGCCCGTTGCCTTAACCACTAGACCAAACTTCTTCATAAACCAAAAATCTTCTTAGTGCTAACAAGCACGCTAACATTTTAAGGTGGTTGGAACTCAAAGACAACTACTTATTTGGACATATGAAATAGAAAATCACACTAACAATTTGCTGCCTTTTTATGATACCAGAAATTATTTGCAGTCCTGGAAATACGTAATGACAATGTTCCTTTTAAAACAAGAGAAGAAAGTAAACTCTTCATAGACCTTACCAGTAATTTTACAGCCATAAATTTCAAATCTCAGTGATATCCCAGTTTCCCAGTTTACAGGCTTGATTCGAACAAAACGTGTCAGAACTGGCTTGGGAAAAGATCTATAAACAACCTCAGTTGGGTTGGTGTTCCCCATGAATAGCTATAGAAAGAGAAAACATTTAAGAGATGTCTCAAATACATTTGAAATGTGATTGTTTACTTGTAAAAAAGTAAATAATATATGACTCGTATTGCAAAAACAGAAACAATAAGTTTTCTTAATGATAAGAATAATAATTATAAACCCAAAGATGAACACATATCCCGCAGAAGAAAAGGATAATCCAAAGTAAATATAAGGTACTGAATTCCTGCACTTCCATGTGGTAAATGATAATTGACAATTTTTACCTAGATAAAGTTAAACCATATTGAACTATAGAAAGAGTGGGATTAAGATTTCTACTGCTAAGGACACAAATTTTGACTCATTGAAGGTGTAGATGTCTTGTTTTCTTATGGATAATTCCAATTTATAGTAAAGGTAGTCCTCGCTTAATGACCATTCATTTAGTGATGGTTCAGACTTACGACGGTGCTGAAAAAAACGACTTACAACCAGTGCTCACACCTACGACCGTCACAGTGTCCCTGTGGTCACGTGATCAGGATTTGGCCGCTTGGCAACCAGTTCGCATTTATGACCATTGCAGCATCCTGTGGTCACTTGATCTCCATTTTAGACTTTCTCGGCAGGCTTCTGGCAAGCAAAATCAATGGGGAACCATGTGATTCGCTTAACAACCATGTGGTTCGCTTAACGACAGCGGTGATTTGCTTAATGACCGCCGCAAAAAAGATTGTAAAATCGGGTTGGATTCCCTTAATGACTGCTTCGTTTAGCAACCAAAATTCTGGTCTCAATTGTGGTCATTAAGCGAGGACTACCTGTATAATCTAAATATTAATTCTATTTTTCTGTGTCTGTCTACTTCTTAATATTTTTTTCATGAAGCTAGACAATCATGAAAGGCATTCAAAGACTGATAACATCTGTTCTGGTCTGTGGAAAAAGTTCTATTAAAATAGCCAAACCATATTTAGGCTGCAAAAATCCAGATGACTACTAGATGGAAGCAGAGAGATATAGAAAACTCTTTGCTGTTGTCTGGATTTTTACAGCCCTGACATGAATACGCCTATAAATATATAAATTCTCCATTAACTGAGTTCAAGGAAGGTGACTAATTTCCTTTTTCATTAGACAATGCAAACCCCAATTTCCTGATGTTAGGCATTTTTCCGTTTATGGGCAGTAATTTCTTAAATCTTTCCCAAACTTTCCTGCTTTGTATTTTCTTCAGAGCAGAATAATAGTCAAGGAAGTTGGCCATATCATTCAAACCTGTGCATTTAACCACACCGTGCAGTAGCCGAAATGCAATTAGTTGTATTACTGAGTTTAGCTGCTGTTTATGCATTATAAATGGGTTTTAATTGTTCAATTGTTTCTACTTTCTTGGGACTGGACAGTTAGAAATATTTCTGTCTCCATTTTGGGACAATCAAAACATTATTGTTTTATTTTGTGCCTGATCTCCCCCTTCCCTTCGTAATAGTCTTGCTAAAAATTGCTCTTTCTCTGTTTTTTAATGGGAAGGAAGTAGCAATGGAAGATCAGCAGGAATCTCTTGAAAACATTAACTGTATTTAGTACCAACCATCTGTTTAACTTATTAATATTAATTGCACAGGAAAGTTAGGCCAAGGCCTGTGGTAAAGTTTGGCTGCCTTTCAGACAAACAGGATGAGACAGCCAAGTGGTTATCTGTTATCTATGATAAAGGAAGTGCAGCAGAAATACAAAGGTTGGTTTGTGTAAGACTTTTAAGAATTTTCCAAACATAAATAAGGGATATTTGGGGAAAGTGTACAAGGCTTTGACTGATGAACCTTGCTAAATATTATGGTACCTATATCAAACTGAGGAAAAGATAACCAGCTGATCCAATCTTCCAATGCTGCATTTCTTTTTCTCCAATTTTTAAAAGGTAGCTACTTGATAAAATAGGGGTGTGGTGGCTCAGCGGGTAAGATGCCAGGCTTGTCGATCGGAAGATCGCAAGTTCGGAGGTTCGAATCCCTAGCCCTGCGTGCGGAGCGAGCGCCCGTACTAGCTCCAGCTCTTGCCAACCTAGCAATTTGAAAGCATGCAAATGCAAGTAGATGAATAGGTACCACTTCGGTGGGTAGGTAACAGTGTTCCGCGCGTGTCATGCGGCCACATGACCGTGGAAGCATCTTCGGACAATGCTGGCTCTTTGGCTAACAAACGGAGATGAGCACCGGCCCCTAGAGTCGGACACGACTGCACAAATATGCGGGGGGAACCTTTACCTTTACTTGATAAAATAGGAAACAACAAGCAAGCACCAGCACAAAACTCAGGCACCTCAAAAATAATTACATGACCTTTATTTGGTGAAAATTGTGACTTTGAATTGGTATCATAATGTAAACTTCTTCAATCTTTTCATATTTTTTTTGTTAGGAGCCACAATTAATTGGGAAACACATACGATTGTTTTGTTCATGCTTCAAGCATTTACTGGGTACGATACATAGACATAATCCAGACAACACCAAGGATGTTTAACTCCCTGAGACATCAGCTAGGAAAGCATTTAAATATCAACTGTTATAATTAATGGGTTTAAAAGTGTTTCATTTTGGCGATTTAATCTTGTTTTCCATGCTGCAGCAATGAATTATTTTACTATCAAATTACTCTTGGGCCTATAATCTACCGCTGAGTGATATAGCAATAGCAAGAAAAAAACATAAATGATTGGAGAAAAATAATAAGAATTATTTTTGTGTTTTAGAATTTGTTTCTTGAGACTATTTTATTTTCTTATTGCTTCTGACTGACTAGTAAAATGACTAACAGGGTAAGTATGATTGATCCTCCAAGCACCTAGTATTTTGTTTAAAGCATTGATAATTGTAACTAAATACAGAATTTTATAAATCCATAAATAGTCAAGAGCGTCATACAGATGAAAAATATTACCAAAGGTTTATTATTTCCATCTTTAATGGATATCCAGTCTTCTCCATTGGAGCTGATATCCACTCGATATGTTTTCAAAAAATACATTTTTTTAGTTTCTTTTGAGATGGCTCCTTGAGTCCCAACGGCAGATACGAAGCGGAGAACGCCTACGTCTACCTGTGGGAAGGAGAGAGGAGACACAGGCAGAGAAGTGAACAAATTAATCTATATCCTAATGTCTCATATGCTGAACAAGTAACATGTTGCTTCTTTAGAATGTGATAAGCTAATCCTGCTATCATTGGGGGTCCTCCTGCTTATTCGACTAAGACATCTCCTCCAAGGTTCTGCTCTGATAGGACCATTGTGGCATAATATAGATAATCTATCTACTTCTTTCAACACATAGTTTTAGTGTGTCTGCTTCAGTATCTAAATGCAAGCAATTGTTCACCTGTGATTTGTGTACCTTATATTCCATACTCTGGATGGGAAGAATTGTAGACAATGAGTATGTGGCCTGAATGGCCTGAAATTTCAAGTGGTTCATTGGAGCAATGCTCCAGCAGGCTGATAGAATATTGCTGGTAAGGTAAAATCAGGAAAGTCCCCATCTTGTGTTTTGTTCTTTATTCATTCAGTCGCTTCCGACTCTTCGTGACTTCATGGACCAGCCCACGCCAGAGCTTCCTGTCGGCCGTCACCATCCCCAGCTCCCCCACGACAATAATAGTTTGCTTACATGCATCGGCTTTTTTGAATCTTGGCTGCTGAGCATACATTGTTCACACTTTCTTGGGTGCAAAAGCATACACATACATACACACACACACACACACACACACACAGAGAGAGAGAGAGAGAGAGAGAGAGAGAGAGAACCAGTTTGGCCTAGTAGTTAAGGCAAGGGGCTATAAACCAGGAGACTGTGAGTTCTAGTCTCGCCTTAGGCATGAAAGCTGGCTGGGTGACCTTGAACCAGTCACTCTCTCTCAGCCCAACTCACCTCACAGGGTTGTTGTGAGGAAAAGAGGAGGAGGAAGGAGTATTAGGTATGTTCGCCGCCTTGAGTTATTTATAAAAATAATAAAGGCGGGATAAAAATTACAGTATATGCTATAACTGGAAGATTTAAATATATTATCAATCGAAGAGAATATATATGTTCTGTCATTTACAATCTGCATGGACTTCATATTAAATAACCACTTAGGAAGCAAAAACAGAACAAAACAAGCTCCCCAGAACAACCTTTTCCATTATTGCATAACCAAATCCTTTTATCTCTGATATCAAAATAGGTGATGAAAATGGCAGAAGATTGCATTGGGAATACATACCTACCCATAACTGAATGTTCAAAGTAGCATGGTAATGTGAAATCAAATATTTTCTTATCTTAGAAATATGGCATCTAAGGGCTTACAACTTGTTCATTGTGAAGTTCTCTAGGAGATTTTTCTCCAAACAATACCCAGACATTAGAAGGGTGCTTTGAAACTGCTTGTCTTAAATATCTCCTACATGTCAGCCTTTTTAATTATTTTGAGGCATGCCGGATGCAGATTGTATGTCTCTAGTGTCCATCAAGCATCCTTTTTCCTGGAAGTATGTCATACATTCAAAAGCAAAGAGGGTGGGTGGATGGATGGGTTAAATCAACATAATCTCTTAGGGAAAATACGAAGGAAGTCCTGTTGAAGGTAGACAGGCTGCTATTTAGATTTGCCTAGGAAATATACAATCACTTGGAAACTAAAAATCTTGAGGCATGAAAGTTACACAGCAAAGCTTTTGGGATCAGAGAGGGAAGCATTGTTCCCAATTCTAATTTTAAAAAGTGCTTTGCTTGTCTAAAGTTTGGGAAATGTCAAACAGTTTAAATATATGTCTGGAAAGGAAGAAGAAAAAGGAGAAGTAGAGAAATGAGAAAGAGATCTGTAGTTTTTTTTATCTGTTGATTTAACTGTTTTTATATGACAGGTGTACAGGTAGTTCTCATTTAGCGACTGCCTCGTTTAGTGACCGTTTGTAGTTAGGACAGTGATGAAAAAGTAACTTTATGACCAATCCTCGCATTTACGACCTTCGCAGGTCTGTAAAGCAAAGGAAAGCTGAAGTAAGATAATAAGCATAGTCGTGGTTTCATTTAGAAACCGCTTCACTTAATGACCAAGTTGCTGGTCCCAACTGGGGTCACTAAATGAGGACTACCTGTAATCAAAATCACATCCCACTCTAGTCTCCTCCCCCCATTTGATGGAATGGCACAGGATACACACATTCTTTTCACAGGGCATATGTTGTGCAAGGGTGGAGTAGAATGGCAAGTCATTTTGAGAACTCTACTGATAGAAAAGGGGTTATCACATCTGCTTGATTACAGGCTGCTTTTCATTCAAAATATTTCGAGCATGGGGGAAAGAGAATTGTGCCACTCCGGAAGAAAAATCTGATGGTCAATGGGAGAAAGTTAGGCATATTGTCCAGATCAACCTATGTTGACATGCTCTCCAGATGGCACAGTGCTGATTGGGGAAGTGTTGCATTTCATCATGTCTAGTTACAATGTGCAATTCCAGCATGAAGGGCTCTCAGAAAACCACTGGACCCAGGGAATGAAGGGATGAGTCAGATAAATGTGTTTTTTAATTAAAACAGTCCTTCAAGTTTGAAATAGTGAGGATCTCAAGATCATACAGTTTGAAGGGAGTTGAAATGCCTCAAAGTGGGATTTTCATGTGGGTGTTTTTTTTTAAAAAAACTTCAATTTTCCTTTCTCTTTTTTCTTAAATAATCAGTAAGTACTTCATTGTGAGTGAAGTCAGGCAATAGCCCATAATGAGAGTTCTACAAATTAAAACTCAGTTTCTGTGAAGGAAAGAGGAAAACGACTCCTGCAACAGGTTTCAATTGTCCAATGTTTTAATTGCATTGCTAATCAGTAATTGAATTATGGATTTGCTTTACTGGAGCAGCTGATTCACAAAGCCACAATAGCGAAATGACAACACAAACAAAATGCCACCTTGGAAAGTCCATACAGAGTCCATCTGCACTTCTCAACTAACTTCTTCTTGTTCACTATAGGAGTGCTCCAGTTACTCAGTCTCAACTAGTTATTTATAAAGCATTTAGGATAAGAATTTTTATTCTGCCCTTCCAATGCATAATGGAAAAAAACACACAACAGTTGAAAAATAATTTCAAAAAGGAAATATAAAAATTAAAACAGCAAAGCACCTTCGAAGTCACCCAGATTGAAGGAAATCTTGGGTGATGTAAAAGCTCTTCCTTAGTGCTTAAAGGACTATAAAACAGGAGCAGAGTAAATCTCTCTGGGGAGGATTCTAGAACTGGGGTGCAGCGTCTGAAAAAAAAAGTCCTCTCTCCAGGAGCATCCATTACTACAAATCTTTACTATAACTCTATGGAATAAGCATGTTATAGCTGCTTAAAATGCAACTCTGGAGAGCAGTGAACACTGTGATTCTCTACTATATGTAGACTACTAGGGCAAAAGTAAGTCTTTCCATCTCTTTCCTGGTGGCATTTAAAAACCTGATACACATAGTTTTTCAGGTGTAGCAAACCCACCTCTAACTGTGACAGCAATATGATTGCTTGGGAGCTATTTTCTCCTCTTCCCCACCTACCCCCCTTTTGACTTTTTTCCTACCTACTTTTCTAGGGCTTTTTATAGTTCAGAAACACTTCTGTTTCACATTAAGATGAATAATAGAGGAATGCAGTGATGAAAGACTATATATCTGATGCTGAACATCAAATAACCTGGCAGAAAAGCATTATTTAAACATGTGCACAAGAGAAGACTGAAAGATTGATATTTGAAAGTTCTATAACAGTCAGCCCAATTTAAACAGCTTTACTCTTCATTTTCAAGATTACGGGCTTCCTTTGTCCAATATTCTCTTTTCTTTCACTACATCAAATGCTATATCAAGCAAGCAGACTTTGACATCATTTTTCTTTTCTATTATGACCTCACTATACTGCAGAATTAAGACTGTCTGATGGTTTTGTTAGCAAGACAAAGCTGCATGTTTACATGTTATTGAAAACCATTAACCCAATGAGTTGTAGTGTGCCAATGTGCTTGTGAGATAAGGATTTCATACCATTTTTTAAAAATACATGGGGTATTAAAATGTAGTTAGCCACATCTAGTGATGGTGTAAAATTACTTGGCTGAAGTAATCATGCTTCATTGGCTTGATTCAGATATGAGGAACTCTAATAGCATATAGTTTATTGGATTGAGAATACTGGCTTTGCGCATTTACCCATTCTTTGTGCATCTTAATGCAGTACTTCCAATCTTTATTAAAATAAATTTCCTCATAATATCCAATTATATCTGATTGGAAAACAGTCCTAGATTACAACACAGAATCAAATCCTATTTTGTAATCATGTTCTATAAGAGTTAAAAGCACGGTTTCTTGATCTACATATTCACGAGGTTCTTAACAAATCTCAGATGTAGTGAATAAGGAGCACAAAAGTACACACTATTTTACTGAACCATCAGCCAGGGGGTATGGAATCAAGATGATTATCCCAAATGATGCATCGATATTTCATTCTGACACAACTATAATTTTTTTTAAAAAAAAATCTTTTCACACAAGTTCTCATTGGCACATTTGGAGGCTTTATGCTACAAAATATCATTACTAGTATGGAAAGAATGTCAAAAGGAATTAAATGTACCTTTCACAGGTTTATATTCATGTGACATCTAAACCTCACCTCATATGTAAAAAGTTACCACTGTTTAGAAAAATGAAGTCTTGAGATATCAAATATATTTGTCCAACTGAACCCACTAACCTTCCATTTAGCTCTTTCTCAAATGTATATTATTTATTTATTGGTTTATTTAAATGTATATGTGAATATAACTACAGGTAGTTCTCACTTAACAACCACAACTGGGACTGGAATTTTGGTTGCTAAGTGAAGCGGTCATTAAGTGAATCCAACCTGATTTTATGACCTTTTTGCGGCGGTCGCTAAGCGAATCACCACGGGCATTAAGTGAACCGTGTGGTCGTTAAGTGAATCATGTGGTTCCCCATTGATTTTGCTTGCCAGAAGCTGGCTGGGAAGGTTAAAAATGGCGATCATGTGACCATGGGATGCTGTGATGGTCATAAATGCGAACCAGTTGCCAAGCACCCAAATTGTGATCACGTAACTGTGGGGATGCTGTGGCAGTCGTGTGAGGATCACTCACAAGTCGGTTTTTTCAGCACTGTCCAAACCATCACTAAACAAATGGTCATTAAGCGAGGACTACCTGTATGTGCTATATCCTAAGTAAAATTATTACCAGTAGTCATAAAAAAAAACAGTAAAAGGACAAATAGCGAGTAAAAACCTTAATTCATAAAAGTTTTGAGAATATACTGGATTAGGTAAAAAATGGTAAATGGAAAATCAAGTTACCGTTCCTGTTTTAACAGGGTTGCTTCTTAGGCTCCAATGAGAACAACTGACCCTGATGGCTCTTTTTATCAAAGAACTATTGTCTTTCCTCTTGGTAATTTGTACATATATTTTTACAGCTCAAGTTTTAATCTGTGCTGCAGTGAGAACAACACTGAAAGGTTTCCCAAACTCCAGGCCTGCACAGCTTGTGATGCAAGACGTCGAACGAAGCCCACCAGCCACGGAAGACTGTCTATAAGGCACTCAATAAATCTCTGGGTTTTTTTTTTATGTGGTAGGAATTAAAAAAAAATCAAGGCAATGAATCACCAACCACATAGAAAGTCACTGGGCTGCATTCAGCTTGCTGGACAACCAAATTGTTCAGGTCTGGAGTTCCTGTTTCATTCTGAGTCCATTCAGCAAGAGTAAAGTAGTGTATTTAGCTACTGTGCAGTAAATCATGCAGCCAAATGGCTGGTTAAACAGTCTATGAGCACAACACGCAGTGTGAAATGAATCTTCCGGTTTCCTACAATCACGCAAACACAACTGAACCATAAATGCAAAGGACTCATTCTGAAAATGAAAATCTGTCATGCATAATAAAACATAGTAAGCTGAGACTGCTGTGGCAAGAGAGCAATTGTTGGTACCAGCCTTTTTAACACTCTTGCTGTAGGTTTGTCTGCACTGCTGCCTGAAAAAATAAAAGATGAAGAGCTGGCGTTTGATTAGCAGGAAGTGTTTTGTGTGTGAGCATGTCTTGTGGCTTGGAAAACTGCATAATCTGTCACTTGACCCCATATGCTGAAAAGTCAATATTTTAAGAGAATTGTGTCATTTCCTTGGATAGCAAGACCTGTTCTGTGTTAAAACATCCATTATGGTACACTATTGTTCTGAGCCTAGTTAGAGTACTTATTTTTACAATAAACCAGCCTATTACCCTTCTGAATTAGCAATTAGTTGGATGCAGTGGTGGTCACATGGTGTAATATGTTCTGGTCTCCTGGAGTGCCACTTGCAGAATCGTATGCATACCACTGGCTGGTTTCATGCATTGTGCTAAGCCATAATTTGTTTACACTGTAATTTACTGAACAACAATGGCCTAATTTGTAAATAAAACAAAATCATAAATTGTTTATAAACCACAATGGCGAAATTCACACATTATGCCAAGACAAAACTAAATAAAACACATCATAGACTACTGCAGTGCTTTCTAAAGTGCCGCCGTTGGCGACACACCAACAGCAGCAGCAGCGGCGCGCAGGGGCGTGCACGGCGGCAGTGTGGGGGCACGTGCGGGGGTGTGCACGGCGGCGGCAGCGGTGGCAGCCTCCGCTAAAACGCGTAAGTGCTGATGGTGCACCTCTGCCGCCGTGCACGCCCCCACTGCCGCTTCTGGGTTGTGTGGCGACACACCAGACTGTGTGTTGCGACACACTAAAGTGTCACGACACACAGTTTGGAAAGCTGTGGACTACTGTAATATGTGACTGCAGTCTTTATTTCTAGCTGAGCCAATGTCTCCTTCCCAGATCAGTCAAGCACAGCCGAACTCAGAATCAGCTGCTCAGAAGTTTCAGTTCAGGAGAGATCTCTTTTAACATTTCACATTTGAAAACCTAGTTGCAACAAAATAGAGGAAGTTTTATTGTTTCCAGCATTTCACAGAAATGAATAGAGACATCATGCATTTGTAACACCCCTAGTTTGCATAAACTCCCCTAGTTTAAGCCTGACAATTTAAATTTCTTTGTGCTATTATTTATTCTGCAACAACTTCTCTTGGACTTATTTAAAAGCCAAGAGGACATTTGTTCTTTTACTTAGAGAAACTTGAAAACATAGATGTCCCACAGTAGTTATATCACCTGTGTGGTGTGTGAAATTATAGGCTGTGCATAGCTCTTAATGTCTATAGCAGTGTTTCTCAGCCTCAGCAACTTTAAGCTGTGTGGACTTCAACTCCCAGAATTCCCCATCCAGCCATGATGGCTGGGGAATTCTGGGAGTTGAAGTCCACACATTTTAAAGTAGCCAAGGTTGAGAAACACTGGTCTATAGAATGCAATGTATGTAGAAGAGACAAGATACTTCCACTTCCCATTAAAAGATTCACCTTCCAGAGAACATGGGGAAGGCAGTGAACCCTAAGGAAGGAGAATTTTACATCTCCTGCTTAAAAATAAATACAAAACATTCCCCAAAGCCAACAATAGGAAGGGAGTAAAAACACATTTTTTCACTGCCAGGTGAGCTAAATGAGAGCAAGCTGGCAAGGAATTCCAAAGGATATGAGTTTTAAGTAATGGACTTTAAGCAATGCCCAATAGCAAGTCGGGATACTCCAAGACAGGAGCGGCAAACTAAGAGAAGACATTTTTTACTGGCTTCCCCAGCACTTTACCGGTCATTGGGAAAATACCCTCTGATTGGTTCTTGGGGCAGCAATTTACAGTTAAGGTTACAGTCCCTGTTGTCAATATTTTGGTCTTCCAGGATGTGGTCATATCAACATTTTTTCCCCAATGTGGGGTTCATTAAAAAGAAAGGAAGAAAATAATTTAATTTTAAAAATTACATAAAAATGGTCATTTTGCCAGCATGATTTTGGGGAAGTACTGGATGCTGCAAAAAATGGGTCTGTGGGCAGGGCATATGCGTCCTGTAGACTGGTTACTCATTGTGCAGTCATTCAGGTTATTAATATACTCCTTGTTTAGTGACCATAATTTTGACTGGCAACTTGGTCGTTAAGTGAAGCAGTTCACTAAATGAAACTGCTTTATGATTGTGCTTATGGTCTTACTTCAGCTTTCCTTTGCTTTATCGACCTGCAAAGGTCGTAAATGTGAAGATTGGTGGTAAAGTTACTTTTTCATCACTGTCATAAGTGTGAATGGTCGCTAAACGAGATAGTTGCTAAACAAGGACTACCTGTAAGAGAAAATGGGCAGTCCAAAATCACCAAGGGAGCTTCCATGGCTGAGAGAGGACTTTTGTCTGCACTACACTAGCTCTGTAGATCCAGCAATTCCTACACATATAATTTTTCCTTCCTATATACTTGCTACATAAAAGATAGTTGCACACTAAATCTTTAAGAAAGTGCTACTTGGTACAAGTAAATGCCCTTCAAGTCTCCCTCATTGAGTTGACTGAAGTCTAAAGAAGTAAGGATTATGAAACACTTTCCAGGAGAAAAAGCCAAGCTACAGAAATGATAGATTATGCCCCCTGCAGAAAGTGTGCTAATTTTCAATTAAAATGGGTGAGCGTTTTTAAATGTTGCCATTATAGAGAGAAGGCAGGTCTTTGCCATTTGTCAATGCCATGCTTGCAACCCCTGTCACCCCCCAAAATTAGGGGGGGAGACCTATCTTTTTGACAGGGAAAAGACAGTGCTTGTCTAGGCTGTGTCACATCTGGATGCATGGCACATTCTCCTTGTCTTATGTTAATTTTTTCTTGCATAAATCAGAAGCAACTAATTAAAAGAGAAATATTTAATTCTGACATGTTCTTTGAACTGGCATTCCATCTGGTTCTGTTTTTGAATAATAAAATCTGCTGTAGCTATAAAACTTGGCAACCAGAACTTGGATAAGGAGAGACAAATGGGACTCGGTATAGCAGGTTCATACACTAGCATTTTGGCTTGAGACACTTCCAAATTTCAGCATACCAAATTGGTCCAGCATGGCAAGTATAAAAATTAAATGTGAAAGAAGAGAGTAAGGGAAAAATGCTATTCCTATCCTGGGAGGTAAAATTATCACTGGTATACATTAGCTCTGATTCATTTTTACACTTAGGCTCTGAGAAAATATTTGGTTCAGAAATGTGCAGTATATAATATATCCCATGGAACCTACATAAGTATGCATTTATGGCATGTGTCTGCTGGCCTTGCAAACAAATTGGAAATTTCCTTCAGGTATCCCATTAAATTATACCCATATGGACTTTTTAAAAATCAAGACATATTTTCAAAAGAATTGTAAAAGATAGCCGTTTTGTGGTTCACCTCTTGTTTGGTAACATCTTAAAACCTGGACAGAAAAGCACAATGCATTTCTATGACAACATGGAACGTTGTAATCCAAAGTAATCAGCTTTTTATGCAATTGAAAAGTTATTCTGTGTTAGGAACAGAAGCTGATTAACTCCTGGCACTTTTGAAAAAGATTGCTTTCTATCTACAAGGAACATGGCTGATTGTACAATATTACTGCTCTGAAGCCAAAAGCTTTGCTTTGGCACCACATTCGCTTGCAAATGTGTGCCTAAGATATTTCACAATCGCTGGGTCAACAGAGAAAGAAATGTGAATGGGCTCTCCTGCCTCTTCTAAGGTTCTTAGAAATCCTTTGCAAGCTATAGCTTATTCAGAAACTCAGTCCTTTTAATTAACATTTTTGAATACTTTTTTGTGATTTAGATTTGATTTAAACCACCACTTAATTCTGTAGTTTCAAACGCAGACGAAAGTTCAGCACAGCCTGGATAAAAACCTTACTGGAATGGAGTCCAGAGACTATAGAACTGTGAAAGTCTTTTAATGAATTGCATTCTTGAAATTGGAGCTTTCAAGAATCCTGTCTGCCAGTCATTCTTGTAACAGACAAGCATAGCTTGTGGCTACAAGAGGTTCTGATTGCTGGCAAGAAATATTGTCTTTTCAAATTATTGTCCTAATAATTTTAGTTTTGTATTCTCCACATTAAACAATTGATGCATTTTAATATTCAGCCAAGCAAAGCCAAGCAGACGTGGGCTCAGTATAATGACTTCAAACCCTTTTCAGGAAACTTGGTTGAGTGAATGAATAAGAGGAGATAACAGGTTCCTTGTGGCAAGTTGTACCTCTTACCAGGCATCCTACTTGGGGTTGATCAGATTTGTTGGGACTTTTGTTCATTATGCTGGCGGGGAGTTCTGTTCTGAAATCCTATCTCCATGACACCACTGCCTCTCATGAACTTGCTTGCTTGGGCATGTTGAGATCAGAAGGAAGGTGTGCGTTATCCACCCATCCCATTCCTGCACTGTCCATGAAAGCCAGGTGTTCATGCATCCATTTCCCTCCTTCACTAACTTTTCACTATGGATGTTCTCATACCAGAATATCCCATCAAAACTAAAAATGCTAAAACAAGGTCTTGCTATACAGTCTATCTAGATGAGAGTTTTCCTGGAAAACATACAGGAGCTTTTCTGGAAGAAAAGCTGTGATGAATAATTAAATGACATTATTTTCAACACTGCTTTGCCACTGAAAATAGTTCCAATATGTTGGGGGGAAAAGGCTAGGTAGTAAGTTCTTGGCAGGGAGAAATGTTTTGAAACTTTCTGTACCATTAAAAGAGAAGTATGGCATTTTAAATTGCCCAGTAACCCCAGAAATTCAGTTCATACCCATATCTTTGGATTATTTTATTTATTTCTTCCAAAGCTCAAGTAGCTTATGTGGGGATCTCCCTTCATTTTATTCTCATAACAACCACCCTGTGAGGTAAATTGAGCTGTGAGAGTGACTGTTTTAAAATCAGCCCTTAATTTCTATGACTAAGAATGAACTTGAACCTAAGTCTCCTTGGTCCTAGTCCAATACTTCAATCGCTCTTCATCGTTGACCAAGGAATATGGTTAATGTTCTTTGAAGACTCAGTATGATCTCAGTAAAGTTTTACAAGGATCTCTATCTACACTCCAGCTGTCCAATCTTTGCACAAGGGAGCCAGTTATGAGCATACAGTACTACAGAAAGAATAAACTTGATCTGACGAGTTCAACACAGGAGGCCATGCAACAGAGAAACAACAAGCTACAAAGGTACCAGCTGCTTGTCAGATGTTCACTTTAAACATCCCATCTGAGCCTGGTTTCTTTTGTAAAAGACACAAGTGATAGATTTCGTTTAATCAGTGTGGGATATTTCTTCTTTCTTCCCTTTAAAAAAAAAACAGCTGTAAGAAACTTTTGTTCGTCAGGCAGATGTAAAATCTAAAATGAGGAATTCATTTCAGGAATGTTGTAGACTGAAGGAAAACCAAACCGTTTCAGGTTCATCTAAGATGGAATTGCATCTCTCTCCTGTCCCCTCTGATGAAAGGAAGAGGGAGAAACAACAAAAGCAAGAAAAAGTCTGCATGGGCAATGGAATGCACTGATTCTGGAAGGGCACATAGTTAACTCACTGAAGCAAAGATCCTTTTGACCTCCTATCCCCCATCAGTATGAGGGAGTTGTAAAAAGGGCAAAGTTCAGTGGAGGAATAAGAGAGAGCTGGAAAACATATGGATGCAGACAGAGAATGACCAGGCAACAAAAGACTTAATGGGACATGGTAGAGACAGAATGACTCACACGGCCTCTGAACCCTTCTATCTTATATCATAGTACAGCTTGGAAACTAGTCTAGGCAAAATATATGAGAGCTTCAGGGTGATGGCAAGTTGCCCCATGATTTAATTTTGCGTAATAGAAGATGCTCTGCTATCAACTTTGGATCCCTGCTGTCTCTCTGCCCTAATTCTGCTCCAATACATCCATTATTGCTTTTTTAATGACTTGCTGAGTATGGAATGTGATCCTCTCTGTCAAAAAATATTTTTTGGTACTAGAAAACTCATCACCAACAGCTGATCCTGTCATGTTTGCTTATACCCATCACCTAGAAATTAGGGCTGCAACTTTTTGTTTCTGGCCAGGCTTCTGTGCCTTCAAGAACAACATAGCAAATTTCCTCATCGCTCTACCTGCAAGCTGGGAAACGCACCTATTCAATTTCTTCATTTATTTTTTAATAAGGAAAGCCATAGATATAGATATAGGTATAGATAGAAACCATGCCCTCCACAGTTTTGGAGGATTAGTTAGCTGAATTCCAACTTCCTTTAGCCTTAGCCAGCACTGCCATTTGTCAGGAATGTTGGAAATTGCAATCCAGCAAAATCCACAAGAACCACAAGATTCTCAATCCTCAATTCATCATAACAGAATTGTGGCAGCTCCGGAGTAGATTTGCTGCTTATGGCTTGTGTATTGGAAAGCATGAATGAACTGTATTTTCCACAGTCGTGGAAATACATCTTCTGATGGATAAAATCACTTATCAACTGGTGACATGACTAATGTTTAAGCATTAGAAGTACATATCATGTAGGGAAAATGCGAAAGATCCCTCCTTATGTATTATTTGGATGTAAAATACAGGATTCTAGGCATTACAATATAATTAAAGCTATAATTTTTATCTTGTGTCATTATATAGCACCAACATTGCTTGCATAAAAAATTCTGAGCATAAAACATACACAAAAGATGTTCTCTTTGGCTTAACAATAAGAAAGTTGCACTTGCATGCTTATTTACACAGAAAAAACCTCCCTTGAGCTCAATCTGAGCTTTAATTTGGACCCAGAACAGAAAATGTATTTCAGAGGGGTACTTGAAGCACTTGAAGCCATTTACAGTATGTGGTTCTTTAAAGAAGCTGCAACTTTTCTTGGCCTCACAGACTTCCCGTGCAAGCCCTGGAAGAGGTTTTAAGCACTCCAGGAGAAGTGTGGTGAACATGCTCCCACTCCACTGAAGTGACTTCCTGACTTCGCATCCAAAGAGCTGCACATCCCTAGCCATAATGAGGCACCTTTGTTTTAGGGTTAGCACAATCAGTAAACTCCAGACACTGAACTTTGTAAGGTATAATCTATGGCTTAACAAGTTGTGTGACCCATCTCTCTGTTGATGCAATAAATCATGGTTCATCAAATTGGAGCTACTGTATGTATATATGTGCAAAATGTAAGGTCTAAGAACTCCTCTGCCCAAACTTTTGCTACAGCACCTAAAGCCTTCCAAAAGTTGTTAGTACATTGCATTTTTTAAATATCAAAGAGTGGGAAATTGATGAAATAAACGACTGGAGAGTGATTGTATTAATAACTGTATGTGTGAAGTCAGTTTTTACAAGAGACCAGACATATAATACTTTGGTCTACTATTAAAGAATCTTCTTCTGCTATATGAAACAAAGAGAGCATGAATAGATAAAAGAAAGTAAAACCATCACTACTGCAAATTTCCTTTGTAAATTGTTTTTCTATCTACCATAAGCGCATGAACGGCTAACTTGATCTTCTTTGTCAAATTAGGTATTTAGGAGATCCATGACCAGGATCTCCCATTATTGTTTTGTTTCAAAAGCAGCTGTGAAGAGCTGCATATCTGGTGAAGCCATGCAATGGAGTAAACACTTCCAAAATGTCCTTTATTTAAACACTAGTATCAGGACAAAACTTGTAATTTGCTCCTGTATTCAGTTGTGTGTGCCTATCTCTGTGTATAACACTGCTTTAAGAAGTTCACTCATTAAAGTTAATGAGACTTTCTGAGCAGCACCATTTCTGGTTTATGTATAAGCCTAAAGAAAGTTGGACTGTTACAACAAATAGCAGAGTGTGCTTTGCTCATGTGAGCTCCAAAGTACTTATTCTGAAATGTTTTGAATCATGGACAACCATAGTTGTTGCTTTATAACTTATTGGATACTAATACAATAGCTTTTTGGTTCTGTTTTCATCATGGGTCATATGCTTGATAATAGGGGTGGAGGGTCCATAGTTGGTGAAAGGAGTCTAATCTTCCAACCCACCTTGAGAACAATAAAGGTAAAGGTTCCCCCCGCACATTTGTGCAGTCGTGTCCAACTCTAGAGGCCGGTGCTCATCTCTATTTGTTAGCCGAAGAGCCAGCGTTGTCTGAAGACGCTTCCACGGTCATGTGGCTGCATGACGTGCGTGGAAAGCTGTTACCTACCCACCGAAGTGGTACCTATTCATCTACTTGCATTTGCATGCTTTCGAATTGCTAGCAAGTTGTTGGCAAGAGCTGGGGCAAGTGCAGGAGCTCACTCCGTCATGCAGGGCTAGGGATTCGAACTTCCGAACTTGCAATCTTCCGATCAACAAGCCTGGCGTCTTACCCATTGAGCCACCACGCCCACTAGAACAATAGTTGTATATTAATTAATTAATTAATTAATTAATTAATTAATTAATTCCACCAAGATACTCCACTGATTAAAACACCAAAAGGCTGTCTGTTTTTCCTTTCCCAAGAAAAATATTGATTGTATTTAAAGCATTTATTGATGAAGTATGATAGATGCCCCCAAATGGAGTTTTCTTCCTTTTCCATGCAAATGATCAAGCAATACCCAATTCTTTTAATATTTATCATTTTGCAATTGAGGGGAGACATAACATTGATATACACCGATGGGGAAAGGATTTTTCTAGCAGCTGGTCTAAAAATAATTGCAATTCGTCAGATGGCATCCCACATTAACATCTGTATAAAAGTTTGTTTCCACAGCAGGCACACACACACAAACACACACACGCGCAAACACAGACTTTCATATATGTATGTTGGCTGGTGCATGACATATAATTTTTTGCAGCAAGTTTATACTTCTTTTCAGGCAGTTGTTTAGATTGGCATTTGTAGGAGAGCTTATCTAAACATCTTGTAGAAGAGCCTGAGGGATATGCAATGAAAATTTGGAGTGAATGTCTGTTTTCTCTTTCTTTCTTTTTTTTTCTTTTAGAAACATATATCGTATCCAATAGTATCCTACAACAACTGCTGGTAATAAGATGCAACTTAGGTAAAAGCCATTTTCAAGCATTCCTTTCCCCCGAAAGGATGTCTGAGAACAGAAATTCACAATCAATTTATTTAATCTCCCTACAACTCCACATTTGATAAACACAAGTGTCCTATTCAGTTGTGGGAAGATAGGCGGACTAATGTTAGCGTATTAGAAGAAGCGAAAACCACCAGCATTGAAACAATGA
Organism: Charina bottae; assembly: GCA_023362775.1. Lineage (NCBI taxonomy): Eukaryota > Metazoa > Chordata > Lepidosauria > Squamata > Charinaidae > Charina > Charina bottae. Next base: position 52,302,523 of record JALMGJ010000007.1, read on the forward strand.
TCATCCAACATCAACTTCGCTGGACTGGTCATGTTGTTCGAATGCCTGACCATCGTCTTCCAAAGCAGCTACTTTACTCCCAACTTAAGAATGGAAAACGGAATATTGGTGGACAGCAAAAGAGATTCAAAGATACTCTCAAAGCTAATTTAAAAAAATGTAATATCAGCATTGAGAACTGGGAAGCCCTAACTCATGAGCGTTTCAATTGGAGGTCAGCCTTTATTAATGGCGCTATGGACTTTGAAGAAGCACGAGTACAGGGCGAAAAGGAGAAGAGAGCTAAAAGGAAGGCACGTCAGGCAAACCCTCATCATGACCGTCTCCCACCCGGAAACCTATGCCCTCATTGTGGGAGGTTGTGCGGATCCAGAATTGGCCTTTATAGCCACTTACGGATTCACCGTTAAAATTTTACCTTTGGAAGACAATCTTACTCGGCTACGAGTGATCGCCAATGATTTCATATTTTAATGTCACTCCTGGAAATTGTAACAAGAGGCATTCTGTTCTATTGTGAGGAAAGCATGACAGGGTGATTTCCTTTTTATTTGTGTAGAGCAATTCCCACCCTCCCTGCAAAAAAAAGAAAAAAAGAAAACAGGTTAAATATTACTTTTCCAGGGTTTCTTCAGTAGGAGCAAATGAAGTTACCCTCTACCACTTCAGACCATCTACCCATCAAGCTCAGTGCCGTGGATTCCAGGGGTAGACCTTGTCCCTTGGGTCCTCTGAGAACTTGATGGGGTTCCATGAGAAATTAAGGGCAAACAAAGTTCATTCAAATGCAGCAGGGGCATTTACACTAAGTTTTGTAACTTCAGCAGAAAGGATGGGGCTTGTCAGCTTGCCTTCAGAAGCTCCCCTCCTCTCCCTCGAAGGCATTTGTGTTCATAACTCATTGCTTTGGCCTCTTGATCCTAATAGATTCTGGGAATTTTTTTTAATATGACTATTTTTTTAAATATACTAATAGGCAATATAATTCAGGCAACTCACTTGAAACTTGCCCAGCTTCGTATCCCATCTGATTTTATTTTTAAAACTTCTTTTAATGGGAAAATAGAAATGCAAAGCAAAATGCTAGCCTCTAATTTCATAATTCTTGTAAAATAAAAATGGCGGGTGGCTGCAACCCAGCACTTAGTTTTTTTTTTTAAAGAATAATTTGATTAAAAGTTTAAAATACAACAATAAAAGATAATAAAAACTAAAAAACAAACAAACAAACCAAAACAATCCAGCCCTTTGCTTGAAAGAGTTTCCACTTGTTTGGAAAAAAAGCAAAGATAAGCTAAAGTGGTAGGGAGTAATCTCATTAGTTTGTCTTCTTAACAATTACAATAACAACTGTAAACCGCCTAGAGTTGCTTTAAGTTGGGCGGCATAAATTTTATACATTGTTATTGTTATTGTTAATGGGTGTTTTGCATCTGCAGCTATTTTGTTTCTGGGCAACATTCCTGCCCAGTTGGCATGCTCTCAAAAGTCAAAATGTGCCTTTCGTTGCCAAACGGTTGCCTACCTTGATCTACGCTGACTTGTAGCAGTTAGCCACCATCATTTACATCACCTGCTACTTGAGCCTTTAACTAAAAATTGACCTGAAAATGCCTGTCTGGTATATTTTGCACACAATCCTTTTCCAACAAATAGAACATATATAGTGGAAAACATGCATCCTGTTCATCTTAGAAGATTGTAAGCAAAAATTACTGAATGCATTACTTTTAAAGTAAATAATTTTACATGTTGACTTTTGTCCAAAGCAGTTTTATACTTCTGTTTCCTGTTCTCAAATTTGCATTAAATTACAGTTATACAGCTGTAGCCTATGAAAATCATTGGCTGAGTTTACATATTGTACTAAACTATGGTTTTGTTTGTTTATGGAATACAATACAATTGGATGGATTTGCAATACACTATCAGTTTACAAATTACAGTGGCTGATTTCACATGATGGATTAAGCACATTACAACTTCATGTGATATGCAAAGCCACAATAGTCACAGGACGACCCCTTCTAGATCAACCTCTTAAGTGATTTGAGTGACTTCATATCTCAGTTGTAATATAGTTTCTGTCTGAACGTTGAGGTCTTTTTAAATGTTTGTTCATACTTGTCTACTTTTAGTGAAAGAGTGGATGTTAGCATTATGCTCATGAAAACTGTTCTGTCCCCTATGAGCAGAAAGGCAGGATATATATCCAAGGTATAATAATTACATATTGTAATTACATATTGGGCGTGGTGGCTCAGCGGGTAAGACGCCAGGCTTGTTGATCGGAAGATCGCAAGTTCGGAGGTTCGAATCCCTAGCCCCACGTGACGGAGTGAGCTCCCGCACTCGCCCCAGCTCTTGCCAACCTAGCAATTCGAAAGCATGCAAATGCAAGTAGATGAATAGATACTACTTTGGTGGGAAGGTAACAGCGTTCCACGCGCGTCATGCGGCCACATGACCGTGGAAGCGTCTTCGGACAACGCTGGCTCTTCGGCTAACAAACGGAGATGAGCACCGGCCCCTAGAGTCGGACACAACTGCACAAATGTGCGGGGGGAACCTTTACCTTTATAATAATTGTGGTAGATTCTATGCAGTGGCTGTACTGATTGTCACTGATAGATGTGACCACCTCAGCTCTGAATTTTGTAATGATTTTTAATATGTTTTATCTTGTTTTTATTGTTTTAAAATTGTATTGTTTTGCCCAACTCACCTCACAGGGTGGTTGTTGTGGGGAAAATAGGAGGAGGAAGGAGTATTAGGTATGTTCGCCACCTTGAGTTATTTATAAAAATAATAAAGGTGGGATAAAAATTTAAAAAAATTAATATTTTTCTAGTACTGCACCTATTCCAAACTGATCCTGGGATTCTGGTTATTATTTCTTTCAATTCATACAAAGTTTTATTTTCAGTTCCATTCCAAATGCATTCCTGGTCGTCCCCAAATAGCTCCCTTGTGATATAGTCACTTGTGCAAATGTTGGGGCCAATGTGGCTAGGTAAACATTCCCATGATGGTACCAGCTCTGATTTGGACTTAAGGGTTTCAAGTTCCTTTTCTGCTGCTATCTTGCCTGCATCTGATTTATACTTTCAGCAGCCTTGTGTTACCAAATATACATCAGTGCTGACTCCAATCTGCATCTTATTAGGTTCAATTTCTGCATCTTTCTAGTAGTGTTTTTAGGTTGTTATTGTGATCTGTTCTTGAGTCAAGCATTTACATGTCATTGATAATTATTTCCATGACATATATCCCTTTTAACATCATGTATCCACTTTAACACATGACGACGATAATGATTTTAAACATTTTCATTCAAACAATAAGCTGGTAAAGTAACCAAATGTTGACTTGACTACTGCTGTTTTCCTCATCTAGCTTCAGTTGCTAGTAATCTGAATGGGATATAGCAGGGGTCAGCAACCTGTGGGCCGCGGACCACTGGTGGTTCGCGGGCTGTTAGGAAGTGGTCCACAGGGTGAGCCGGAGCAGCTGATTGGTGGGGGCCCAGAAGGGGAAACACCTCCACCTATCAGCGCGCAGCAAAGGGCGGAGGCGGGCCGAGGAGCACGAGGCCCGTTTGGCCCCAGCTCGCGAAACGAGCTCACCCAGCCATGTGGAGCTCCCAGACCAAGCCAAGAGACGCCGCCACCGCAAAACCCATTGCCAACGCCAGCCCAGTTCCTGCCTTGCCACCGGTTCCAGCCACGTGCCCTGCAGCTGCCATCCCGGCCTTCGGAACTGCCGCGTTGGTAAGTGCCTCCGCCTTGCTGCCTAGCCCTGTGAGAGACCCAGCCCCTGCCAACCGGTCTCGCTGCTGTCGGACCAGTTTAAAACTAGGCAGGTGCACAAAGCCAATACAGCTGTGTGTGTTTGTGTGTGTGTGTGTGTGTGTGTGAGAGAGAGAGAGACCTCAAGTCCTGCTGTGGGGGGAGGGAAGGGCGGTGCTGAGGAGTCGAGAAGCAGCCCGGGGAGAATCTGGACGGGTTTGAGTCGAGCCAGGAAATGGCGTGTGTGTGCGCGCGCGTGTAAGAGAGAGAGAGACAGACCTGCAAACCCCGCCCCACGTGATTGGCTGCCGCCTGCAAACCCCGCCTGCCGCCCACACGATTGGCTGCCACCTGCAAACCCCACCCCCCGTCTGTGTGATTGGCTGCCGCCTGCAAACCCCACCCCCCGGTCCTTGGAAATTTTTTTCCCACGGAAGTGGTCCCTGGTGCCAGAAAGGTTGGGGACCCCTGGGATATAGGACAGTAAAAGAAAATAGGCTTTAGACCATAGCTTTCCAAACTGTGTGTTGCGACACTTTAGTGTGTCGCAACACACAGTTTAGTGTGTTGCGAAGCGGTGGTGCAGGGGTGCATGTGGTGGCATGTATGGCGGTGGTGGCAGTGACGCGCCATCAGCGCTTCCGCATTTTAGTGAGGCCGCCACCGTGCACGCTGCTGCCGTGCGCCCCCATGCCGCCGCCATGCACACCCGCGCCCCCGTGCGCACCCCCGCCGCTGCCACTGTTGGTGTGTCGCCAACGGCGGCACTTTGGAAAGCACTGCTTTAGACAAATGTGTCCTATTCTCTAATGTAAGCATATGACAATGGTCTCCAACGAGTTAAGTCTCTTGCATTAAAACAAACTTGTAATTTTTTTCTCTGTTGCCACCTCAGAATTTACCATTTATGTTCACCAGTATTTCCACATGTTTCTTTTGCTTAAGTTCTCTCTTGAGTTTCTTTTTAAGAACAATGGGAACCATTCTTGATGCAAGGATAAGTACTTAAACATCTGGTTCCAGCTTTATTTGACACTGGTCTGGTACACAGCCGTAAACTGTAAACACATCTGCAAAACATTCTTTTACTTTTTCCTTTGTTACTTCAGCATCTTCTGGGTTGATCAGCCTTATACTCTTTAAAAAGTTGATTAACTTACTTGCACAATATTGATACGTAAAATTCTAAAGGATACACTTTTATTTTACTCATTTCAAAATATATCTCCATATGTGTATGTACTGTATATGTGTATATCTATAAGGTAAAGGTAAAGGTTCCCCCCGCACATTTGTGCAGTCGTGTCCAACTCTAGGGGCCAGTGCTCATCTCCGTTTGTTAGCCGAAGAGCCAGCATTGTCCGAAGACGTTTCCACGGTCATGTGGCCGCATGACACACGCGGAACGCTGTTACCTTCCCACCAAAGTGGTACCTATTAATCTACTTGCATTTGCATGTTTTCAAATTGCTAGGTTGGCAAGAGCTGGGGCTAGTGCGGGAGCTCACCCCCTCACGCGGGGCTAGAGATTCGAACCTCCGAACTTGCAATCTTCCGATCGACAAGCCTGGCGTCTTACCCGCTGAGCCACCACGCCCGTTATCTATATATATATATATGTATATATATATTTATATCTATATCTGTCTCTAAAGTGTTCTCCATAACTGGTTAGGGTTGTTAGTCAATGGTAATCTTACCTCCATCTCTCCTCTCCTCCCTCTCTCTCTCTCTCTCTCTCTCTCTCTCTCTCTCTCTCTCTCTCTCTCTCTCTCTCTCCCCCCATCCATCCATCCATCCATCCATCCATCCATCCATCCATCTTTTAAACAATGTTCTGTATATGGTCACCCATTTCACTCCTGTAACTCTGGGCAGTGAACAAGATCATTGTTTACATACTTTCAGTTTTTCTGTGCACTTCATTCAGTGTTTACTACAAGTCTTACTGCCTACTTTAGTGGTGCAGAAAATCTGGCTTTGCTTCTGATTAAACAAATAGTTATTTTACCTTATTTTAAAATGAGGATTGTTTTTGCTGAACTTTCTGTAAACTGCCCAGAAAAATATTGCTTGAAGAGTGGGATATAAGCAAACAAAGACTACAATTATATTGGAATTCTCAACCATGTATCAAAATGACTTAGTGATCTGTATATACAAAAGGGAGATTTAGAACAACAACGATTTTGATTTCATACAATAAGAATCTGACCACAGGGGTGGCTCTTCTAAACTCTTATGTGTGTTCTATTCAATATAATAATTGACATAATAAGTAATGTATTCTCTTACCATTTGTGTACCTTTGAAATTCCTTTGTGAGCTCGTGTGCGCACGCACACGCACACACACACAGAGTTAATTTTCAATTTTTATATAATTTTCTCCCAAATTGTATTCCTTTTTAAGAAAGTGTGGATAAGCAAAGGCTATGATGAGGAATTGCTAAAAAACAGTAACAAGGCAATTCAAAACTCAAGATATGTAAGGTGCTAACTATGTTTACAAACATACAGGTTTTGCTTGAAGACTTCTAAATTATGACTTTGAGGTTATTTAAATACAATGCTTCTTAAATATAACTATTGGTCCTAAATATGCAGACTACATGTGTTTTAAAAATCCAATTATTGTTGCCAGAGCAAAAATCTGCCAGCATTTTAAAAGGAATGCATTGGAAGTATAATAATAAAGTCCTTGCATGTTATGGATTTGATTAACATTTTACTCCATTGGGATTCTAATTGTACAATAACAGGAGTTCCTTAGGTTTTAAATACCACAGACAGGAATAGATTTCACTAAAAACAGATGTGGAACCCTTATGTTGGCCTTCTTACTGGTTTTAAGAACTAGTCCTGTTGGTCACTGATACCTATTAACATGTTTGTTATTTGGATTACAGAAATGGAAAAACTATCCTGTTTTTCTCGTGAAACTATATGTTAATGAGGGGCAGTTAGATCTGCACCTCAACTACAGCTTCTTGCTCTTAATTAAATGTAAGGGTAGCTTGAGGGGGAAAAAAGATAATTCGACTCCATTTTGAAAAGGTCCTGAAACACAAATAGAACACACATGGACGCACACACAGAGGTTTTGGCAAACTTGCAATAACTCTTTTGGATTTTATCTCTAATGAGGATGGTTCTTGATTATTCCACCTAATATTTCAGTCTAAGAGTCATAGTTTAATGGTTCTTTGATGGTTCTTTAATGCTATTATTTTATTTTTAAAAATAATGTGATTTTGTTATTTAAAGTTACTTAGTTTTTCAAGTATTTTACCTTTCTCAGTCACTCATGGGTCCTATTTATCTATGTATTTACAGTATCTTTATTGGCCATCTTGTACTTGTTTATGTCTTTCCTCATATCAGTTTGATTCAGGATCCTATACCTGCACTTATCTAAAAGTACCATATTGTACTATTATTCTCCTTCCTTATTCTTTTCTTTTGGGACACTGACAATGCCCAAGATGATTGAACTTACCTGAAACCCATCTAAATACTATAATACATAATGTTTACAAGTCTTGGATACATTTTTTTATGTTTCCTTCAGTCGTACCTACACTTCAATTTGGATATTCTAGTCCATAATATTAATAAACCACATGACCAAGTTTGGTAATATAGAAGGGACATGTCAGTGTTAATTGCAAACTTGGATAAGCCCATTCCCTCGATAGGATTGCTTCTTCATTTTATTTATTTATTACCCGCCCAGAGTCCCTTGCATGGGAGATGGGCGGGGAATAAATTTGAAAAATAAATAAATAAATAAATAAATAAATTTATTTATGACATTTATAAAGCCACTCAACTCAGAATTTATGACTCTAGTGGGCCTATATCAATAGAAATAATAAAAAAAAATCAAAATTGAATAAAAATAATATAAAACCCAATTAACAAATCACAACCATACACATTCAGTACACATAGCCGAGGCAGGGAATAACAAACTCTAATTCTCCCAGCAGATGGACTCGATTACCATCCTGGCCCAATGTGTGGGAGAAAAGATAGGTCGTCACATCTCTATGAAGGGCTAATAGGGTTGAGGCTGCCCGAACCTTGGGGGGCAGGCGTAGCAACAGAAAAGAGCATATCTCCTGGGTCCCATTACATGACACTGCCTCACAGAGGGCATCTGGAACATGCCCACCCTGTACAATCTAGCAGAATGAGCAGAAATAACCAGACATAGGCAGTCTCACAAATAAACTGGTCCTGTGCCATGTAGGGCTTAATGGGTGATAGACAGAAACTTGAACTGCATGTGGAAGCCTACTGGGAGCCAGTACACCTTACAGAGTTGTGGTGTTACATGGCATACTTTGGTGCACTATTACTACCAAACTAGCTGCCTTCTGGAGTTGCAGGTTCCAGATGGTTTTTAAAGGTAACCCCATATAAAGCACATTGCAGAAATCCAACTGGGAAGTGATCAAGGTATGAGTGACTGTGAAGAGCCTCCCAATCCCCAAACAGGTGCAATTGGCATACAAGATGGAGTTGTTCAAAGGCCATACTGGCCACAGCTGCCACCTGCTCCTCAAACAGAAGTTGTGCACAGTGGGGGAGTGCAACCTCACTCAGAACCAAGGATAGAAATTCTCCAGATCGGATCCAAACCCACAGCCACTGCATCTCACTACTGTTAAGTTAAGCCTATTCTTCCCACAGCCTCCAGACACCGGAAAAGCACTAAGTCAGCATCGCTTGGTTGGCCAGGGACAGAAATGTACAATTGAGTATCATCAGCATAAGGATTGTATTTATGATTCTATGACCTCACCCAGTGGCTTCATATAGATATTAAAAGTGGAGAGACAATGGAACCCTAAGGCACCTTACAAAGCAGTGGTCTAGAGCTGGATCTCTTTCCCCCTACCAACACTGATTAGCCTTGGATAAAGGAGGAGAGCCACCACAACACCATGCCTCCCACTTTCAATCCTTTGAGTTGATCTGGAAGGACACCCTTCCTTCCTGTGGCAGAGGGGAGCCACAGAGATCTCCAAGGCTAACAGGAGGTGATCTGTCCATCACAAGGGACAGATGATAACATCCCCCAATTCCATATCATGTCACTACTGTTCTGAGATGAAAACCAGAGCTAGTGGTGCCCCCCATGTGCACTGGGTTCTCGATGACCTGGGTCAAATTCATGGTTGCCATGAGTGGCCATACGCCCTCCAACCACTTCGGATTCCCCACCCAAGAAAGGCAGGTCTCCCAAGCCTGCTAAGCTTAGGAAATTCCACTGCCCACCCGGCCATGGAAGTCAGCAGCAAAAGTAGGGAGGCAGCTATGTGGCAGGGAACTTGGTACAGTTGCAATCCCAACTTCACAACAAGAACTCACATCTGATTATCTATGAAATAGTGCCCTTGAAAGCCATAAGAGTCTCCCAGATGATCAAAACTAGCCCCCTGCCCCTACCTGAGGTTGTGGCTTATGCCACACTTGAAAATCATTTGGGCATCTTTCTGAGAAGGGCATCCCTTCCTCAGTGCTCATCCAGATCTCAGTAATAAGTGAGTTGGCTCTCTGATCAATGATTAAATCATGAATCACTGACCTGGCATTAAGTAGTAGCAGCTGGAGACCAAGGCCACCTAAGGTCCAATGACCAAGCAAAAGGGTGGAGTGCAAAACCTTTACTAAACACTGAGGCCACATTCCCCACAAGAACCTCCAGTTCCCAGCATAGCTCCCTCACCCATCACTACTGGGATGTTATTGCTTGCCCTTAAGCTCCACAACATACATTCCCTCCCAAACACCTCCATGTCAAACCCTCCCCTTGAAAGATGGTTCAGGTATCAAGGATGTTTCTGCCTTGCAGTCTGCACCCCAATCCCAGGCCAACAGCCACCATCCACCCACAACCAAACATTTGCACCATCTCCTGATTACCTCTGGCCAACCAGGGTAAGAAATCACACACAGTAACAAGAAGCTATGAAACAACCATGCTCCCCTTCCATCTCCCACCTGGTGGGAGACCACGTAACAGTAAACCCCGCATCCCCAACCCAACAAAATCTTCCCCCATTGCCCCATCTGAAGCCACTTCATAAGTCCATGAAGGAAAACGGACAACCTGCCAGGATTCTTTTTTTAAATCAAAGTGGCCATAGTCATTATGAATGTGGGCTTTTTCCTTCTGAAAAAGTTGGATGAGAGGATGACAAATGCAGATCTGTGGAGATAAATGGCAGTAAGTAATGCATTTTTTTTTCTTTACAGGCAAGACTTGCTGAATTTTTCTACGACTTATTCCTTAGGAGTCAGAATTAACTGATTTTGGTTTGCCACACTGAAGGGGGATTTTGTTTATCTCGTACAACTAACTGGTTTTCAACTGCTAAGGCTGTGCTGAGACCTCAAAAGCTGGACACCTGAAAGTCCCATTGTGTACTAAAAGTTCAAGAATGAAAGATTTCCTCTGTCTTTCTTCCACATGCTGATAACCACTCAAAATGTTTGTAAGCTTTCTTGCAGACAGCTAATCTCAGAGGAAACATTGGATATGAATGCTCTTATTGATGACTAACGATGCATTATTCCTATATGTCAGTTAGGTATTTCCTATGGAAAACAATAAAAACACAAATATTGCCCCATTTGTTTAAACTACTGGAAGCTTTCAACACTACATTAGTAATCTAACAAATGTGAAAGTTTCTATTCTGGCTCCTATTGTCTTCAGATGAATTTGGATCACAGTTAAAGAGGAAAGTGAAAGTTCTAATTAAACAGTGCAAAAGAAAAATGTTCTGATACTTAAGCCTCTGAATTCTTATCAGATTCTTAAAAACAAAGACCCAATGATCTAGCAATATTACTTTGATTCAGCTCTATAGCAATTCACACAAATAATTTTTATTGGCATAAAACTGTCACTCATGCCCTTGTGACCTCCCGTTTGGACTACTGCAAAGCGCTCTACATGGGGCTGTCCTTGAAAAGCATTCATAAGCTTCAGCTGGTACAGAATGCAGCTGCCCAGGTTGTAAATAGTGTCGGCTACTCGGCACATGTAACACCACTGCTTCAGGGGCTGCATTGGTTGCCGGTGTGTTTCTGGGTACAATTCAAGGTGCTGGTTGTCACCTTTAAAGCCCTTCATGGCTTGGGACTGGGTTACCTGAGCGGCTGACTTCTCCCAGTTGTTTCCCGTCAGCCAAGGAATGCCAGCTGGTGGGGGCTAGGAGATGCGCCTTTCCTGCTGTAGCGCCTGCCTATCGCCCCTCCTGAGATTAGGATGGCCCTGACTCTACTGGCTTTTCGGAAGGCCTTGAAGACCTGGCTATGTGCCTGGACCTGGGGTCCCGAATGTGTGAAGGGGCCCCATTTCCTGGTTGTGCTGACACCAATGGATTTTAATATCTCTTGGCTGCTATTTTTATTTAATTTTGTTTGTACTGTTTTAATTGTTTAACTGTTTTATGATTGTCAGCTGCCCAGAGTCACTGATTTGAGATGGGTGGCTATATAAATTGAATAAATAAATAAATAAATGATTAAAAAGAAGTTTTGCATTTTTAATTGTACATACAAAGGCCAATATTACAAAAATAAAATAACTCAGATTAAGAAATGCTTCCTCTTTATCTAAAATTCTCAATTGTGAAGCAGTGTGCTGTTCTGAAGACTCGTGTGCATGGGAGAAAGAAGAAAAAGAGGAAGGAACATTCATTCTTAAACATTTCTCGGCTAGCACTCTCAAGAGAAATAAAGACACCAATTCACATTCTACATAGGAACATCCAGAAACATTTCTCAATTTTTTCTGAGTTATAGCTTTTCCATACAATATCAGAAATCATTTCTCAAAACCAAAGGAAGGTAGTAAGTACATGTATAAACCATTTCTGACATACTACAAAGGAGGTACTCTTCGCAAAAGAAGAGTTCAGAAAATTCACACTTTAACTCATGCAGCTATGGATACAGCAGGGCATAAAGCACATGGGTGGCTATATAAATCTGTTTAATAATAATAATAATAATAATTATTATTATTATTATTATTTCATTTTAGTATATTAGAGTGATTTTTTTGCATATAAATGGAAATATATTTTGTTTTATCCAACAAGACACATTTGATCTAACTTAATTGATGAATATCAATTACTAGGGCTTTGCAAATATTCAATGATATATTTCACTTCAATAAAGGTTTGAGCAAAGCATCCCCTCAGAAGTGGGGATGCTTTATGATGCAATGTGGCCCCCATTTCTAGATTAAAGCAAACCAACCATGTTGCTTTGTGCTGCTTTGCTTCAGAATCCATTTCAGCCTTCTCCTACGAAACTTGTATTACAGGAGGCTGAGAGGAGTCTTTTACGGTGGACACTGAAGAAGAAAGCTGAGAGGAACCTTCCATAGTTCCACCCAAAATGTTTCTAGATGGCTTTAGCAAGCACTTTGGGACTTTTCACAGACTGCAAATAATCTACAAAGTCTGGTAGTTTGCCAAAACTATCAAAGGTCTTCTTCTAGGCTGGACAGTTTCTGTGAACTCTGGGGCAATCCTACAACACATGCTGAAGCTCTTTAGTGTAGAGTCCTCTAGTGCATGCCCAATTTTTTCCAGGATGCACAATGCAATATCACTGAAGTTGCTCAGCTTGGAAATGCTTTTGTCAGGGCTGGAGGAAAAGGCAGAGAGAAGCTTTCTCTCACAGCAGTGACCCACAGTGGCTCAAGACAAAGTAAATAGTTTCACTAAGACAAAGCGTATTGCAGTGCTTTCCAAACTGCCGCCGTTGGCGACACACCAACACTGGCAGCGGCGGTGGCGCGGGGGTGTGCACGGCGGTGGCAGCAGCGGCCTTGTGTTTTCTGCTAAAACGCGGAAGCGCTGATGGTACGCCGCTGCCGTTGTTGCTGCCCCCACCGCTGTGCACGCCTCCGCCGCCACTTCCAGGTTGTGTTGCGACACACTAAACTGTGTATTGCGACACACTAAAGTGTTGCGACACACCGTTTGGAAAGCTATGGCGTATCATCTCTTTGTCTTGACAAAGGGAACCACATCTCTTCCACAGTGCAAATCTCTTTGTCAAAGCGAATTTAGGTTACTTTGCACCAGCCTATTAACTACGTCTTGGCCTTATCTTTCACCTCCTATGAACAGGGGTTCATAGTCTTCCATTTCATGCTTCATTTTTAAATTTACAAAAGCAACTGCTCTTTGGCTTCCCTTTTGTGGCAGAGACACTATACAACCTGCGAGTCTAAATTTCCAATATACACGAAACAATATACAATCTCATCTTAATTTTGTGAAAAGCACAGGTCATTGGGAGTAAAATCTCACTTGTTTACCCATGGTTCTAAGCATCTCTTGAGTACCATTCATCAGAAAGCCAGCACAGGCTGTTCATCAGACCATTTCACTTTAAGTGCCTGTTAAACTATTATTGACTTTTCCCACTAAAGCAAAATCTGATATTTGTGCCCAGAAGACTGAAAAAAATTGCAGGAAGGAAAAGAATGAATCTTCTTGACCTTTTCTTTCTTTTCCCCCTATACCTTTGAGAGTCAGTCTATTTGTGATATAAACCTAACAGGGGACGCGAAGAGTGAAGATATTCAGGCACAGACCTTTCTATATTAACCATTTTTTAAAAAGAAAAGAAAACAACATTATGGGGCATTTCTTTACCATTTTAAATAGTTTGTTTGCTTTCCTTGAAAACTCCCCAACAAATTTGTACTCTTTTTATAAACATGGTTTGATCTTTCCTACCTGTATCCATTCTCTAGTAGAATCAATTTCAGGTGTCCATCCGTTTTCAGGATAATTTAAACGGGACCTTTCAGACGACCACTGGGGGTTATACTGGGAAGAGGCAGTAATTTGGTCAGAATGAATTTCACCAGATTCCATGCCAAGTGGTTCCAAGCACAGGAAATCTGAACAAACAACAAGCATTGATAGTCTTATTGCATCCTTTCTGACAGGAATGCTGAAGTATTATGATGTTACTTTATAAATAAGAAACTGCTGGCAATTTGAAGATAGTTCTGACTTCAACTTTTAGAATTATACGAACATAGTGACAGCCACAAGTACAGTATGTATGCTGATGACACCTGCTTTATTTTTCCGAAGTGCTGAGTTGGTATCTGGAGGTTATCATGTGCTGGATGAAGACTACGGTAAATAAACCTAGATTGAATACCAATTAGATGGCAGTTCTTTGGATGGATGTTTCTTATATATAGGATATTCTGGATGAGATTGTATTTCCCCTGAAGTATTTTTTGTTCTAGCTGTATCATTGGAAGCTTAGTCAGGCAAGTCTCATAGATAGCAATTGGCCTGAAGTCACTAACAAGCTTTATAATTAAGCACAGATTTGGACTAGATCTTCCTGGCTCTCTGTACATTGTAGTATGTGGGCTTTATGCGCATTTACATGTAGTGTTTCCTATACATGCTTTTAGCCAGATCTATAAAATTCAATTCTCAGGGCTTTTGACTAGATAATGTCTTTTCTATAATTTGATGTGATCAAGTAATGGGAATTTCATTATAGGCTCTCATTCTGTTTTCTTTGAATATTTATAAATGAGCATTAAATCATTACTTGTCATAGCCAGTTCTGTATTTATTTTCACAATAGGGTAAAAATAACTGCTCCAAACTAAGCTCCACTTCTAATGACTTCAAGGACATGTCCATATTGTTTTCTTGGCAACAGTACAGAAGTGATTTGCCATTGACATCTTCTGGGATTTTTATTTAATTCCCACAGTAACCTACAGCCAAACATTTCCTGGTAGTGTCCCATTCAAATACTAAGCAGGTCCAAACATGTGTTGCTTTCAAAGATTAGCCAGCTGTTGCCATAAACATTTTAAGCAACATGAGTATAAAATTTTTTCCAAAGTTTTCTAACAAAGTTCAGCATGAGTTCTAGTGGACAAAAGGTAAAACAGTGGTTCAAAATTGGTGTGTATTATAATCATTAATGAAATAAAAATATAATATTTAACATGTTTGTTTGTAAACGCAAGAAACCGCAACATGTCATGGAAGCTAAATTCAATCATTGCTCTAAGTCTGGATTAGTTTTGAATTATAATTCATCCAAAATGGAGTCATTTTGGGATGTGAATCAGTGGATCTTACTAACTTGAGTAATGTTTCTGCCTTCTTCTATAGCAGTGCTGGATTTTTCTTTTTTTTCTCTTACGTTGGTCACAATGAGGAGGATCTATGCCAACTTCAGGCTGGTGAAAATGATCCTAAAAATCCTAGACTTGCTCATGGACATGGCTGATTTGAGACTGCCTCTGTTCTGCCTTCCTAATTTGGTGATTTCTATTGGCTGTGTCTGACAGGAATACCACCAATAGAAGCTTTTGCTTTTGAGTGGGAGGGGTCAGGGCTTCTGGAACAAATGAATCTCCCCCCACAAGAAGAGCTCCTTCATACCAGCAAAGGCCATTGGACAGGCATCTCTACCTCATTCTAGACCTCTTATATAATTATGTTAAAATTGTTCTACCTGTTATTACATAACTTTGGTTTATTTGTTTTAATTAGAATTTTTTGCTTTATAACTTGTCTATCTGGTCTTCATACACATCTTCCTTTATGCTGGAGATATAACACTCTAATCCTTATAACAAGCATTAAATTCATACAAAGAAAACATTTAATCTAAGTGTAGCAATAAATTGTATTATAACATCAGAAAGGACAAATGATGTGATGAGTATAACTAATCTTGTCTGTAATTTTAATTGTATGTGAAGTTTTATTAGAAATTATCAAATGGGATTTGGTTGGTCAGCATTTTTCCCTTTGAAACAAACTTTTTTATAAAGTCAAACATTACAACTGATTGTACCAGGATTTTATATACATAAGGGTTGTTACTTTGAAAATGGAAAATGTGTTCTAGATATTGTCTGCTGCAATTCAATTGTGCAATTCAGAGCTCCTGGAACTTAAAGTGGGATCTCCTATAAGGCTGCTTCATATCAAGAGCCCTCAAGCTTATTAACTGAGGCATATCTCCATAAAACAGGGATTCAGAATTTTTTTTAATTTTTAACATTATTTTGCTTAGAAAAATCAAACCACAGATACAGGGTGCGGGATATATGACTTGGCAATAGATGAGATTCAGAATTCTTGAAGGGCAATAGACTACCTGTCCCTGTTAAGGGATTCCCAAATTCTGAAGTAGAGTAACTTCCTGTTCAGAGTAGTAATTTCTAATCCTCACTAGAGAGGGATTCTTGGTCATGCTAAGTTTTTCCTGGACATTGACAGTTGTTTCTAGATTTAGTTCTTTCCCCCCCTCTTTTTTTTCCTGATTCTTCCTCCCTTGTTCTCTGACACTGACCTTTAGCTCTAACTTGAAATTATTTATAGCTAAGTCATCCTATATGCAGTATGAAAACTGTCATATATGTTGGTTCCCTATGAATCTCAGCTTTTTGTTGTTATTTTAATATTACATTTCTTGGCCTCATGTTTTTTAGTTAAACTGTCTTAAGTTGGGGTATGAATGGAATAATATTTTAATAGTTCATACATTCTGAAGATATTTAATTTTAATTGATACATCTATATCTCCATTCTAGTGTGTATTAAGACAGGTTGTGCAGAGTATCTTTATTATTTCCTAAAAGCATACAAAGGAAAACAAACCTGGGGAGGATTTCTGAGGAGGAATGCAGCCCCTCATTTCCTAGAGAGCAGCCCCCCTATACTAATCTCAAGACAGACAGACAGAGACTATCTATCTATCATCTATCTATCTATCTATCTATCTATCTATCTATCTATCTATCTATCTATCTATCGTCACAGTTAATGGAGTTTTTGATCATTCATATTTCTTTTAGTAAATCACATTTAAGGAGAAAAATGTTCTGTGTCTGCATATATGATACATTTTCTTATTTTTATTCAGGGGATCTAAAAAGTAAAGTTGTGAGCAATTTCAGCTAATGGTTAGAAATTAGTTAAGTGGTGGAGCCAATTACTTGCATCAGAACGCTCAAATCTTCAACTTAATGCCTAATATGTCCTCATAGCTCCTAACCCATATTCCGATAACTCAGTGCTTCCCAAACCTAGGTAAATTAGCCAAACATTGGGTAAAAGTGGTTTTTCTTTGGGTAAAGACACATGAACCCATTAAATTGACTTAAATGTTTTACCTACATTGGGTAAAAAGGATTTTCTGATAAGCGGTTTTGGGTAATGAAGGAAAAAGTTTGGGAAGCACTGCTATAACTGGAAAAAAAAAGTCGAGTGAGCTGATCTTGCATGCCAATCAAGTATCCTTCTCAATGGATTTTGTCCCTCAATGTTTTGCTTTTGCAGCAATGAGATGCCAAATACAGGTTACAATGTACTTGAAAGACAGGCCATATACATAAATTGTCATAATTTATGAAGTCTTGGACAACTTATATCTAGGTTTGGATTTTAAGGGTAGGGGAATTCAATAACTTAATGACTTTTTAGAGAAACTAATAGGAGAGGATATGTCTCCTGGCATTGATAATAAGAGGGGTTGTTTTTAAAACATGCACACACAAAAGACAGAATCGTTATTTATCTATGGTTTTCATGTATTTCATACAGCACTCAACAGGAGAGAAGACATGACAGAGAATATCTGATGCCCCACTCTGCAGGATGAATAAGCACTGACCTTCCGAAACACTGTTCTGGACAACGGTGTAGTTTGCAGAGAAGCCTTCTTTTGCTATTGCACTGTCAGTATAGAAAACCATGGAGAGAATGCCAGTTGATGAGAGGACACGACCGGGTGTGTTTTGTCCACAATATCGCCCAATGTGAGGACCAACTGAAAGGAAGATAGGAATACATATGTAAAAAGAAGCAAATGGTTGAATCTTTCCAACAACAAATGGTTAAATCTTTCCAACAACAAAAATATGCATTCTAGAGGTCCCTCAAGAGATTATAGGAAGAGAGCCCTATGAGATACGAAGTAGAAAGTATCCTCCAGTGGTTATACCTTATTAATCAGGAAACAGTCTATTTTTCTGCTCTGTAACAAAAGTATTGCTTTTACAATATTCCAATTATGGATACCTGAAGAATATGTTCAGATATTTTTAACAGAATCAATTTGATTTTTACATCTTGGACTACATACTTTTCTGAATTTTGCGGCATATTCTTAGAGAACTAAGAAGAAATATACTAAAATGATATTTTGGTATGAAATACTCACAAAATGTATAATCAGCAAAGTATATAAATATCATTTTGTAAAGTTTTTAAATTAAAAATTATAGATTTATGCCAAATATGACAAAATGGAGTTATGAATGAACACAGGGGTAAAAGACACTAAACAAAATTAGAGTAATCCATCTAACCCTAATTCAATTAATAATGCAAGCTCTGGAAAAAAACAACATATATTTCCAGAGAATGTATTTTAGTATGATGATCGTAAGTTATGAGAGAGATTATAAACATGAAGGAATATTCAGTAGGAACATGAGAACAAATTGATAACAAAATATTTTTGAATGATTTGGCTTTCACAAGCAATAATAGATTAATAAAACACACTCTAAATGAAAAGCTAACAAGAAGGAAAGTTAAATTGCAATAAAACAAACAGTATCTTGTCTATTAGAATTAAACTCAGGAATACAGAAAACATAGAAATACATAGAACAAGACTATTTCTTAAAAAGAATTTCCACAATGTATATATTAAAACTGTTGTATTCAAGTGATATCAAACATACACAGTTAAATCACGTTTTAGTTGACCTAGTTTGCTTTGGAATCAATGGGGTTAAAGTATTCATGATTTCCTTTTCACACTGACTTTATTTGGATCTAAGATGGACTAAGTAGAAAACCAACCTATACATATGGAGCAGTTGACTATATAGATAGACAAGATAATCAACCAAAGTGCTAAAGTGTGAATGAGAAATGAAAAAAAAGTTATCTTGTCATTCAATAGTTATACGGTCATTAAATAATATTGATAACTTGATAATGGATATTATTTTATTGTTTTCAATCCCTTTATCCATAGATTTGTGCATCTATGTGACATTCTGAAGCCAGTTTATAATACTCAGGGGTGTTTGTAGGATATGGTTAAAAAAAAACACATGATGGTGGCAAAGATGGTGTGTTTGAAGCTCTGCTTGTTTTTACACCTGTTCTGTGGGTTTTGCATTAGCTTCCTATTAACTTCCAAGTGCAATTTAAAGTGCTGTTATAACCTATGCGCTGGGACTGCAATTTCCAGAATTCCGTATCATCTCGGCCAGGTTGAGGAAGGCTAAATTTCATGTGCCTCTGTAGAATCAATATGACAAAGAGTTTATAGTCATTCATTAGTTATCCAATGTTTGCAGGGCAAGCCATTGTGTATTGTTTAAGGAATTCAAGAAATGCCTGAGTGGGTGCAATTGCCCAGCAATCAATGACTGTCCTTTGTCTATCCCAGTGTGTTTCAAACTTGGCAATTTTAAGATGTGTGGACTTCAACTCCCAGAATAGCCAGCTGGGGAATTCTGGGGGTTGAAGTCCACACATCTTAAAATTGCTGAGGTTGAGAAACACTGCTTTATCCCTATTCATGCTTTGTGTTTGTAGCTTCAAGCTTTCCTCCTCTGCTCGTGTTATGTGCCACCAAAGAAATAATTCACATTCAGTATGATGAAATATTTCCTTTCCATTACGATAATACTCTTAGAGGTATTCACTGAAGATATATGCCAGTGAACTAGCCTCTGGAAGCTAAGAACAACAAATCTTTTGCTAGTTAAAACCTATAACAGGATTGGCTAAAGCTCCTAAGCCTAAGAGCCTCTTACCACAATTTCCATATGGCTGTGAGCCAAACACTACACAGATTCTGTTCCTTCCCCGTCATCATTTCTCCACTCTCACGAATTAAATCAATATACTTGTCCCTTCTCTCTCTACAGCTTTACCCATAAAGCCCTAGTTCCCTTCGTAACTCCCATTCAAACTTTCCAATAACCTTTCCCAAATCTCCCTTTATGTTTCCTCCTCCTTTTGGCCCACCATCTGTTTTCCTTTTCTCAGTTCCTCCTTCAGTCTCCACAGACCCCTTACAAATTTTCACTAATACTAACAAATGCAACATCGCTTCAGTTATAATGACTCACCCACACCTACCATGAATTAATACATTAGTGACCTACACAGCTTTTCAATATGCAAAATGCGTGGGTTGATTTTTTACTTCTATACTAGTTCATGAGTTTTTAACATTTTACAGCTAGCTAAGTAGCATTAATTTTGAACAAAGTGTCCAGTACTAGAAGTCCCCTCTTATACTATTTTCAAATATATTTATTCAATACAAAGGGCAATTGCAAATCAGTCAGCATGCTAGTTGTAGTGAGCGAATACAATATTGACAGTTTGTTATTAATCTGGGATCAGGGATGTTTGCTGATGTATTGTGCCTTTGAGTCAGTCTTGATTCCTGATAACTGCATGGACCAGTCCCTGCAATTTTCTTTGCAACATTTTTTGAAATGGTTTGCCATTGTCTTTTTCCTAGGGCAGAGAGGGAGTGACTGGCCCAAAGTCAACCAGTTGGCTTTATGCCTACCTAAGGCAGGACCAGAACTCACAATGTCCTGGTTTGTAACCTGGAACCTCTAATTGCTACACCAAACTGGCTTGCTGTGTGATAGCTGTATATAAAAAAAGAGTTGATAAAAAAGGTAAAAGATTTACAGTATACAATCTGAACAGAAATCAGAGAAAGACACTTGGTTGAAGATGAAACAATTTAGAGCAATATGTGGCACTTGGTTTATTTTGGGCAGCTGTATAACTTTGGAAATTGGCAACTTTTTTACAGAAGAGATTTGCTCATTTATGGCTCATTCTTCTCTTAATTCTATGTGTGAGTATGCATATGCATCCATGTGCATGCATGCGCACACACAAATACATGCAACGTATAGGGATTTTTGTGCTTTATCTTACATGTGACTAATCAGTATCCAGCCTTCTCCTCTCATTGTGCTTCTGCCTTCTGTCCAATGAACAAATATCTGCATTTTAGCTCTTTTTCACTAAATCCTTTGATCACTGCAGCCACTGAGTTTAATTAGGGGGTAAAAAGAAGTCCCTACTACACTGTACCACAGTACTTATTCTGATTATGGACACATCCATGTTTTATTGGCAGTATGAAGTGATTTGCCAGTGTCTTCTTCTGGGATGTTTTCAAGGCTATAGACCTGATATTCTCTGCAAGAAAGCTTCCTTTAAATAGTAAAAACAATCTTATTTTAAGCTAATTCACCCTTCAAAGTTCCATGCAACTCATGCCTTTATAATTTAAGACATACATACTAGACAATTTAAATTTAAATTCTTTTGAATATACTCATCAGTTTTCACAATTCTGTTTGTCTCCTGTCTAACTACATACATTCAGCAGCTGAAAACCTTGTAGAATATCATATTAAGAGGTATGGGATTTTATTATGCAACATGTAAGACTGCCTTACTGAGATAATGCAGTATTGATTTGACTTGAACAGGATGAAATAGCTTTTTTTATTAATCTTCCTACACAAATACAGAGCATACTTGAAAAATTCTCTTTTTATTTTCAATTTCAGGCTCCCAAACCCTTGCAAGTGACAATAAATTACTTAATGTAGTGTAAAAGGTGACCATACACATATGATTCATTGCAGAGAAAACGTCTTGACCAATAATTCATGAGATTATATCACTACTTGCTCAGCTAGTATGTGTCAGTCTTTTCTGAAGGCTGCTATTAATCCTTCTTTGCCTTGTAATTTGTGAGCCAGAGGTCAAATAGATTTCAGCAGAGCACATTTACTCTTAACTGTTTAAACTGAAATTATAGATTAGCTGGGACCCATTTAAGTTACTGCTAAAAATTACTGCATTTTAAGACACATAGTACTTGATCTCATTCTTATAACATCAATTCTGGAGCTGGAGCTGTGCAATTAGGAGATTCTAAATTTTAATTTAGGGAGTAGAAAAGCGAAAAATACCTTTTTTACATTATTTTGACTCTTTGGTCTAAGAAATTAAAACCATAGGACAAATGATTACACTGTGGAAAAAGAAACAGTCAACTGAGAGAAAATATTAGGTGTCTGCCATTAAGGAATAGGAAAAACACAATAAACGAAGACATGGATGCCTTAAGGTACTGCAGAGAGGTGCTACATCTACACTCCTGTGGGCTCCGAAGCACTTTTTGGAGACAGACTCCAAAGTGCTGCACAAGCCTATAAGTCACAAATCTGGTGTTTTAAAAGCTAAGCAGTTAAATGACACTTTGGAGATTTCACACAGGCATAATCCAATTGCTTGAATCGGATGAAGCCATGGTTCCGTTTTCCATTAGAATAAATGGAAATGTGACAAATCTAATAGACCCCGGTTGTCCAAAGCATCTCCCCCTCATCCATAATGTTGCTTCCTTCCCTGGAACAAAAAACAAATCACTTTTATGGAGTACTACCCTTCTGCCCTTTCTCCTATAGAACTTGTATCTCTTATGATTTCTGATTAAATAGGATGGCCAGCAAATGTTTTATAAAATGAATTTATTGGCAGTGGCATGCTAAAAGCAGATCATACACTAACAAAGAAGATGGAGATGGATGTTGACCTCAGAAATGTCATTTTCGAGGTTACATATCACTTTGTGGCATTGACTTCAGCTACTTGCAGGAAACGTTCTTAATGAATTGATTTAGGCATGCTGTGCAGTGATGAAAGCAAGGAGCTCTGTTATGAAATAGTGGAAGCCTATCCTTGACAGATTAAGTCTTATAAAGACTCATGCTACAAAAACCAGAAAAACATGGAAATGCTCTATTTTCCAGGATAGCTTCTCCTGGACTTTTCTTTGAACATTCTGAAAGTTCAACATTACTTCTCAACAGCCATAAAAGAGAATACACTCTCTTTGATAAAATACTTTGGCAAAGAGACCAAAATCCATGACAGCAAAATATCGTCCAATGCTATACTTATTGTTAATAAGGCTGTGAATGCTACAAAAATGATTCAAAAAATTGCTTTGCAACGTGAGCAGAGCCCTCTGTTATTCATTAAAGCTGCTCCTCATTTTTTCAGACTTCTATGCAAGTCTGAAAAAAAAGATACAGCTACTTAAACAAAACTAATTAATTAACTCTAATTAAATGCAACTCTTAAAGCAGCTATGTCTTTTTAATGCTCACATGGAGGCTTGAAAAAAGACAGGCTGCTTTAATGAATAGCAAACTGGTCCTGCACTCAAGCTTGTGCAAGGCCTGATCTCCAAATCATTTCTGAACCAGGCACAGTCTAGTTGTTAATATACTATTTATGCCCAGTAGATTTATTAACATCGGTTTAATGGGAAAAGTTAATACGAAATATTAAATAATGGTTCATATTAAAAGTGACATTTATATGCCTACACATGCTAAATAATGCACATTTTGAAACTATCATCATCCCAGAAAATATATAATGGAGAAATAGTTACAGAAATATGTTTTTTAAGTTTTTACAGATTAAATAAAGGACATTTTAAATTCAAAGATAGATTAGAAAAACTATAATACTTGCACATAATGGTTTCAGTTCCATCATTCTCTTGAACCAGAAAATTACTACTTTAGGGGCAATAACCTTGACACTAATCTCTTTGGAAATATTTCAAATAATTTGGCTAATTAGTCTTTTTTCCACACATCAGCGGAAGTAAAGGTTTCTACAGGTATTCACACCTTAAACCTTTTTGCAACAGAGAAAGCCTATTATTATATTTAAGGCATAGTTACACTACTGTTATAAAGCTGTTGCAATGGACAAGTTAAATATTAGACAGTCCTTCAGTCATTGTTTTTCCTGCTGCATTGTTACTTACTAAAAGTAAAGATTAAATAAAACACAATTAATGAAAAAGTAACTTTGCGACCAATGCCCACATTTACAACCTTTGCAGCGTCTCTCTCTCTCAGTCAAGTGTTGGCCATTACAGTCAGTACGCGTTGTCCTGTGTAAAATCGTAAGCACAGTTGTGGTCATGTGATTTTTCACTTTGCGACCACTTCACTTAACAACTGGGTTACTGGTCTCAATTGGTAGTCCTAAACGAGGACTACCTGTATATGATACATAGTATCATGCAACTTTTTACAAGGGGAGACAATTCAAAAAGATGACTCTACAAATTGAAATAATACAACCAAGAAAGAGAGCATCAAAGTCTGCATACTGTTATGACTTCAGGGAGTTGCTGACAATAATACTACAGGGTTGCCTTTTTTCTGTAAATCTTGAACTACAGTTTTGATTCTGTGTTCTGTTGTCAGAGTTGGTACCCTGAGGAATGCCAGTTAATAACTGAGATTGTCTTTCAATAGCCCCAAAGAGAAATGGGATGGCTGGTGATAGATGGAGATTATCCACTTTTTTTTACACAAGAGCAAAAGGAAAAGACTAGCCTAAATAGTCTGGGCTAACTTGGGATGGAAAAGGAGGAGCTTTGATCTTTGGAAGAAATCCTAAGGCATTAAGTATTCTAGAAATCCTATGAATAATATTTATAAGGGTTATTGCTCTTAATCCTCTTATTCTCAGTCTGTGTGTATATGCAAACAAACCCTTTATCGCAAAGACACTCTGAGGAAACTAAATTCTGGGTAAGCTTGTTCTTGTTCAAAAGTGGGATGTATGTAGGAACATAAAGAGTCCTGCTGGATCAAGCTAAAAACCCATCTAATCCAACATTTGGCCTAACCAGACAGTTGTCAGATGCGTTCAAGAACCTCAGAAGCATTGACTGGAAGATGATAGCTCTCTTTCACTTATTTCCCTGAAGCTGGTCTTTAGAGTATGCTGTTGCCTATGATTCAGGAGGTAATCATATATTGTAGCCATCAACACTAATATCCACTGATCTGCCACGAATTTCTCCAGTTCTCTTGAAATCATCTAAGGTGGCCATCAGTACATCCGTTGACAGTGAATTATGCAATTTAACAATGTTTTGTGGGTTTTGGTTGTAATCTCCCCTCATTTAGTTTTAATAGATGATGGCAACCCCAAGAACCCAACTTTTTCCTCTTTCTTGCCTCACTGAGTGGAACGCACCCCTTACATCTCAGATCATGTTTCACAGTCACTCAGCTGGTGGTAACAGCCTCCTGAAAGTAACTGTAATCCACAGTGGGTAAGGAAAAAGAGAAAGAAGAATGGGTTGGGTGAACAATGTGTTGGCAACAACTTGCAAATAATGATTTGTGATGTGGTGGGTATGAGGGGGAGAACAAGCAAAGTGGAAACTCATACAAAAGGCCAGGGGCAACAGGAGCAACGGATTTTATGTTTGTGTGTGTACTTGAATGCCCAAGAGAGTACGGAGTTCCACTGGAAAAAATTATGCAATGGCGTTGGAGCCATCTCGTGACATTAGGGATGATTATGATAATTTTATATATTATTATTGCATATATTTTATACCAGTCCCTATATAAAAACATCTTTAAACGTCTTACAAATATGTCGATGAAGGTTCTCAGTCATCCAGGTGGAACAGTCTGTGGCTTGAATCATGTCAACTGGATTTCTATTTTCTCAGTAGTCTTAAAAATATAACCTCTACCATAGGAATAATATGAAAACCACATACAACAAAAAAGGAGGGGGGAAAGGAAAACAAAAACAGCCATTCATCCAGGCCTCATAAAAGAAATACATAAGGAATTTAAAATACCTAACATTAGGTGCCTCAAAAGCTTCAGGAAAGGACTATAGGAACAATCACACCATAAGTGGCTGCAAGTGGCACGATGTGGTTTTTTTGGCACATGCAGACTGACCTCCCCACCAATTTCAGGGGTTGACCAGGGCAGCAAAGGCCTGTCCCAAATTCTTAGGGTCTTTTTATGTCAAAAACAAAACCTTGAACTTGGCTCAATAGCCAATTGGCAGCTACTGTAATGTGGTTGCTTCAAAAGACGTGTCATGTCTGCCACATTCTGCAACAGCTGCAATTTTTGAGGGTAAGGGTAGCTCCATATAGAACACATCACAGTAATCTAAACTTACCAACAGCAGTAGTATAACACCATATATCCTCTCTCCATTAGTGCTAACAACATGTAACATAAATCCCTTTAACCAGCATCAGCAAGAGTTTGACATAAGATCATTGTTATAGCAGCAGAACTCTGGGTTAGCAGGATCAAGTTCTGCACCACTCTATAATGTATAATTGAATTCACCTTCTGTTCTTATATCATTATTTTGTGAAAAATTTTACAACCTTTTATCATGACCATATTTAGCTTAGGGTACCCAAATGTTCAACTTAATGAGATTAAAATACAAGCAGAGTTGTATTTCATTTGATGGATAGCACAGGAAACTCAATACAGGGTTGCATTTCTGCTTGCCTTCTTTGTCCCTGATAAAGCTTAATGCCTTCCTTATTAATTACAAATCTGGACATATTTCAAGGGTAACAGTAAAATAATTCTTCATCTCCTAATTTTAGCTACCATTGTTTCAAAAGAACAACAAACCATGGCATCAGTAACATCATAACAGCTATGGGTGGGGGGAGGAGAGTCTCACCTTCTGGGAATCCATCCCAGATTTCTAAACGATCGTAACGGCAGAATGCGCCTCCTGGAGGATTTGAATCTGGTTCCAATTCAAAGCTTTCAAATTCAAGGATAATCTCTGACATCTTTGGTGCAAAGATAATGTAAGTGCATTCAAGGCTATTGGGATATTTTTCAGGGAATCCTGGTGATTTGATGATACCAGTCATAGATGTGAAGTTTCTGGAGCATTCTGGTCCTGCACAACAAAAGAGACAAAAACACATTTTGCTCATGTAACAGTATTACAGAAAACCAATTATGCCATTTCTCTTTCTAAAAAGCAGCATGGCTTTTTGGAGAAATGCTCCGCGTTAATCACCATATTAGTCACTCAGCTAACTTGTTCCTGATACTGATAATTGGTATTAAAAAGTAATTCACATTTATTGCATGAACTCCATTTTTCAATTTCGAGCAGAGCAATCTGAAAAAGAAAACTTGTGCCAGTTCTGAAAGAGAGGGGGAAAAATTATGACAACGTCATGTGGGAACAATGAAAGTGTAAGCTGCAGAAATCTTGACAGCCCTAGGGAAATAATTATAGTCCCTTTAAGCTTAAATCTTTAAATCTTCAGGTTGACAGCCTTTTATTGGTAAAACAGAATGTTTTGCAAGAAGAGGGGAGTGTGGTGTTTGGTCGATGGAACAGTGGTTTCATATTCCTTGAGCAGTGACTCAGTAAGTCTGCCAGATGTGACCTATGCCTTCTTGACAAACTAGATGTGAAAGGTAATTCGTACTTGTATCAAGGGTGACTGACTCATTCTGAGCAGTGTTGACACAGGTGCACCAGTAAGGTGATGCTGTTAGTGAAGGTATGATAAATTGTTTGATTACCAGCAGTGTTGCCCAAATCCAACTAACATCAGCATTGTGCAAGGAAATTACATAAAAAGTAGCTCTAGTATAGTCTTTAGTGCAGAGCTTTCCAAACTGTGTGTCGGGACATGTTAGTGTGTCGGCTGCAGTGTCCGAGTGTGTCGCGGCTGCTGCTGCCTCCTGGCTTCCACGCAGGTCCTAGTGCCTGCCTTCTGCCTTGCTGCCTCCAAACCTCCTGTGATTCTGCGCAGGTCCTAGTGCCTGCCTTTTGCCCTGCTGTAAGAGTGTGTCGCAAAATGATGCATGTCTAAATAGTGTGTCACCAACATGAAAAGTTTGGAAAGCTCTGCTTTAGTGTGTGCTACAAACTGCCCGTGTGGATGGGCAATGTCCACTGTCCATGTAACTTCTGATTTCTTTGCAGAGGTTCTTCTTCTGATGCGATTACATCAGAAAAAGTAGACTTCCTTCTTCTTAAGCATTGATTCACACACATCAACACTGGTGCAGACACACATGCCTGGCAGCAAGGAGGTTTGAAAAAAGCTTCCCCATATGGGAACGAGTGAGAAGCTGTTTCCAAATCTCACTGCTATCAGGATAATTCCCTGGTGGGTTCCTCATTCATTCATTCATTCATTCATTCATTCATTCATTCATTCATTCATTCATATCATTTATATAGTCAACCAACTCAACAGCATGACTCTGGGCAGCATATAAAGAAGAAAAAAACCTGCACAACAAATGCAACATCAGGAAAAAATGAGCCACCACGCCCAAGGAAAAAACACAATGCATTAAAACCAACTAAACAATAAAATGGCAACTGGACTAAAATATACTGCAACTCATTCAATTGGGACACCACTCAACCTAACCCAAAGGCCAGGTCTTGACAGCCTTTCTACAGGTCTGCAAGCCTGGGGTAAACTATATATCTGGGGGCAGATTGTTCAAAAAACCAGGGCCCACCACTGAGAAGGCATGACTCCACAAATACATGAGGAAATTAATCCTTCCTGTCTCAGCTGCAACTGTTCAGAAAATCTCTACCACATTGCCAGATTTCCATTCATACACCAAGGTAGTTTCAAAATAAGGTAAATCTGGCATCTCCCATTACAACAGGGGCTGGGATGATGGCTATTTCAGCCTGATATATCTGGAGGGCACCAGGCTAGGAAAAGCTGTTCTATAGTCTCATGTAGAGAATTTCCCCCCCTGACAAGAGATATAAGGACTGGAGGCCTCACCATAGATGTGTATATATGAACAGGATTTCCTCTCTTACAAAGTTACAGTCCCTCCCTTTCTCTCTCTTTTAGCACTAAAGATTAATAGAAAGGTTCATGAGTAGCCGACTGAGGCTGCTGGTGGGTATTTTAAAGAGATTTATGTACACTGAAATTTATCTATACTGTGAATTTATGATATACATACATGATATACAAACACTGAAATTTAAAATTAATCCACAGGATAAGTCTTCAAAGGGAGAACACATTCCCTTTGGAAATGATAGCAGGAAGCACGGTAAATGCATAGAAAATATCCTTCCTTCCTTCCTTCCTCCCTCCCTCTCTCCCTGTTTATGCCAACACTGAAGGCACCATACCACAATAATTCTCCCAAGAACTATCACAACAACAATAATATGAATACATCTAAAATCAAAACCAAAATTAGAATCAGTCCTTACAATAACTGACAATTGAAAGTTTGATGAAAGCTGATCTAAGCAACTGGCCAGGTTTATCTATTCATTGATACAGGTAATGACCCCAAAGAAGTCTAGTCTGAAAGATGCATATGTTTATAAATAATGTCACAACATACAATGATGTAAAATAATACAAAGCATGCTGCCTCTTGCCCATTTGGCTGCCATCAGATCAATCCAACTTTAGCAGACAACATAAAAGAATGAATTCTTATTTGTTTCAATTCTTGCTTAGTCTCAGAGATGCATCAAACATTTGTTGCCCTATTTTTGTAAACTTAGTAAAGGAAAAGCCTCCTTTGGGTCAAACCTGACTATGGCTGTCTTCATAGATACATCCATATAGATTTTTTGGCAACAATATCCTAATGGTTTACCACTGCCTTCCTTCAGCCTTTTTTTTCCTTCACTTCCTCTTATAGCCAAGCAGGGTCAAATTATCCTACTTTGGACACATTATGCGAAGACCTAACTCTCTGCAGAAGTCTCTAATGCTGGGAAATGTGGAAGGAAAGAAAAGAAGAGGACAACCAGCAGCAAGGTGGTTGGACTCAGTTACAGTAGCGATGGGTATACCATTACACCATTGGAAGACCTGAAGGACCAGGTTAGGGACAGATCGCCATGGAGAAAATCTATCTATGTGGTTGCTAGGAGTCAAAAACAACTTGAGGGCACATAGTCAGTCAGTCAGTCAGTCAGTCAGTCAGTCAGTCAGTCAGTCAGTCAGTCAATTCTAGCCAAGAACCCTGGAATTCACATCTGGTTTCCACCTCCAAGTACTAGCCACACCTAACCCTGATCAGATCAGCCAAGTTTGGTAGTGAGCCAAAACTGCAAGTGCTTATGGAAGATGTCATGTTGTTGTTGTTCAGTCGTTTAGTCGTGTCCGACTCTTCGTGACCTCATGGACCATAGCACGCCAGGCCTTCCTGTCCTCCACTGTCTCTCGGAGTTTACTCAAATTCATGTTCATTATTATTTTATTATTATTTATTATTTATTTAATTTATTCCCCGCCCATCTCCCATACAAGGGACCCTGGGCGGGTCACAACAATCAAGACTTAAAAATTTAAAATATCCAAAACCATACAAGTAGAAAATGTATAAAAATAAATAAAATATAAAATAAAATAGAATAGAATCCCAGATGGATTGGAGACCGTAGCGTAGGTCTTATTGCTACGGGGCCAACCAACCCCAGGAGGCACTACCACCTCCGTTGTCCCAGGCCAGGCGGCAGAGCCAGGTCTTAAGGGCCTTCCGAAAGGCCAGAAGTGAAGGGGCCAGTCTCACCTCCGGGGGCAAGATGTTCCATAAGGCGGGGGCTGTTGCAGAGAAAGCACGCCTCCTGGACCCCGCTAGATGGAGTTCTCTTGTTGAGGGGGTCCGAAGCATGCCTTCTCTGCTCGCACGGGTGGGGCGGGCTGACGTTATCGGGACGAGACGGTTCCTCAGGTACCCTGGTCCTATGCCATATAGGGCTTTAAAGGTAATCACCAACACCTTGAATTGGACCCGGAAGCAAACTGGCAACCAATGCAGCTCGCGTAGCAGTGGTGTTACATGTGCCGATCTTATGGCACCCGTAACTGCTCGCGCCGCCGCATTCTGTACCAGCTGAAGCTTCCGGATACTCTTCAGGGGTAGCCCCATGTAGAGCGCATTACAGTAGTCTATGCGGGAGATGACAAGGGCATGAGTGACTGTTCGGAGGACCTCCCGATCCAAGAAAGGGCGTAACTGGCGCACAACTCGAAGTTGTGCAAAGGCCCTCCTGGCCACGACTGCCACCTGCTCTTCGAGCAGGAGTCGCGAGTCCAGGAGGACCCCCAGATTCCGCACTGGATCTGAGTGAGGTAGTGCAACCCCACCCAGAACCAAAGATGACAACTTCCCGGATCTAGGGGGGCCGTCAATCCACAGCCACTCCGTCTTACCAGGGTTCAGTTGAAGCCTGTTGTTCCCCATCCAGACCCCCACAGCCTCCAGACACTGAGATAGGGCATCGACCGCATCACCTACTTCACCCGGGATGGAGATGTATAACTGGGTATCATCAGCATATTGGTGATACCTCATCCCGTGGTGACGGATGATCTCGCCCAGCGGCTTCATGTAGATGTTGAATAGGAGAGGAGAGAGAACCGATCCCTGCGGCACCCCACAAGACAGGGGTCGCGGGTCAGCTCTCTCCTCCCCTATCAACACCGACTGGGAACGGCCCTGGAGGAAGGAGGCGAACCAGCGCAAAACCACGCCGCCCGCCCCCAACTCCCTGAGCCGCCCCAAAAGTATACCATGGTCGACGGTATCAAAAGCCGCAGAGAGATCTAAGAGAGCCAGGATGGACGCACTCCCTCCATCCCGCCCTCGCCAGAGATCATCCATAAGCGCGACCAATGCAGTCTCTGTCCCATATCCCGGCCTGAAACCTGACTGAAAAGGGTCCAGATAATCCGTTTCTTCCAGAATCCTCTGGAGTTGCAGCGCCACCACCTTCTCAACCACCTTTCCCAAAAAGGGAAGGTGGGAGACTGGGCGAAAGTTGCCCAGAATAGTAGGGTCCAAAGATGGTTTTTTGAGGAGGGGGTGCACCAGCGCCTCCTTGAAGGCCGCCGGGAACACCCCCTCACTCAAGGACGAATTTATAATCGCCAGGACCCAGCCACATGTTACCTCTCTAGCTGATTTCACCAGCCAGGAGGGACATGGGTCAAGTTGACATGTGGTGGCATTTACAATCCCAAGGATCCTGTCTACTTCATCAGGCCCAACAGGATCAAACTGTTCCCAGATAACATGGTAAGTACGAGCCTCTGGCATCTCCCCAGATCTTGTCTCACGCTTGGAGTCCAACTTGGAATGAATCTGAGCGATTTTGTCCTGCAGATGCTCAGAAAACTCTTCCGATCGGCCCTGTAGATGGGTCTCCCCATCTCCTACATTATATCGGTGATGCTATCTAACCATCTCATCCTCTGCCATCCCCTTCTCCTTTTGCCTTCAGTCTTTCCCAGCATCACGGTCTTTTCCAGTGAGTCCTCTCTTCGCATTAGGTGACCAAAGTATTTGAGCTTCAGCTTCAGCATCTGTCCTTCCAATGAGCAGTCAGGGTTGATTTCCTTTAGGATTGACTGGTTTGACCTCCTTGCAGTCCAAGGGACTCTTAAGAGTCTTCTCCAGCACCACAGCTCGAAAGCATCAATTCTTTGGCGCTCAGCCTTCCTTATGGTCCAACTCTCACAGCCATACATTACTACTGGAAAAACCATAGCTTTAACTATACGGACCTTTGTCGGCAAGGTGATGTCTCTGCTTTCTAATATGCTGTCTAGGTTTGCCATAGCTTTCCTCCCAAGGAGCAAGCGTCTTTTAATTTCATGGCTGCAGTCACCGTCTGCGGTGATCTTGGAGCCCAAGAAAATAAAATCTGTCACTGCTTCCATTTCTTCCCCTTCTATTTGCCAGGAAGTGATGGGACCAGATGCCATGATCTGGGTTTTTTTAATGTTGAGTTTCAAGCCAGCTTTTGCACTCTCCTCTTTCACCCTCATCAAGAGGCTCTTTAGTTCCTCTTCACTTTCTGCCATTAGGGTGGTATCGTCTGCATATCTGAGGTTGTTGATATTTCTCCCGGCAATCTTAACTCCGGCTTGTGATTCATCCAGCCCGGCCTTTCTCATGATGTACTCTGCATATAAGTTAAATAAGCAGGGTGATAATATACAGCCTTGTCGTACTCCTTTCCCAATTTTGAACCAGTCGGTTGTTCCATGTCCGGTTCTAACTGTTGCTTCTTGACCCGCATACAGGTTTCTCAGGAGACAGGTAAGGTGGTCTGGTACTCCCATCTCTTTAAGAATTTGCCACAGTTTGTTGTGATCCACACAATCAAAGGCTTTAGCGTAGTCAATGAAGCAGAAGTAGATGTTTTTCTGGAACTCTCTTGCTTTTTCCATGATCCAGCGAATGTTGGCAATCTGATCTCTAGTTCCTCTGCCTCTTCGAAACCCAGCTTGCACTTCTGGTAGTTCTCGGTTCACATACTGCTGAAGCCTAGCTTGTAGGATTTTGAGCATAACCTTGCTAGCATGTGAAATGAGCGCAATTGTACGGTAGTTTGAACATTCTTTGGCATTGCCTTTCTTTGGAATTGGAACGTAAACTGACCTTTTCCAATCCTGTGGCCACTGTTGAGTTTTCCAAATTTGTTGGCATATTGAGTGCAGCACTTTAACAGCATCATCTTTTAGGATTTTAAATAGCTCAGCTGGGATACTGTCTTCTCCGCTAGCTTTGTTCTTAGTAATGCTTCCTAAGGCCCACTTGACTTCATTCTCTAGGATGTCCGGCTCAAGGTCAGTGACCACACCATCGTATTTATCAGGGATATTAAGATCTTTCTTGTATAGTTCTTCTGTGTATTCTTGCCACCTCTTCTTAATCTCTTCTGCTTCTGTTAGGTCCCTGCCTTTTTTGTCCTTTATCATGCCCATCTTTGCACAAAAGGTTCCCTTGATATCTCCGATTTTCTTGAAAAGATCTCTAGTCTTCCCCATTCTATTGTTTTCCTCGATTTCTTTGCATTGTTCATTTAAGAAGGCCTTCTTATCTCTCCTTGCTATTCTCTGGAATTCTGCATTCAGTTGTTTATATCTTTCCCTTTCTCCCTTGCCTTTTGCTTCCCTTCTTTCCTCAGCTATTTGTAAAGCCTCATCAGTCAGCCACTTTGCTTTCTTGCATTTCTTTTTCTTTGGGATGGTTTTAGTTGCTGCCTCCTGTACAATGTTACGAACCTCCATCCATAGTTCTTCAGGCACTCTGTCTACCAGATCTAATCCTTTAAATCTATTCCTCACCTCCACTGTATATTCATAAGGGATATGATTTAGGTCATACCTGATTAGTCTAGTGATTTTCTCTACGTTCTTCAATTTAAGCCTAAATTTTGCGATAAGAAGCTCATGATCTGAGCCACAGTCAGCTCCAGGTCTTGTTTTTGCTGATTGTATAGAGCTTCTCCATCTTTGGCTGCAAAGTATATAATCAATCTGATTTCGGTATTGACCATCTGGTGATGTCCATGTGTAGAGTCGTCTCTTGTGTTGTTGGAAAAGAGTGTTTGCTATGACCAGCGTGTTCTCTTGACAAAACTCTATTAGCCTTTGCCCTGCTTCATTTTGTACACCGAGGCCCAACTTGCCTGTTATTCCGGTTATTTTTTGACTTCCTACTTTAGCATTCCAGTCCCCTATAATGAAAAGGACAAGATGTCATACCCCTGTGAAAAGCCACAAACCTATTATCAGGGGTTCAAAGATTCATCTCATACCTAGCCCAACTTCCTACTCACCTACTCTACCTGTGCAACATTTGAAATTTATGCTACAGATGGGGATTTAGAAAACACTTTTCATAGAAAATTCTCAGATGTAGGCTACAATGACATTTAGAACCACAAAAGCACTATAAATTAATGATAACATTTTAAAAAACAGCAATGAATTCTAATAAACAGTTAAAACCAGATGACATCATATAGACTCATTCAGTCTATAATGTCCTAACTCACAGGACAAAATGAACAGGTAAATCTGTAGGGTCCACTTGAAAGCCTATAATAATGGGATTTTGTTGTTTTGCCACCCATGCTGTATATGGTAATATTCTATACTCATTTACCTGGGAGTAAATTCCACCAAACTCTGTGGAATCTATTTTTAAATACTATACTTAAATTTTGTAACCTAAATTAATTGCTTTTAATGAAGTATTTTGACTATATTGTTGACTCACTTTCATAAATTGTCCTGTAATATGCAAAATGTCATCCATACTGTATCCATTTTATTACAGTTTAATATTAAAATACTAGATACAGATTTCTTTTTCAATAATATATTAATTCAATGTTAATTAGGTCATTAAAATATTCAAAAAGAAAGACGTGAAAACTCTGTTTTTACAGCAACTGTAATTTTCAGACCACACATGTGCATGTGATCTTTTCCACTCCTGAATATAGAAATAGCATTTCTACTTTGATATACTGTGGCATAAACCTGAGTTAATATTACTTTGGGGGCAATAACTTTAAATATTCTGACTTTTGAGTGTGCAAGTTCTCATTTATAATGTTGCCTTAATGTAACTAACGTCTTTCAGAAGGAGATTTAAGAGATCATACAAGGAAATAAATGCAGGGAACTGCTGAGTTGTCCCGGAGATATCAAGGAAAAAAAGCCCTCCTGAAAATGTTCACTTTTTGCAAATCACTTGTTTTGGAGACCTTTCAGTAGTTCTTTATGCACAGTGGCCTTAAAAGCTCACTGCTTAATTGGCAAAGCGCTAAAATCCCAAAGCGCTAGGTATCTAAATGTTTTGTTGTGGAAGCAAAATCTTTCTATAAAACTTAACATCTTGGGGTGGGGTGGGATGTTGTATTATTTATTAACTATCTAGCTTTTTTCAGAGGAATGCCTGGATGCCAAGTGCTTCTTCAATCTACATCCAACCAAAGATAAAGCATATACCAAAAGTGACTGTGGTATTTACTCAGTGGCCAGTTACTTCACAAAGGATTTTAACCCTAACCCTAACCCTAACCTCCCACACCCCTTCCATGTTGCATTTAGTTTACAAAAATGCCTGCATTCATCTGTCTTCACTGAAATAAATCAGGTGGTGTTTGAAGCCTATGTTAATTATTGCACTTTTTCTAGGTCTTTCTAGCAGAAAATACTTTAAACTATTCTGATGATCTACATATCATCCATTGCCAATCCACAATGTACACACAATGAGTCATGGATTACAAAGATTACCATACTGGATAAAAATAGCAATGATATTTGGAATATTATAAACAGATATAAAACAAAATCAACAGTATAAAAAGCAAAAGAAAATGTGCATTGATTAAACAGGACTCTCTTTGATTGGTAAACAGGACTTTTCAAACGAAGTTAATGATTTAATTCTGACACTTTACACTCAGCAAAGACTTAGGTAAACAGTTACTTGTAAAAATAAGTTGGAAAACCACAGCATTAGCAAGATTAGCAATAAAACCAAGGATACACTTCCCTTACATTACAATTTTCAGAATCTTGCATTTCTTTACTACAGTTTTTGCCTGCAGTTACCATTTTTTATATGAAAAAGCCTATTAATTTAAATTAGAGATGTGTATAGTACTAAATCTATTGATTGATTTATTTAAAATTGAAAAGCTGCTGAATCAATGTTGACTCATGGAGGCTCAAATTAAGGACAAGACAGTATGAATATATTACAGGTAAATAATAGCTGATGCTCATCATGATCACAGCTTCCAGAGTAATATGATTTGCTATTATGAGAACAGAATGCAAAAAAGTATTATATCTGTATCAGGACAGACCAAAGTTAGTGACTTCACTCACTGACCTCCATGGTCCTAGGAAAGCAACACTCTAGAAACTAATTTGACATTAAATGTTATTTTAATTCCCCTCTCTCCAAACATCAGTGACCTTCAAACTGAACAATCCCACTGTCAATATTTCATATTAAAAATAATTAGCATGACAAGATTAAGCAGCTTGCTCACCTCTTTTAAAAATTTCATAGCGAATGGAAAAGCCTGCTCCGTGAGTTTCATAATCAGAGACAAACTTGATTAAGAGGTGTGGTCCTGTAGATATCACAGGTGGGGGGGCAATCTTGCCGCAAAACTTTCCCCATACTCGGCCATTTGCGTTGTCTCCATCAATCACTTCAACATAATCGTACCTGGTAGATAAATTGAAGAAAGAAACTTTTAACTTCTAGGGAAGAAAAAGAAAACTAATTAATTTAAGAACCACAGCCATGCAGCATAATGAAGAATA
This sequence comes from Charina bottae, assembly GCA_023362775.1. Classification (NCBI taxonomy): domain Eukaryota; kingdom Metazoa; phylum Chordata; class Lepidosauria; order Squamata; family Charinaidae; genus Charina; species Charina bottae. The sequence goes on from JALMGJ010000007.1 coordinate 52,339,442, forward strand.
ATGCCAGCCTGTTTGGAAGCTGCATTATCCTAAAAGATGTACGCAAAATGAAAAAATTAAAATGGACTACATCATGTCAGTAGACATCATCTGGCGAGATGGAACTATTAGGAAGAATGGCACCCATTATGCTTATAGACAATATCAGCTAAAGTAACCAATTAACAAGAAAAAGGAAATCTCATGAGCACAATTCTGTATTATTAAATTGCATTCCTTTGTCTATGGTGGCATTGTTATCAATACATAATACACCAAATTCTTTTCAAATGGTGGAGTTCTTGTCTGAATTCTAAAGTATCGTTTTGGCTTTAATTTCTGTACAATACTTGAATTTCGATATACAATTCTGCAAGTATAGCCCAAAGGCTAATAAATGAAGTCTTACTATCTTTACTGCTCTGCTGCTCTCTAAATCATTACACATCTAACTGTATTTTTAAACATCATATTACTTAAAATGACCATAATAATATAAATGCATGAGGATTGAGAAGTTCTAGAGAATGGTTTGACTCTGTCTCCAACACATATGCAACACACATGTACAGTATAAAATAATGAAAAATGGAAGTAAAATAAAATAATAAAATAATGAAAAATGGAAGTATGCAATAATGAAAATGAAACCCTGGTTCATCTGCATGAATATATTAACCAACCCATTTAATTAATCTCAAATGATTATAAAATAACAGAGGAATATAAAACTGTTTGAAACCATGAACTTGCTTTTTGCCAAGCTAACTGGTAAACCATTTAGACTGAAACTGTCCATTCTGGTTTAAGATAGCTTCCAAAGGAGGGCTTAAAGAAGGATTATTCTCACAACTATCTGAGAACTTCATAAAAGCAGATTAAATGTAAGACATGAGCTTTACCAAAGATCAAAGTCCTCAATTTTTAACCAAAATTTACATAAACACAAAAATGAAAACAATGGTTACAAAATTTCTGAAACATTAGTAGGGCACAAAACCCCGCACAATTTACAATAGGTGGCAGCACTTATCCTATCCTGGCTATTCTTTAGAACAGGGCTTTCCAAAGTGCTGCCGCTGGTGACACACCAGCGGCGGCGGTGGCAGTGCGGCGGCGGCGCGCGCATGCACGGCGGCGGCACGGGGGGGCGTGCGGCGGTGCATGCGGCGGCGCGCACGTGCACGGCGGCGGCGGCAGCCTCCGCTAAAACACGGAACCACTGATCCCGCGCCGCTGCTGCTGCCGCTGTGCACGCGCGCGCCGCCGCTTCCAGGTGGTGTGGCGACACACCACGCTGTGTGTGGCGACACACTTTTGTGTCGCGACACACAGTTTGGAAAGCTCTGCTTTAGAAGCTAAATCAGAATCAGTCCTCCTAAATGTTTGAATAGGACATTACCAGGAAACCCCAGAGATGGAGACAATAGATTGAAAAACTGAAAAAAAAATGTCCTGGACAACAAAAGCAAAGGCAAACCACTTCTGCACTGTTGACAACAAACCTCATGGACATGTCCATGAAGTCATCCAGAGTCAAGCCTGACTACAGAGAATCTAACCAATTATATCTTAAAGAAGGAGATGATGTACTTGTGGTATTTGGATTAGGCCCTTTCCCTGCTACTGCAGTAATCCTCAGAACAACAAAGTTTATCACTGTGCCCCAGGCTTTGCACTCCGGGATCTGATACCTCTGGATGATGGAAAAAGAAGACAAGAAGAAGAAAAAAACAATACTCCTTTTCCCTCCTACATTACATCATCACTGCAACTGCTGCTCCCACCAATGACAGATACAGTAAGTAAAAGAAAGAAGTTTGAAGTTTGGGAGCTGATGGGCTAGCAGAAATGCTTTTAGGGATGGGAAAGGAATTTTGATCCAGACTGTAGAAAAATGTGAGTTTTAAACCCCTTTTTTATTTAGGCTTTTACAAGCTATTGAAATTCAAATCTTATTAAAACTTGGTTTGGAAATACTTTCCCAGAATTTCCCATTGATTAATTGATTGATTACGTGCTATCAAGTCAGTGCTGACTCTTAGTGACTACAGATAGTCCTTGACTTACGACCACAATTGGGACCAGAACTTCCGTTGCTAAGCGAGGCGGTTGTTAAGTGAGTCATGCTCAATTACAACTTTTGCCAGTCATTAAGCAAATCACCACGGTTGTTAAGTGAATCCTGTGGTTGTTAAGCGAATCCAGATCCCCGCATTGACTTTGCTTGTCGGAAGCTGGCTGGGAAGATCAGAGGCCTTTGATACCATCGATCATGGTATCCTTCTGGACCGGCTTTGGGAGTTGGGGGTGGGCGGCACAGTGTTGTGCTGGCTCTCCTCCTTCCTCTGGGGTCAGTTTCAGTAGGTGTTGATAGGAGGGGAGAGGTCCAGCCCACGTCCCCTACTTTGCGGGGTGCCTCAGGGCTCAGTTCTCTCCCCTCTCCTATCTAACATCTACATGAGGCCATTGGGGGAGGTGTTCCGACGGTTTGGGGTGAGATATCATCAATATGTTGATGATACCCAGCTTTATATCTCCACCCCGGGCTGCCTGAGTGATGCTGTGGATGTCCTGTCCCAGTGCCTGGAGGCTGTAAGGGCCTGGATGGGATGCAATGGGCTTCAACTCAACCCAAGCAAGACCGAGTGGCTTTGGGTATGTGGGCCTTCCGGTGACAAGGTTTTTCCATCTTTGGTCCTGGATGGGGTTGCACTGCCCCAGACGGACCCAGTGCACAATCTGGGGGTCCTTTTAGATTCACGGCTCCTGCTGGAAGAGCAGGTGGCAGCCTTGGCTAGGAGGGCCTTTGCACACCTTCGGGTTGTGTGCCAGCTGCGCCCATTCCTGGACCAAAAGGCTTTGCTCACAGTCACTCATGCCCTCATGACCTCCCCTCTGGATTACTGCAATACACTCTACATGGGGATGCCCTTGAAGAGCATCCGGAAGCTTCAACTGGTACAGAATGTGGCTGTACAGGTAGTAAATGGAGTCGGATATTAAATGCACGTAACACCACTGCTAGGTGAGCTGCATTGGTTGCCAGTGTCCTTCCAGGTGCACACTGGCAACCAATTCAAGGTGCTGATTGTCACCTTTAAAGCCCTTCATGGCTTGGGACCGGGTTACCTAAGGGACCGTCTTCTCCCAGTTGTTTCTACCCATCCAATTCGATCTGGTAGGCTGGGTATGCTACGGGTCCCGTCAGCCAAGGAATGTCGGTTGGCAGGGACTAGAAGGCGTGTCTTCTTTGCCATAGCACCTGCCCTCTGGAATATTCTCCCTTCAGAGATCAGGATGTCCCCGACCCTGTTGGCATTTCACAAGGCCGTGAAGACCTGGCTATGTGCCTGGGCCTGGGGCCCCAAACATGGGAATGGTCCCGTTTCATGGCTATATTACTATCCATACATTGCTTACTTGGCAGCCATGTATATTTATTTTGTATTTTAATTGTTTTAATTGTAATTGTTTTAACTGTTTTATAGTTTTTATTGTTGTAAGCCGCCCAGAGTCTCTTGTTGAGATGGGTGGTTATAGAAATCGAATAAATAAATAAATAAATAAATAAATAAATAAATAAATGGTGATCATGTGACCCTTGGACACTGCAACTGTCGTAAATACATACTGTTTGCCAAACACCTGAATTTTGATCATGTGACTGCAGGGACGCTGTGACGGTCATAAGTGTGAGGACTGGTCATAAGTAACTTTCCCCAGCAGCGTCTTAACTTTGAACGGTTGCAAAAAAAAAAAAGAGGTCATAAGGACTACCTAGATTTTCTCCAGGACAATCTGTCCCCAATCTGGTCCTTCAGGTCTTCCAACAGTGCACCTATTTCCACTTTAATTGAGTCCATCCACCTTGCTTCTGGTTGTCCTCTCCTTTTCTTTCCTTCCATTTTTCCTAGTATTATAGACTTTTCAAGGGAGCTGGCTGGGAGATGTCTAAAATATGATAATTTGAGCCTGGTCATTTGTGTCTTGAGTGAAAACTCAGGATTGATTTGTTCTATGATCTATTTCAGTGTTTCTCAACCTCAGCTACATTAAGATATGTGGACTTCAACTCCCAGAATTCTCCAGCCATCTATTTGTTTTCTTGGCCTTCTATCGTATTTTCAGGAGTCTTCTCCAACACCAGAGTTGAAAAGCATCAATACTCTTCCTATCCTGCTCATTCAAAGTCCAACTTCCATTAAATTAGAACATCAGTAGCCTAAGCTTACCATCAACACCAAACCTTTCTATTAGATAAATAAGGGAATGTATGAATTATATTTCCTCACTCGCTTCTTTGTCTCTCTGCTCTTCCTGTGCCCTTTGTTCTCTTCCATAACTTTTTATTCTGTTTTGTCTTCTTGATTCAATTCCTTCCTGTCTCTTCTGTTCTCCTCTGCTCTCCTTTCTAAACTGCTTTGTTCTTGTTTCTCTGTCTTCCAATGTTTTCTTCTTCCAATCATTTTTCCCCTTTGACTTTCTTTTCTCTCTCTTTCAGTTCTTAGCTTGGATTAAAATCTCCCTCTTCTTTCCACCTAGTTGTCAGGCTCCCTCTAGAAATGGGATCTATTTGGCTAGGAAGTATTTCTTTGTTGTTATAGCAACCATATGAGACAGGGGACATTCTCTCACCAGGTAGGACAGATGTTACATAATTCATATCAAGTTGAATCCTTCATGGCCTTTTACAGTGTTTCCTTTTAAGAAGTGAATTCTTGGACTGTTTTGTCTCACTAACCTCCATCCTTTAGAGATGGTCAAATGTTTACATTCTCCACATTCCTGCTCTCCTGTCTAGATAATTCATGGACATTGGCATCCACGGGGAGACAGTTCAAAACCTAAATGATGGCAGGTATGGTATTGCAATTGAAACTCTATGTATGTGCTTGTAATATCAACACATCACAATGATGCAATCATACTCTTTCTTTTTTTGATATTATCCTTCTTCCCCTCCCCACCCTTGCCCCACTTCTGCTTTTTGGTTGGGAATCTTTATGCCACTAATAGAATCCTGACAACAATTCAATGCAGCCATGGATTTTGGCTTTTCGTAGTTGTATCTACAAGTCTGTGTTTCTCACTCCAGTATGACTTGAGTTCTTGTAGTGATTGTAATGTGGGTCATTAAGAGTGTCATCCTCCAGTGGATCATCAGAGTTGCTATGAAATATTTCATCATCTTAATTAACCAGGCCATAACTCATTTGGGCAAATTTCCTTTACAGTTTTTTGCAAACATAATTATATAAATCTCATTGGCGATCACTCGTAGCCGAGTAAGATTGTCTTCCAAAGGTAAAATTTTAACGGTGGATCCGTAAGTGGCTATAAAGGCCAATTCTGGATCCGCACAACCTCCCACAATGAGGGCATAGGTTTCCGGGTGGGAGACGGTCATGATGAGGGTTTGCCTGACGTGCCTTCCTTTTAGCTCTTTTCTCCTTTTCGCCCTGTACTCGTGCTTCTTCAAAGTCCATAGCGCCATTAATAAAGGATGACCTCCAATTGAAATGCTCATGAGTTAGGGCTTCCCAGTTCTCAATGCTGATATTACATTTTTTTTAAATTAGCTTTGAGAGTATCTTTGAATCTCTTTTGCTGTCCACCAATACTCCGTTTTCCATTCTTAAGTTGGGAGTAAAGTAGCTGCTTTGGAAGACGATGGTCAGGCATTCAAACAACATGACCGGTCCAGCGAAGTTGATGTTGGATGATCATTGTTTCAATGCTGGTGGTTTTCGCTTCTTCTAATACGCTAACATTAGTCCGCCTATCTTCCCAAGTAATTTTCAGAATTTTTCGGAGGCAGCGTGAGATAATTATATAAAACTGCTATCTGAATCTAAGAACTTTTCCTTGTTCCCAGGATGGTTTATATCAGGAAGAGACAATGGCTGAAGGCATCCAAATGAATGTCTGCCATGGCTAGCACTCAAAATTATAGTTCTTTGGGAAATGCTATGATGAGGCTCATTTTGCACTGCATAATCCATGCCCAACTTCTAACATAATCTAGGAGAGGATTCTCAGAAAAAAATCATTGCAAAAACTCGCAATTACCAAAATGAAATGAAAAACAAAGACATCTAATTAGATCTGAGAAAGATGGTGGAGAATCGAATCACCTTTCTTCTCTATTTCCTAAGCATCTATTTCAGTTACTTGTTTATAGTCTTTTAAGAGATTTGTCCTTAGTCAAATTATTCATTTTCACAGACATTTGAATTCAGATGACTATGTGTATATCCATAACTTTGCATATGATTAATCCCACACACCCATAGTCTTTAAACCAGGTTGCATCAAGCCAAAATGTTTAGGTTGACTTCATTAAAAATGGAGTGTTATACCTGCTTGTAAAGAAAAAAAAAACATTGTCATGAAACTGCATTTCATTTCAGGCATTGTTTTATGGAAGATAGATGCTTTTGAACTGTGGTGTTGGAGGAAAATTCTGAGAGTGCCTTGGACTGCAAGAAGATCAAACCAGTCCATACTCCAGGAAATAAAGCCAGACTGCTCACTTGAGGGAATGATATTAAAGGCAAAACTGAAGTACTTTGGCCACATAATGAGAAGACAGGATACCCTGGAGAAGAAGCTGATGCTAGGGAAAGTGGAAGGCAAAAGGAAGAGGGGCCGACCAAGGGCAAGATGGATGGATGATATTCTGGAGGTGACAGACTCAACCATGGGGGAGCTGGGGATGGTGACGGCCGACAGAAAGCTCTGGCGTGGGCTGGTCCATGAAGTCACGAAGAGTCGGAAGCGACTGAACGAATAAACAACAAATTGTTTTATGTTTTTTTCCTAATGAGGAGTGAATAGAATGATATATTTTTTTATTTCCCAATATGTTGCCTTTTAAATTCATGAAATGATTTTTTTTATTTCCACAATCCCATTTTCTTTTTATTATCCTATTATACCTGACATTAATATGTGATATTAATTTGTTCTGGACATTTCATCCTATTATTACAGAAGTGAAAAAGCTCCAAATTACATCAATGGATGGGGAACATTTTTTTTAAAAAAATGGCAGTAATGTAAACTCTATCTGACAATTTTGAAGTGAACAAAAGAGGGAAAAAATATGAATGACTGGTGCCACCCTTAACAGTTAAGTTCTAAACTGTCTGGGGCCCATTAGTTTTGTTTACATGAGATCTCAGGAGACCACTACAAAGATGATATCACTAGTTAAAGTGGACAGTTAAAGGCTCTCTAAATTAAAAATGACATTACCTCACCACTTAAAATTGTATGCCAGCTTTGGTATATATCAAATTGAAAATAAAACTGACACTGATGGTACTGTAAGCATTAACATATGTGAAATATTGTGCTAACAGCATTTCCTCTTATACACTGATGTTTTAGTAGCCATTGATCAGTGTACAAGCCTTGTGGTCCTATTTCAAAGACAAGGGAACAAAAAAAGAAGAAATGCTCACTTGAAGACAGTTTTGCAGATGTTTCATGTAATTAAACTCTGAACGGAGATTGTTTTCCTCATTCCATGCCTGAGATGATAGGAAATGGCTTGCTGCAAGTTTACTGATAAGAACAACAGTACTTCTATAGGTGCAGATAAGTTTTGGGGTTTTTATCTCTCCTTTTATTGCTCATAAATGCCAAATGATTACAGGAACACCATACCCAAACTGCGAAATATTTATTGAAAAGTTAACTAAAAGAAGCAAGGAAGACAAAGCTGCCCCAGTTTCTCAAAGGAGCCAATCAGCTGCTTGAAACACAAGCCATCAGAGATTATAATGCTAGCTTTAATCTGATGGTTTACGTGTAGTTCAGAAGGGATTCCAATTGATAATTGTTAGATAGATTCGAGTCATGAAGGATATATAGACAAATGCTCATCACCTTGCTCATCTACCTTTTCTGTTCTCTTCCCCTTCTACTTCCCTCAATCTTGCCAAGCATAACAATTTTTTCCTAGTTATAGCTATCCATAAATAACTTATTTTGTGAGAAAATGATAATGAAATTAACCGGACTTCTGGTGGGGACATGGCAGACTGAACAGCTGTGCCCGCAGGCTCAGCAGGCAGAACTCACAACGTGGCAGTTTTTTTGGGCTCAGGCAGTTTTTTCCTGAAGCCCAGGAGTGTTTTTCCGGAAAAAGGAAAACACCTGGAATCACCCCATCTGTCCTCCAGATGTCTTCTTGCAGTGTTTGCGTTTGACTGGTAAGAGCTAGCCGGGCGGCTGGGACGTCACCATTTCCAAGCTGCGCTGTAGCTTTAAAGGGACACTAAGACCGGCCACCTCATTTCTAAATCACCCAATTTATATTTCTTTTTAGTACGCGTACCCTAAGAGAGGCTTTCTACAGCGAGGAGAAGCGGGTTCTCTTGGTGTTTATCGTTATTTTGGGGATCAATTTTTTTTAAAAAAATCTTTTTAAGTTTCTTTGTCCTCCCTCCAAATATTAAGGAGGATTGAGAGTAATTGTCTCCGTTATTATTTTTGTACTAAATTTGAAGATATTAGCATTTTCCTACACATTGAATTGGCTGTTTTGAATTTTCAGTTTTCTGCTTCTACTTTCCCTGGGGAACAGTCTGCACATCTCACTTTCGCTTATGTAAACACATTTCGGAATTCTTTCATGTCTTCGACTTTCGCTGGTTAAGCTCCTAGGGGGTGCCATAATCTACTGCGTGAGACATGGAGGATTTTAAACAGACTTTCTCTGACTTCCACCAAGATTTTAAACAGATTCTTTCTGATTCCTACCAAGTTTTTATGCAATATGAGGTCTAAAATGTGTCATCTGGTTGGGGATGTTGTGGATGAAACTGTGGAATTTAACAGCGACAGAAATGTATTTTCTAAGAGTGAGATCAGGACTTCTGTTGAAATGCTGGATGAAGATCGGATAGTCAAGTTGGCGAAATTTAAGGGAGAAAGCGAGTTGCAAGCCACAAGTGAAATTGATCTTCTGGTGGAACGCCATGGAAAGAAGGGGTTATTATGTATGGGAGGTCTCCTGAAGAAAAGTCGGAGTTTTTGAGGGGGGCAGTTGGGCTGTTTGATTTTTTTAAGAAAAAAGCTCTGTGCGCATTGTGGGGATATGTAAATGCTCTGGTTTATTTTGAAGTGGGATAAGGGTTTAAGAATATTTATCTGGATTGCTTTTAGGGTTTGGCTGATTTCATTTATCTTTAACGTTTTGGATTAAGATTATTAAGGTATAATAAAAAATAATAAATGTCTATCTGGATGGTTTTGGGTTTAATATGATTAAGATTATTAAAATTGTTGTATTATCAAGTACAATGGCAGACAATTTATAAGTTTTTTAGTTTGATCTTTATTATAGTTGACAGGAATGTATAGAATAGTAGTAGGAAGGAAATAATTAAATAAATGTTATCTTTGGGGGGAAAGTTGATTAGGAGGTTTATATCTATATCTCTATTTTCTTTTAATATAAGGGGAGGGAGCAACTGTATTTAGTGATTTTTACAATGTCCCAATGGAATTATTTATAGAAATAATGTGATTTTGGTTTAGTATAGAGTAAGGGATTGATTATGGAAAATTTTTGTACATCCTTGCTGTTAAAAGTCGGAAGTCAATTTCTCTTATGTTTCTACACATTTTTAGTTTTTTTTTCTTTGTAGTTTTTTGTTTTTCTGTAGCTTTTATCTTTGCTTGAAACTTAATAAAATTCTTATATATAAAAAAAGATAATGAAATTAACCCAGCACACCTTTAATTCACATTTTCAGAAACACTGCTATGAAGTGGTAGATGACGGAACTATGCAAGTACTTAAAGCAATCATTACCTGAAGAATGCCATATTACAGATAGATTTGGGACAAGGGGAAATATAGCCCAATGTACGCAATGCATGTACAATGTCATAAACCTATTTCCTAGTGCTTCCAGTTAAAAAGAATCAAGGAGAAGGTGACGTGAAAGGCCTTGTGCCTGAATCTCTTAAGATCCACTGACACTCAAAGCCAGTGTCATATAGTAATTACGTCCATCCTAGTTGCAAGATGGTGAAAGAATCTGTATGAATCTCTTGTCTTGATTATACAATTATTTTTCCACTGGTCTGTAGCATCCCTGGGCCCCTATGTTTCATTTAAATCTGAAGGGAATGTAAGCACTTTTTTCAGGAGTGGTGCTACTGTTACTGATTGCATTGAGAAATTTTTGGAGAATTTCTTCTAACTCTGGAGAAAATGTAAACTCATTTTTCCAAGTACAAAACTGAGATAAAATTTCAAAAGGCTCCTTGTGCCCAGCTCTAGTTTAAAGCAGATTCTTATGTTTCTATGGATTGATAAATCCACACTGTTAACAAACCAATTTGCCAATTGGTCTGCCATTTCATTAGTTGTAATAAATCAGCTTCTGTCCATGTTTTTTGTCTGAGGAATGCACAAATCTAACTTAGCTTTCACCAATCTGAGGTGCTCCAGAAGACTGCTCAAGTTTATGAACCCATAACATTTAAAAATCTCAATTAAATTGCCATATACTGTATCTAGTCCAATACGTACAGGAGTGATAATATCTCAACAACAATTTAAAATGTCTAAGTTTTCTCCAATTTTTAGAATTTTATTCTTTGATGTCCACATCTCTAGAGCCATCAGGGGACTGTTTGCTGGATATACTGTCACTCTATCTTTCCAAGATTCAATTTAATCTTATTTTATCTCATCCAGATTCTTGTAGCATCCATATATCAGATAAGGACATCCACAGCATTCTTTCTTTGTCTCCAAGTGAAGATTTGTAGGTAGGTATCATCAACATATTGGTGATACCTCATACAGAACTCATGGATGCCCTTCATGTTAATGTTAAAAACCATGGAACATAGCACTGAGTCCAGTGACATGTAGAAGAAGCCATGGGCTTCACTGCTCATCTCCTAGTGCTATCAACTGGTACCATCAACCCAGGAAGAAGTGGGGCCAGTATAATACAATAGCCCCAATTCCTAACCTTAAGTGACCGCGGTGGCTCAGTGGTTAAGACGCTGGTTAAGATGCTGAGTCAGAGGCCATTAAGGCTGACAGCTCGGCAGTTCGAATCCCAAGTCCAAATCCTAAGTGCCCCAAGAGAATACTATCATTAGTTCTATCAAAGGCAGTTGAGATATCTAATAGGACAAGGAGTGCTGCACTCCCACCATCCAGTTGATGAATCCTGGCAGAAAGGGTTCAGAAGAAAGAACACTTGCAGAACTCCAATAATTCATTTTATGAGACATTTTGACAACTTTCTAGGAGAAAGAGAGTATTCTTCCATACATCAACAAGTATCTGTCAGCTGAGACTCAAATATCCATGACATACTAATTTCCACTTTCTTGTTTTCCTTAATTATGTAAAGCATTGAAAATCAAGGTTGTCTCCTGAATTCTAATATAATAGCAATGTTACTTGTATTAGTTGGTTATTAGAGTTTTTACATGTAATAACTTTTTCAAAGAATAAAAACTTCCCAGAATTCTAGAGATCAAATTTAGAGCCAGAAGGATTTTTATAATGCTTGACAATTTAACCACAACACAAGCGAAACAAAGTTGATTCCCCCGCCCATCATATTCATCTGTACAAACAGTCAAACTGCTTTTACAGATGTATTAAGATCACAAATAATATACTCCTGCCTGCAACAAATTCTGAATCTAGCCTAACAAAACCATACATTTCATGACAGTTTTATGGCACATTTAGCTGTGCAAATATGTAGATGGGGAAACGGGAATTGAAAAGAGCCAATGGCCTATGACTCTCATACTAAAAGGATGGCATCCAACAATTACAAATTTCTGGAATCAAAACCAGTACTTGTTCAATATGAGGAATGAGCTTCTAGTCAATTAACGTTATTTAAACTACTCCACGAGAATTCCAAAATAAGGCTACCTATCGTCTCAATACTTCTATTTAAAAAAAAACCCAACACTTTGTGAAGCCAAAGTTTAAGATTTAAAAACAAGACAGGAGAATATATGGTTGCAACTTGCAAGTAGCAGCGTTATTGGAGAAGCCAGGAGAAGCAGCTTGCATCTCCCTCTGGAGTTGGTACCAGTTCCACTCCATAAGTTTGTCATTAGAAAATGCTGTGCCAGGGATGCATTAGGAACCTTGGCATTCCTCAAAGGAGAGTAAATGTGTCACTTCAACAACATATCCAGACAGGGTTGGCAAACATCCCAGGAGGCTGAGCCTGCAAGTGAGGATCTCTCAGCCAGCAAAATCATTGCTCAGTTATTGCTATCAGTGGCATGGCAAATATTTTACAACATTATAGCTCTACAGGGTCTAGGAGAGCATGGCTATACAAATACAGTATGTAGCCAAGCACTACTTAAAGCTTTGTGTGTTTTATGTGATAAACAGCAATGGCATTTTGGAAAGCAGGAGAAACAAAATCTGACTACTTGTGGCTTGTATTTGGGTTCATGCCCAGATTATGGTAAATACCTAAACATAACCAAGCAATCTCATTTGCACTCCTTGGGTTCTCCTGAGACTTTTGATTTCCATGTTTTTTAGAAACTCCAGCACTGCAAAAATCTCTGTGTTTTAAAGCAGACAGCATATGTCTCGTTATTATGTAGAAAGTGGCTCAAGGGCAATATAAGGATCTCTCCCCCTACTTTCCAATTCTTCAATCAGTGGGTGAACATACTGCTAGTAGACAGTCCTAATTTTATGGTTCAGTAAAGCAACGTCTGGGAAAGATTCCCACAAGACCTATGAAAGAATACAGAATTCCTCTAAGCTTTCTTCTATGAACTTTTCTCACTTGGAAAGTTAAGGTTTTATAAAAAAAAAAGGCAGGCAATAGTGCATTCTCTGTCTCCCTCTTTGCCAATCTTTCCAACCTGGTTTCCTCCAGATGTGTTGGACTCCAACCTCATAATCCTTAAGTAGCACAGCATCTGGAGCACACCAAATTATTGAACACTACTCTACAGTCACTGAAGTATGAGACATTGTAAATCAAGCAGTATGGTATCTGGGTACACTAATGTGCCTGTGGATACTTGCACGACCCCCTTGATGTGCAACCAAACCCCTCTCCCCTTCCTTCCTTCCTTCCTTCCTTCCTTCCTTCCTTCCTTCCTTCCTTCCTTCCATCCATCCATCCATCCATCCATCCATCCATCTCAATGAGTACAGCGGACTATAGAATTTGAATAAAACATAGTAATATCTTCATTTTGCAGTTAGAAGCACCAACTTACCAGGCTTCAACATTATAATGAAAACCCATGATAGCAAGTGTGTTTCATGAGTATTTTAATTCTGAAAGTTTTCTGCACTAGGCATAGCCATCATCGTCTTCCCTTATCAATGTTACTTCTTCCTGGGAAAAAGTTCAATTTTTATGAAATAAGAAATGCTCACAAACATAACCATTTAAAATGAAGTTAAGAGAGCATAAACCGAGCAGTTTAGAGTAGATAGAGCTCTCCAGGGTCAAGCTGGTGAAGTTAAGTCTTTCTGGGAAATTCACATGCCTCTAATTACTGCAAACCAAGTCCCCAAGTAAGAAGGTGCCATATGGAAGATATTAGAGTTATTTACAGCTTGTTCACTTCTCCAGTTTATTGCATAATCTTAGTTTTGGCCCATTTTCCACTGTTCTCCTCAAAATAAAATTGAAAATGTAGTTTAATTTTATTGGATGTATATTTCAAAAGATGTATGAAATTACCAAATAACGTTTGGACATCATGATTACTTATAATACCGCTCCCTGCTTTCACTGCATTTATTTTAATGCAGGTTATTTTAAATTTTGTTAAAATAGTGGAATTAATTACCATTTATCCAGTTTCTCATTCATCTAGCCCAATCCTATGCTCAGTGAAGGAAACTATCAGTGCTTCCCAACAATGGTAACTTCTAGATGTGTGGACTTCAACTCGCAAAATTCTCATCCAAAGCCATGTTGGCTGTGGACTTCTGGGATTTGAAGCCCACATACCTGGGAATTGCCAAGGTTGGGAAGCAGTGCACTAAACCATCCCAAATGGGTGATAACCCCCCATCATCTCCTTTTGTTTTATTTAAGTTCATTGTCCTTCTCTTGCCAATCCTAGTTTCAACAGAGATAGCCCTCTCATGTATGTATTTTCTCATTCCTTAGTTATCTAGAACATTTTTTGCTGATAAAATAACCAGAGAACTCATAAGTTAACATAAGTTAAGAAATCAGCTAAGCAAAATTGCTGATTACATAGGTATTCCTTTTTTCCTTTTAAAAAGATTGTTGCCTCTTTGTGTGTCCTCACATGGATTACGGACTTTTGAAATTCTTTATTTATTTAGCTTAATTGATCGCCCCTTTGGCTACAATCCATGTTTGGAAAGGGAAGAAGAACCAAACTGTCAGCATGCATTATAGCTATATAATGTAGTTTATAGAAATTTCCCTCCAGGGTAATCAGGTAACGATAATCTATAAATGGAGCAGAATGATTGATAGGTAGATAAAGAATTCCACAAAGTAACACTATAGACCACTAAAGCCAATATCTAAGCACACAAAAGGTTGCACTGCTCCACAGGTTTTACTTGGACTCAAAATCCTGTAATGAACTCCCTGTGAGCTGACCCCAGAGTATACAAAGACTTGGCCACCTGCATACATCATTAGCATGAATTAATAGCTTCCTCTGTATCCTTCTACAATCAGTTTGTCTGGCATGCATACAGACTGCAACATTTATATTGTATTCTTTGAAATGCAAATATATTTCCACCATCAAAGCTTTTTTAAAAGGTCAGATACACTTCATCACAATAGCAATAGTACATGAAGAAATATATTAGACTTGATCTAGATCTGCTTTTATAGACAAGTGGGTAAAGCCACGTTGCTCCATGTTTCTCCAAAAGTATTGGTCCCTGTCTAATAACTTCTACAGGTGATGGATCAAAATACACAATGCAACTATGTCTCTGTATCTCTCTGAGATGGATGCGAGGACACATCCCTTCCACACCTTTCCTTCAGCGCAGATGGCATGACCAGATGGTTAAAAAATGTATTTTTGTGGAGTGAAGGATAGCATGATAAAGGAATTGTGGCCTATAGTATGTGCATACTTTGATGGTCATTTCCCTATTTACTAATACTTAAAATAAAATGTGAAATTCCACAGAGGGTGGAAGAGGATTCAATACTTCTACAGTGTCACTCTTAAATCGTAGTGTAATTTCTAGCAAAAACAATTCCCTAATTTTGGCAGGATTTAAAGTAGAGATAAATTCCACAAGCCCAGGGATTATTTTCCATCTTGAAATATACCACTCTGTTGCATATAAAAATGCATGCACACATATGCACACAGAAAGATCAGTTATAGGCTGCACTTACTTTCTTCTAAGTAAGTCTCACTAAACTCAGTAGAACTTACATCTGAGTAGATTAAAAAAAGATTGCACTGCTAACCACTTAATCTCATTATCTATATTCTCCTAATAAAGTCCTAATGTGTATTACAGCAGACCAACGCTTTGCTTTAAACTTGCTGACATACATTAAAGCAGAATTAAATGTAACATGGCATTCATCATAATTTCAGTCAATCCTGTTGAGTAAATTTTACTGCTGCTTTTACTGTGTGTGCTGTTTAAACTAAAATGTAAATATTATAACTACACTGATATTATGATAAAACATGCCATAGAAATCTAAAGCCACTAAGCCTGAGTTCAGCCACTTTGTATCATATATCTCTCAAATATCACAGATTTTATGAGTTATGTGACCTTGTGATTTATATGAGCTTTGAGAAATAACTGTGTGTTTAGAATGGGAGAAACAAAGGCCAATAAAACTTCCCAGTAGCCTAAATGCAGAAATAGCTTGTTAGCTAAGGTCAGCTATATGACACAAAGCGAAGTGACAGCTCATTGTTAAAACTGCAGTATGGATGGATATGAATGATACAGCTCTATGAATTGCATACACATATACTATATCTATAATCTCTACAGATAGATACATCACACACACATTTGATATATTTTATATATGCACCACCTCTCTCTTTGTTTGTAAGATCTCTGCCATCTTCAAAATAGGTGGCAATAGCTTCATTTGGATAAAATTTTCATATCCAGACAGAAAGTTTGATACTAATTAATTAATGGATTAATTTAATAGAGTCTAGAGGATCATTTGAGATGCTACTGGCATATTTCTGTCTCTTGTTACTATTCTAATTCACCACCATGAAATTGAATTTTTTACCATCAATCTATGCTAGGGCATCCAAACATAAATAATTTGTTAAAATAAAAAATGGAATAATTAACCCGGGGTTAAAATTAGATATAACACACTTGTTGGGCATATCTAACAAGCTTTCTACAAATCAGTCAGCTCCTCTTTTATTATTATTATTATAGATTTTTTTTTTAAAAAAAACAGTTGAATATAATGTAGTTTAAAGAATTGTACACCCAGGAAATCAAGCACACCCAGGAAATCAACTTTGTGTTGCTTTCAACTTTCAGAAACAATAGACATTCATGATGGCCTCTGTTCTTTAATATAGACATAATTGTAGGAGTTGACATTTCTTCCAAAAAGCTTTTGTCATACTATGGAAGGTGGATGTGAATAAGTATTTCCTTTTGAAATTTTACAATGTGAGAGAGCCCCACTTATTCCTCCATAAAAAGTATCTAAGAGTCAGTATCCTGTTCTTGATTGCATGTCTGAAATGGTTAACATCCTCTCCAGACACATTCAGAAATCCCCATTTACCACATAAAATGTACATAGTCATCATTAATTGTAAACTTAATTTGGTCTCTTGGGAGACAGAAAAGCAAAGGGGACTTGTTCTTTCCTTCCTTCTTTTTTCTTGTTTTTTATCTCAGCAATTAAAACTTTAGGAACTTGCATGAGCCCATTTTGAAGTTATATGGTGCGAATCACATACAATGCAGGAGTTGCAATTTCAAAATCAGTTCTAATTCTCTAAAAATTCCTATAGGATTACTCAGTTGATCGTCTGAAGTTTGAAGAAAACCAACATAAAAATAACCTGCATGAGCTTGTGCTTTCTTTTTCTCCCACACCAAACCTCAAAGCTATCACAACAAATTATGGATTTGCAAAATTCAATAAATATTTACTTTTTTAAAGTTTTGAGTTTGTAATATTTTACTCAGTATGATCACAATAATTGCTCCAAGCAGATCCATATGTATCTATTTGAGCATTCTTTGACTAATAGTGTGTAGTCAGGTATCATGATTTTTTTTCACTACTACACAGAGCTGAAATCTTCGGTGAGGTTTCCACAAAGACCTAATAACTGTTTTGCAAAGCGAAAGCCAATTTAAACCTGACTGTCAATTGTATAAAATGGGAATTGAACTGAAAGAGAGAGAGAATTTAGAATTACTTTCCACTTACATCTAATGTTAGGTTCTTCAGGTTTGTACCATCATAAGATTCAGTTCAGAGTAAATCTTGGGCTGATTTGGATAAATCTGGAAAAGGATTGATCAGAAGTGGGTCTGCTCCAAGTAGACTTTAGCTTTGTTAATGATTGGGAATTTGAAGGACACAACACATGAACATTCATCAGAGAAAAGTGATACATTTCTACTCAGCTTTCCACAGTAGAAAGGCAAGCTCCAATTCTTTTGAGGGAGCTAGCGAAGAACACTGAAACCACGAACAATCCTGGGATATATTATTTCAAGATCTGTTTCCCCAAGGTCCAATGACGCCGTTCTGTTATTAGAAACGAGAGCGATCCTCTACAAAACTATCTCCCCTCTCCACCCAAGCTTTCATGGGCATTCCTAGGAGCTTTCTGCTTTCATTAGAATAAGCAATGCCCCTTTCGTATGTGCATGCAACATCATGATGCGCATATAAAAGTGACGAGTTATGCACTGTGATGCTGCTGCTTTTGCATTCTGACCCCCCTACTACTGTACACCACTACTTACTTTATTTTTAGATGGAAAGTTTTGGAATATATTTATCCATTTCACAGACATAGTATCTGTGCCCTTCTTCTCTCAACATTACTAATACAACTTCAGGAGAGTTCAGATTTGGTCAGTTTTGGAAGAACTCTATTTCATTTTTGACTTCTCCTGATTCTTTTGGAATCAGCATAATTTTATTGAATCAAGTGCATACCCATATGGCCAACCATTTGTGGTCCGTCCACCAAGGTATCAATATGTTATTGCTCATATGTAACTTCCTATTATCGATGAGAAGAAACCCTTAGTTTCAGAGGCATCTCCACATACAGCAGGATGCGGATGGGATCATGACACTAAACCTATCCCCCCCCCCCCCCCATGCTACTGAATATTTCCAAATTCAGCCCTGATCCTTGGGATACTTTAGTGTTTAATTCTCTCTATTGCAAAAATTGCTCATTTACTGCTCTTCTTCACACACCTGGGTATCTCCAGATATTCTGAAGCCAACTGCATCATGGTCTGAGAATTCTAGGCAGAAACATGAGAGAGATTTGGGTTCGGGAAGATTTGGGGGAGCTGTTCCTACTATTCCTGCTTTGCTTTGTGTTTTAACGAATTACTAATCTATAAGAAAATTCATACTCCTATCTCAAAACTACTTCAGCAAGATATCGTTTTAAACGAACAAAGGTTTTTTTAAAAAAAAGCCCTTTTATATTATGCTTGTTGTTCCTATTTCTTCTTGAAATTCTGAAAATCTAGCAAAAGCACACATACCATTACAGAAGCCACTTGGCAGCCTGTCTTGATTCTGATCACACCATATTGCATGACCGCCCTGGCTCTACTTTTATAGAAAATATGGCAATGGCATATACCATTAAAATGTGACTTTCACAAATAAAGTACAACTGCGCTCTCTCTCTCTCTCTCTCTCTCTCTCTCTCTCTCTCTCTCTCCCTCCCTCCCTCCCTCCCTCTCTCTCTCTCTCTCTCTCTCTCTCTCTCTCTCTCAAATTTAAAAGTGCTCAAACAACACAGAAGCAATGAGATATGCCTAAGAAGCAGTAAAACCAAGACGGAATAAAGATAACAAAACAAATAAATAATTGAGTAACCAATGTCAAATGTCTATTATGGGACCCTGGCAGTTCATAAATACCCAGTGAAATAGGACACTTTCGCTCAGTGCCAAAATGTAAGGCAGAGACATTTCATCCTTGAATGAATTGACTACAAATGCAGTATTTTAGAATAGTGTGGCATGTCTATTATATAAGGTATCTTATATAAAAATTGATGGTACCAAATATTTAGTTATACTTGTCATTCTACTACAACCCACATTCTAAGAAATTTCAGAGGTTTCAGCCTTTAAATTTTCCGTTTACACTGAAAATTAATAAAAAGAACAAAGAGTGGAATGACTTATAGAAATAATGTGGTGTTTTGGTTTAATATAGAGGAAGAGATTGATTATGGAAATTTTGTATATCCTTGCTGTTAAAAGTCGGAAGCCACATCTTTTGTAAATTAAAAAAAATTCTCATTTGTTTCTGCACTTTTTTAGTTTTTTTTCTTTCTTTGTAGTTTTTTGGGGGGTTTTGTAGTTTTTGTTCTTTTCTTGAAACCTAGTAAAATTTACTATTAAAAAATTAAAAGAACAAAGATCTTCAGCAGCTCAGCCACTCTATGTCTGCCAATGTGGTCTATGGCATTAACTGTAGTGCTATCCTTCCAGTTACATCAAACCTTCCCATAATAAGCATCATTACAATAACATCTCTTCATAACACATAAATGCTTGGGGGCACAGACTTGTCTAAATGAACAGGGACTTACGCACATAACTCCCATTAGTGTTAATAAGAGTTGGCTGTGTAATTCCCAAGATACTGGAAAATGTCTATTGTGCATCCTATACTCAGATGGGAGTTTTAATTATAATGAGGCTGGAGAAGATAGACTGTAATACTGGAAATCCTTAAATCTAGTTGACTTCTGCATAATATCTCTTCAATGAGGCATATTCATGAATTTTTTTGTATGAGATGGGTGATTCAGGATCTTTTCACTTACTTTTGAAAAGGGAGATTTTTTAGTTGCAATCACACAACTCATTTAATGGCCAGCGTGCCAGTGACCTCAGCTTTAATTAAAGACTACCCTGATATTTCTTATAGTTCAGTTAAATGTCTTAAAGTAATAAATTGTTAATGCATATAGGGAATAGCATTAACAATTTATTACTTTAAGACATGTTAATGCATATAGGGAATAGGGGGTGTGGTGTCTCAGTGGGTAAGACGCCAGGCTTGTAGATCGCAAGTTCGGAGGTTCGAATCCCTAGCCCTGCGTGCGGAGTGAGCTCCCGCACTCGCCCCAGCTCTTGCCAACCTAGCAATTCGAAAGCATGCAAATGCAAGTAGATGAATAGGTACCACTTTGGTGGGACGGTAACAGCGTTCCGCACGCGTCATGCGGCCACATGACTGTGGAAGCGTCTTCGGACAGCGCTGGATCTTCGGCTAAGAAACGGAGATGAGCACCGGCCCCTAGAGTCGGGCACGACTGCACAAATGTGCGGGGGGAACCTTTACTTTTTTTTTATAGGGAATAGACACATAGAATATTTATTTTATCTCGGTCTTGTTAAAGAATATTTAAAAAATGCCTTTCTCTGAAAATAGGAATTTATTTTAGATAAAAAGGGACAAATACTGTATATAATAGTCTCTCTGCAATGAGCTTATTTCTTAGTTTTAGACATGATCCGAGTGCTTAATACTTGAAAAAAATGAACTTTCTGGCACTGGCTAAGGTTTCTATATTGTAAGGTAAAGGTAAAGGTTTTCTCCTGCACAGTCATGTCCGACTCTAGGGGGCGGTGCTCATCTCTGTTTCTTAGCCGAAGAGCCAGTGCTGTCCGAAGACGCTTCCGCAGTCATGTGGCCAGCATGATGTGCACAGAACGCTGTTCTATATTGTACAGACTACATATTTCCAAGAGCTTTCAAAATCGTATGACCTGTATAACAGTGCTGTTGGTGTACATCTATTAATGCAGAGCTTTCCAAACTTTTCATGTTGGTGACACACTTTTTAGACATGCATCATTTCGCGACACACTCTTACAGCAGGGCATCATTTCGTGACACACTCTTACAGCAGGGCACAAGGCAGGCACTAGGACCTGTGTGGAAACCTGGCAGGGCAGGTTTGGAGGCAGCAGCAGCCGTGACACAACCAGGCACTGCAGCCGACACACTAACGTGTCCCGACAGTTTGGAAAGCTCTGTATTAATGCTTTCGCAATTAAAAAACATTTCTAGACACCATATTATGAATTAGAAAGTATCTTTATTAGCAACTGAACAGTAACTATGCGAGTGTATTAAGCTAAAACACTATAGGAAAAGTTGGTATGACAGAATATTGAAAACAGTACCTTTCCAACGCTTACAGAAGACAAGGTCATTTCACTGATGATGTTACCTAGTTGAGTAATGAACTGTCTGCAAGCAAACAACCAAGCTCAGAGAGCACCAAGGACTCCACAAGGTCATTTCTATTATTATTTATTTCTTGCCTTCCGTGTAGGATGATCAAAGTAGTTTACAACACACATGCACCCAGATAAAAAATACTAAACGGTACATTTAAAATGTGAGAAAACTAATAGCCAACAGACTTGGATTGTTTCTTAAAACAGTTTTTAAAATCCTGGTTAAAATGGTGTGTCTTAATTTTTTTTCAAAAGATGGAAAGAGTGGTCCAAATAGCACTCCAGAAGGGAGTGTGCTTCATAATTTGGAAGTGACACAGGAAAACATCTTCTGTGTGCCCAAGAAACCTGAGAGTAGAAACACTTTGAAGAGGATCTCTCCTGAAAATCTTAATGATTGGGTAAGTCCAAAACAAGAAAAGTGGTCTCTCAGAAAGTGAGGTTCAAATTGTAAATATGGCAGGCCTTACTCAACTCCTTTGCAAGGTACAGTATAATATCTGTTCATCTTGAAAGCTATACCAACCAGTCTCTTGGAAACCTCATTGCAGCAAGGACAGATGTATTCATGCAGATTAGTATTTAGTCATGTAAAATGCTTCAGATCTCACATAGCCAGATTCAGATTCTTACTTTTTGTGCTGCTGTAATGGTTTAATGATGCACTGGTGGTGCTTAAGAGTCACTACTGCAGAAGGTAGCTCTGAAGTTCCCAGGTCAAAATATCAAGTAATACAAAGGGGTATCAAGTGATTCAACTAGTGTAGATCTATAAAGATCCAATCCATGTTCTGGATCCTCAGTTTGAGCATTTTTGTGCCTGAATGAAGATCAGCTGTCCTCAGATTTGTGAGACCCACAAGGAAATATGATAGATTAAAGCAACACACACACAGACATACACAGAATGAGATGAAGCAGTTGGTTATACCAATCTCCAGGAGATACTTGCAGAGAGAATTTTACTGATCTCTAGCATTGAGAAATAAGGCAATAATTACTAGCAAAATGTGTATATTAACTCCATTAGGAATAATATTATATAGCACATTTGCTGTGGCATCTCTATATAATACTTCAGCATTTGCATGTAAAAGCAGGCTTCAGGAAATGGAGTTGCTTAGAAGAATTAAAGATAAGCTTTGTAATTTTTCATCAGTGCTAATCAGCAACATATATTTGTACTTTTTAATATTTTATTAATATTTACCAATGTATGCTCACATTTTCCAATTGTTGTGCACATGAACTGTGAAGTTCCAACATCGCAAAGCAGAAATACACTTTCCAAACAAATTGAAACATTAAAAAGAACATAAGTAGAGAGCAAGGCTGCTTATGAGGCGTGTGCCTTGCTATTATTGAAAGCAAGAGAGCATCAGGAGTAATAGGTTAAAACACAGTCCTGTTGCTTGACATTTAACAGACTTTTTGATCATTCTCTCTCCTGATTCCCCGTGTTGCGTGCCACTGTAGGGTGCTGTACATAGAAGGTTATAGATTAAATGCCATGCTTAGTCTTCCAATAGCACTTTTAGTGGGAGAGTCGTGATGTGTGCCTTTACAAAGACTAGGCTCCCTAGGCATCTCAAGCAAGCAGCCTTTATCTAGAACTTCTAAAAGCATTCTAAGCACAAGTCAATCCATAAATCTGCCAGCTTCAAATTTTCACCTATTATTAAGGCATTAACATTTCAGTATCCTTGTCAGTTCAGTCAATGCAGATTTAGATCTGAAACTTAACTCATGCCGTCTACTTTAAAATGTATTAATACAGTCTAACTATGAACTACTAACCAATTTATTTTGTGTCTTTTGTCTTATAACAGGTTCACATCAAATATCACCCAAAGAGAGCACTTGTGATTCTTTTTGTAAAAGAGAAGATATGCTTTCATCATCTAAAGATACAATGTAATAGGAAAGTATGAAAGTTAGTTAATTTGTAGGGTATGTTATAAGAGCAATCAAATCATCTTATGTAATGATCTTCCTTGGCTGTGCCACAAGTTGTAGAATGGTTGTTAACTGTTCTCTAGGGCAGTCTTCCCTATCCCGGTGTCCTCCAGATATGAAAGGTCTGTAACTCCCAGAATTCCTAACTAGTCACAGCAGCCACGCTATCAAGGAATTCTGGGAACTGCAATCTCAACCCAACTATAGGTGGGATAAAGATGCTACAGGGTTAGGGTTTGAAGAGATATATTGCTAGACTTCTCATTTAAAGAACCTCCTCAGATCTTTGGAGAACAGAACCTACACTCCACTGTAGGATTATTTGTTCTTGAGACTCCTTAGAATTCAATCATAGGCATATTGGCAATTGAACAAGTATAGCATTAGTAATATCTGTTCTCATTTTCCCACATCTGCTAGATGTCAATCAGCTTTTGTAACATTGGTTCTGAAAAGGGACAGTATAACCTTCATCAATGACAAGCAGAAATACTCAAAGACTGGAGGAGATCCTATAAAATATTATTAGCCCTCACTGAGTGATCTTGCAACTCCTACAGAACTAGGAATACTATCAGGAATGCTATATGGACATTCAACTCTGTGGTTTCAAAAGTCATTTTAGACCAAGAATCAGTGCAGGGGAAAAGAAACACTGCCGGTTTGCTCAAATTAGATCCTCAGAGCTGTCTACTAATCTGTTTTCCACCAGTCATTAAGTAAATTGTTGAAGCTAATTCATTTCTTGCCTATTCCAGGCTTCCCTAGCTTCCCCACCACTGAACATGTTTTATAACCACTTCCAACTTTGTTTTTAATGAATTTTCACTTATAATATATGTTTTCTTTTTCCTGTCCCAAATACATGTCCTACAACAAAATATAATAGCATCCCTTGCCTCCAACAACAGATATCTTAATATTCTGAGTCAGTGAAAAGAGAGTTCATGCTTTTATCTCCCCCTCCCATTTTTGTTACCATCTGCCAAGAATAATCAATGACCTTCCAAGTCCAGTTTAGCTATATAAAATAATACCCAAGTTCTCAACTAAACCGAAAGTTATTAAAGTTTTTGTATTTCACTTAGGTATAAGTTTTGTATTTCACTTAGGTATACATTGTAAGAGAAAACATGAGCTTACACATCTTTTGTTCTTCTCTTCCTGATTCATGGTGACACTTACACAGTCTCATTGAATTAAGTAAGAACAGAAAACTGATTGCAGTTGTATTCTGACTTCCTCTATACTATAGAGCAGAGCTTTCCAAACTGTGTGTCGCGACACAAAAGTGTGTCGCCACACACAGTCTGGTGTGTCGCCACACAACCCGGAAGCGCTGATCATCATCAGCTCTTCTGGGTTTTCTCGTGGCGACACACCAACGGCGGCGCACAAAAACCTGAAAGTGGCAGCAGCGCTTCCGGGTTTTTGCGCGCTGCCGCAATGGCGGTACTTCTGGGTTTTCCCGCAGCGACACACCAACGGCGGTTGGTGTGTCGCTGCCGGAAAGCTTTGGAAAGCCCTGCTATAGAGGAAGTCTATAGACCAGTGCTTTCCAAACTCCCGCCGTTGGCGACACACCAACGGCGGCAGCGTGCACGGCGGCGGCCACGTGTTTTGCACTAAAACCTGGAAGTGCTGATGGCGCCGCTGCCGTCGCCGCTGCCACCGTCGCGCACACTGCCGCAGGGGCGGCGGCAACGCGCCATCAGCACTTCCGGGTTTTGTCACGACACACTAATGTGTCGTGACACACAGTTTCGAAAGCTATGCTATAGACTCTATAGAGTCTATAGAGTTAGTCTGGTCCATTGTTTGCCACTTGCCAAAGCATCAAACAAACCATAAAAAAAAGTTTCCAAAGTAATGCAATCCATCCATACAATAGGTGTATGAACCTAACAGTCATTGTCATTTTTCACATATGTATGTGAATCAGTTCTCAGGCTTTTGTGAACAGAATGAATGAAACAAGGTTAGGATATGTTCAGTGATCTCCAGATGAAGTGATGATAGATATAGATATACTGTATATAGAGAGATAGAGAGATAGAGATAGAGATAGAGATAGAGATAGAGATAGAGATAGAGATAGAGAGATATTGCTGTTTGCTCTACATATGGGGAGGGTAAAATTTTTGCACATTTCATCTGGGAGGAAGGTTCCCTAAAGGCATCTATGCTCATGTTTACATCCCCACATATTAATTAGATTTGGAAGTTTTGTAATATTTTTGGTCTTTTTGGAAGGCTTTAAAGCGTATATACATGGTTGCCTTATTGTTGCATGGAAAAAGAAAAAATCATATGCTGGAGGATGGGATAATTTTTGAGCACATTAGCAAGACCTGCACCTGAATTATATAATTATTTTATGGGTGTTAAGCAGGAACTTAATTCCTTCCATACACTTGAAACAGAATATTCTTTGAATCCTATAAGGATATTAGGAGCAATGTGAAAAACATGCTAAATTACTAGCTGAAACATTTACAATAATATAATATTACCTCTGAGAGCCAGTTTGGTGTAGTGGTTAAGGCATGCTCCCAAGGCTAGAAACTGGGAAGCCATGAGTTCTAATCCTGACTTCGGCACAAAGCCAACTAGGTGACTTTTGGCCAGTCACTCTCTCTCAGCCCTAGGAAGGAGGCAATGGCAAACCATCTCTGAAATCTTGCCAAGAAAACTGCAGGGACATGTCCAGGCAGTTGCCAGGAATCAACACTGACTCGAAGGCATAATAATAATAATAATCATCATCATCATCATCATCGTCATCATCATCATCATCATCATCATCATCATCCTCTACTATTAAGGATGCCTCATTAAATCAACTTTTTTTTAAAAATTGATTGCATAATACTGAGTCAAATGTAACTGAGGAAGAAATTAATCCATTTTATATAATATAGCTTCCTAAGATTACACATGATTGAGCTGCCTATTTAAATGCATTTTATCTCTTTAATCTATGAAAGGAAAAGCTCCCAGTCTAGATGGTTATCCTATTGAGTGGTATGAGACATATATTGAGTTCTTTGCTCAGTAGGTTTATAGTGTGCCTTTTTAAATAAAATATTTCCAACCATTTTTAGTGAGACTTATATAACTATGATGTTGAAGGCTGGTAACGATCTTGCTGATACCACAAGTTATCTTCCGATTTCCTTTGTAGCATTGATGCAAAAATATTGACAGTACTCTGGTAAGCAGATTACAGAAAATATTACTTTAGATTATCTATCCAGCACAACCTTGTTTTATAAAAGGTTGCCAAACATCAGATAATTAGATTTCTAACTGACATTCTAGATCAGAGCTTTCCAAACTGTGTGTCGCGACACAAAAGTGTGTCGCCACACCCAGCGTGGTGTGTCGCCACACCACCCGGAAGCGGCGGTGCGCGTGTGCACGGCGGCGGCAGCGGCGCGGTATCAGTGTTTCCGCGTTTTAGCGGAGGCTGCCGCCGCCGCCGTGCATGCGTGCGCCGCCGCACGCCCCCCCCGCGCCGCCGCCGCCGGTGTGTCGCCAGCGGCGGCACTTTGGAAAGCCCTGTTCTAGATATACATTCATAAAAACTGAAATCAGTGCTGGAAAAGGCCTTTGACATAATGCAGTGGACATTTTGAAGCAAGTTTCATCTAATTGTAGATTCCTCTTTTTTTGTATTGGTTGGATCATATGTGGTACTCTATTCCCTTTGTTAGGATTTTTACAAATGGAAATATCTCTTCATCTATTCAGATCTCTCATAAAACTTGTCAAAGGTGTCTTAATTCTTAGTTCATTTTTCATTTAATATTGGAATCATTGACAGTTTGGTTGTAACTGTGACTGAACAGAAGCTGTGATTATATTATACAACAGTGTTATATGGTATCTTACTTGCAATTTTTTTCTATCCCAAAATACTGGTATTTTGTAACAGTCCAGTCAACTCTCTGTTCTTGAGTTAATTGGAGTAAATCTCATATGGGCTCTAACATTTCTATACAAATTTGTGGAAGTTGTGGTTTCAATTGTTGCTTGAATTGTTTTAAATATCAGGGAACAATTATTCCAAATAAAGTTTCTTAATTGGTGAATGTAAATATATCAAATATTTTTATTTCAAGTAAAAATTGAAAAAAATAGATGGTTAAAAATCTCATTGAGTTTATGGGGGGAAATTAAATGTAAAAATGAATATTACTTTAAGATTGATATACTTGAAGTTATTTTAAAAAGTTTAAGATATCAACATACTTTCTAATGGAAGGACAACAACCTAAATTTTTTCTAAACTATGGCTAACAGATGATGTTGGGGACCACGGTGGCCCAGTGGTTAAGACGCTGGTTAAGACGCTGAGTCAGAGGCCATTAAAGCTGACAGCTCAGCAGTTTGAATCCCAAGAGCGCGAGCTGCGTGCCACAGTGAACTCCTAGCAATTTGTCCCAGCTCCTGCCAACCTAGCAGTTCAAAAGCACGCAAATGCAACTAGATAAATAGGTACCACTTTGGTGGAAAAAATCACAGGGACATGAAAAGAGCCTCCTCGGGCATCCCCTGGGCAACCATGATGTCACCGGCAAATCCTTTCACTACAGAAGTGCCTTGGTGCTTTTGACACAGAAAAAAAAAAAACAGATGATGGAGATTTTAACTTGAGTTTCAACTTTATAATTCTCTATGGAATGATATGACTCTGAAAAAACAAAGCCCACTATTGATGGCAAACTTATATTCTAGGATAGGGTTTCTCAACCAGGGTTACGTGGCACCCTAGGGTTCCATGAGAGGTCACTAGGGTTTCCCTGGGAGATCACGATTTATTTGAAAAGTTATTTCAAATTCGGGCAACTTCACATTAAAGAAGTAAGTTTCATTCTTTATTTTCAGTTTAAGAACACTGTTAATGCACCAATCGAAGAGACGGTTAATGCATATAGACAGAACTACACATGAAGCGAATATAATAATTTTGTAACTTCTGGCCTATATATGAGCCTGAATGTGCAGGGGTTCCCTGAGGCCTGAAAAATATTTCAAGGCTCAAAAGGTTGAGAAAGGCTGCTCTAGGATAATCCTACTTTGAAAATTACAAGAATGCATTTATTTATTGGACATCATAGGCACGGAGTATTAATACTTTCAGCCAGCTTTTTGCCAATCAAGTTGTTATACTATTTCAGTTATTACAAGAGCAATTTGGATTGCTTACAATTGCAAAATGGCAGTATATTACATTAAAACATCTCTGGATTGCACAATTTGGACCAGATGCCTTAACAGCATAGAAGACTCATTAAATACTATCAGCATGGGAATGTGTTTTGGATTATTTTAAATCAGCAATATTTCTTTTATAAACATCTTATGAATACTGCTAAGATGGATATTAGTTATTTTCCAAAACTTTAGAATTAAAATTTGGAATAACCCATATTTACAAATAAATTGCTAAGGGCTTTAATTAATATTAAAAATGTCTCTTAAGATGAGACTAATTGAACAATCCCCCCCCCCATATTTACTCAACCCACTGGACAGGGGATCTGAGGGGGATCAAAAAGTCAGAATGGTAGCTGTAATATGCAATTTACATTTGTTTTTTGTTTGTTTTTGTGCTTGTTCTCTTTTTTGAATGTAAAAACAATAAAATAAAAATGTTAAAGCATTAGTCCCATTTAACTGATTCATTTAATCTCAACTGACAGCCAAGTGAAACAGCCATATTCAGAGGTAACACTGATACTGAATATTTAGCACAAACCAGAAGAGGACTCGTGCATATAATGCCTTTAAATTTCTCAGAGGCATATATACTTGGATGCTCTTCAAAACAGAATGGTCTTTGGGTTTGCTTCATCAAAACTCTTCTATATTCTTATGATATTTATACTAGCATCACAAAAATGTAATTCTTGGAACAGTAATTCTTAGAATTGGAATTTTTTCTTTTTTTAATGTCAAACCATCTGGAAAAGGCAATTTAATATTTCCATTTTCTATTAGCAAGTCCTTTAATTATAAAACATGCTAATTCTAACTTCAGTTAGGAAACATGATAATAATTAACCTACTCGTCTGGGTTCAGAAGAAATGCCGTTAAATACAAATGACAACATATGAAGTCAAGACCAGGAGATTAGTCAACGCAAGAGCCAAAGTTAATTTGGGCTACATTTTCAGTTTGTGTGACTTTCCAGAACCAGTGAAATATCCTGTTGAAAAATTCAGCTATTGTTCTATTATTACATGGTTACAGAGCAATTATTAAAGCTTGCCAGTAGTAACACAAATATCATTTTATTCCTTGCTCATATCCCATGGATATGACTTACTTTTAGAAACCAAAAATCAATCATATAGTACTCAGGCAAAAAGCACTGTAAGAAAGCCACAACTTTTGCCAAACAAAATTGTTTATCTGATTTCTCTATAATTTTAAACAATATATTCCCTGGAGTGGATTACATCCAAAATGTGATTTTTTAAAAATGGATGATTAATAATATATTAATATAGTCCTACATGTTAACTTATTATAATGCTTAACATTTATATAGCAACAATGTGTAATAAGTCTTAACCTCCTTTATATTCATTGCCTGACAATGGAAAAATAAAAATCTTTGGCTTTAGGTGCTTAGTGCTGATGTTGGCTGACAATGATTTGCGGAGAGGATTAGATATATAGCACATATGGGGTTTAAGAGCTTCACATGAAAAGGAAAGTATTAAAGCTATCATCGTTTTCTCACAAATCTAATATTTAAATAGGAGTATCTACTATTTGGGAGAAGGTGTGTCATTTGCTGCTGTTCTGCCTCATTATCCAGAGATACTGTCTTGATGATCAAGAGCTGTCCTCAACATCTGCTGGGAGTCTGAGGACCAGAAAGCCGGTGGGGACATATAACACATGTGGATGAGAATGGGTTTCTAGTTTCCTTGCCTGTTATTGGTGATATGCCTTCTTTATGTCTTAAACTAGGGTGTTTGTATGTTTTCCACTTCAGAACAGCAGGAAAATATATTGTGAGTTTTTAGCAGTCCTTATCAGGTTTTTTTGGGGGGAGGAGGGGTGACTTCGAGTCTATCTTGACTCCTGGCAACTGCCTGGACAAGTCCCCGCAGTTTTCTTGGCAAGATGGCTAGGAACCAGGAGACGGTGAGTTCTAGTCCTGCCTTAGGCACAAAGCCAGCTGGGTGACCTTGGGCCAGTCACTTTCAGCCTATCACCAGTCACTTTCAGTCTATCTTGACTCCTGGCAACTGCCTGGACAAGTCCCCGCAGTTTTCTTGGCAAGATGGCTAGGAACCAGGAGACGGTGAGTTCTAGTCCTGCCTTAGGCACAAAGCCAGCTGGGTGACCTTGGGCCAGTCACTTTCAGCCTATCACCAGTCACTTTCAGTCTATCTTGACTCCTGGCAACTGCCTGGACAAGTCCCCGCAGTTTTCTTGGCAAGATGGCTAGGAACCAGGAGACGGTGAGTTCTAGTCCTGCCTTAGGCACAAAGCCAGCTGGGTGACCTTGGGCCAGTCACTTTCAGCCCTAGGAGGTAGGCAATGGCAAAACACTTCAGAAAATCTTGCCAAGAAAACTTCAGGGACTACTCCAGGCAGTCACCGGGAATCAGCATTGACTCAAAGGGATGCGCACACACATCAGAAGTGGCTCTGACAGCTGTAAAAGGAAGACCAGGGATCAGAGGTTGTCCATCCCTGGTATTCAGCCTATTGTATGTAAAGACTGTAGTTCTGCTTTGGGCAATGAATTCCAATATATCTACAGAACATCCCATTGGTGAAAACGGTGATACAAACATTCCTAGAAGGAAGCACATTAATTGAGCACAACAAAGTTTACTGCTGAATAAACACCAAATTGTTCTGTAAAAATAACTCCAGCAGTCTAGACATTTTTCAAAGGAACTTCATATTTGATAAACAGGAAATGTCATCTTAAGAGACAGGATATTTTTTTCTTGATCAAAGGGAAACAATGAGCTCTATGATTTTTGTAGCAGAAATATTATTTCTTATGGCATCTTCAAGATTCAGCTGGAATCACAGTGAGGTGTGTGGCTATGTGTACATGTATTAACAGCTTAATAAAAAGGTAGGAGTGGATTCATTTACAAATAATGGCTTGGAAGTGCATTTTATGCAGATGTCAGTGTACCTGCTCACCTCAAGGAGATCTGCCATGCCCTTGAACACATCCTGTATTACTTGTTTCATACTACAGAACTGCTGCATGAAAAATATGGAAAATAAGTCTTGACATCCTGAAAGAATTTTGGTCCTTTTGGCTACTCCCTCAGAAGGGGACTAGCCAAAAGAAGGACAAGTCACTGTGTCAATGAGTGTTTCTGCTTACTATATTTAATTAAAATTAAAATAGCTACTCGTGCTGGGAAGCTCAAAAATGGGGATGGGCAATCTATGGCCTATGGATTCATTTATTTAGTGCCTTCTGGACCCCAAAAGAAGGGGCTGATGAAATATGTCAACTAACCACTGATTTAGAGCAACACAATTTTAAAATCTAAGCAATAAAATAGGTATGATATACCTCCAATATGCTTAACACTATTATTTTCCTTTTAAAAAAGTCTATCCTCAAAAATTGCTAAAAAGGGGATAAAAAATCCATCCAGGTCCCACGGGTGACATCAGTGCATCATCATCACAAGCCAAGTGATTATTAAAGGCTGAAAATATTAATATTAATAATAATAATAACAATAACAACAGTACTTGACTACAAGCACTGCATAATTCAATAGCCACATTTGCTTTTTAATAAAGTGAAATGCAATGTCTATCAGTTTTAATATAAAATTAAGTAGTATCAATTACTAAAGATTTCAATGTAATGTACCATTTCAATAAAGTCTAGAAACAAATGTGAGTATGCACATAAAT
The DNA here is from genome assembly GCA_023362775.1 of Charina bottae. Lineage (NCBI taxonomy): Eukaryota > Metazoa > Chordata > Lepidosauria > Squamata > Charinaidae > Charina > Charina bottae. The sequence goes on from JALMGJ010000007.1 coordinate 52,371,799, forward strand.
CATGACATTCTATTTCTCTACCTCCCAGTGAAATTTCAGTTTCAACTTCAGAGAAATATGCAATAAGGTTACCATCTGTATCTTTTAATTCAGGCCAGATCGACATTTTCATAGCGTTCCCAGATTGTTACATAGCTTAGTTATTAGCAATTACAAACATGGCTCAGTTATTAGCAATGGGATGTCTTCATCCAGTTCACATAATCTGTGGCTCTTTTATTTATTTTGGAGGAACAATGAATATAAAATGTCTCTGCTGGACTCTGACATGGTGTTTACAAAGGCAGATGTCTGTAGCAATCAAGAGGTGGTTGGGGGAGGTGGAGACGGAGGATGCTATTACAGCCACTGAAAGTTTCTTTCATCGGATTTTGACTTGTACTCAAGAGTTGCTACAATTTTTTTTTCAGAAATACAAAGAGGAGAGTGGGAGGAAAGAAAATAGCTGCAGACATCAAAAGACTAAATGTCTTTCTTTTCCTTATTGTACTAAATCCAGAAGCTGTCTTGGGAGATAACTTTGGGTCATCTATGACACTTACACACATAAAGCTGCCAAATAACTCGATTTTCTGTTCCTTCAGCCTCTAGGGTACAAGGAAAAGGGACAGATTGGAGTCTAATGCAAGAGGTAGAAGAAATACTCCACTGTGTTAGTACTGGTATTGCTTGGAGCACAGCATATCTATCTACCATAGTTTTTTACTTCAACATACTGTAACTATAGTTATTTGGAAGAAACCTACAGTATATCTAAAAAATCGATTTCAAATAATGGATTAAAATCCTGGTTTGTACCTACTTTTCTTTCTCAGCTTAATGAAATGAGAGACAATCGATAACTTCCGGGAGTCTATTGCTGTGCACCAAGAAGGGGCTTCAAGATAACACAAGGAAGGTGCAACACAACCAACACAAGCAATGGTAATATAAGGATATACAAGGATGAAGAATGCAATAATAAATTTCTGCATATTTGGGCTTTAACTCTGAAATATGATCATCACAGCCTGACACTGTGTTGAATACTACTTGACGCTCCTGATGACACCTAACAGATGATATGGTAATATATGACTAAAGCTTATATACAAGGATAACTTTACTTGTGCTCAAATGAGACTGAGTATAACTCCAGTTAAGATCTCCTTGTTGTACCAAAAGCCCAGGAGCGAGGGTACACACCTACAGAAGACACTGACGGTGGAGCCAATGTGCACGACTCTGTAATCTCCATGAGTTCTTTAGTTTAGCCCTGTGAAAGCGGAGTTACTACTCATGAGTAGCTTAGAAAATGTTGTGAAAAGGTTAGTGTACTTTCTGCTAGGAAAAAGTGCAATAAATCTGGAATTTTATCATCTTGAATAAATTGAACAAATGTGCATAGTTAAATTGCAAAGAGATAGAAATCAATTTTGACATTCATTATACTGGTATGTGTGGGCGTGTTTAATCTGTATTGTTTGTCATCCTTATCCTGCTGTCTAGAATGGAATTATTTACATCTTGATGAGCTAAAGAAGCATTTGAATGACCAGGCCATAAAGATGACAGCAAAATCCCTGGCAAAGTGGTTTTTGTTTGAACCCCTTAGGTTAATTTAGGGATGTATGTTTAAATTCATACATGTTGTTATAATCTGAAGCTTTAACTGGAAGGGGTTTTTTTTTCTAAAAATCAGAATCTTGCAAATTTCATGCCAGACTATTCCCACAGGACCCAGGTTAGGCAGAGGCTATAGCTATTCAGCTTGCACCCTCATAAGTCTGGCATGTTAGCAGGGAGAAACATGTTCCATCCTTCATCAATGTATAAAATGACCAGATTCAAACATTCTTTATCAGAACAAATATGGACATAAGAATGTAGGATAGGGCCAGTTAGTTCCTTTATCCTCTTATCCCCCTTTGGGTTAACATAGATGCTTCTATTCCCTCTTCTTATACTCATTTTTAATGGTCAAATAGACCATCATTAGAATTTCCAACCCTCCCAATAGAACAATTAAATAAAAGCCCTTACATAAGTAATTGCAGGTGTTTTTTTTTTGGCATTTAAAAAGAACTCAATTTGTGAGCAGCCATATAGTGAAATGTTGTTGTCTGATAGAAAGACAGAACTCTAATTTTACAAAGTTCTTTCCTGGACTCTACTTAAGTAAAAACAACAGCATGATTCAAAGTTTTCTAATTACCCATATAAAAAATTATCAATATCCTTCTATCCCTTTCCTACTAAACCAGAATGAGAATCTGGGATCCTCAGTGATTTGCAAGGCTGGGGGTGGGTGGGACGTTCCACAATATTCCTTCATATACTAACCCACCCAGACACTAATGCTGACCATTCACATATGTAACAAATTCAATGTACCGTGTTCACTATTACATTCTACTTATAGAGCTTGCCTTGATGGCCAAATTGGGAAAAATTGAATAAATTGTGATGTCCTAGGAACAGACTCAAGACAGACAGTTTCCCTTGAGCCTCTAAAAAACACTGAATAAGTATTCCTATGCAGATTTTAATGCTACCAGAGATAATGATTACCATGCTACATAATGTAATTGGTTTATTTATAGAACAGCCAGCTAAATAGATGTGTTACATTTATTCAAAAAGCCGAACATGTAAATTTTTGATTTTGTAAAGGAACTATTTAGCAACTCTTCTATTTATGGTTGCCTTATTTAACTCAGGACCTGATTTCACTATCTTTGGAAATATTATCTGCAGCTACTTGGTGGGATCACTGTAATCCGACAAAATAAATGGAATTTAAGCATTCAAATGAGTATTTACTGTATGTCCATGCTTTAAATTAGGTTTGAATGTCCATGTTGGTCTAGGCTGTTCTTTCTGCTGACAACTGACTTACCCAAACTTGGGCTACATCTTTCCTAACAGCTGTAAGCTGCTGAGATGCTCTAAACTGTGGAGAATCTCCTTGATTGCAGTACAGATAAATCCAACAAACAAGCAAGCAAATAATAGTTGATTAAGTTAATGAAGCCACGAAGGGGCATCAGGGACTGAATTTGAATAAAATAACCAGTTTCTCATTTTGCCTGAAACCAGAAATTCTGCAGGGGTCCAGTCTAGATTGCTGACTACTACAGCCCCCAGTGGGCAATTCTCCTGCTGCTGTGTCTTTCCAACTTTCCATGCCAAAAAAACAGTGGCCAATTGCTTTCTTTTCTGTGGGGAGGTCTTACTGGCCATATATACTTTTTGAAAAACTTGATATTGTTTATAAGGTTAAAGCATCAGCAGGCACACACAGCAACCAGCTTTAACATCTCTGCCACAGCTACTGTTATATAAATACAGCAACAGAGGGGTTATAACATTTGCTTAATATGCAGTGGGTTACTGACTTGAAATTTACCAGAATTCTTTTTTAAAAACATATTTTTCTTTTCCTGAGCTACCCACTTGACTGCTTTAAAACAAACAAACCCAAATTGCTGCTGCACCTCTGTCACCTGAGGTTGAAATGTTTTACCACAGCGTTGAAGGAATTATCACTGCATTTACCTGAGGCTGGGCAAAATAATAAATAAATAATACTCCAGTATTTCAATGGTGCACTGGCGGACTGAGTTAAACGAAACGAAACGAAACGAAACAAAACAAAACAAGAGCCCGATGAAAAAGTGGGTAGCTGAGAGAAAAAAAAGAATAAATCTAAGTTTCTGCTGAGTTTCAAACCAGTAATCCTCTGCACATTAAACAAATGTTGTAACTGCTACTGTATTGTGATGAGGTTTTCCCCTGCACAGTCGTGTCCGACTCTAGGGGCCGGTGCTCATCTCCTTTTGTTAGCTGAAGAGCCAGCGCTGTCCGAAGACGCTTCCGCGGTCATGTGGCCGGCATGACTGGCGTGGAACGCTGTTACCATCCCATGGAAGTGGTACCTATTTATTTACTTGCATTTGCATGCTTTCGAATTGCTAGGTTGGCAAGAGCTGGGGCGAGTGCAGGAACTCGCTCCATCACATGGCGCTCAGGCCTCGAACCGCCGACCTTCCGTTCGACAAGCCTGGCGTCTTAACCACTGAGCCATTGCGCCCCTTATTTACTTAATAAGCACTTATTTACTTAATAACTTATTTACTTAATAAGCACTTATTTACATTTGTAACATTATTTACATTTGTAACAGTGTTCCGCGGACGTCATGCCGGCCACATGACCACGGAAATGTCTTTGGACAGCGCTGGCTCTTTGCTAAGAACCGGAGATGAGCACCGCCCCCTAGAGTTGGACACGACTGTGTAGGGGAAAACCTTTACCTTTTACTTTTTTAAATAAGTGCTTATAAAAACATAGGAAGCAAGCAGCTTCTTAGAAATGGTATTCAGTAGGAAAGAATACTTCTTCTAAAATGGTCACTGTTGTGACATGGGCATATATAATTTAAAAACATAGAAACTATACTTTCTTCATCACTAAAATGTTCTTATTCATATGTAAATTTATGCAGATTTAAACCATTGACAATGCAAAGCTCATTGCATTAAATAACTCAGTTGTTGTCCCTGTTGAGTTGGGTAGGACTTGCTTCCAGATAAATGTGTGCTGAACTGCATCCTAAGGTATCTTTAATTAGCTTGCAGTATTTTGCCTAAACAGGTTTTAGGATAATATATAGCTCAATCAGTCCTATATTTTCCCCCCAGCAATAGCCATTTCTATAGATATAACAACTTGGGAGAATTTTATAATGCTACCTCTGATGATAATGACATTAGCTTTTACTAGTATATGAGTGCCAATTTTCTTTTTGAATCCATGTATTTATTTGGCTTGATAAAATTTGATATTATACTCTTGCTATAGTTATTAAGTCCACTTATTTACTAAAGTAACTACCCCAATGATCAAGCTTCTAAGTTACCATTTGGCCTAATTCCTATATCAATGAACTGAGTGCTCTTTCTTTTTGTACGTCTATGTATATATAGCCCAAACTGCAACTGTTCATATAACCACAATGTACGACTTTTATTTTTGAATGTTAGTTTTCAAAAATACTTAAAGACATAAAAATATGCACTTACTTAATGTATTTGGCAGCTTGTTTTGTAAGAGAACAACCTACAATGCCTGTTATAAATATATGTAAAGGCATTTTGGATTTGAGCCCAGATATGAATATATAAATGAATAAAAGTTTGTAGGATGGTGATAGAGTTCCCAAGGGCTATATGAGAATGTCAAAAAACACTCAGCAATTTGGAAGATATGCCTGCTGTGCAAAGACATTTTGTGCCTCTCTTAAAAATACTGTATATATATTATGGAGATGACTTTGAATGGGGAAAGAGAGCTTTTATCCTTAAAAATATTACCACTGCATATCTTTCCCCACACATAATTAGCAGCTAAATTCTGGACTAAGATGTAAGAGCTTACAGAGGCATTCCAACTTTTGTGCCAGTACTGTATCATAGAAAATGATATTGGATACTGGTATAGGACACAATTGTTAAAATGAGTACCAAAGCAATATAAATTATGAGCACAGCCACAATATATTTAAATTAGGAAAAGATTCTTAACTGTAAGTATTTAGTAGTGCAACAAACTTTTCAGATGGCATTGATCTCTTGTATCATCTAATCAAATGGTTAGGATCTCTTAAGTACTAGAAATTCTGAGTGTTCTGTGACAGTCTCTATACCGAGTTAGGAACTGGAAATGTAAATCTCCCCAAATGGGAGTGTGTCTGTCCAATTAGTAGTAGTCTTGTTCTTAAAATTTCGGTTCAGGAATTTGACACTGAAGCTAACTCTACCTCTTATTTGTATATAAGTAGTTCTTCTCATAATCCTGATTTACTTTCCTGGTCCTAGTTCCAAACACTCATATGTAATAGCTTCAATCGCTGATAATGCAACTGTGAACTATTTCAAAACACGGACAGTATGTTTACAAGAATCTGTGCCCAATGTATGGTCAACAATCATAAGCAAAAAGAGAGACAGACTGAAGATAACTTTTCCAGAGAATAAAGGATTAAATAAGGTTGGTTCAGAAAGGGCAGATTGTCATGTGCTCATCCAATAAAAACAAGTTAAAATCATAAAGTATTATTGCTATCATGAACATTCTAGCTGCAGATGCCAAGATATTAATACCTGATGTTGAATAAATGTGCCTCAATCTAAGTGTGTATATATATTATACAGTACATATAGTACAGCTGCTTTAGTATAGTCCCAGTATCCACACAGGTGTGCTCTACCTTTTGTGCTTGGTTCTGTAAGCATTACTCTACTGATTCTGTTTGAATGGGATCAATAATCTCTCCCACAAAGACCTTCTTGAGTAGTCACATTGTGCATTACCTGGACGTCCTTCCTTCAGACGTGACTGATATTATTTATTCGGATGGGGACAGACTCATTATATGATGACTGCAGCCTCCAACTCATGTAATAGGTGGTTCTCACACTGCACTAAGCTGTTTCATGTTCACTAACTATAATGTGTGAATTCAGCCAGTGAGTTATGACAGGCAATGCATGTGGTACCCTGGGGAAATTTACCATGAATATGGCAAATGAAATTTCTACATCAGTTTTCAGCTGCTGCTTCTAATTGAGGAACAGTCTATGAGTCTCTTTAAAAGTTGCAGATATTTATTTCCCATGACAGGGAACCTTGTATTTCTTCTTGAATACTTATTTTGTTATTTAACTTTAAGAACTAATAAAAACTAAGAATACAGTCAAGACCAACCAATGAATAAGTCATGAAAGCAGAAGGCTATGGGGAATGGAATAGAGAAACACAAAGCCCAACTTCAATTTTCAGAGGTCTTTGTAAGATTCTGTAGGAATACAGCTCACTTATTTGAGCAAGCTCTGAGGAATATTATATTAAAAACTTAAAATTATGAGCTCTATGCAAACTTCTAGTGTTCTTTTGAAAGATTCCCAAAGATGGCAAGCGAGATTTGTTTGATAGTATGCCCCTGGAATCCAAGCTAAATATTACAATCAAGTCAACTAAATAGGAAAATAATATAGAAATAGCTTTTTAAATTGTTTTTGTTTGCCAAATCACAGCCTCCTGTAATCAGGATTGATTACAAACAGACAATTAAGAAGTATTTGGAACATGATCTGAACACTAATCCTGTCTTGTGTTCTTTCTTATACCTAATTATCAGCCTTAAGATGACTATTACGGCTTAATTACTAGATTTATTTCTGGAACTCCTACAGAAATGGCTATATTGTGTGCGTATGGACAATGCTCACTCTGTAAGTCTATGTGCTTATTACCTTATACTTACACAGAAGAACATAATAAGAGAATTCAACAAAGCATACTGTACAGAACAAATTAATTGTATTTTTACCAGTGTTATACAGCCTGATTCATTATAATCACTAACAGGCACAGACTGCAACAAGTTACAGTTTAAGCAAGCAGATCTTTTTCCAGCACATGGAAGAAAAGCTTGTTTAAATTAAATCAACACCAAGAAGCGTAATTATGTGAGAGGAAAAGGTCCAATTACTAGGTTTTCAGTTTGGGAAGCAGTACGACATTTTGTTCTGCTTTTTAAATTCTTGTTCACCAGGTTTTATGTAGTCTATATTATAAACTTCAAAAGTTTTATTTTAAATGTTTCTCCTTATGCTAATTTAGTACTGAAGTTTCCCAACTCTGTTAATTACAGGGAAGTACATTAATAGTACATTAATGCATTTGTATACATTAATAGTAATTAATAGTAATTAATACATTCTATCACACCTAACATACATCTACTGTCAATACTGTATATTTGAATTTAGATCTACTGTAATTGATGAAACTATGCATAAATACCAGTGTAAGTGGTTCGGGTATTATTAAATTTTGTTACTGTCTTATGACTTCTGCTATATTAAAATGTTTCTTAGCTGTTGCGTTTTCAATAAATGAAATAAGTATCTCCATGGGAACATGACTTTAATGGTCAGCATTTGGCCGCTTCTCCAACTGCTCAGGCTGTATACGAGCACTTAGCAAGACGCTATTTAAATAGTTTGACAATGGAGGCTATTCATTGTACTCAAATGTTTGAATATGCATCAAAAGAGTGCTTATTAAAACCAGGAATCAAGAGTACAATATAACTACCAGCTTTTTCAGCTCTCAGAGGGATAAGAAAATCACCCTGAAGGTGAAATATCTTTAAAACCACTTGTCTATAAAAGACAAGCTGAATCCTATAAAACAAGGGCAAATACTTTTATGTTCTTTATAATGATCCACTAGAATCTCAAATTATCTAAATGCCTCATGAAGCAGTTAGCATAATATATCTGGGAAAAAGTGAGAAGTCCTTACATCAGAGCTTTCCAAACTTTTCATGTTGGTGACACACTTTTTAGACATGCATCATTTCGCGACACACTCTTACAGCAGGGCACAAGGCAGGCACTAGGACCTGCATGGAATCACAGCAGGTTTGGAGGCAGCAAGGCACAAGGCAGGCACTAGGACCTGCGTGGAATCCTGGCGGGGCTCGGAGGCAGCAGCAGCCATGACACACCCAGACACTGCAGCCGACACACTAACATGTCGCGACACAGAGTTTGGAAAGCTCTGCCTTACATGATAAAATGTTGGCTCTCTGTTGTTTCCATCCACAGATTCTAGTCTCATCTACAGGAGCAACCCAAAACAACTCTGTACTATCTTCTACATGATGGTCTTTTAAATATTAGAATCCTCAGCCCCATCACTATCCTGGATCCTCTTCTCTGGATGCACTTCAGTTTGTCAATATTCTTCAAATTAAGTATCCAGAGCAGGCTACAGTACTTGATAATTAGTTTGGCTGGTGCAGAATACAGTTGAAGCTATTATTTCCTTTGATGTGGACACCATGCTTCTGTTAATCTAGTTGAAGTTTACACTAACTTTTCTAGCAGCTACCTTACAACTGGGTCATATGGAGTTTATTATCCATGAAGACGGTCTTCCCCAACCTGATGCTGCCAGTTGTGTTGGACCAACTCTGAGAAATTCCATCTTTAGCTACTTTTCCAAAAGTGCTTATCCGGAGCACTTTCCTAGGAAACTTTTTCATATGTATAGCTTTCAAACCAAGTCTTACCAACTGTCTCTCTTTGTACTAGAGACTTACAGTATCTGTTTAACTTCACATATATAATTTTAGCATATGGTTCCAGCTTGATAGGATTCTCCTATATCTTAAATCTTTATTCTATAGTATTGTTTATTCCTCCTAGTTTTGTACTATTTGCAAATATAATAAGCAGCCCCTCTTCACATTCATTTGAAGATCATTTATAAAAATGTTGGATCAAACAGGCCCACAACAGGGACCTGTAGGATTCAATTTGAGACCGCCCAACAGGTTGATGTGAAGTGATTAATGAACACACACTGAGTGTGGTTGTTTAACCAGCTGTTATATATCATATGGACAAGTCAAAAGACATTATATCAACTCTGTTACTATCATCAGCCAAACTTTAATTTCATCACAACATAAAATCAGGTTTGTTTGACAAGACCTATTTTTTAAAAAAATCAAGTTGACTGGCATTAATTACATTTTGTGTACTACATATAAATTGGAGTAGTGGTAAACAAATGGCAAGGACAGGGCAGCTAGACAGCACTATACAGATTGCCTGATGAGTTGGGCTCATTCCAACTATGTGTTGAATATAGCTAAATGTACAGCCCAGATTCAATTTGTAAAATGAGAGATGAAGGAATTCAAACTGATCTGTTATTCATGCTCTCTCCCTGGGTAACCTGTCAGGCCAACATTGCTCTAATACGGTAAAAATGTCCTCTGGATAGAAATATGGGGTGTTGTTGTTGTTGTTGTTGTTGTTGTTGTTGCTGATGAATAATGATGCAACCTGCAGTTCTAGGAAACATGTTGCCCTCAGCATATTTTCTTGTGGCCATTGGTCTAATTTAAAAAAACATCCTCCAAGCAAGCTGTTCAGAATTCTGACAAGAACTACCTGTCTCTTCTTCGGTAGCTGCTATTTGAGAAAGAGAATGAATGAGTATTAGATCAGAAAAAGAGGGTTTCAGAAAGAGGTAATGGGGAGAGCCACCCACTTTTGGTCTGATCCCATTGTGTTGGCTTCAGTTCACTTACCACTGAATGCCGCTTGTAATAATTACTCCTGGGGAAAAGTGGATAGAAAAAAGTGTGTGCATCGCTATCTTAGGATCTTAAATTGGCAAACACCGGCAATATAGATTTGGCCTTCATCAGTAAATGTTTCAACTGCCTATTACAAGAATTGCTTGGAAAGTTTTTAATATTCTGGCTGAATAATTTGGTGATTTATAATGGAGGCTGAAAAAATAAACCTTAAGCATTTGAATTCATTTTCAGTCTGGTTAAAATGTAAATCAGAAAAGGATTATTGGTTCATCACAACTATCCATACCAACCCTTCATAATATTTCCCCTGATTCCATTATGTCTGAAAGCCCACCTTGTTTTATGAGTCTTAAGAGTTTTTTCCAGACTGGTTTATGGCAAAATTATGTTATCCATACTTCTGCTCAACAGTAAATGATACTGAGTGGATTTCCGGTTCAGAATTTTAAGTGCAGCATCTGTTTTAGATTTTTGATCCATCTACATATATATATATATATATATATATATAAACAGGCATATTTTATAATAGCTGTTTTTTTAAAGAGCTATAATTGATTACAATCCTTGTATAGCTTTTATCTCAGCTATGTAACTTATCCTTGTTAAAACTAATTTAAGGAACAATTGACTATTGAGCCCTTCCTGTTACACTTTCAATATTTCCAAAACCCAAGTGAATTTTCTGTTTGAACTGATCTGACAATATGGCATACAAACTCAGTAACTGTCAAACAAAGAAGCTGTTTTTTGAGTATCTAAGTTATGGTCAATTAAACAAGCTCAATATTAATAACTTTTATGACACTACCTATAAAACAATAGTGTTAACAGTGGAACAGAATGAAAAGTTTGTTAGCAAAAAACCCCATTGTTTGGCTTCCTCTAGCCATCCCATCCTACTTTGTAAAACTTTGTTGTCTGAAACTTCACATCCATTTTCTTAATGTTTTTAACCTAGTGTCTGTGAAATTTTTATTGCTCCCTAGTTGATGACATCTGATCTGAATGTAACCACACACCTCTATACTCAGCAGCATTTGTCACAAACCATTATAAATTATCATGCTGATGGTTTGCATTGCTGGGAAACCGGAAAACTTCCATAAATTCAAAGGCCTGTGAACCAGTGACATTCTTGTTTATTATTCAGATATAAAGTTTTAAAACAATACATATAGCTAATAGGATATCAGAGCAAACAAATCATAGGGGATATAGAACTGCACCTTAAAAATATTTGCAATAGGCATCAAAAATGAAAAGATAACCTTTTAAAATATTTTCCTCCATGCATTATAACTACATTTGCTCTTTTTCTTCACAAACGAGAAATACTAATAAAATACATTATTTTGAATACGAAAAAATTACTATATATATAATTTTGCCTTAAGACCCAAATTTCAAACACGAAAATAGTATGTGTGTATAAATGAATTCCATTCATATGAATTGCTTTAAAAAATATTTCATTATAATATGCAATGTTTTTGTTTTTAAAGTTTAGAGTTTGCTTCATGTATCTGTGGATTACAACAATTTTCAGAACATTTCTGCAATTATTTTATTCTTATTTCCAACAGTCCTTCCTTCTTTGATTTATATCCTCCCTTTACCCCACAACAGCAATCCCTGTGAGATAGGTTGGGTTGAGAAAGGGCAACTGGCCCAAAGTTATCTTGGAAGCTTCCATGATTGATGTCAGATTTGAAGTGGAGCACCCTGATCCGAATTCATCACCTCAACCAGTATACCATGCTGGCTCTCTATAAATCACAAGAATAGCTTTCTACCCACAAAGGATGAAACTATAAACATAGAAACTGTCTGCATGATGGAAACCCCCACAAGATCTTTAAAATTATACTCTTCCCAAAGAACATCCTAAGGAATAGCAAAGGAAAAACTGGAATGTAGTTATGAAACTGTAATGTTAAACACACCCCAAATTTAACCAAGTTGCTCAATCGGATATCTGCTGCTCTGGGTGTCTGCGGAGGGAGGTAAAAAAAAAGAAGTCAAGATGTTGGCAGGGGTGGTGCTTTGATTGTGTGGTCATGGCCACCATTTTGACTTTTTTGAATCCTCCTGGGGATACCTCTGCCACTACTCTAAAAATTGCATGTACTCCATGCCTGTATGTGATCTCAGAGTCCTCAAGCCCTTTGTTTTAATCAGGGATTACAAGATGAAGGTAAGGCCGTTCCATCTAAACGTTTTGGGGAACAATTTGGCAAGCTTTCCTCCATATTTGTAATTAAAAAATTCAAAGGAAAATTTACCAGGTTGGCCTGGAGGAGATGGAGTTTGCACTTACTTTGCAAATTCACAAGGTGGTTGGACAACTTTTTTTTCCCTGTTTACCTTTAAAATGCTGCTTAGCTTTTTAAATAGCAGAGTTTTCTTCCCCTCTCCTTTTCTAGAAAGACTGTGTGGTCATGTAACCTCTCAATTAGCTGCTTGCACAGGAAAGAGATGAGGCTGACCCCTTGGAAGTTTGGGGCTAGCCCTCTTGTACAAATCAGGGCATCAGTGAGAAATAAAAGGCGAAAACCAGGATATAGAGCAGTGTTTCTCAACCTTGGAAACTTTAAGATGTGTGGACTTCAACTCCCAGAATTCCCCTATATGCATATTTATTTATTTATTTATTGAATTTCTATAACCGCCCATCTCCCCCTCAAGGAGGGACTCTGGGCGGTTCACAACACAATATCAACAAAATATAATAAAAACTATGATAAAAATAGAATTACAATAAAATACAATAAAATAAAATAAAATCCAAGAGGCAGATAGTTCTAAAGTGACGTTGACTATGATTAAAATTAGATATCTAAGGTGGCTCTAAGGAATCAGCCATCCCCAGGTTTGACTGCTTTCCTTTTTGCCCCAGGCGAGGTTGCAGAGCCAGGTTTTTAATTTTTTTCTAAAATCCAGGAGCGAGGGGGCCTGTCTTATCCCTGGTGGAAGGATGTTCCATAGGGCAGGAGCCGCTGCAGAGAAGGCTCGTCTCCGGGACCCCGTTAGGTGGAATTCTTTCATAGACGGGGTCCGCAGCATGCCCTCTCTGCAAGATCGGGTGGGACGGGAAGATGTCATGGGGATGAGGCGGTCCCTCAGATAACCTGGTCCCGTGCCATGTAGGGCTTTAAAGGTGATAACCAACACCTTGAATTGGACCCGGAAGCAAACTGGCACCCAATGCAGCTCACGGAGCAGAGGTGTTATGTGTGCAGATCTTGATGCACCTAAAACTGCCCGTGCCGCCGCATTCTGCACCAGCTGTAGCTTCCGGATATTCTTCAAGGGTAGCCCCATGTAGAGTGCATTGCAGTAATCTATATGAGAGACAACCAGGGCTTGAGTGACCGTTCGAAGTGACCGTTCGAGTGACCGTTCTGCATATGCTGGCTGAGGCATTCTGGGAGTTGAAGTCCACACGTCTTAAAGTTGCTAAGGTTGAGAAAGCCTGCTATAAGGGATAAGGTGTCTCTGGGCAGAGAAAGAGAAAGGATGGTTGAAAGGCAAGAAAAAGATGGACACAAAGGGAGACTGGCAGAGGCATATGCAGCTGGGCCCAAACCAGGAACAGGGGCTGGTGAGATGGGAAGAAATACTGATACAAGATCCTGGAGACATGAAAACAGCAGGGAGGAAAACAGAGCTGCAAAAAGTGTGGTGCTGCATGGGGCATGGATTAAGGAGGCAACAGAAGCAGCAAACGCAACACCCCGACTTACTTACTTACTGAAGCCAGGCTGAAATAAAAACAAGAGGACTGTTTAGTCTCAGTTTGAGCAGACCCCTGAGTTTGTTTGCTTAGACAAAGGCAGGGACACGGCTGCTCCTAGACAGCTTCAATGTGACAATTATTATCACCTTCCAATGTCCCCATAACGATTATTAAGGGGCAGATGCAATTCAGATTTAACAATAAACAAAAATCTCTTATTTGCACCTCTTTCTTCAAAAGCAGTATTTTGTTATCTTTGATTTGGGATTGCCAACATAGATTTTTGTTCACTTAGAGTGCTTTTTTTGGAGCTAAAACATCAACTGCTTTGATTGCACAATTATATATTTTATCTATGCAGCTGTGATAATAAACCAAACCCTAGAATTGGACAATAATCGGTTGCTTAATACTAAAAATCCAAGACTTTCTGACAAGTACACTAATCTATTGTCTCACCACCTATACCTGGTAAAAGAAATAGGAATTTTTGAAAAGTGCAAGGAACTTTTGAGTTTGAACAGTTTTTTAAAATTTCCTGTGAAGAAGTGTTTTTTCTTACAAATCTGCTCCTTTGGCACAAAACTCTTCATTTGAATTTAATTGTCACAAATCAAAGGATCAGGATTTAAAACAGAACACAAAGTAACACAGGAAGCATTTAAGCTGTACAATGAAAGGCCAATTTAAATAGGTCTCACTACAAAGCTTCTGGCTGTAAAATTACCCATCTTTGCCTGACAACAAAACTGCCCAATTAGAGTGGAGGGGAAAAAAAGACATTAATTAGGTAGGTTTCAAAAACATGCACTAAAAGCAGCAAATATTCTGCAGAAAGGTAGACATATATTACGCCCAAGGGTGTAATACACCTAGACCAAACCAAGTTTGTTAGCTTTTCACCTTTACAGAATGATCATGTTGTGCTATAATATAACCCCTCAATTATTACACTGTTACATTACCATCCAGCAGCTCCTCTAAATAAATACTAAAATATTTATATTACAATATTGTGTATTTCTTCTCTGAACTGCAGAAAAAAGGGATACTCAGAGGACGGTATCTTTAAGAATCTGTTGAAAAAGCTAATTCTGAAACCTCCCTAATCATGACATTTAGCAGCTATGACTACAGTAATGTTTAGAAATCCATACTCCAGGATTCAAGTTCCTTTTCACTCTGACCTAGTTCATCAGGGAGTTTTCTGTCCCACCAGCCAGACACCCTGGCCAACTAGCCTTATCTTCCAGTTCCTGCTCACTGAGCATTCAATCACTCACCCTTGTCAAAAGATGGAGTCTCTTCATCAGTTAGGGCCAGCAACAGACACTTTGCTTCCTGAGGCAACCTACATACTCCACCCACAAGTGTTCTTTATTACACTTAAAAGGCCACTTTTAAGTATAAATTTACACTTTACACCTAAAAATCGGAAAGACTCAAGGTGCCCTATGTTAAAAACCCAGTAGAAACATACAATCAGAATGCAGAAGGTATAAAAATGAAATGATGCTATGAGGAAGTACATAAAACATCAGTTTTGGCATTCCCAGCCCTCATCAGTCATCACTTGGCAGGATCACAAAACTTCTTGGCTCATGTTCTGTTTGAAAAGCCAGATTTTCAAGTCATTCTAAAGCAGAGCAGGGATGGGGCTGAACATCTTTTGGGGAATGGTATTCCAGAGGCCAGGGGTAGCAACAGAGAAGGCACACCTCTGGGATCCCCCAAGGTGGCACCCTTTAGCTGAAGGGACCTGGAGCATGCCCATCCTGTTCCATCTTACAGGACAGAGACAGTTGGAGAAAATAAGAGCAGTTGTGCAGATAACCAGGTCTTGAGCCACGTAGGGCTTTATAGATGACAACCAACACCTTGAATTTCAACTGGAAACCCATTGATAACTGGTGCAGATTGCAGAGCATAGGTGTCACATGGATGTACTGAGGTGTGCCTGTAACTGTTCATGCAACTGCATTCTGGACAAGTTACCCAAGTCAAGGGTAGCCCCATGTATAGTAGAGTGCATTACAAGCAAGAGGTAACAAAAACAAGGGTTTGTCAGTCCAGGAAAGGGCACCATTGGATATCTCTTCCCTTCCTTGAGCTAAAAATACAACACAACCATAGTACACACCTATTCTGTCCCTTCACAACACTCAACATTTACTGCTTGAGGTCACAGCCTCACTTTGTCTAATGGCAGGGCTATTAATGTTAGGATAATTAATACTAATCATTCCCTTATTTAGTCACTTTATCCAGCAATGATAGGACTATACTTCAGATCTGGTTCTCCAGTTTTTATTGTAAAGATGCATTGCTACAAATAATTGGGAAGGAAGAGAAACATTTAACACGTTAAAAGTCACAGTGATCTTGATCTCACTTCTACCTCAAAACCACCTACTTAAAGTTTCTGAAGACTCAGATGGTGATAGTGAGCAAAGTTCGCCCTCCAGATGTTGAATTATAACCCCCCCCCCCCCGTGTCCTTCATCATTGGCCATGCTCACTGGGTTGCCTGGAGTTGTAGGTGTCCACCAAGGACACTCAAAGTTTATATTTGGTGGAAAAAACGCATTTCAAAAAGTTGCCAAGCAGTAGCAATTGTAACACAGGAAAAGAGTCAGACTCACAAATATGAGTGGATTAAGCAGTTTGTCAAAGATGGGTTTACTGGAATCTTGCCAATAAAGGTTGGCAGTTCATTGATTATCTACAGCAGAGCTTTCCAAACTGTGTGTCGCGACACAAAAGTGTGTTGCCACACACAGTCTGGTGTGTTACCACACAACCCGGAAGTACTGATCATCATCAGCGCTTCCGGGTTTTCCCGCGGCGACACGCCAACGGCGGCGCACAAAAACCCGAAAGCGGCAGCAGCGCTTCCGGGTTTTTGCACGCTGCCGCAACAGGGCACTTCCGGGTTTTCCCGCGGTGACACACCAACGGCGGTTGGTGTGTCGCCGCGGGAAAACTTTGGAAAGCCCTGATCTACAGCATACAGAGTTGTCCATCCATACTTCAAAGCTTTAGTTAGAGCATAGGCTAATGTCCTTTAAGAAAGTTGGGGTGGTCACAGAGCGAAAACAGTCCCCATTCAGAAACAATGTTTCAGTAAGTCTGGCTTATGACAAATCATTATCTTTCGTCCCATTTTCAGAGTGGGAGTATCATTAATTTATGCCATAGGTTCTTTTGGAGATTACAAAGATTCACAACTTCAGTTGGGTTAGTCACTCACATAATACCTCACAGGAAGAGTTTGAAAGTATTTTCACATTCCACATCATGTACAACAAAACACCTATGAGCAACCTGTGAGCCTCCAACTTCTGCTGAAATTTTACAATTTCTAGCATCCCTCAAACTGACCGTGTGGGTTGAGGCTGCTGGGAACATTCAGAAGCTAATGCTGGGAACATCTGGAAGCTAATGGTTCCCCACCTATTACATATAAGCCCAGAGGGAAAGTTAGTTCTCAAGTCCTCTCTGATGGAGTACATTTTTATATAAAGAGTAAACTTCTTTCCCACACTTGAAAACCAAGAGTACCTATTTACTGTCAGTAGATATTGTGAGAGTACTACTTAAAGAAATTATTTCATATTGATCTCAAGTCAATGCTACTTTAACATGATAACATTTGGTATATTTATTATTAAATATAATATTGTGCCTTTCCTCTAAAGTGCAAGTAGCATGTGTGTAATTACCTTAATTTTCTTCATGACAAGAAAACTGAGATAGGCTGGGCTTCTGAGAGAGAGTTACTGCAGTAGCCAAAGGTCACCTACTGAGCTCCCATAAGCCAGAGGGTCTCCCTCATCTCAGTCTAACACTTCAACTGCTACTGACTTTTAATTAGGCTTTAGCACTATAAAGCATTTTGTACATTACATTCTACATACTATATATCAGAGCTTTCCAAACTGTGTGTCGGCTGCAGTGTCTGCTGCTGCCTCTGAGTCCTGCCAGGATTCCGCGCAGGCCGTAGTGCCTGCCTTGTGCCTTGCTGCCTCCAAACCTGCTGTGATTCCACACAGGTCCTAGTGCCTGCCTTGTGCCCTGCTGTAAGAGTGTGTCGCGAAATGCTGCATGTCTAAAAAGTGTATCAACACCATGAACAGTATGGAAAGCTCTGCTATATATTGATCAATCCAATCCCCAAATTCTCAGCTAACTCAGCAATCCGTAATGAAAAACCATTTCTGTTACTCAATTTTATTTTAGAAAATTGATATTTTTTTCTTGAAGGTACACCAATACAATTACAATAGGGGAAATCTCTGTAAAATACATACACAGCTATATACACATGTGCACCCATGCTTGTTCCACTCTTAAAACCCATTATAAACATATAACCACTGCCATCAAACAAACAAAAAAATGAACTGCAACTAGTCAATAATGGTGAGATTTTTTTTTAAAAAAGCATCAGGACTTTTTCTAAAACACTTTCATAGTTATAACCTTTTTAAAAATGAATAATTGCCTTTTCCCCTCTTCTTCCTGCACATGCATTCCATGTGCTCCATGTCACTGTGCAGCTTGAAGTTTCAGAAGAAATAACTGCTAATTGGTCCACGTTCCCAACAAAATAGGCAGATGGATTACAAGATTATAACTATGACAGTGCCTACTATGACGTACGCACTTGCATTTATACCCTTACCACAAACACATGATCCAATTTGAAGTCACGTCTCCAAGAAATGAATTTTGCACACAGAATTTTACACTTATCAGCTGTTTCAACTCCCCACCCCCCCAAGAAGACACCGTGAATGTCTTTTGTCCACTAGATGGTGCTGCGGTTCCCTTTACAGACCAATCTGCTGCGGTTCCCTTTACAGACCAATCTTACTTACTTGCATTCTCTGTCCTCTAAATCAAAGTGTGGGTTGAAGTTGATCATAATCCTCTGGTGAGGTTGAGGAGCTTGAATC
Organism: Charina bottae; assembly: GCA_023362775.1. Taxonomy (NCBI): domain Eukaryota; kingdom Metazoa; phylum Chordata; class Lepidosauria; order Squamata; family Charinaidae; genus Charina; species Charina bottae. The sequence continues at coordinate 52,390,661 of JALMGJ010000007.1, forward strand.
AACCATTCACATTTTTGGCTTGGATGATAACTATTAGGATAGCCAGGAGAGGTGAGATACCCAGGCTCTAAAATTTTTATATTTTCACCACATCGATCTGCAATTAAAACACACACACACACACTCTATTATATAGAGGTCACACCATTTGACTGATCCATCAGGTAAATAATAGGTCATTCAGTACTTCAGCTCAAGCTAACATATTATCTTTCCCATAACTTGTATAACTGTTTTTGCAGTTGTTTATAGAAAACTCTTCTCTGTAAACAAAACAAATGGCTGAATAGTAAGCTCTTCTTTCAGATCATCATTTTTAAAAGTACACCCAAACTGAGTAGCTTTACCAAATATATTTTACCCAAATAAAGGTTTTGTTACTTAATAGCTACTGCACAGAAAGAACTAACAGTGCCTAATAGTAGTACACATTAATTATGCAAGGAAGATAACAGGTATAGATTATGGAGCTATAATGGTATTAAGTATCAAGTTTTACAATGGGAGCAAGGGGAAGGGAAACAGTGCCTGACTGCCCCAGTGTTAGCTTTCTGATAAGCCTGTTCTTTGTCACTAGACAGCCCAGCTTGTTTACAGCATCCCTTTGTTTCTGGTTTATCAGATACTAAATCTAAGCAATTTGAAGTCATCTGTACTCCTGAGGTCCAGACTACCAAGGAACAAAGTACATTGTTGAAACAGCAAAGGTTCAGTTGGCTCCATTAGGGGAAGTTTCCCCCCACCTATGCTGCTTGGGGACCAGATAAGACTTAGCAAAGCAGACAGGAAAAGAAAACAAAACGAACTTTACTTCCAATTTCAAAAGGCTTGTCTTCCCCAGTCCTCCAAATCTAGTGAGTTGTTCTTGAGTAAAAGCCAGCGCTCTGCCTCACAGCTGTATGTTAGGGTTCATTACAAATTATAGAGTTATAAAGATGGAAAAGAGGAGAACTCATGAACCTCCAGTGTCACAAATGCCACTATTGTTTGCAAGTCTGCAGTGGCTGGTTTTAAAAATTATGGACACATTACCTCATGCATTGTTACTGATGTCCCATTAACATCAGACAAACAAGCACGCATTAACGTAGCCTGCAATGTTCCACATTTTCTCAGCAATGGCATATACAGGTTGGCATTCTGCTTCAAATAGAACTCTTGCAATATGAAAATGGTATCAGTGGTTTTCAACATGAAATTATCAATGTGCAGAATTTTATTGTAGAAAACCAGACCAGTTTGAAAGAAAGAGTGCATCAAAAATGCATAAACGATACCTATTATAGGAAGCATCTGCCATAAATTAGAAGAGAGAATGAGATGGTTTATTTCCTTCGACAAATTGTGATTTTTGAGTTGGTTATATGTTCCTAGTTATCTCTGCTTTGGCAGTTTGCATAACATGTTTCTTTCCTGAGAACAAAAGATGTTGTCGCTAGGAGTTCAAAGTCAGCAGCCAATGATATTCCTCTGCAAGCCTCTTGCATGTGGCCTGAGAGACACTCCAGTATGATTTGCCATCTGTAGCAGACTTAGGAAGAAAACTATCCCGCTTCATTAAGTCTTCTCTAATTCTGTGCAAACAACATGGCAGAATCTGGAATCTGTGAAATGGCTGAAATAAACCAGTGCTTTGTGAATCACTTGACAGAGTCACTCCAGGAAACATTTAGTGGACTCACTACCAATAACACTTTAATCGCTATCTCCTGGGAAAGTGATAATATAATAAGATAATGTGGGCCGTTAAGATGCTCTGGCTCTGTGAAATCTCTCTCTTACTTGATTAAGAGAAGCAGTTTCTAATGACTTTGGACCATTAGCTCTAAATAAGGTTAATGAATTAATTTAGCAGACACTTGCCATGGACAGAGGAAGATCAGTGGATCTGTTGAATTGCTGCAGATCCAAAGAACTACGATGACTTCAGTGGGGCTAAAAATATTTTGCCCTGAACTGCTCAGACTCAATGACAGCTTTGTAGTTTCTTCCTAGATTTGGCTCATCAGAGAATATTACTCGATGGCACAAAGACATGTAGTACATCTCATTCCACTCTGCTTCCAATGAGTCCCTTCTCATTTATACATATCAGTTAAATTCAGTACTGTTCACGAATCACTGAAGATGCACAGCAGGATCACGTAATCCCCGCCAAGAAAGACTTGAGGTTGAAAGAGGTGGTCTAGTTGGTTCTTCCAAAACATTAGATCTGAAACTGAATCTGAGTCATGACTTCCAAGGTACAAATACTGCCCTGCAAACTGATTCCCTGATACTACTAATGTTAACTGAAGAAGCAGACAGAGAACTTGTTGAGTTGTTCTGTTTTTGCCAAATTAGCCAACTTCCTCAAAATATATTGGAAAAAGATTAATTTCCTTCATAAAGTGTGATTTAAATTGGTTCCTGTAAAAGACACACTACTTGCAGTCTCTTATTAAAACAATATACCATCCGAAGTACAGTGGAGGATGTCCCTTCTTTTAATTACTTTGATTGAAATCCTAGTCAAGCAAGAAGTTAATATTTGGTAATTAGCTAATAACTACTCAGACTTTGTTCTGGGAGGAACCCCCCCCCCCGTTATTCCCCCCCCCATGCATGCAAGTTAAATGCCAGCCACTCCTAAAGTTAGAACATTTTAAAGACTGCATAATATAATGAGATATGCCAGATGCCTGACCACTATTGTGCCAGAAACCCTTGTTGTTTTGAAGCTGCTGCTATCAAGCATTGCCTCAAAGCCAGATACAAAGACTATGTTAAGGGCATTCTTTCTTTGAACTGTTGCTGTGAAGAACCCTTTATATTCCTTGCATTGACAGAGCAAGTATCCTGTAAGCTCAAGCCTTTTTTATTTCAAGATAAGCATAGATGAGAGAAAAGTCACCTGCATAGTTAGCAAAGGTGGTTATATATCTATATACCTGTATCTCCCTTAGAAATAATACTTGGTATTTGAAATACTCATCTGTTTAATTTTCCTGGGCAATCTTGTGCCACTGCCAAGGGAAGGAAACATTAAAATGATTGGCTATTATGTGAAAGCCGTAAGCCCTGTGTTACATATTGCATTAGGGTATGGAGCCAAAAAGGAAGGGCTGACAGACTATGTGTGATGATTAGGTGTAATTCTAGATGAATACCCAACATTTTATACATCGATCTTTCCTTCTAGCGAATATACTGTAATTAAAACCTGTTTCATGGTGGGCTTATCATAAGCTCAGGCGAAGGGTCCTCCAACTTGCAGGTAGCCACCTGGATGCACCTGGAAGTGAACTTGGGTCACTTACCGCTCTTCAAAGCCCCGCCAAGGGCGACGGTGAGGGCTGCACAGTGCCAAAATAGTCCCCAGGCCATCTTCTGCTTTCGATTCCGAAGGACTGAAGAGACGAGGGAGAGAGAGTATCCAGCCTCTCCGCGCAATTCCTCTCAGGTCTTAATTCCTCCTCCAGCAGGGCCAGTTAAAAAGAAACAGAAAACTGATTCAGCTGCCCAGCCGCGACGGCAACGGTAGTAGCAGCAGCAGCAGAAGTCTTCTTGTTTGCAATAGGCTCTCCCTCCCTCTCTCTCGGCTATCTCCTTAAGTCTCCCGCATCCTGTCATTTAGCTCCGGTTTCCTGTGCTTTTTCCCACACTGAATCCATTTCCAGGAGATACTGTCCTTGCCATGTTCAAATAGAGGTTAACGTGGAGAAAAAAAAGCCAGCGGTGGAAAAACTAACAAGGAAGTCGCCCCGGCGGCACAGATGGACGAAGCGCGCGGAAATCCTCGCCGCTTTCTTCTCCTCAGCCGGTTGCACGACGCTCCCAGGGAACGGCTCAGCGGGGCGCCTGCCTATCGCACCGAGGAGGAATGGGAAGCAGGGGTGAGGCAAGAGGCGACTTTTTCCCCAACTTCTCCTCCCCGCCCTCTTGACCTCCCGAGCGTCTCGCCAGACGCGGAAGGAGGGGCGCAGGACCTTCCACCCTAGCGACCCCTCTGAAGGGAGGCAGATCTGCCCGCGGGAAGGCTCGAGGCGTGCCCGCTGCTCATACCCGGCGGAAGCTCGCTCGCTCGCTCGCTCGCCCGCCCGCCCGCTCCTGACCTGACGCCTCGTGCGCCCGGCAAGCGCGGCGGGGGGCTCGCAGTCCCAAAGCACCTCGGCGATGGGACGCCGCCTCTGCCTGCGCTAATCCAAGCGACGGGTAGCGGCGGCGGGGACGGTGGCAGAAGTGCCAAGCGGCTCCTTCCTGCAGCCTAAGGAGAAGCCGCGCAAATCAGTGGCAGGAAGAGAGGATCCGACCTATTTCCAAAGCCCCGAGTCCCCACCCCTTCTCCGCCCCCCCCACGCCCCCCTCCCCGAAGGAAGGATCCACATTCACCAAAGCCCTGAAATCTACCCGAGGGGTGAATGGGTGGAAAGCGGAGAAAGGGGTGGAGAGGCTTGGAGACCGAGAGGGAGGGACCGACGGACGCACGAAGCCAAAGCAAGAGGAGGCGGGCAGGAGCGCGCCGGCGATGAGGAGCCGCCTTCTCCTGCTCCGCGCTGCGACCGTCTCCGAAGAAGCAGGGGTCTCCGCGCAGCAGGTAAGCGAAGTGAGGCTGACGCGGCCTGAGGGGCCCGTCTGAAGACGCGGGCCACCCGCTCCCTGATCTCGCCCTCGGCGGACCGCCGTCGTCCTAGTACGCCCACCTACTCCGCCAGGCGGCCACCCTCGCGGGTATTTCAGCGCATCCCCGTGGCCCTTCGGCGGGTCATCCCCTTTCCCCTCCTGCTGTAAGATAGCTACTCAGCGCACATAGGGAGAGAGCCAGGCCGGCTGGGTTGGCCCACCCAGCTCCGCGCCCTCGATCTTCGCGCGGCTCTCCAAAGGTGCCAAGGCGGCCCCGTTACCTGAAGGGGCTGAGCGTCTCTCCGCCGTGGCCCCGCTCCCTCCGTGGCTAAGAGCGCGCAAGGTCGGCTCTATTGCAGCAGCCTCAGAACTCTCTCTATCCCGGGGGTCTTTGGCGCCCGTCTGGCTCAGACCAACGGTTGCGCTGCCTCCTGCCAGCCACTCAGCGCTCAGTGCGCCCCGCCGCGACCTCGACGACCGCGGGCTTTAACAGGCCGGCCTCGCGTCTTGCGCGCTGTTGCGCTTTGTCCTCCTTCCACCTTTCCCTTCGGGCAAGCCCAGTTCAGCGGTGTCCGCCCCTCGGCTACGCCTCCGGTTTTGACCCTGAGTCTGAGCGCGCACAGCCTGTTCGCAGCCCCGCTCGTGGCTCCCCCCCCACGCCAACCCCTCGGGGCAGAAGCTTTGTACTCTGGGGGAGGAACCGCCCCTTACACCTTGTACGTTGGCAACTCTCCAGCAGCACACACCTGCACCAGGCGTGTTTCTTTAGTCTCCCCTCCGCCTCCTAACTCACCGCCGGCGCCTTATGGCCCGCGGGGATCGGGCGTGTTCTGCCCACAGACGCGTCCTCCCATGCTCGCCACCGGGCACGCTCCCTCCGCTCGCCCACTTCTAGGCTGCTTCAAATAATCACTGATATCGTCCGCGGTGGCAACTGAGGTGGCGGACAGCCGCGGAGTGTGCGCGCAGATCTGTTTGTGTCAGCATAAACGGCAAGCATAAGGCGAAGCTAACTGAAGCGACGCCGCACACATTCTCACTCTCACACACACACACTCGCGCACGCCGCAGACTCCCTGGAGACTGGCGGGCTTCGCGGAGAGAAATGCCACGCATATCCTTAGCGCTTCCTCAGTTAGGGAAGGACAGCTCCCGGACGGGTGGTGGGAGATGAAAGAGTTCGCTAGGCGAAGCAATAAAAAGGTGAGCCCGACCAGCCCAGGCGATTATTCTAAGTTGTAGTCGGGTAAGCCTGTGCCTCCCGCTTCCTCCTGCTTGGCCCAGGAGCAGAAGCGCTCGGAGAAAAGCGGAGGAAGAGCCGAGGGCGCGCCTCTTCCCGCCTTCTCTTCAGCTTCGCTGGGGGGCGCAGGCGGAGATGGCCGTGGGCGCTAGTGGGGGTACAATGACCCCCGGGGCCCGGGAAGGTCCGAAAGGCGAGGCTCTGGAGTTTCATCTTGGCCTGGTAGCAAGTTTCGTCTCAGAGAAGAAAGGGAAAGTACAGAACTGAGATTGAGGCAGTCGCATCTAGAAAGCAGAACTGCCATCTGCCCTGAAGGTGTGGAGCACCGCAATGGCGGAACTAGGAAGTCCAGGGCTACTGAGTCTCCGAATCGCCCATGGCAGACGACGCCTCGGCCATCAACAGGCCCGCATCGCCCCAGCTGGGTGCTCCATGTGTTTAGCGAAGGGCCACAGAAGCAATCTTCCCCTTTTTCAGGGCCCATAGTGCAAAACTGAGCAGGAACACACAAGGTCAATTCTGACTGACAGGTTCTGTTTGTTTTGTTGTAACATCAGGAATGTAAAGCACTGGATGGTGGATGAGAGAGGGAGCTTCACAACTGCAGCAAATACAACATTGACTGGCTGAAGAGTCTTCCTGTAAGATCCATCAAGTCCAGCATCTAAAATCAAGCTGCGCCAATGAATGCCCGCACCAGAATCAGAAAGGATTAACTGACAAAGTTAATTTGTGGTTAGTTATTTCCTTGCCAGGATTCAATAAGCTAGGGAAAGCATGCAGAGTATGGCTGCTAGAATTCTTTCCCACTCCCTCAGCAGCAAAGGCTATAGGAAGTGTCTGTATTTTGTTCTGTGTGAGAGTAATGCCTTGCATCTGTGTTTATGCGTGAGTGTATTTATGCTCCCCCCTTGTGTTGAGTTGATCTGCATTTGTATGTGTATATGTGTGCATTGAAAACAGGTGGGCTGTATGTATTCCATTCTTGGTCATGTGACCAGAAGGAAGGTGGGGAATTTGGAATGGAGGAGTCAGTAGCATTCTGAGCCCCCACCCAATTGCCTCTTCCATAGGGATGCACTGCAGGATATATTTTTTCTGGAATTGTTTTCTCTTTCAGAACTGGAACATTTTTAAACTCCAACTTTCTTTTGCTGGCTTCCCCCATCATACCAAATTTGGTCCCACTCAGTTTCGGGTTTGGAGAGCTATCCTGCTGATGGACAGCCAGACTGACCAACAGAGTTCTGAGCCTCTTTATATAATTCCTTTTCAACTTTCTGTTGGATTGGAAAGAATAAAAAAGCAGAATTTCTACTAGTGGAGGCTCTGCAAAGTGCATTAATGCCATAAAACTGGATATGAAGTGCAAGTATATTAATGCCTTCAATTTATTTAACTGAAAAGTAGGGGTTTTTCCCCATGTAATTTATATTTAAAACAGGAGGCCTATCTTGGATTCCCTGAATGTACTTGTGGCAGATGAGGTTTTTTTTTCTGACTCTTAAATTCAGGATTCTTTTCCTTTTGAGAAAATATAACACTTCCCTTGAACTGGACAAATCAATACTTTGTGCAGGAAATGACAATTTCAGTGGCTTTAAATCACGGGTGAGTATCTTTTTTGGGGGGCAGTGAGGGCTTGCCAGATACCACACTTGAAAAAGTTGGAAAAACCAGAACTGTGAAGTGTCCAGGTCCCAGATTTAAACAAAGGTGGATTTGAAGTAAGTTAAGTTAAATTAAATTAAAATTACATTTATTTAACCAATTGTGAAAAAAAGAGAATTGCTTGTATCTGGAATACAATTCGTTTTCTAGACTTGCCGGAGCATAAATCTCTGTCCACACACATGAGGCTGTAAATTTGTTTGAAATAATTTTCAAACAGTTGTTACAGTTGGCAGACACAGACAGCGAAACTACAAACATTTTTCATTTGTGTGTGGTAACCATATGGATCCTATAGTTCATTTCCTTTTTGAATACAATCTTAAACTCAGCACATCTGAAGACACTCATAGACAGAAGAAGACATTTCTCTTCATTGCAGCTCTTAGTCACAAGCAAATCTTAAATGTTGTTTGGAGCACCTGAATTGTCTGTGTACAATCAAATACTCACCTCATTGACTCTTAGCCCATTACACTGTGAGCTGTGCTAGTTCAATACCATTATCTTGTCAGCCTCTTCCACTCTCTTTGACTGTATTCTCAGAGCTCATCCATGTCAAATTTGGCACCAGAGTCAGACAAAATGGTAGACTCAGTCCCAGCCTTGTCTTAACTCTTCATCTCTAGCCAGTCCCTGAGCGTATCTTATGCAATACTTATACATTTACTGGACTGAGAGTGATGCATATTTTATAATTAGTGCATCAATTTCTTTCTGTGTTTTCCTTAAGTGACGTTCATATAAGTTAGCAGTGGGTTAACACGCTGTGAAAATCCAGCTGTTAACGTGCTTCATAATACAAACCAATGAGTTGAATCTTTCCTCATAATTGCTAAATTAGCACTCTCTGCAGCTTATTCCTGAGAAAACATAGGCAAGGTTAAAGCAGTGCATTGCATATTTAAAGTAATTTTGGGAAATATGTGTGCTAAAGAGCAGCAGAAGCTTATTGTAAGTGTGGCTTCGCTTACTGAGCAGACATCTGGAAAATAAATCTGTGGTATTAAAAAGTTATCTGGGGCGTGGTAGCTCATCGGGTAAGACGCCAGGCTTGCCGATCGGAAGATCGCAAGTTCGGAGGTTCGAATCCCTAGCCCTGCGTGCAGAGTGAGCTCCTGCACTAGCTCCAGCTCTTGCCAACCTAGCAATTCGAAAGCATGCAAATGCAAGTAGATGAATAGGTACCACTTTGATGGGTAGGTAACAGCGTTCCGCGCGCGTCATGCGGCCACATGACCGTGGAAGCGTCTTTGGACAACGCTGGCTCTTTGGCTAACAAACGGAGATGAGCACCGGCCCCTAGAGTCGGACACGACTGCACAAATGTGCGGGGGGAACCTTTACCTTTTTTACTATTAAAAAGTTATACCTATCATATGAAAATCATGGTTTTCTTTCTCTTCAGTTAGTTTGATTCTATCTTGTCATCTCTATGAAGCCAAGGGAGAATAAATGAAAGCTCAATCAAAATATATAAAGCTTCTTTAAATTAAAACTCATCTGTATTTTGATAGTTTTTTTCTTGGTTTTGCAAAACAATTTTGTAGTTTCCTTAAGAGTTTGTATGCTTTGATGCTTTGCTTATTCTACAAAATAGCTTTAACTATTAAGATACTTATGATGAATGATACATCCACCATTCCAGCCATTTCGATTAACAACCCATAGACTCCATTCTAATATTGTGACTAATGGAATATCTTCTTATGGTCAGTGACATTGCCACCTGCTCTTGTTTTCATGAGGTTCCAAACTTGTAGCCTATGACTCCTGCTGTGCAAAACCAGTTAGTAGACATTGGATAATCAGTTACTTACATGAATACAAAGTTCACAAAATAGTGAAAGTTAAAAATTGATTTTCAGAATTCCATAGTAGTCCTGCCGTCATCAGTGAATTAAAATATATATTGTATTGGTATTACTGTCACCATCATTCTTGGTAAAGTTGGCTGCCACATTATCAACATTTCTAGTTTTACACTTTTTATACTGAATGCTGCACTGGTCCTTTGACAGACAGACATCATGAACCCAGATCAAGTAGTCCCATGCCATGTCAATAACTTGTGGTGTTCAAAGAGCTTTTTCCTTTTAATACCTTACTTTATGACTATTTTTGCCCATCAGGACACAGCTAGCCTTTAGAAATCCCATCAGTAGTCAATGGAAAGACTTGTAGTAGTCAAAAGTCAGTCAATGGAAAGTCAGTGAATGAGAGAAAGCATGAATAAGACCATAAGTAATAGTCCTTTCTGTTTGCATGCTTTATTTGTTTATTTATTTTTCAAACTTAGTCACCGCCCATCTCACTCAAAGAGCAACTTTTATTACTCCCCCACTGCTAGTAATACTTAGTGGTGCAGTTTGTTGCGATAAGTAGACATTGAATTGATTTTTAAAATCTCTTTAAATATTTAATGATGATTGCTTTTAATTTTTTCCCCATCTCTGTCTACCTTTTTGACATATCCTGCCTACTCTTTTGAATGTGGTCCCTAGCACATCACAATAAAGGTCAAATATGACCTCACACTGAAAAAGGCTGTCCAATTATTGGGTAAATAAATTTAAATAGACTGTCCTTGCATCTATCTTTACTTGGTTGAATCAATCTGCTGATTATTAAATAGCAAATCTCATGGAAAACTATACATGAAAGATAATACTTTTCTGGAATATATCACGTGGATTAAATATGCCTTTTCCATAAATTTTCTTGTATCTCTTTGCACAAATCAACTGGAATTCTGTCCTGTATCAGTAACCCCAACAGAAGCACATTATTTTTTGTTGGGTGCACCTGTATTTTGGACTACTTGGATGAGTTGACCTGTTTTCCTCCTTTCTGTAGTAGTATCTTGATTTGGTTCTGCTCTGAGTTCAGGGATTTTTATTTTGGTTCAGATGTTGTCTGGTTTGGTTTTTATATTTACAATGCTCTATTGAAAACTATTCTGTACTCTGATTATAAAACTACTTCCTGGAAACTTTAATTCAGTCTTAAAACAAACAAATGCCCTAAGCTAAGTTGTGTAATATAAAACCTAAAACTGCAGATGAAAGCAAAGTATTTTATCAATTAAACAATGTTTTTAAATAAATTTGAAGTTTACTCTTTTTATGAACTTCCACAAACTAAGAATAAAATAATTTCAAAATTAAGCTTGGCAAATGATTAATCATGACAAGTCTTATTTGATGCTATTTTGGAATAAAAATACAATAAATGAAAATAAGCTTAAGATACTTGCATTAGAAAGCTAAACAGTGTGATATTATCAAATACACACACACACACACACACACAATCACTTATAATGTGGCTGTAGATCCCTGAAGAGTATCTGCACATGTATGTGTATGTCTGTATTTTATGTAGCTCCCAACCTACTTCCCATCATGGCATATAGCCCTCAGGCAAAAACTTTGCCAATTTAAAGTTGTTATGATAGTGGCTATTTATTTTCCATTACTTTCCTAACATGCCTAATTTTTACTGGCCTGAACACTAAAGAGAAGTTTTCATTGCTTTTACAAACTCCAGCATGATTTTATATATGGTTTTTTACCATCTTTATTATATCCATATTTTAATTATCTGCAAACCTGACTGTCTCAGGTAATCCATGATTCCATAACATTTATGAATACAAGTAATTTCTTCCAACTCATCTTAGAAATGCAATGCATCGGTTGGGTCAAAGGACAAATACACCATTAAAAAATGTTTTAAATTTGTCTTTTCTACTGTCAACAATTTACACTGCCTGAAGAGCACATTATTTTACTGGTTTCACACTTTTCGAGTCTGGGCACCTTTAAAGGTTGTAGTCCAGCAGAAATGTTCTTGGATCTCATGAACTACAAGTATGTTCACTGAGACTTGAGTAGAAAATTGCTAGTTACCCTAGTGCCTAGCACACTATTCTTAGCTGTGTTTGGGGCAAAGAAAACGGGGCAGTGGGGGACCTGCCCCATCTACTAACACCTACATCTCTGGCATCTAACAGGATGCTAATGCTGCTGTGGAGTGAAGAAGGTGATGCAGCAGTTGGTGCCCTATCAGTCGCAGGGCATTTCTTTGGAAGGGATTCATAGTGTGTGCCTTGTAACATCAACCAACCAAAGCTGTGATGATACAAAACCTGTCTTTATTACTCTTATATTGATACAATAATACTTACGTGACATTACAGTATATGATAGTGTAAAACAGTAGTAAGGAAACAATCATTGGGTTTGAAAAGATCCTTTGGGCCATGAAGTCATGATGGCTTGCCCCTTGAAGCCTTCCAGTGACTTATTTTAATATTCTTCTTGGAATTTATATTTTGTATTTATGTAATTTTATATATTTTTAATCTCTATTCTGTTGTGCCCCGCCCAGGGTCCCCGTTGGGGAGATGGGCGGTAATATAAATTTAATTAATTAATTAAATAAATAAATCTAAACACTCAATCTTTGTAGGAATCCAAATTAAAGCATCCCTCACAGAAGGTTGCCTGACTTCTGCTTGACCACATTAAGTGAAAGAGAACCTGCCATCTCTATAGGTAATAAGACCTGCTGTCAAACGTCTCTGGGTCCTAAGTTTCAAGAACCTGTCTTGCTGTCATTTAAATCCATTATTATGCCCTCTGGAATGATGGAGAACAGGTCTTGGCCCTCTGTATATTGAAGGTTGAAGAGCTCTGTATAAATGTGTGAGCGTTCCTGACAATTGGAATCTAGCCTAAGGAAGGAGTTAGGAAGCACATTTCATAACTGTAACAGAATGAATATTTATTTGCAGGAAATATTTTATAAGGATAGGCAAAGCCTAGCTGCTAGCTAGCTATATCCTACCAGGAGGAAAGTCCAGAAGTATGTGTGCCTGGGAAGAAAGGCAGAAGGGAGTGACATCAGACTAGCAATCTCCTAGACATAGAGCAGGCAGAGTGATAGACATAGAGTGAACCCTTAACTCTCTATTTATACCCTACGGTCGTGTTGTGGTCCATAGCTCATGAGATGCTAAATAGTCAGTGCCACTGGATTTTCACCTTCAACCCATCATAGCTACCTTTACTTACATGAAAAGTGCTGTCACTCAGTATTCTCTTCTCAAGGGTAAACATTCCTAGATCTTTGAAGTTCAATTCCTAGTGCTACGTTTTTATGGCAGTGATGACACTGGTTGCAGCCATATAGAGCATTAACCTCTGTGCTTCAATGTGGCATCAGAATAGACCATTCCCAGCAGCTGCTGACTATATTAATGCTTCCATACTCACCTCCCTTGAGAATCACAGAATAACTTGTAGAAAGCTCCTTGAGGCATTCAGACACTTCAGTTGTTGCTTACCTAGCATCTACACTGCTACAGTATCAGGTACCTCCAGATATAGTCACTTTCATTAACTTTTTAGTAGAGTTCAGTAGCATTTCACCACAATATGCCTCCTTTTACTCTAATGACAAAATTCCCATTTGACTTCACAGGGAGCAAGAGCCAGCCCTAGATAATTAGATAATTAACTTATACAATTAGCTTATTATCATCAATTTTTATTCTGCTTGCAAAAGAAATTAAATACTAATGTTTGTGTTTCGGGAAGGCAGACTTAGCAACAAAGAGAGGTGTTTGTTCAGCCTTGAAATAAAATATACAAGAAGAGATATTTTTTAAAAAAATCGACTGTAAAAAATAAAGGACGGTTTGCTCTGAGGCTGAGTTTGGTTGGCTTGATAAGAAACTTTGCATCAATATAATCTACCTGCCTTTGTGTGTTTATAAATTTACACTATATCGTTACTGAACACCATAACAAAAATACAAGCATTTTATATTTTTCATGATAATACCAGAAGGGATACAACCTTATTAGGAAAATTGGAGCTATCATCATGATTCGGCATTTTTAATGCATTCCCTTCAGCTTGAACACAGTAATCACGGTAAACAGCAGTTGTACCGCATTCATTACAGATCAGCTCCCATTTCTCTGAGTCATATTTCATTTTCTTCAATAGGTGTTCATCATAATTTGTCTGTCACTTATTACAGCTGATATTAAATGGCTTTTCAACTAAATGTATGTTTGTGTTATTTATGAACTTGAGTATGTTTGCAGTGGTATACTTTCATGGTTCACATAAAATGAGTAAACCCACATACAGAAGGCTAGAAGCTGGCTGCACCATGTGGAATTGTGGGGAATGAAAAAGCCACTGAATTGGTTTGCTTCTGATGAATTAGGGGAGGCGGAATGATTCCTGTTTGGTTTTCTCTGTCTCAAAGAGTCCCATTTGTTTGATACGAGTTCTGTTCATAGGCATGTGCAAAACAGGTATGATTCAGCTTGGTACTTTATTTTGAACATCAGAAGCAACATTATCCACCTTGGTCCTTCAAAGCGAAGCATCAGAAGCAGTGAGGACCACCTCGTGGTGCATCAAGGAGGGGCCAGTCTGTCTCAGGATAGCCACGTTGTTGAAGCAGGTGACTTCTGTGTATAGATAACACATGCACACAGAATAGGGGGCCTTAGATTGAATCATCTCACCCAAGCTTTGCACAGCCCTACTACAGCTGATCATGAAGCATGAGTAGAATTCAGATCATATTCTGACATACATGTAAGTAAGATCTTCAGCAATAGTCCACCTTTATGAATTTATCTAGTAACTGTACATACAACAATCACTTTGAAAACAAGTAATTTACAAAGCCACACAAAAGCATCCTGAATAAAAGTGTTCAAAGCATTTCTTTTCAGAGAAATTAGCTAGCAAACAAATGATTTCTTTTGGGGAAGCTAGCAATCAAAATCTAATATGGAATTAATTAGCTCTTATAGATTAAAGATCAAAATGCAAGTTAAAATAAGGCAGAAGAATACAGTAAATGCAAGTAATAGAAGTCACAAGTAACAAATAGAGAGCCATGCGTAGATCTAAATAAGGATTGGTTAGGGGTTGAAAACTCACTGATTATACAAGAACAGCTAGTAAAGAAAGAATCCTAACCCAGGAGATTCCAGGAGCTAAGATTATTTTTATATTATTATACTATTATTTATATTTATATCATCACCCATCTCCCCCGAAGGGGGACTCTAGGCAGTTTACAGTAAAATATGATGGCTTGTCTCTTGCTAGTGGAGGTTATGTCTAAAAAATTTCCATGTCGGGCTTAAATCCAGTTGGTTTTCTTTGCAACATATGGAACCTTGCTTAGCTTCGAAGCCCAGACAATGTCAGCCACCCCTTGCTGACAACTGAAAGAAAACGAGGTTATAGTTGCAAAGAGGAGAAGGAAAGATTTGACATGGATTTTAAATGCCTTGGGAGCAAAAATTCTCCTCTTGCACAGACTGTTAGCAAAGGCCAAGAAGAGTTGTGATACTCTTCTGCATCCACTCTGTGAGTAACCTAAATAGACATTGCAGAAATACTAGAGTCATTTAAAGGGACCATAGTGCTGGAAACAAAGAAAAAAAAGTTTTGGCCATGACACTTTCCCATAGATTGTCAGGGAAAGATTGCAGTAATGATCAGGCTTCATCTTTTCCAGGAATGGAGGGATAATTTAAAGCTCATTTCTAGTCTCAGGGATGGCAAAACTCTTTTCTGTGACTATTTCATCAGGAGAATCATGGCTAATAGCTGGTACAAATTACTACTTGCAGAGAGAAATCTGCAAAGAGATAATTGGGGACTATCCAGTTTCTTAGGTACTTTACTAATGTACCCAGATGTACGCCAGCTGAGGAAGTGAATAGCAAATAGTCTCCTCTGTGCAGTGGTTCAGTCAGCAGCAAATCATAACCATGCTGCCATTGTATACATGCAGCTCAGCATATGGAGGTATACAAGCTGCAGCATTTGTGTGATGAAGCCACACAAACATCCTTGCCTCCATGGTGGCCCCTTAATTATGCAAATCCGAGAATTTTGTCTGGCATTTCTTTTATTGTCTTTTTTGTACTAGGCAGACTATTTTTTAAACCCATCTTTAAAAATTTAATTTTAATCCCACTTGCTGCTTTATGAAGCTTTTTACAACTTTTATTATTATTATTTTTGCTTTTGCTTTGGTTGGTTGTTTTTTTCCCCTCTTATTATTTTGTAAACTACTCCAGCAATGTGAGTGAACAGTGGTATAAAAATTAGGCCTGTACAGTGCTTTAGATCTGATTCTGAAAAGCTACTTCATAGCTTGCAGGCACATGAATGTAGCACCTGTTGATGATTCATTAAAGCTGCTGAATCTCTTTCCAGGTATGATCATGGAAATAGATGTGGATGCTTTAATGAGTGGCCAATAGATACTATATTCATGCTCCCACATAGTCCTAAAAAAATACTTACTACAAATGATGTAAAATTATGTTTACATTTTATTTTCTAAACATTTTTTTCCTTCTGACAAATCACATCCAGGAATTCACGATGTCTGGAAAATTAGGAAAAAAACTTATGGGGGGAATCATCCAGGTTGCCATAGCAGCTACAACTTATTCCTTTAATGAAAATGCTATCTAACCCTTGTTTGAATACTCTGCAGAGAGTAGAATACCTGCTTAGGAAGAGAGTAGAAGTCCATGATTTAGAGGTGGTGTTATTGGCCAACCATCACATAAATATTAAATTTGTCACCTATCTTTGGATCAAGTTCTGTCAAGGAAGTATAAAGCACAGTTTTTGAAAAGGCAAAAGAATAAAAAAGAAATGTACTTTGGGGATTTGGAAGAGGTGTCCAACATGTATCACTGGCTTCTAAGTAACCAGCTCAGAAAAGTGATTTGCTTTAGTTTCAACAAAACTATCAGAGCCAAAATGGGGGATTTGAGTAAAGGAAATCACATGAAATATAAAAAAACACTATGGTAGTCCTTGACTTATGACCACAATTGGGACCAGAACTTCCATCGCTAAGAAAGGTGGTCATTAAGTGAGTCACGCCCAATTTTACGACCTTTTTCGCCATGGTTGTTAAGCAAATCACCACGGTCATTAAGTGAATCACATGGTCATTAAGCAAATCTGGTTTCCCCATTTTGCTTGTCAGAAGTCAGCTGGGAAGGTCGCAAATGGGGATCATGTGACCTTCGGACAGTGCAACCATTGTAAATACATGCCGTTCCAGTTGCCAAGTGCCTGAATTTTGATCACATGACCACAGGGTCGCTGTTGACGGTCTCAAGTGCAAAGACTGGTCATAAGTCACTTTTTCCAGCACTGTCGTGACTTTGAATGGTCACTAAATGAATGGTCATAAGTCGAGGACTACCTGTACAAGAATAATTATGACAATGGGTTGGATCTAAATTTTGTCATCCGAAGAGAGTACCGTTCATTTTCTAATATCTCAGTAATGTTCTAAGAAACTTTAGAGACCATATTGACTGCCCCTGAGACAAGAAGCATGATGAAAACCATGCTGCTACTTTCCATGTTGTAAAGCAATAGCCCTTTTCAGATGTATGTATGAACATAAGGAGAGCTGAAAGTAGAGTTCAGAGGATAGAACACATGCAGCCTTGCTGTTGCCTTTTTCCAGTCTGCACAGGTTCAGGCTGGAGGACCCATGGACTTGAATAAAGCAGTCAGATCATGCTGACAAGCTCTACTTACGTTCAAGTGCCTCCTGTCTGAAAGCTGTATTGAGGACCAGAGAGAATGAGGGCAAAGCTATGTGCCCAGCTCCCTTATCTCCCAACTTTGAGTTCCTCACATTTAGGGAATGCTTGAATGTTCCTGTTGTTACCACCATATGTTTATATGTTATAAACCATATCTTAACCTCAAGCATTTCATAATTACTGTAGCATTGTTAGAAACAATGATGGCTGGAAAGTTCTCTAGAAGAATATGTCTATGAAGGTTTCAAAATTGTATTGCAGGGCATCAATGGTGAAGTGGACTTGCCTTATTCTTTCATTTAGAAGATGTCTTTGTGCCTGCTGCAGGATCTGATCTGCTCTGTGACCCTTAACTGTAGATTGCAGGCGTAGGCTTGTCGGGATGAGTCTCTGTTGTCTGCATCTGAGGTTAAAACGTAGGTGGTTTCTATAGTCTGCCACCTTTCTTGCTGTCTTCTCGAATTTCCTTACCAACTTCAGGGTTTCATCCCCAAAATGTATGGCAATATGGCAATTCTTCAGTCTGAGCAAAGTTGGTAAGGGAATCCTAAATATGTTCCTAGGTAGCTGTGTGACCTTACACCTGGGGCTAGGTCATGGTTATATTGAGATGTAATTTTTAAGTCCTTTTATCATCTAAAGGAGGGTCGTTAAAATCACCATGCTGCTGTTGAGCTTCTGAAATGGTCTTAATCTTCCTAGGCACAGAAGACAAAACGGGGAGGAAGATGGGGGAGAGTTTGTGCCTGAGGCCCCCACCTCTATTCAAGGAAGGATTTTCCAAGTTGGCATAAATGGATTCCTTGACCCCTCTCTCAAACCACCTATCTTCTCTGTCTAAAATGTGAACATTAATGTCCTCAAATGAGTGTCCTTTTTCTTTTAGATGAAGATAAACTGCTGACTCTGGTCCTGTGGTGTTATTTCTCCTGTGTTGGGCCATCCTCCTGTACATAGGTTGTTTGGTTTCTCTGTAGAGTTCAGAGCACTCCTCACTGCACTGGATTGCATAAGCTACATTGCTTTTCTTGTGTTTTGGAGTTTGATCTTTGGGGTGTACAAGCCTCTGTCTCAGTGTGTTGGTGGGTTTGAAATATACAGGTATGTAGTGTTTGCCAAATATCCGTTTTATCTTTTCAGACACGCCAGCCATGTAGGGAATGACCAGGTTCTTTCGTTTACTCTGAGTCTCAGCCCTATCTGTCGCTGTTTTAGGTCTGGTAGATTTAGATTTGGTGAAGGCCCAATTTGGATATCCACAGGCCTTCAGGGCTGTTCTCAGGTGCTGATTTTCATTCTTTTTGGAATCCATGGAGGTGGGGATGGTTTCTGCTCTGTGTGACAATGTCCTGATGACTCCTAGTTTGTGCTGCAGTGGATGGTGGGAGTCAAACATCAGATATTGATCTGTGTGTGTGGGTTTCCTGTAGATCCCTATTTCTAACTTGCCACCAGTCCCAATGAGGACTTCACAGTCTAGGAATGCCAGTCTGTTGTCCTTGGTGTCTTCTCTGGTGAAGCTAATGTTGGCATCTATAGTGTTTATATGGTCCGTGAAGGCCTGTACTTCCTGGGCCTTGATTTTGACCCAGGTGTCATCCACATACCTAAACCAGTGGGTGGGCACCGTTCCCTGGAATGTGTTGAGTGCTTTCTTCTCCACTTCTTCCATGTATAAATTGGCCACAATGGGTGACACAGGAGAACCCATGGCACAGCCGTGTTTTTGTCTGTAAAAGTCACCTCTGTATGTGAAATAAGTGGTGTTAAGACACAGGTCCAGAAGATGGCAGATCTGGTTTGGGTTGAGATGGCTTCTCCTTTCCAGGGTGCTGTCCTCTTCTAGTCTCTTCCTGACAGCGGATAGAGCATGAGTGGTGGGGATGCTGGTGAAAAGGGAGGACACATCAAAGGAGACCATAGTTTCATCTGTATCCAGTTTCAGGATCTTTGCTTTGGAAACAAATTCTTCCGAATTATGGATGTGGTGTTCAGAGTGTCCAACTAGAGGTGCTAGTATGGTAGAGAGGTGTTTGGCAATGTTGTATGTTACCGAATTGATGCTGCTGACTATGGGTCGGAGGGGTGTTCCTTCCTTGTGGATCTTAGGAAGTCCGTAGATGCAGGGGATGGCTTCTCCAGGATACAGACGGTGGTAGGTAATCCTATCGATGGAGCCATCATGTTCCAATTGTTTCAAACTGTCTATTGCCTTTTTCTTGTAATTGTTGGTGGGGTCTCTTTTCAGTTTTTCATATGTATGGTGATCCTCCAAAAGTGAGGTAATTTTATTGTGGTAGTCTGCAGTGTTTAGAACCACTGTACATCTTCCTTTGTCAGCAGGTAAAATGGTGATGGTTTCATCTTTGCTGAGGGCTGTCAGGGCTCTCCTCTCTTGGGCGGTAAGGTTGGGGGGAGGAGGTTGAGCACTGGACAGAGCTGCAGATATTTTAAGCCGGAGTTGTTCTGCTTCTTCAAAAGGTAGGTGGTTGTTGTGGATGGCAGATTCTGTGGCTGTAATGAGCTCCACAACCGGAACTTGCTTGGGAGTGATGGCAAAATTAAGACCTTTGGCTAGGACATCTCTCTCTGGTTGGGTAAGTTCTCTGTCTGAGAGATTTTTCACCCACATGTTCTTTTTGTCCTCTGTGGTCCTGTTGTTGTTGTTCCTCCCAGCTGTTTCTCCAGTTCCTTGTTTCTGCTTGCTGTGAGAAAGAAGAATGTCAAATTTCTTAGTTTGCCTCTCCTTTGTCTTGTGATGCTGGGCCAGCTGTACTTTATTGCCAAGCTGAATAACTCTATCCAGGATTGGGTCAGGAAGGGTGGCTGTGAGTTCCTGGTGAAGGTTTTCAAAATTGTATTGCAGGGCATCAATGGTGAAGTGGACTTGCCTTATTCTTTCATTTAGAAGATGTCTTTGTGCCTGCTGCAGGTTCTGATCTGCTCTGTGACCCTTAACTGTAGATTGCAGGCGTAGGCTTGTCGGGATGAGTCTCTGTTGTCTGCATCTGAGGTTAAAACGTAGGTGGTTTCTATAGTCTGCCACCTTTCTTGCTGTCTTCTCGAATTTCCTTACCAACTTCAGGGTTTCATCCCCAAAATGTATGGCAATATGTCTATGAAGGTTCTCAGTCATCCAGGTGGAATTGTCTGTAGCTTGAATCATGTCAACTGGATTTCTATTTTCTTAGTGGAAACGTTTCGCTCCTTATCCAAGGAGCTTCTTCAGTCTGAGCAAAGTTGGTAAGGGAATCCTAAATATGTTCCTAGGTAGCTGTGTGACCTTACACCTGGGGCTAGGTCATGGTTATATTGAGATGTAATTTTTAAGTCCTTTTATCATCTAAAGGAGGGTCGTTAAAATCACCATGCTGCTGTTGAGCTTCTGAAATGGTCTTAATCTTCCTAGGCACAGAAGACAAAACGGGGAGGAAGATGGGGGAGAGTTTGTGCCTGAGGCCCCCACCTCTATTCAAGGAAGGATTTTCCAAGTTGGCATAAATGGATTCCTTGACCCCTCTCTCAAACCACCTATCTTCTCTGTCTAAAATGTGAACATTAATGTCCTCAAATGAGTGTCCTTTTTCTTTTAGATGAAGATAAACTGCTGACTCTGGTCCTGTGGTGTTATTTCTCCTGTGTTGGGCCATCCTCCTGTACATAGGTTGTTTGGTTTCTCCAATGTAGAGTTCAGAGCACTCCTCACTGCACTGGATTGCATAAACTACATTGCTTTTCTTGTGTTTTGGAGTTTGATCTTTGGGGTGTACAAGCCTCTGTCTCAGTGTGTTGGTGGGTTTGAAATATACAGGTATGTGGTGTTTGCCAAATATCCGTTTTATCTTTTCAGACACGCCAGCCATGTAGGGAATGACCAGGTTCTTTCGTTTACTCTGAGTCTCAGCCCTATCTGTCGCTGTTTTAGGTCTGGTAGATTTAGATTTGGTGAAGGCCCAATTTGGATATCCACAGGCCTTCAGGGCTGTTCTCAGGTGCTGATTTTCATTCTTTTTGGAATCCATGGAGGTGGGGATGTTTGACTCCCACCATCCACTGCAGCACAAACTAGGAGTCATCAGGACATTGTCACACAGAGCAGAAACCATCCCCACCTCCATGGATTCCAAAAAGAATGAAAATCAGCACCTGAGAACAGCCCTGAAGGCCTGTGGATATCCAAATTGGGCCTTCACCAAATCTAAATCTACCAGACCTAAAACAGCGACAGACAGGGCTGAGACTCAGAGTAAACGAAAGAACCTGGTCATTCCCTACATGGCTGGCGTGTCTGAAAAGATAAAACGGATATTTGGCAAACACCACATACCTGTATATTTCAAACCCACCAACACACTGAGACAGAGGCTTGTACACCCCAAAGATCAAACTCCAAAACACAAGAAAAGCAATGTAGCTTATGCAATCCAGTGCAGTGAGGAGTGCTCTGAACTCTACATTGGAGAAACCAAACAACCTATGTACAGGAGGATGGCCCAACACAGGAGAAATAACACCACAGGACCAGAGTCAGCAGTTTATCTTCATCTAAAAGAAAAAGGACACTCATTTGAGGACATTAATGTTCACATTTTAGACAGAGAAGATAGGTGGTTTGAGAGAGGGGTCAAGGAATCCATTTATGCCAACTTGGAAAATCCTTCCTTGAATAGAGGTGGGGGCCTCAGGCACAAACTCTCCCCCATCTTCCTCCCCGTTTTGTCTTCTGTGCCTAGGAAGATTAAGACCATTTCAGAAGCTCAACAGCAGCATGGTGATTTTAACGACCCTCCTTTAGATGATAAAAGGACTTAAAAATTACATCTCAATATAACCATGACCTAGCCCCAGGTGTAAGGTCACACAGCTACCTAGGAACATATTTAGGATTCCCTTACCAACTTTGCTCAGACTGAAGAAGCTCCTTGGATAAGGAGCGAAACGTTTCCACTAAGAAAATAGAAATCCAGTTGACATGATTCAAGCTACAGACTTCTCTAGAAGAACTGAACTTGCATTTTAATTTTTATATCCAATGGAAATACAGGTCAGGCATTTTAAAAAATTGTAATGCAAAATATCCTCGATTTGCATGTGGTTTCTTTAATATATAACTTTAATATATCTATAATATATATGGGTAAGAAGGCATTTTAAAATCTCAGAGATAGAAATCTCAGAGATAGATGCATTTATTTATTTTTAGAGATGGGCAAGAATTTCGTTCACTTTACTTTTGACAAGCACCTACCTGTCTTCCTGAGTCAGTCAGTCAGTCAGTCAGTCAGTCAGTCAGTCCGTCCGTCCGTCCGTCCGTCCGTCCATCCATCCATCCATCCATCCATCCATCTAGAATGAAATTATTTTTTGCTAGTCACAAATCTCAGAATCTTATAATGCTGTTCTCCCAGTTAAAAACAAATACAATAGAATGTTTCTATTAAAACAAATACAGTATGGAAAAATGTTCACAAAAATGTGTGAATTACAGAAAACATGTATGTTAAAGGAAACTGCAAGATGTGTATACTAAACAAACCTGCACACAAAACTGTCTATGTATTTTTTTTTAAAAAAAAAAGAAGGCACAAAATGCTTCACAAATAGGATGGAATGAACTTTAACATTTAGGTGCTGGTGATGACCTCTAAAGCCCTTGCTGGCATGGGACCAGGCTCTTTGAGGGACCACCGCTCTCCAGTCACATCTACATGTCCCATCAGGTCTGGCAGAAGAGGCACGATCTGGGTCCTGTCGACGGGGGAGTGTCGTGTGGTGGGGCCTAAGAAGAGAGCCTTTGCTGCTGTGGCTCACGTCCTTTGGAACATCACCCCCCTGAGATCAGATTGGCCCCAACCCTGCCAGCTTTCCATAAGTTCCTGAAAACATGGTTTTGCCATCAGGCATGGGGACCCGGGAGTGTGCAGTGGCTGTATTGATTGTTATTGATGGATGTTAGAATATCTCAGCTATGAATTTTGTTGTATGGTTTTTATATGGTTTTTATTGCTCTTAAATTGTTGGTTTTCTATTGTTTTGGTATTTTTATATTGTTTTTTTAATTGTTTGTGAGCTGTCTAGAGTCATATATTTGAGATCGGCAGCTATATAAATTGAAATAATAAATAAATAAAATGTCAAAAACGATAAGCAGAGAGAAATAAATATTGACAGATTTATCCCTGGCTTTTTTATTTAAGCTTTGCTTTCCTTAAAATTAGAAGTACATTCTAAACACTTCTCCCCCCAAATATACAGTATATATAATTGTTCATCAAAATTTCAGTTTTGTACTATGTGAAGGATAAACAAATGCATTCACCACCTATTTACAGTATTTTACTAATAGGCATGCTCACTATGCCACTCTTAATTTGCATATACTATTTTAATTTATTTGTTGTGGTTCTAATTAATATTTCTTCAAATATTAACATTGAGTATTCTTTGAATGGGAAAAGGGCTTAATCAGGCATTTTAAATAGATGTCAGAAAATAATAATGTATGTTAAATAATTTATTTTGCTATATGGTCATGAGAGCCAGTTTGGTGTAGTGGTGAAGGCACTAGGTTAGAAACCGGGAGACTGAGAGTTCTAGTCCTGCCTTAGGCAGGAAGCTAGCTGGGTGACCTTGGGCCAGTCACTCTCTCTCAGCCCTAGGAAGAAGGCAATGGCAAGCCACTTCTGAAAAACCTTGCCAAGAAACTGCAGGGACTTGTCCAGGCAGTCTCCGAGAATTCGACACAATTGAATGGATTAGAAAAAAAAGGGTCATATGCAAATTTTATTGACTAGTAGAAAGAATGTACTTGCTGAAAAGTTGTGGAGCTTTTTTTAACTTGAAAAGTTTTAAAACACTACTTAATATTAATGACATTCTTAAAAGTACAATGATTCCAAAGGTTCAGTGTTGTATTTGTGGAAAATATCATACACTATGTATGTAAAAATTTCACATGAAGTTATTAATCTCTCTCTGGGGGAAAACAATAATCATAGAATTCTGCCTTACTCTTGCTGTTGTCAACTACTGCATTTTAATGCAATGCAGCTCTACTCCTAAATGATGGTTCTTTAACCATGATATTAACCTATTGCCCTATTGATCCAAAAAATGAGAATGCTGTCAGCCATAATCAACTAATGGCAAGAAAAAAGTCCCTTACTAGCCAAATATATGGTTTATTCCCCCCCCCCACCCGTTTAAGCCTTTATATTACAATTAGGTAATGATGATTCCCTAGTCTGGTTACACCTGTGCCTCCCTGAACCTACTCACATAGCACCTCTATTCACACAATAAATAGGTGCTGATTCAACACATGGAAGAGGAAGTCAGATTGTGGCTCATTCATAATCTCTTAACTATGTTTGGCCTGATGAACAGTGCCAATAGTCATCTAAACTGCATAAGTATAGGCTGTATGCATACAATTTGTATGCCTGCACTCAATTCAGAAGTCCTGATAACCACATAGAGAAGAAGGACTTGTCTAAGAAACTAAAATTTCACGGTCAGTGCAAAGATATTGCATTGATCTGCATGGTTTTGTGTGTGGAGATTCAGAGACTTCTAGCCATTCCTCTACTATAGTTTTAAAGCAACTTCTGTCCCTGTACAGTATGGCTTATTACATGCATTCTAAGTGCCACATAATTGTTGAAAATATTCAGATTCAGTGATATTCAAACATTACACATGATGGCAGTTCAGTTTTCTAGATGTGAAGAAACTTTCGATACAGTTGACCAGAGCTACATCAATAGGTAGAGAATGGCCATTTTTTAAAATGTTGCTATTGTTTCCGTGGTTAGTGACTACAAGCACCCATTCTCCCCAGCTCTGGAAAATGTGAAAACATTTTGTTGGTACCAATCACTGTGTAACATTTCAGTTTTTTTTTTTTTTTTGCAGTGATGTATATAAGATTGAGCCTAGACAGTTGAGATTGTTGTGCTTCATTAAGATAGCTCAACTTCATTTGGGTTCTGCACAAGCCTAAAAAAAGTGTCTCTGCTTTAAGAATGTCATTAACTTTAATAAGTAGATTAAACAACTGCATCTTTTTTTCCGAGCTTCTACAGAAGCCTGAAACATATTGGGCTACTTTAATGAACAGTACTTCTGACTCATTTTCAAAGTGTGCAGAGCCATACTGGACAGATAGAATAATCAGCTTCCACAGTTGGTAGAAGTGGTAATATAAACACTAACCAAATAACTATTATGTCCCACATGGTTCTTGAATACGAATATTATTAATTTGTTCTATAATGGATACAATATAATCCCAACATGTAGAAGTGTCTCCTACATTCACTTATAAAACGAGTACTGACTATTGGTATGGAACAAATTTCTCACCTTTATAACATTTTTTTAACAGCTTGTGAATTAGAAACTGAAAATGATTACAACCACAGTGCCATGCCATGGGCAACGATGTGTTGGCCTTAAATTATTCCTGTGTTCACCCTCTAATAAGAAATTAGTTGGAAAAAGCATATTAAAATGGTGAACTATTTATTGTATGACAGCTATAATGAACTGATTACAATGTCAAGCCAGGTTATTATGTAGATATTGGAGGTAATAGCACAACATATATTTTTAAGCTTTCATATCTTGAAGGATGAGATGCATAAATGATATACAGTATGAACTTTCCGGACAGAGCAGCTTGATAGTAATATGTCTCCAAAGACAACCATTATCTTATTTCTATGGATCAGCTTTGCTGAAAGCATCCAAGGCAATGTAAAATATACATTCAAGTCCTACCCTAAAGTAAAACTAAATGCCAGCAATAAAATCATAATTATGTTATAAAAATATATAGCAAAATGGTAACTGTAGTGGCAACCCAGCAGTGCTAAGAAAACCATAGGTATGTTTTCACAAATGTCTACAGTTTAATAAACACCTCCAAGGAAAGTATTCCATATCTGGAGTGCCACAACTGAGAAGACATTCTCAATGTCCTTATCAAGTGGAACTCTGAAAGACAAAATACAATGTGCTGTTTTCCTAGAAATCTCCTTATAAAAGCACAGTCTGGGGCCCTAGGCAGATGTGCGAACTCGGAAACCTTTGGATGCAGCCACAGAGCCCTTCCAAAAGTAGCCTTCAAATTATAATTTTTTTAAAAAACCAGGGAGTAAACTACTACATTTGTGAAGAGTAAAAGTATCAAATGAACTGTCCTGGATTGAGACCATTTAATCTGAAAGCCTCTATATATTTTCCTTGAAGATAAGCATCATTGAATATATTTGTGATTATTCCTGAGTGTTTATACATAGCATCATTTGAGAATTTTAGGAAAGAGGTTATGGATGATAAAGAGTTAATCATCCCAAATCCTTGTTTCTCAGGTTGTAGGCTATTTTTGGTTAAGCAGCCTATACTTCAGCAAGAAGTAGAATAGAATGGTATTTCTGACAACTAAGGGTCCTAAAATAATTCACGTTTCTGTTAATTTTCAAGTTAACAGTTTTACTATCTGAGAAACACAGCATAAACGACCCAAACAGGCACATTTCAATTCTTCCTACTGCGAATGTCCTACTTTCCATAGTTGTTACTCAAGTGTTGTCTCTCAAAAAAAGAAAAAAGGAAAAGAAAAAAAAAGGTGGGGGGGGGGGAAAGATGCTTAAGCTTTTCTTGTGAAAGCAGGCTATTTTTTCAAGACAGTTTAACATATATAAACAAAATCTGTTGCAATAACTGTGAAATCATTTGCATTCATAATTATAGCTGCTTTTCTCATACACTGCAGTCATATCCAAGAACATATTCAAAAATAGAAATGCATTATTTATACTTTATTGTTCAAAATGAATTTCTGTTTTATGAAGCTGAAAAGATAAGGAATTAAATTTACTCAAAACAAAAAACCTGAAATATCATGATCTGGCAAGGTGATAACAGATCAAAATAATTATTACCAGAGCTCCCTCTAAGAGCTGAAGAAGTTAGAACCTTTGATATCAGGAGCACCGTAAATGAATGAAAGAAAAGCCACCTAGAAATAACATCACGCTATGTAAATGCCGAGGGTGACATTATGCCAGCTGAGGGTCTCTATTGCACCAAAACATTTTAATTTTTTATAAGGTTTTACATTTTTGACGAAAATATCTTACTGAGGAACTACTGCTACTAGATTCCAAAATATGCCTGTGAAAGAGAGATTCAGATCTGTGCTTTTTATAGAAAGTCTTAGAAGTGATGATGGATATTCAACTTGATCAAAAGTCCCAGTTGTTTTAAACATCTTCAGAAAAATAAAACCAAGTAAGCAAAAAATGACGCTGAAGAATAAGAATGTCCTTATTTCTTGTGGTGATACTATCATGTTTTCAAATTGCTTTGTACCTGCGGCCTGTGCAGAAAATTATTTTTTTCCATTCCATAAAACTGTGAAATATCTAAGCACCATTACTTCAAGATGTTTCAGAAATATGTGGAATGTTCAAAGTATGTATGTCTCCACTGAACGTGTAGCACAACTGATAGGTATATTTTACTTCTAGGCATAATGCCATAAAATGGATTTTCACACTTTTATGATGCAGGAACGTATCCTGTGAATGGTTTCTTTGAAAAACAAAAGCTGCTGACAAGGATAAATGGATTTATATGAGTAAATAATAGTGGCTGGATCATATATGTTTGTATACATAGGCACATATGAAGATTGTTAGGGCATCAGATTAGTGCTTCCTGCAGCAACTGGTTAAAGTTATCTCAAATCTCAGAATTGGACATTTATGGGTCATGTCATAGCTTAGTAGAAGGAAAAAGGTGGCACTAAATCAGATAAAACAAACCACAATTTTATTTAAAGGAACATGCAATACAAACATGAGTCTCAACAGAAGAAGAGCTTGTGGTGGCTTACAATCCAATAAAAAAGCAAGTAAAATAGTAAAACCAAGTAAAAGAAATAACAGTATAAGGCAAAAAATAGGCATGGAAGCAACAAACACTTCAGGACAAAAGGCAAGCATAGGCTGTGGGTGTGGAATCTTGAATGTGAGAGCAAAAAGCCATAATTTTACCTGATGTCAGTAGATAGACAAGGTCAGGACCAGCCCGGGTTCCAAGGAAAGTGTATTCCACAACTAAGGTGCCACAGCAAATAAGCCCCTTTTCCTCATCTCTACATAAAGTGCTTCTTCCAGCCATGGGATATTAAGACATCCCCCACCCCCTCTCCCACAAGATCTTAATGCTGAGGCAGATATACATCAGGAATAGTGCTTTTTCAAGTACTGGAGTCCTAAAATATTAAAGGCCGTGAACATCATTACTAAAACTGGCTGCTGCCTGGAATAGGGAGGCGGCCGGGGCCTTGGACAGGATAGCGCCTGTGTGACCTCTCTTGTCCCATCAAGCCCAACACTCCCCGTGGTTTATGGAGGAGCTAAGGCTTCTGAAGAGGATTAAGAGATGTCTAGAGCACCGCTGGAGGAAAACAAAGACCGAACCCGACTGAACACAAGCTAGAGCCGCGGTTAAGGCCTACCTTGTGGTGGTAAGAGTGGCGAAACGTCAGTATTTCTCCGCTCTTATTGCATCCGCAGAATGCTGCCTGGCGGCCCTGTCCAAGATCACCCGATCCCTTTTGGGGAAAGGGGGTTCAGAAATCTATCTACAGGGCCGTGCTGAGGAGTTTTCTGGGCATCTGCCCGATAAAATCGCTCGGATTTGCTCCAACTTGGACTCTAAGCATGAGACAGGGTTTGTGGAGATGTATGTACTTACCCAGTTATCTGGGAACAGTTTGATCCTGTTGGACCCGAGGAAGTAGATAGGATCCTCCGGACTGTAAATGCCACCACTTGCCAACTAGATCCATGTCCCTCCTGGCTGGTGAAGGCAGCTTGGGAGGTGACGTGTGGTTGGGTCCAGATGATGGTAAATACATCCTTGCGAGAGGGGGTGTTTCCAGCTGCCTTTAAAGAAGCACTGGTGCGCCCCCTCCTCAAGAAACCATTGCTGGACCATACTGTACTGGACAATTTTCGTCCAGTCTCCCACTTCCCCTTTTTGGGGAAGGTGGTTAAGAAAGTGGTGGTGTTGCAACTCCAGAGGATTCTGGATGAAATGGATTATCTAGACCCCTTCCAGTCAGGTTTCAGGCCCAGATATGGGACAGAAATGGCATTGGTCACACTTATAGATGATCTCTGGCGGGAGTGGGATGGGGGCAGTGCATCCATCCTGGCTCTTCTTGACCTCTCAGCAGCCTTCGATACCATCGACCATGGTATTCTTTTGGGGCAGCTCAGGGAGTTGGAGGTGGGCAGTGTGGTTTTGCGCTGGTTCACTTCCTTTCTCCGGGGCTGGTCCCAATCAGTGTTGATAGAGGGCAAGAGATTGGGCCCGCGGCCCCTCCTGTATGGGGTGCCACAGGGTTTGGTACTCTCTCCACTCCTTTTTAACATTTACATGAAACTGCTGGGTGAGATCATCTGACTCCATGGGATGAGGTATCGTTAATATGCTGATGATACTCAATTATACATCTCCATCCCGGGGGAAGTAAGTGATGCCATGACTGCCCTCTCTAGGTGCCTGGGGTCTGTGGGGGTCTGGATGGGGAACAACAGGCTTCAGCTGAACCCTGGTAAGATGGAGTGGCTATGGGTTAATGGCCCCTCGATAGCCAGGAATTTACCACCTTTAGTTCTGGATGGGGTTGCACTGCCCCTGACAGACCCGGTGCAGAACCTGGGGGTCCTCCTGGACTCACAACTCCAGGTGGCAGTCGTGGCCAGGAGGGCCTTTGCTCAACTCTGTGTTGTGCGCCAGTTACGCCCTTTCCTGATCGAGAGGCCCTTCGAACGGTTACTCATGCCCTGGTCATCTCCCATATAGACTACTGTAATGTGCTCTTAAAGGCAAAACTCAAGTACTTTGGCCACATAATGAGAAGACAGGATACCTTGGAGAAGAAGCTGATGCTAGGGAAAGTGGAAGGCAAAAGGAAGAGGGGCCGACCAAGGGCAAGATGGATGGATGATATTCTGGAGGTGACAGACTCAACCATTGGGGAGCTGGGGATGGTGACGGCCGACAGAAAGCTCTGGCATGGACTGGTCCATGAAGTCACGAAGAGTCGGAAACGACTGAACGAATAAACAACAAAATGTGCTCTACGTGGGGCTACCCCTGAAGAGTATCCAGAAGCTACAACTGATCCAGAATGTGGCCACACGGATGATTCTAGGTGCCCCAAGATCGGCACACGTAACACCTCTACTACGCGAGCTGCCCTGGGTTTCAGTCTGCTTCCGGGTCCAATTCAAGGTGTTATCACCTTTAAAGCCCTACATGGCATGTGTCCAGCTTACCTAAAGGACTGTCTCATCCCCATCACATTGACCCGCCCCACCCAGAGAGGGCATGCTACAGACACCATCTGTAAGAGAATTCCATTTGGCGGGGTCCAGGAAGTGGGCCTTCTCTGCAGTGGCTCCCACCTTCAGGAACATTCTTCCCCCGAAGTTGAGGCAAGCCCCCTGGACTTCCGTAAAAAACTGAAGACCGGTTTTGCCATCGTGCCTGGGGCACGGAGGGGAATAGTCACTCTTGGGGGTGGCTGGTGCCCTAAACTGGCTTTTTACACACTCATGGACTGGAAGAGAACTCATTACCATCTGGATTTTATTGTATTATATTTTAGCTTTATATGTATTGTTGGTTTTATTGAATTTTAAATTTTATTTTTACTGTGAACCACCCAGGGTCCCTCCTTGGGGGGGGGGGAGATGGGCGGTGATAGAAATTTGATGTATAAATAAATAAATAAAATAAAAAACCTAATGTATAGGCAGCCGATGCATTTCTTTGAGGATTAATATTATGTGACTTTGGAAAGGAGTTGAAGAACAGACCTATGTAGATAGAGCATGATGTAGTAATCCAGGGCCATACTATCCCTGTCTAAGAAGGGTTGCAGCTAGTGGACCAGGTATAGTTGGCCAAACACACCACGGGCCACTAAAGGATCTTGAAAAAAAGAGATTAATACATGAGTATATCCTGGCTATACATCTGCTCCTCCAATGAGAGTACAGTCCCATCCAGAATCAGAACCCTACACTCATGAGCCTCCAATCCACAATCCTCCATTTTGTTGAGATTCAGTTTACAGGACCCCATTCAGCTCAGTTCAACATCTAGACCTAGTCTGATGACCTGTCCTGTTCAGAGTAGGAGGCGACCAGAGAATTTGAATAGAATTAAGTTTATTTACAAATTCAACTAATTACAGCTATAAAGTCTTTTGGAAGGGTGAACGCATTGTAGAATTAATCCCAACCTGGCAATGTCGGAGCACTGAACGAGATAGATAAACAATATTTGATTGGTGATCGTAATACAGCAGCAAGATGAAACGCGGCTTGAGATTGAGGCAAAGAGACTAGAACAGACTCGGCTGGAATTCACGACAAGACAAGGCTGGACTCAGCTGGAGTGTGGGGCATGACAAGGCAGGACTCGACTGGAAGGCACGATGTGGCGAGGCAGGACTCGACTGGAAGGCACAACGTGGCAAGGCAAGACTCAACTGGAAGGCACGACTTGGCAAGTCAGGACTTGGCTGAAGAACGCGGCGTGGCAAGGCAAAACTCAGCTGGAAGGCGCGGCGTCTCAGGACGGAGCTCGGCTGGAGATGGTGGTGTGGCTAAACAGGGCTCAGCTGAAGTGCACGGTGCGGCAAGGCAGGGCTTGGCTGGGAAACGTGGCAAGGAGTCACGGCGAGACTCGGCTGAAGAGGAAAGCACCTGGAGGAACTCCGAAATGTGCTGGCTCTGATTCCGCGGAGGCTACAGAGCAGGTTTTGGAGGGCAATTCCGGCTCTACTTCTGCTGAAGAAGTTGTTAGCTCAGTGGAACGATTGTCTCCGGTGGTTTGTTCCTTGCATTGGCATCTTTTTATCTTGTTCCCTTCGCATCATTTATCCTCGGAGACCAATCGGGCTTCTTTCTCTTTGGCGCGTTTTTCGGCTCGCCTTTCCCTTGCACTGATTGGTGGCTTAGAATGTGCTCCCTGATCCTGGCTAATCAGCTGCTCAGGATTTTCCTGCTCTGTTGAGTCATTCTTGGTTTCAGTTTCCCAAGTTTTCTCAGGATAGGTTTCGATTTCCCTCTTTTGCTTAACATAGGTTTCGATTTCACCTTGCTCAGCGTCAGATTCAGACTCAACTCCTACATGACCAGAACATAGCTGGTGTCATCAGCATATTGGTAACAGCCAACCCAGTGTCCCCCGGTTGGGGGAGATGGGTGGTGATATAAATTTAAATAATAAATAAAATAAATAAACCCCAAACCCCTGAAAGCTGCACATGGTGGCTTCCATACAGTCTAAACAGATTTGTAATGGGTATGAGAGCTGAGCTATTTTCCCATTATTTCCTGTGGAAATTTATTTTAATGTTTTCAAAAATAATCCCTTTTACTAAATTTTCTATAATTCAGTTGGTAGGTAGCACAGCATTGATTTCCAACCCACTTAATCTTATTTTTGTAGGTTGAAAAGCAAGAGGGTAACAGCTGATCTCAAGTTCTCATTATTTCCAATATATGAAATAGTCAGAGGTTACACCCAGGCTACTGCAATAATTCTTTCTAGGAATTCAAACTGCACTTAAGAGCTCTCATGGGAAGCTCAATGACTCCACTTGAGTAGCTTTTATTACAGATACTCTGTAGTCCTAGTAATGACTAAGATCAGCATCTTAGAGTCTAATTATATATACGTAGCTTCATGCTCAAAGTTTTAAAACCTGTGTTTCTTTTTCCCACCCTTTTCCAGCCTGCAATGGTTGGGTGAACACCCCTATAACATGACAACTGGCTAGAGTCACTTATATCTGGCACAAGAACAACTTTTTAACTATACGTATTCACAATATGGAAAGAAGCAAGTGTGAATTTGCTTGTTGTGGCAGGCTCAAACAACTTTCAATAATAGATCAACCCATGAACTTTTCTAACTTTTGAGTGTCCTGCTAGTCCCACATCAAAACCTTTTGATTCAAATTTCCAGCTTGAACAAGTCTTGGGTCTTATACATATGAAATGTATGAAGTGAATATTTGTAGTCTAACATTGCTGAAAAGAGAATACTAGACTAGATGGACTTTTTAAACTGATTTAGAAAGACCATTCTTAGGATCTTAGAATATCTTACAAAACAAGTTCCAGCTCACTGGGATTGCCACTTCACATTACATGAAGACATGGCATTATTCCACGAAGAATAATGTTATGTGCTTGGACTTACCAGGGAAGAAAATGTAGCTGGATGTGACCCAATTGTGACAGATCATATCTCTGCTGGTAGCAGCCACTTGTCATGTCCTTCCTCCTGAGAACCTAAGACAGATGGTTGACAGGGAATAGTTGGGAAACTATACAAGCTCATCAGCCCAACTCACCTCACAGGGTTGTTGTTGTGGGGAAAATAGGAGGAGGAAAGAGTAATAGGTATGTTCCCCGCCTTAAGTTATTTATAAAAATAATAAAGGGATAGAAAATAAATACATACATACATACATACATACATACATACATACATACATACATACAGTATGTGTGTGTGTGTGTGTGTGTTTATTTTATCACTGTGGATTTATTATCCTAGCTGTAATTTCTATGCTGAAATTATTTAAAAGAAATGTAAATGATTGCATGAGATACTATCATTTGATTTTTATAATCATGCAATGCAATTTGAGGGAAATTTGGGTAAGCATTTAATCTTTCTACTTACTGTTTAGAATTCTTTTAATTGAGCCCACGTGATGTAGTTGTAAAGATGTCAGACTTATAAAATCTTGGCTTGGACCACAAAGTACAGGTCTTCAGAAAAATCAGATCTGGCTTTGTATACAAGTATAAGTTCCTTTAGAGCATAGCTTTCTAAACTGTGTGTCGCGACAAAACCCGGAAGTGCTGATGGTGCGTCACTGCTGGTGGTGCATGCGGCGGCGGCAGCGGCGGCGACAGTTGTGATGGCAGCGGTGCGCCATCAGCGTTTCCAGGTTTTAGCGCAAAACACGAGGCCGCCGCCGCCATGCACGTCGCCACCGTGCGCACCCCCGCGCTGCCACCATGGACGCTGCCACATGCGCCCCTGCGCCACCACCGCTGCCGTTGGTGTGTCGCCAACGGCGGGAGTTTGGAAAGCACTGCTTTAGAGACACTGGAAAACCACTTTTAGGACCAACGGCTCTTCTGCTGGCAACCTATTGTTGTTTAAGCCTGTCTTCTTCTGATGCAAACATTCTAAGTGACAAAGATGAAAGAGAATAAACTGTCTATTTCCAAACAACCAAGCTGAATCCAGACAGGCAAAACATACAGTATATTACTCATAATGGAGAAAGAACAAGACAGATGAGGCATAAATGTACTTTCCTAGAAGGTAGCCAAGTTTAGCGTGGAATGGATCCCCTATCTGTAGTCAAAACACCCTGTGGGGCAGAGTTGTTACTCCATCTTGGCCTGAAGAAAATAAGGCTTGTTAGAACTGTATGTCATCATAGTCCATTGGTTTGCCAACCCCAGTGATTTCACTGCTTCTTTTATCAACAATGCTTTCTCTCTCTCTCTTTGTAGATTCTAAATTTCTAAATGTTTGTCTTTAAATCCAGGACATAAAAAGTACAAACCAATTGCTTGTCACTACTGCAACAATCAAATATCCAAGGCTGAAGAAGATCCGGAGAAAACTGATTTTTGCAGCAAAACTTTTGGCCATGTGAAACTGATAAAAGAGTTCTCTTCTGCAAAGTGTGGGTTCACATTCTACCTTGTTCTTTGACATTCAGCATGTTTAAGGGTCCTGGATTCATTTTTGAAGTTTCTTTCTCCTTGTACATTTGTTTTAGGTTTAGGACAGCATCACTACTGGAGTTTTGTATTTTTAAATTTAACAAATCTTTCCCCAGTGGACACATCCATTTCACACAAACAGTCCTGGAACCTGGGGTTCTCAATCTCTTTTACTTTTTACCTTCTATTTCCTTCTGCAAACTGAACGTGGTTAAGAAACCAGTCCCGTATTTCCTAAACAATTGCAGTGTGCAATCTTCCTGTAATTTCTATGGAACCTGAAAGAGAAATTAGAAGCCTTTACACATGAAGTCTGTTACAGAGATTTTGCAGAGATACTGCAGAAAATTCAGCAGGCTGTTTAAATATCATTTAAATTATCTCTCTAACCCTGAATTCATCTGGCAAGAGCCAACTAAATTGGAATGAAAATAGGAGAGAACTATCAGCAGTCTTAGGGGAGGGCTGATGTTGGAAAAGGACAATGCTATATTTTTTTAAGAAAATGAGCTTAAGGAGGCAATTCTTTCTTACTCTGAAAATAAAACAACATTCAGAATATTGAGTAGATTTGAACAAAATGGGAAAAATGGTATTTGTGTGTTTGTGTATCTTATGGGCAGGCACCGTTTGTTAGAATTTTCTAGAAATGTATTTCTGTTAGGAAAAAAGGACACAGGAGTACTTATTGTAGGATTCTTTGTTTTCTCCTCTATTTCCAATTATTCTCTTTACCCCAAACTCAATATATTCTTATAAGCTCTCTATCTTATGGGAATATAAACAGTCATGTCTGAGTGCTTTGCTTGCAATCGTACTAAAAAACTACTTAAATGTACTGGGCAACTCATTCACTTCTCAACAATAAATAGACTGTATAATAAAGAAACTGTTTGAAGACTTTACTAAAAAAGCAATCCAGAGCATAACCTCAAATGTGACTACCCTCCTAGAAGAAAAAATCCAAGGATTTGAAAAAAAAAGTCTAGATAAAAAATTAGACAGTATGGAACAAAAATTTCAAACAGAAATTAAGGGAATGAAAGAAAGAGTTAAAAAAATAGAAAAACAAAAATATGAGGAGACAAATAAACTTACTTTACTAGAACAGAAACAAAAAGAGAAATGCATAAGAATAAGAGGATTAATTGAAGGTAAAGAACTAGAGATCAAAAATACAGTTACCCAGATGTTGGCAAACTTGATAGATTGGGAAGCAGAACAGTTAGAAGAGGAAATCGAAAATACCTACAGAGTGAATTCAAAATATGCTAAAGACCATAATTTACCAAGAGACCTAGTGATTGAATTCAGTAGAAAAAAACTCAGAGATTTGATAATACAAAGTGCTTTTGATAAGAAAATAAATATAGAAGGCAGAGACATAAAAATTTTCAAAGAAATTCCAAATACAATTCTAAAAAAAAGAAAGGATTATTTTTTATTAACTGAGGCTTTGAAAAGAAATAAAATTAAGTTTAGATGGGAAACTCTGGAAGGGGTTAGTGTTACATATAATGACCAAAGATTTAAATTAAACTCAATTGACAAAGCTAAGGATTTCCTCAGAAAATTGGAAAAGAGTAATGTACAAACAAAAGGTAATAATGACCAAAAAGAAGGGAAAAAAGAAAATTTTAAAATAGTCCCTCAAGCTTCTAGCTCTAAAGAGTTAAGCAATCAATCAGATAATGAGTAACCTGAAATGCCTCACTTGGAACATCAATGGTTTAAATGCTCCAGTTAAAAGAAACAAATTTTTTCATACCCTCAACAAATCAAAGCTCGACATAGTATGTCTACAAGAAACGCACATTAGACTCAAAGATTCCAAATTATTAATAAATAAAAAATTAGGATCAGACTTTATAACGGCAAGTGAAAACAAAAAAAATGGTATAGTTTGCTATATTAAACCAAACTTAAAACCAAAACTCATACTAGCAGATGACAAGGGGAGATTCATAATTATAGAAATAGAAATACAAAATATAAAAGTCACATTAGTGGGATTGTATGCTCCAAATGAAAAACAGAAAAAAATTTTTAAAGCCCTTTTGAATTGTTTATCAGATTTACCAAACAAAAATTGGATTATTATGGGAGATTGGAACGGAGTTGTAACACCTAAGCTCGATAGAAAATCAGATAAACAAATTAAACCAAACCAGGGTAAACTACCTCAAGAATTTTTTGAACTTACAAACAATTTAGAATTGATAGATACATGGAGACATAAAATGGGAAATGCAAAAGATTATACTTTTTTTTCAGATAGATACAAATCCTATTCCAGAATTGACATGATTTGGATATCTAAAAACCTAGCAAATAAAATAAATGATATAACGATTTTGGCTAAAGCATTTTCAGATCACAACGCTGTCCAATTAGAATTAAAAATTATACCAAAGTCATACAGATGGAGACTTAACGAAACTATATTAAGAAATAAGGAATATTTAGAAGTTAGTAAAAATAAATTAAAAGAATTTTTTGACTTAAATATGAATGACGATATAAATATAACAACAATTTGGGATGCAAGTAAAGCCTTCATTAGGGGTCATTTTATGTCTCTAAGTAAACATCTAAGAAAAATAAAATAATTTTTTTAAAAAATTTGTGATCAAATCAAAACAAAAGAAATTGAACTCCAAAGTAATCCTAGAGACAAAAATACTAAAAATCAAATTACAATATTACAGAAACAATTAGAATTACTAACAACAGACGAAATGGAAAAAAACTTGAGGTATGTTAAACAAAGGCATTTTCAACATGCTAACAAAGCAGGTAAATGGCTAGCTTTCAAATTAAGAAAAGAAGGGGGGAAATCATTAATAAAATAAGAGAAAATGGGGAAGAGTTAACAGACAATCATAATATCAAAAAAGCGTTTCACGCTTTTTATACTAAACTATATCAAAAACAACAAATACCATTGGATAGAAGTGAATCTTATTTACTAGAAAGTAATCTGGGAAAAGATTACTACCAAGTAAAAAGATTACTACCAAGTAGCAACGGTAAGAACAGAGCACGGAACAACGGACTGGTTTAAGATTGGGAAAGGAGTACGGCAGGGCTGTATACTCTCACCCTACCTATTCAACCTGTACGCAGAACACATCATGCGACGTGCTGGGCTTGAGGAATCCAAGGCTGGAGTTAAAATCGCTGGAAGAAACATTAACAATCTTAGATATGCAGATGATACCACTTTGATGGCTGAAAGCGAGGAGGAGTTGAGGAGCCTTATGACGACGGTGAAAGAAGAAAGTGCAAAAGCTGGGTTGCAGTTAAACCTCAAAAAAACCAAGATTATGGCAACCAGCTTGATTGATAACTGGCAAATAGAGGGAGAAAAAGTGGAGGCAGTGACAGACTTTGTATTTCTAGGCGCAAAGATTACTGCAGATACTGACTGCAGCCAGGAAATCAGAAGACGTCTACTTCTTGGGAGGAGAGCAATGGCAAATCTTGATAAAATAGTTAAGAGCAGAGACATCACACTGACAACAAAGGTCCGCATAGTTAAAGCAATGGTATTCCCTGTAGTAACCTATGGCTGTGAGAGCTGGACCATAAGGAAGGCTGAGCGAAGGAAGATAGATGCTTTTGAACTGTGGTGCTGGAGGAAAATTCTGAGAGTGCCTTGGACTGCAAGAAGATCAAACCAGTCCATACTCCAGGAAATAAAGCCAAACTGCTCACTTGAGGGAATGATATTAAAGGCAAAACTGAAGTACTTTGGCCACATCATGAGAAGACAGGATACCCTGGAGAAGAAGCTGATGCTAGGGAAAGTGGAAGGCAAAAGGAAGAGGGGCCGACCAAGGGCAAGATGGATGGATGATATTCTGGAGGTGACAGACTCAACCATAGGGAAGCTGGGGATGGTGACGGCCGACAGGAAGCTCTGGCGTGGGCTGGACCATGAAGTCACGAAGAGTCGGAAGCGACTGAACGAATAAACAACAACAATCTGGGAAAAATATCACAAATACAAAGAGATAACATGAATGAACCCATTACTATGCAAGAAATATTAGATGCCATTCAAAAACAAAAACCAGGTAAAACCCCAGGCCCAGATGGATTTATGGCAATATACTACAAATTATTCCAAGAGCAACTTATAACTCCGTTTAACATTCTCTTAAATTCTATAATGACTGGAAATACGATACCAAATTCTTGGACAGAAGCTAACATAATTTTGATTCCCAAGGATGATCAAGACCTGACACTATGCAAAAACTATAGACCAATCTCTCTGCTAAATACCAACTATAAAATCTTTACCACTGTTTGGCTAATAGATTTAAAACTGTTTTACAAGACACTATTAATGTGGATCAATCTGGTTTTTTACCAAAAAGGCATATAAAAGATAATATAATTGAATATAATTGAATATGCAAAAGATCATAATGAAAAACAAATTTTGTTATTATTTTTAGATGCGGAAAAAGCTTTTGATAATTTAAATTGGGATTTCATGATTAAAACGTTGAAAATTATGGAATATGGTAATAGGTTTATTAATGCAATTCAAGCTATATACACAACCCAGACAGCCAAAATAGTGGTAAATGACGACATAACTCAGAACTGTAACATTGGAAAGGGTACCAGGCAAGGATGCCCAATCTCTCCACTCCTGTTTATCTTAGTGTTAGAAGTTCTCCTAGAAAACATCAGAAAGGATAATCAAATTGAAGGGGTAAAAATAAAACAAGAAAATTATAAACTAACGGCTTTTGCCGACGATGTTGTTATTACTTTGCAAAATCTGAATAATTCAATTAGACATTTGCAAAAAAAGATACAAGATTTTGGTGAATTGGCGGGTTTTAAAATAAATAATAAAATTAATAAATAAATAATAAATAAACAAAGATGATAAATTTAAATATGACTCAAAATAACATACAAAATATGGAATTGGTTACGGGTTTTGTAAATGTTAAAAAAATAAGATATTTAGGAGTGGAAATAACGTCAAAAAATTCAGATTTATTTAAAAATAACTATATAAAACTATGGAATGAAATAAAACATGACTTACAAAATTGGACAAAATTACAGATATCTTTCCTGGGAAGATTATCAACCATTAAAATGAACATCCTGCCAAGAATCATATTTCTATTCCAAACGATACCAATTATAATTACAGACAAAACTTTTCAGAATTGGCAAAGAGACTTATCCAAATTTATTTGGCAAGGGAAAAAACCTAGAATATAATACAAATTTTTACAGGATATTAAAGAAAATGGAGGTTTTGGATTGCCAAATTTAAAATTATATTATGATTCTTGTGCTCTCATTTGGCTTAGAGATTGGATAAAATTAGAAAATAGAAAATTACTAAACATAGAAGGTCATGATCTCAGATTTGGGTGGCATGGGTATCTCTGGTATAACAAAACAAAAGCAAACACGGCATTCAATCACCACCCAATCAGAAAATCCATCTTAAAAACTTGGAATAAATATAAAAACACAATATCACCTAATTTACCACTGTGGAGGAGTGGCATTTGCGTTACAAGGAAATCTGAATTTGTCTAATTGGTTAAAATACAAAGATTTATTAATATTTGAGGGTACAAATTTTAAACTCAAAACTAGAGAAGACAGCAAAGGAAGGAATCACTTGCAATTGGTTTACTTATTTACAAATTAATGAACAATTTAAGATAGATACTAAAAAATTTAAGTTTAAAGAAAAATCAGTAAATTGGGACAATGTATTATGGAAAGAAGATAACCATCTGATTGCAAAAATTTACAAAATTTTAATACAAATTAACACATCTAATTTACCAAAAAAGAAATGTATAACCAAATGGGAAGAAAATATAGGTCATAGAATTCAAATTGAAAATTGGGAGAAAATGTGGTTAAAAGATCTAAAGTTTACTCTAAATTATAATATGAAAGAAAATTTCTTTAAAATGATGTACAGATGGTACATAGCTCCTAATACATTGTCCAAAATGAATATTGCTATACCTAATAAATGTTGGAAATGTAAGAAAGAAGTCGGCACCTTTTTTCATCTATGGTGGACTTGCTTTTGTTTTGGGATAAAATTCATGAAACCATATGTGAAATATTAGAAGAGGACATTATCAAAGAGCCAGAATTCTATCTACTGGGATTTATAAAATCAGACTTACACAATAAATATGGAAAATTGCTATTTTATTTAATAACTGCTGCTAGAACCATCTTCGCTAAACATTGGAAAGAGGATTACATACCTACGACTGAAGAATGGACAATAAAAGCGATGGACCTAGCGCAGATGGCCAAACTGACGGATCAGTTGAATGATAAGAACATAGAAGAATTCAATTTATGTTGGAGTCCCTTCTATAAATTTATAGAAAAGACTCAAAAAGTCCAATTGGGAATTTAATGTAAATAATGTAAATAAGTTAGAGATTATAGTTGTTTATAAATATATGATGGAAATGATGGAGAGAAAGTAGGAAGTCCTGTTTTTTTCTTCTTCTGTTTTTGTCTTTTTTTTTTTGGTTGATAGATGAACAGGTGAAGAGTAAGGTAGAGTAGATGGGGAAAGGAAGTGGAGAAGGAATGAGGGGGAAGAGGAGATAGAGAAGATGGAGAAAAGAGAAGAAGGAAGGGAAGTCAAGTTATAGGAGGAGAAAAGAAAGGTTGTTTTGTAAGAAAGTTATGATTGTATTTACTTTTAAAATGTTATTTATGTTATGTTATGTTATATATTGTCAGATTTTGTTATTTATGTATTACTATAAAATAAAGAATTAATTTAAAAATAAATAAAAGAAAATAAAAAAAGAAAAGAATATGCTAACCAAACGATCATCTTCCCCACCCCAGATCTGCAGAAATGCTTTGTTATTCGATTGGCTCTCCCCTTCCTAAACTGCAATTTCAGTTTGGCTCAGGGGTGGGACAGCCTCAATATTCTGGGATGTCTAAAATCAAAAACACTGTTTGTAGCAAGCAGCATTCCTGTCACGAAAGTGGCACCCTTTTTGTGCTGGAAGGTGGCTGGCAGTCTTGACCCTCTTTTGCTTAGCCAATTCTGGTGACAATAAGGAATAAAAATTGTATAAAAAGTGATTTCAGGCCTGACCTTTCTGGACCAATATTGACTATACAGTTCTACACACATAGCTTTCCACATGCATATTACAATATAGTTGTGACACAATGATAGTAGCTGTCTGGCAGTAAACCAGGGGCCCTTCTATGAAGTCTTTTTGTGGCAAACAAGGAACTTAGAAGTTGTATCAACCTCTATCAACATTTTGATCTAGCCAAAAAGCCAACTGGACACTGACTTTACTATGTCTACCATCTAACTTCCCTTCAGTAGACACTGTTTTCTGTAGTAAATTTAGTTTCATACTCCACTCAACAGCCCCTGCAAACCTCTCCTTTTCTAATCTTTCTCCCTAATTGTCTTTTCTGCTGTTCTTATAGCCACTCTAATACAATAGCTGCTGAATTGTAGGTTATCTTTTCCTAAATATTAATTGACTAGTTAAACAAAAGATAGAGATGTTTAGCTGATGTCTCTAGGGTTTGAACTCTCTCTGCCATTAGTTGATCAGGCTGATCAAGCCCCTAATTAATCATAAGATTAGCCAAAGTAGAACAGAGCTGTAGAACCATTCAGGGAGAAATTATGTTGGCTCTGAAGCCCACATTTAGCCCCATTGTGATAATCTTGACTATGCAAGTGATTGTAGGAAGAGGTAGGAGAGCGGGCAGCCACACTGCAGATGTCTACGCTCAACAATGGGAGAATTGTCAGGAAGACATATTGTAACTTGGGTAAAGGTAGGCTATAGTTGAAAAGAGAAGGTCCATTCCAGCTTGGAAAAGGCAGGAGAAGCCTTTTCATCATTAAATCTTGGGCAAGACACTCCAAATGTATACATAAACTTCTGCAAATGTTACCCCCTCCACATGCCTAGTGAACTCTCTTAATGCTTTCCATTCTCAGATTAACATGTGTAAAATTCTAGTTATAGCTTAAGAGCACGAACTATAGAATTATTCACCAACTAAGAGCTACGCTGATTTGCAAAAAGGGAAGGATTATGTTATGTTATTCATATATGTATATACGGACTGAATGTAAAAAACAAATAGACAGGTCTTGAGTGTTTAGAATTATTTGTAATTCCAGTATTTAAAGTTGATCATAACCTGATGCTATTGCCAAATCCAAGCATTTCAGAAAAGCCCTCTCTTTAGGATAATCATTGACAAAGTCCTATCTATCAGAAAGCATGACTCTAAAGAATCTCCTTAAGCTAGGAAGGAAGAGGAAAAAGCAAACTTATCATTTCTTTTTTCTATTCCACAAATGATTTTCTAAAGATTGCCTTTAACCATTCAGCAAATCAATGAAGAACCCAAACTCCTGAGCAATTCTCTTCTCCCTCCTTTTTTTCCTTTTGTATCCTCTTTTATTTATCCACAAGAAGCTGAGCCAGCTTCCATCATACACATGCCAGTAAACAAGAACAGAGAACACCTTTTCTTTCAGAAGCTAAGGAACGTTTTCTTTGTGTGTCTACTATTTACATTTTTCTAACATACTCATCGCCTGCAAAACTCCCTCACCTTTTCTTCTCCTAAACTTGCTTAATCCATTAGTCTTCCTATTTTTCCTATCATCAGCCTTTGACCACTGTAGACTTAGATTTCTGTGTTAACCTGTGGACTGTTAACATCTATAAACCTCTTATTTTATTAGCTTGGTAAAAATCTTCACACCACTTCTCCATCACTTATTCATTGAACTGAATATATTAAATTACCCATAAACTATTAACTGCTTAAGATCTTTGTGTTAACTTGTAAACTACTAATTGTAACTATTGCATATCAAGTGATTATCTGATTACCTTGTAATCAAATTAGCCTCAAATATAATTTAATATTTTATGTTGATTGGTTATTAATTATAACTTTGTTTTTGGACTTCAGAAACACATGAGCTTATTTAATAACCTACTGTATTCAATCCCAAAAAGAATTGGCATTGGGAGAGGTTAAATTCATTAAACTTAGTTTTAAGCTAGAGTGCCTCAATCAATGATCAAAGTCTGATTTTAGTGCTGCAGAAAGATAGGAATTTAATTCAAGAAACTCGCTATCAAGGATTACATTATCTTTGACTTCCACTGCAGGGTAGTTTTTATTCTTCCTGATATGTAGCTTGCATTCAGGACCTTCCGAGTTTGCAGAGCCTGAAAAACAGTCTTGGTTTCACGTGACATTAAGCTCAAGGCTTATTTCATACATAAAGAGTTGAGGAATAGATGTAGATTTAGAAACAACCATAAGAGAAAGATACAGGTTCTGTGTCTCATCCTTTTCAGTCCAAGCAATAGCTATGATTTGCTTTTGAAGATAGTTACAAGGGCTACAAGTTTATGTGAG
Organism: Charina bottae; assembly: GCA_023362775.1. Taxonomy (NCBI): domain Eukaryota; kingdom Metazoa; phylum Chordata; class Lepidosauria; order Squamata; family Charinaidae; genus Charina; species Charina bottae. The sequence continues at coordinate 52,435,126 of JALMGJ010000007.1, forward strand.
AAATAAAGTATTTTGAATTAGCCTCTAGGGCTTTCACTTTTGAATCTCAAAACCTATTTCCAGAACTGGCATCAGCGCTTCGTAATGCCCTGTCTCCAGATTGCTAGTCCCACTTACTATTAAAATTCATGTTTTGCTTCTGGCTTCTTAGCTACAGTCATAATTTCTGAATCAGTATCACAGGTGTTTGGGATATAAATTTCAGTGGTAGTAGTAGCCTACAGGAAAATCAGCTGATAGCATGGTTCACTAAAGAGGAGCAGAAATGTTCATGAAGAAAAGAGAAGAAAGTAATATTTATCTTTGAACAAGTACTTCCAAAGCCTGTTAAAGACTTAAATATGGAAGTTAGTGAAGGCTGTGTTCATTCCCCCAATAGCAACTTATAGCATCTTCTAGAGTCATCCATTTTTTTTTGCCATAATAGCAGTGGCAAAGATCTGCTTTGAATCATTTCAACAATGGCTGGGTAATGGTATGAAAATGCCGTAAGTCACGACTGGGAGTTGAGTTATTAGTATCTTAAGAAAGTTTTAGCTACTGTAGTACTGCTTGTGAATTCAATCTCTAGCTTGGATAGAGTCACTCGTTTGAGATGGGCGGCCATACAGAATGAATGAATGAATGAATGAATGAATGAATGAATGAATGAACAAACAAACAAACAAACAAACAAACAAACAAACCGCATTGGCTCTTGCTTTCCAGAGGAGAGAGCCCTTCTGGAATAGCTGTCATTAGATCATCTTCTCCTGGAAAGTGTCCTCTGCTTGAAAGAACATATAGTCCAACCCCCAAGCATTTTAAAATGGGAAAAACACCTGGCTCACCTAGTTCCTCTCAGCAGACAGAGCAGGCACAGAGAGCACTTGGTTACAATCCTCTAATTCATGATGAAGTGAATTGTATTTCTCTTTAAATTACAATAATTATTTCTATAGTCTGTTTAGGGGGAGAGGTTACTTTAAAAAACATGTTCATGTATGTATGCATAGGGAGCTGCTCCTCTTCCGGGATGACATGGACTGCCTTGTGGAACTGGACATAATATCCATGTTAGTCATTTTTTTTTCATTCATATGCTGTTGCAAGCTTAAGATTTTATAAGATTATCTTGAAGTACACTGGAATTGCCGGCATTTTTGGAAGGTTGTTCTCCAAGTAGGGACACTGAAACTTTATATATAACATATTTACTGATGCCTAACAAGATGAGATATAGGTGAGATATTTGGCACTAAACTTGTTTATTGGAATGTTATTTAATTCCACCTCAAAAATGTCTAAACAAGGTTTTAATAATATATGTCCAGATTTGTGATCAGCAACCAGACATGGCATTGGTCCAGGGACATATCACTTGGCATAGACAAGACTTAGAAGAAATTTATTTATTTATTTGTGTTTGTTTGTTTCACTTATATGGCTGGCCATCTTATGAAATGCAACTCTGGGCAGCACACAGCGATAACAAAAGCCAAAGAAACAATGAAACCCAAAATCTGGTGCCTTAACCAACATTCTCTGATCCATCTAGCAATACAATTCCCAGGCTCCAACTTCACCCTATTGCAATACTGTTTCTTCTATCCAGGAAGACCTGCCTATAGGAAAGAAAGTGATTGCCAAAGACTTTCCTGGAAGAGAAAAATGGGAGGGCACAACAGCAGGGAATTGTCCAATGGAGGGATGTGGTAGTCTGCAGTTGGGTCTTGCAAGGTGTTCCAAAGTGACTTAGTCTATCCAGCAATTTCTTAAGCTGGAGTCAAGCAGGCATGAGCACAGAACGGGAGCAGCTTAAATATGGATATGTCCTTGGTCCCAGGCCATGAATTTCTCTCTTCGCTTCTTGTGCTTTAGTTTTTATCAGCTACTGCATTCAAGACAGCTGTTTAATTCTCTGGCTCATGGGGAGGATATTTCCCGTTTACAGTATCACAACTTCCTTCCTTTCAGTATCCTTATTCATATTCCTTTACTACAGCAACTTTCATGCTCTTTCCAGGTATTCTAGAACGTCTACTGTATGTTACACTTTCTTTCTCTCAAGTTTCGTGTCTTGCTCAACTCTGTTCTACCTTAACTGTATTTCTTTGTTTCCTCTACCTTAAGTGTTTGAACCCTGTATTTCCTTTTACCAGGAGAAGTGGTGCTGGCTACCAGCTTGGCTGGCTTCAAAAAAGGGTTGGACCAATTCATAGAAGTCATGGGGATCAATGGCTATTAGCCTTGATGGCCGTGGGACTGCCTCTGAAGGCCATCTGCTGGGAGACTAGTGGGCTTCCTTGGTCAGCCGGTTGGCCACTGTGAGAACAGACTGCTAGACTGGATGGGCAGGGGTCTGATCCAGGAGGGCACTGATTACGTTCTTGTGTTCTCTTTTGCCTTTCTGTTTCCACCTATGAAGCTTCTTCTCTTATTTAGACTCTATCAGAAATTTACCCAGTTTAATCCAAGCTTGTTCCATTTTTTTTATGGCTTAGCAAAGTCTTTTTTTTCAAGATAGCCCTAACCAATAATTCTGGAGCAAAGCAAAGCTCCAGAATCATTATTAGTTGTTTTCTCTGTCTGCCTCTCACTTCAGCCATCAATTTAATGGCCTTTACAGCCTGATCTATGCCTTTTATACTAATATGCAGTTTGGGATTTAGAGAGAGAACAGCTTTCAACCTTGTTGAATGCAATTCTGGCCAACTAAATTAGTCTGTCTGTCTGTCTGTCTGTCTGTCCATACACACACACACACACACACACACACACCACCCAATATCATATTTTAATTGTTTTTATTTTCTTTTATATGTTAATGTGTATAAAGAATGTAAGAATGCAAGTTCTGGGCATTTAAATACAGGTAGTCCTTGTTCAGCAACCATTTGTTCAGTGACCGTTAAAAGTTACTGAACAAGGAGACTTGTGATAGCCTCATAGTTGCAGCGGTCACAGCATCCCCATTGTCATGTGATGTCAGCCTTACCAGGTAGACCCAAGAAGAAACACAACCAGATCAGCTAATTCTACTTTATTGTAAGGTTACATTAACAGAATTGGAGGGTCACTTCTGAGCCTCTTGCCCAGCCCACTATCCAGCTGTGGACTATGCTGTCTCTTATCTGACTGTTCCCTAGGCAGTTTCTCTGGTCCCAGTCTCCCAAGGTCATTCCCACACACCATTACAGGTGATCACAATTTGGGCGCTAGGCAACCAGCTCACAATTATGATGTTGCAGTGTCTTGTGGTCATGTGATTGCCAGTTGCTACCACTGCCAGCTTCCAACAAGCAAAGCCAATGGGGAAGCCGGCAGGAGGTCATGCCTAACAACAGTTCAGGATTCACCCAATGCTGGCAACTGGGACTGCCAGAACTGCCATCATAACTCAGTGTGATCACGTTATGTCACACTTTATGACTGTGTTGCTTAGCGATGGAGTTCCTGGTCCCAATTACCGTCATTAACCAAGGACTACCTGTATACATTTCAGTAGTATTTTGAAAAAGATGTATTGAAATGCATACTTTGAAAGCAAATACACTCTGATATTGATACACGCGCGCGCACACAAACACACAAACACAAGCCTATTAGTCTTGCCAAAAAATACTCAAAGACACATTTATTTATTAAAATTAGTTATAGCCATCCAACTCCAAAATACTCTGTAGAAATGGGGTTGAACTATGAGAAAAAGTATATACTGCACATGTGAAAATATATCCAGCCATTTCTACATTTGTTCTCTGAACTTAAAAATCACACTTCCCCAAAACTTCTGGGTTCTGATGAGAATGCTACCTCTCTTTTATATACTCTCAGCAGCCCTACTTCTAAGCCATAAGTGTCACCAAAAGAATTGTCAAATAGCATCAGATTATTTTTTAAAATTCTCATTTCCTAGCAATCAAGAATAATCTCATTTCTACTATTAGAATATTTAAAAAGGCATCTAGCTCATCTTAATACCACTTTTTAATTTAAAGGCAATTTCACTGCAGGTGCTACTTCCCTGGTATAAGAATGGTATTTAAAAAGGAAAATGCACATTAACTTTTATAGTGTCATCATGACCTGGAAGTACATCTAAGTACTTCCAGGTCATGATGACACTATAAAGGTTAAATAAAAGTGTCATGATGACACTATAAAAGCAATGCCATTTCTTCCGAACCGCCTGATGCCAAATCCATTAATACCTTGTGGACAGTGATTATATAGTATTTATATTGTTCAAAGTTTCTCACAAGGTGTCAAATTATTTTGCGTGGGCTTTCAACATCTACTGTTCTGAACCCATGTCTTGACCTCCTTTTCTCCTTCTGCCTCTTCTTCCAACTCCAACTTCTTATTTGAAAAGCAAACCAATAGAAACTTTATAATGTAAATGTGTTCCTAATGAATTTAGGTTAAGCTTTGCAGGCTGCATTCAATATAGCCACAGTAAGAATTTGGATGTCACCAGAGTTCAGAGTTCACTTTGCCTAAAGCATTTGTTCCTCTTCGAAGGCTTCATATGCAGTATAGCAACGTGTGACTGGAATAACTAAAACCAGAACAATATTCCAGGTTATCGCTAAAATGAAAAGGATTAAAATGACACTTTGAAATACAGCTCTGAAAGCAGGATGTAATATGGAAAAAACTTTCAAAGAAAGAAAAAGGATTTACATGCTGCCTAAGGATTAGGGAAATGCTGTTAAAAGAGGTGATAAGAAGGTTGCAGCGATGTTTCTGCTAAGGGAAACCAACAACAGGAGGGAAAAAAAAGGTCAAGGAGTCTTTCAGGATGCAAGAAATAGGATTTGTATATGCTTGTAATTTGCATAAATTAGGCGTATAGGCCAGCACAGTGTTTTAGAACATAGCATGGGTAATGCATCATATAAATTAGGAGCAATTTCTGGCCAAGAAACATTTTAAGGAAGATTACAAATCCCGTATTCTCCTCACTTTAGCTTAATATGAGACTTGTCTGACTGGAATGTACAAACAGGAAACTCGGAACGTAAATGGAAAATAGTATTGTTCTAAAAGGGAGCTGAGGTTTGCCTATATATCATTTTCCCCAAACCATATAACAGGTTGGCTGAACAACAGTTAGTATGAAAAATATCCTATGTGTGGACTTGAAATTAAACAAGGAATACAGTCTTTCAAATCTCTTGCTGTGGATGGGGCCATAGATTCCAAGACAATGGTTTACATTTTCAAAAACACATCATGCATTTTCCAGAAAGCTGTGCAAATACACACCTGCATCTACTGCTAATAAAATACCACTTGACTTTGTTGACCATACACTGTGGACACCTCTGCTGGGTCTCCAAATGCTGGTGAACGTGGTTCTGGGCATCAGAATGGCTCACCCCCCCACCCCACCCCCAAGCCCTGCACATGGATTGTCAGGAGTACCATTACTACAGCCACTTTTCCTTTTTGGTGGGCTTTAATGCCAAGTCATCTTTCTAAAGCAGCTGCTCTCTCCTGAAGCTGAATCCCGGCTATTGGTTTTGGACTTGTTCATGGACCACCATGCCTATAATTGCTTTTATACTACAAATGTTAGTAATATTTGAAATTCCCATTAATATCTCATTCACTTGCTGGAGCAAGCATGGCCTGCGAATACCTCTGGCAGATGATGTCAGCCCTCCTTCTCTGAAAACTTCTTATTCTTTGCATTCTGTCATCACTGGTAATACTCCTTAAAATCAGGGATATAAAAATAATTTGATACTAGAGAAGGATGGAGACGATTTTGACTAATACCACAGCTCTTACAATTATTTATCAGTGATTTTGAATTGCTTAATATTAACATTTTTGTAAAAAGACACATATATTTTGAATCAACTGAGAATGAACGAATAAGGTTTAGTCACAGGTGCCTTTAGAGTTAGATGAGTGATATCTAGTCACTGTAAATTTAGTTATTTTTTAAATGTTTGCTGTCCATCTAGTTCTGTAGGCCTCAGGAGCTCATGGCAAGGACTGTTCTACATTTTAGTGCAGACAAGTTATCCTGATGTAGCATATTGTGAGTGCTGCTGCTGCTGATTCATAAGTGTTTGTGATACATGTAATCCATAAAACTATGATATGCATTGTAACACTTCCTAGTTATTAAACTTGAACTGTATGACTGTAGATGGAGTTATAATTGTTCTTCAAAACTTCTGAATAAGTGTTGTAATCCTATGCACCTTGTTGAGACATAACGAAGTTCAGATTGCAATCAAGATTTGCTAAATCATTGTCTTTGTCCTTTTCCAGCCATATTCTATGAATTTACAGGTAAGGTAAAGGTTCCCCCCGCACATTTGTGCAGTCGTGTCCGACTCTAGGGGCCGGTGCTCATCTCCGTTTGTTAGCCGAAGAGCCAGCGTTGTCCGAAGACGCTTCCACGGTCATGTGGCTGGCATGATGCACGCGGAATGCTGTTACCTACCCACCGAAGTGGTACCTATTAATCTACTTGCATTTGCATGCTTTCGAATTGCTAGGTTGGCAAGAGCTGGGGCTAGTGTGGGAGCTCACTCTGTCACGCGGGGCTAGGGATTCGAACCTCCGAACTTGCGATCTTCTGATCGACAAGCCTGGCGTCTTACAAGGAGCCACCACGCCCCTTCTTATCAATTTACAGACGTCAGACCAATGAAAAACTAATAATGTTAAGTCCTTCTGAGTATAGCATCTCTCAGGCATCTCAAGTTCAAGAATTGCTATGCTGTCTTCTAGAGAGTATTAGTGCTATGTTTGCGCTCCTTGCAGAGTGGTTCAGTAAGTTAATTACCTAATTTGCTTAATACCATAGCAACCAGGACCCATTGCTTAGCACAAATTGTTTTTATAACTTGCTTTTTAAAAAGTTTAATTGTAGCATTTTTCTAGGTACTTGAACTGTTTACAGGATGACTTTTCTAATGCTGGAATACTTCAAACAGGGTCTAATTTTATATAAATATAATATAATTTTTGGGGCGTGATAGCTCAGTGGTTAAGACGCCAGGCTTGTCGATCGCAAGTTCGGAGGTTCGAATCCCTAGCCCCACGTGACAGAGTGAGCTCCCACACTAGCCCCAGCTCTTGCCAACCTAGCAATTCGAAAGCATGCAAATGCAAGTAGATGAATAGGTACCACTTCGGTGGGATGGTAACAGCGTTCTGTGTGCGTCATGCCTGCCACATGACCGCGGAAGTGTCTTTGGACATCGCTGGCTCTTCAGGCTAAGAAACGGAGATGAGCACCGCCCCCTATAGTCGGACACGACTGTGCAGGGGAAAACCTTTACCTTTACTTATAATATAATTGGAGATGGAACTTGGTACCTTCTGTGTGAAAAGTAGATTTCACAGCTGGGCAAAGTAAGACCAACCCAAAACATTTTTGTTCTGAATCTGGAACTCTGTAATCCTTTACTCCTGATCTATATCTCTGAAATTTCAGAGCATTGCAATCTGGTTCACCACACAGCACTCCTAGGAAAGCTGATTTATTGGAAATCTTTTTTTCCAATAAAACTAATGTATAATTATTTCCTCTAATTTCTCTCTTTTTTTCCTAAACAAAACAGTCCCATGTATCCTAAACCGTTTTCCTTAGGGAAATTGCTCCAATCTCTTGATTACTTTGGCTACCTCCTCCAACTTTACAGTTTCCTAAATTTCCTAAATGGATTGTGTGGAGTCCTTGGTGCTCTCTGAGCTTGGTTGTTTGCTTGCAGACTTTTCATTACCCAACTAGGTAACATCAGTGTGAGTGAGTGTGGGGTTTGCTCCCTGTTTATATACAGTTCAACAAATCAGGAGAATACCCATGGGATAACCACTCTCAGGACTCATAGCAGAGACCATAATGCAGCATCTAGAAACTATAGCACTCTCACATATGCAGCCAAAAGTATGGATCCGGTATGTAGACAACACCCTTGTCATAATAAAAAAGGAAAAACTACAGAAGACACATGAAACTATCAACAACATCTTCAAAGGAATAAAATTCACAAGGGAAGAAGAAAACAACAACATACTACCCTTCCTGGATATCCTCATCAGCAGAGGAAACGGCTGCAAATTAGAAAGGCAAGTCTATTGACTGCAGCAACCTAGAACACCAGAAAAAGGAAACAGACTGGTTATACATCTTCCAACAAAATGGACACCCACGCAACTTTATCAAAAAGTGCCTGACTACTCAACCCACTACAGTACAACCAGCACAAGCTATGAAAAGGATAACACTACCATATATCAGAAGCATCTCAGAAATAACCAACAGACCACATGGCATTACTGTAGCACAAAAACCAACTAAAGCCCTCCAAACCATCTTAAGTAAACCAAATGACCCAGTAGCCCAAGAATAAAAAACAGGAGTCATCTACAACATACAGTGTAAGGACTGTAACAGCCACTACGTAGGACAGACAGGCAGAAGACTAGCAGAGCTCATCCATGAACACCAACTAGCAGTCAGAAGACATGATGAAAACTCCTTAATCTCACAACACATGGACAGACTCAACCATACTTTCAGCTGGGAAACTGTGAGCATCCTAGACCAAGCTAAATCCAAAAACGCTAGGGAATTCCTGGAAGCTTGGCATTGAGACAAATCAGCCATCAGTAGACATTTAGAAATAAACCATATTTAGAAAAGCTCTGTGCACATTGTGGGGATATGTAAATGCGCTGGTTTATTTTGAAGTGAGATAAGGGTTAAAGAATGTCTATCTGGTTTGCTCTAAGGGTTTGATTGATGTAATTTGCTTTTAAAGATTTGGATTAAGATTATTAAGGTTAAAATGTGTTTATTTGGATAGTTTTAAGGATTTGATTTACGTTTACTGTTTTGAGTTGTTTTTGTTTTTTGTGTTTATTAAGATTATTAAAACTGTTGTATTATCAAGTATAATAGCAGACAATCTATGTGCTTTTTAATTTGATTCTTACTTTAGTAGACAGAAATGTATAGAATAGTGGTAGGAAGGGAATAATTAAATATGTGTTATCTTTTGGAGGGGAGAAAGATGTTTAGATGTTTTATGAATTTTTTTAAAAAAATTAATATAAGGGGAGCAGTAACTGTACTTAGTGATTTTTATTATGTGCCAGAGTGCAATGATTTATAGAAATAATGTGGTTTTGGTTTAATATAGAGTAAGAGATTGATTATAGAAATTTTTGTATATCCTTGCTGTTTAAAGTCGGAAGCCACATCTTTTTGTAAATTTGAAAAAAAAAATATTGTGTTTTTGCACCTTTTTAGTTCTTTTTTCCTTCGTTGTAGTTTTTGTTTTTTGTAGTTTTTACTCTTCCCTTGAAACTTAATAAAATTTATTTTAAAAAAAGAGATAAACCATATTTATACACCATTCAAAATAGACAATAAAAAAGCTAAGAAGGAAACACAAAGACCAGAACACATCCTTTCCAGCAGGCAACACCCAGATAAGCAGGGATTAACACCAGGCAAACAGTCAAGCAGAAAACAATGCCCTAATCAAGGAACTACCAAGGAGAAAACCACACCCCCACCAACACTGGCTGGGCAAGCTACTGTAGATAAACAGGGAGCAAACCCTATACTCACTAGCCCTGATGATGTTACCTAGTTGGGTAATGAAATGTCTGCAAGCAAACAACCAAGCTCAGAGAGCACCAAGGACTCCATAGTTCAACCGTGAGCTACATATATTTTCTTCTATTAAATGGATTGTGCACAACCAGAAGTACTTTAGGGGAGGGACAGTAACTGTAGGACAGCACATCTTTGTAACATCTCCAGTTAAAAGGATTAGGTCACAGGGGACCTGTATCAGAGTTCCTACATAATTGTTTGTCTCAACACACAGGGATCAGATTGACCTGTTCGAAGGTAGCTCCCTTCTTTCTGTTTGCCCTGGAATTACTATCATTAAATAATCTATAATTGCTTATACATTTCTATCTTAACTGTACTCTGTCCACTGTCCTATTGTGATGACTCCAACTTCAATGCCCCAATAAACACTTCTCAATGCAATTCAGTGAAATGCAGAATAAGCTTTATTCAGGATACATGTAAATTGAAGCACTCCTAAAGATCTGAATGCGGATTCCCGCCAAACCTCGCTAACTTAACTCCCCCCCTGCGCACCAATTTTGCAGCGACTATGATGTCAATGTCCAGAACTTTCCCTCCCCGTTCCCAAGCTTCCAGCCCCTGCAGGTGGTTGACCTTGATGCTGCATTCCACAGCCTCCGATGAAACCCACAGCATTTGGCACACGCTCCCCCTCCCCCCAGTTCACACGCTTAGACTACCTCTATACCCATAATGGCAGGTTTCAGCTATGAACCTATGTTGGCCCTGCCTGATCACAAGATGACTGTGATACCTGCCATCTTGTTTGAAGCAGAACTCAAAAAGCTCCAGAGCAGAGCACTATGAAAGATGTGCGCTTTGCCAAGGCTATCAGAAGAGCAGCTTTGCTATCCCATTTCTTCTGGTTAATGAAAGGCATTGCTGGGGAAAAGCAGTGATCCTGACAGCCCAAGGTTTATTGTAATGGTGTCTTTAGGCCCTTGGCAGACAGGGCTGAATTAAACAAACGTATTTGTGTTCCAACAGTCTGAGTTATGTCACACTGCAGCCAAAGATTGAGCTCAGCATGTTTACTGTCTATAGTAAAATCTCCTGAGTAACATAATCTAAGCCAGGTGACCATTTTAATTTACTCAGGGTCCTATATAATGTACATCCTCCCATGCTGCCAATTCACAAAAAGAAGTGTGTTTCTAAAAAAAGAAGTGGTGTATGTGATTATTTGATACTCATTGTCTGCTCACTATGAAATTATATATTACATCTAACCACTATACTGAAAGCTTAGAAACAAGTATTTATTTTTTTCGTAATTAATAGAAAAGAACTGCAGAAGAAAACTATGGGATGATGATGATGATGATGATGATGATGATGATGATGATGATGATAGTGCCTACTTGCAAAATTCTCTCTTGGGACTCAGCCATGTCACTATATTGGGCTGGACATATCATGAAAACTTGGGCTCCAGAAGGAGTGAAATGCTGGGATTCAAAGAATTAAGTCAGAGAGACATAGATTTGTTGATGATTATTCCAGTTGCATATTATTTTGCATCGAATGAAACGGACTGTCCAGAAAAACCTATGCTGTAATAACTTAATTAGATCAGCTCCACTGGCTGTACTCACTCCAGACCTCAGAACTATTGCCAGGCAGCCTTGGGTGTTCACTTAAAGCCACAGATATGTATTCCTAGAAGTAGATCCTCACAACAGTGAGTACTTAGTACCCTAAGGCAAACAGAACCCTTTCCAGTGACTAATGGGGAAACACATCCAGCCAGCACCCCAACTCTGCCCACTCTTCCTTGCATTCCTTGTGTGTGTTTATTTTTGCATGGAGGGGGGAAAAATCCTAGTCATGAGAGGGAGAGTGGCAAAACTGCCCTCCGCTCAGTTAAAAAGCACACTGAAAGGGCAGTGAGGTATAACAGTGCCTGGAGTTCTGCAGAGCTGAGTTGCTGGTAGGTGGCATGCAGTGAGTATTTTCACCACTGGGAGCTCTCTTTTTTTTTGGTGCCTTTGAGTCATTGTTGACTTCTGGTGGCTGCTTGGACAAGTCCCCGCAGTTTTCTTGGCAAGTTTTTTCGGAAGTGGTTTGCATTGCCTCCTTCCTAGGGCTGAGAGTGTGTGACTGGCCCAAGGTCACCCAGCTGGCTTTGTGCTGAAGGCAGGACTAGAACTCATGGTCTCCTGGTTTCTAGCCTGATGCCTTCACCACTACACCAAACTGGCTCTCCATCAGGAAAATGCATTGCTACAATATGATGTTCGCAGCATTTCTTCCTGCACTGCAGGTGAGCTGGAAGTTAAATTGGCTCAGGGGCAGGAGAGTTGCTAAAAAATTCTGATGTTGCAAAACACAGGGGCACAGGAACAATTCCAGATTGGCACAAAAAACTGCAGAAGAAGCTTTATTGTAATAAAGTAATATTGAACTCAGACTGGACCATAAGGAAGTGAACATAGTATATTGAATGCTTATTTTATTAAGCAGAAGTTCCTAAAGATCAGGTTTTACATTGAGTTTCTGAATGTTTATATACAGTACATTGATGTGTATTTCTTGGAAGTAAATAGTCAACTTGCAAGATTTTAAACAGTTCACCTGGGATACCGTCATCTCCTGCTGCCTTGTTATTAGCAATGCTTCTTAAGGCCCATTCAACCTCACTCTTCAGGATGTCTGGCTCTAACTCAGTGACCACACCGTCAAAGCTATCCCCGATATTATTATCCTTCCTATACAGATCTTCCATATATTCTTGCCACCTTTTCTTGATCTCTTCTGCTTTTGTTAGGTCCTTGCCATCTTTGTTTTTGATCATATCCATTTTTGCCTGGAATTTACCTCCGATGTTTCTAATTTTCTGGAAGAGGTCTCTTGTCCTTCCTATTCTATTATCTTCTTCCACTTCCGTGCATTGCTTGTTTAAAAATAATTCCTTATCTCTTCTGGCTACCTCTGGAATTTTGCATTTAATTGGGCATATCTCCCCCTATCACTGTTGCCTTTTGCTTCCTTCTTTCTTGGGCTACTTCCAGTGTCTCAGCAGACAGCCATCTTGCCTTCTTGGTTTTCTTTTTCTTTGGGACGTTTTTTGTTGCCTCCTCCTGAACAATGTTGTGAACGTCTGTCCATAGTTCTTCCGGGACCCTATCTACTAAATCTAGTCCCTTAAATCTATTCTTCACCTCCACTGCATATTCATTAGGAATATTAGTGAGCTCATATCTAACTGATCTGTGGGTCTTCCCTATTCTTTTTAGTCTGATTCTAAATTGTGCAATAAGAAGTTCATGATCTGAACTAGTCAGCTTCAGGTCTTGTTTTTACCGACTGTATAGATGTCCACCACCTTTGGCTACAAAGGATGTAGTCAATCTGATTTCGGTGTCGACCATCTGGTGAAGTCCATGTATAAAGTTGTCTTTTAGGTTGTTGGAAGAGAGTGTTTGTTATGCACAGTGAGTTGTCTTGGCAAAATTCTATCAGCCTACGTCCCGCTTCATTTTGTTCTCCCAGACCATGCTTACCTGTAATTCCAGGTGTCGTTTGACTACCCACCTTAGCATTCCAGTCTCCTGTAATGAAAATAACATCTCTTTTTGGCATATTATCCAGTAGGTGCTGCAGATCCTCATAGAACTGATCTATTTCTGCTTTTTCAGCATCTGTGGTTGGGGCGTATATTTGGATCACTGTGATGTTAAATGGCTTACCATGAATTCGAGTTGAACTTATCCTCTGTTCCTCCCCAGTAGCATTTTGACCATCTTCCGACCTGGGAGTCCCATCTTCCAATGGTATACCGACATATCTCTGGTTGTACTGATCCATTTAGTTTTCATGGCAAGAATACTGGGGTGGGTTGCCGTTACCTTCCCCAGGGATCGTATTTAGTCTGACCTCTCTGCCATGACCTTCCCGTCTTGGGTGTCCCTTCACGGTTTAGCTCATGGCGTCATTGAGGTGCTCAAGCGCCAGCACCACGACAAGGTAACAATCTCCTTTGCTGGAGATTTAATTTAATTTATGTACATTCCTGTGGATTGTACTTGGGCTATACCAAACTTGAATTGTAGGAATATTTACATGTAAAATTCATGGTTATGGTAATTTTGTCCTTTCTGTACTGCTGCTTTTGATATTTTTTTTACATAACCGTCTTTTCTCTCAAATTCTATGATGAGTAATCCTGTCCAATTGCAAAATTATAGGTCTGGGATGACGTTCTGCATTCCATGATCATTCAATTTGTGGGATGTAACAGTACCATAGAGGGCTGATTATTTATGTCCTCCATCACTCTCCTCAAATTGCAGTTTTCTTTTCTCAGAGTTCTTTGTTTATTTGTTTCATATCAATAGCACATAGACTTATTTATTCCTACTTTATGAAATTATTCCTTAGATTTGTACCCCACCTTTTCACTAAGAGCAAGAAGACTTCCTGCAGTTTTCCTGCACAACAATCCTGTAAAATGTTGTTGTTTATTTGTTCAGTCGCTTCCGACTCTTCGTGACTTCATGGACCAGCCCACGCCAGAGCTTCCTGTCGGCCGTCACCATCCCCAGCTCCCCCATGGTTGAGTCTGTCACCTCCAGAATATCATCCATCCATCTTGCCCCTCTTCCTCTTCCTCTTCCTCTTCCTTTTGCCTTCCACTTTCCCTAGCATCAGCTTCTTCTCCAGGGTATCCTGTCTTCTCATTATGTGGCCAAAGTACTTCAGTTTTGCCTTTAATATCATTCCCTCAAGTGAGCAGTCTGGCTTTATTTCCTGGAGTATGGACTGGTTTGATCTTCTTGCAGTCCAAGACACTCTCAGAATTTTCCTCCAACACCACAGTTCAAAAGCATCTGTAAAATAAATAGAGCTAAAAAGTGACTGGTCCAAGGTCACTCAGCGAGCCTTCATGGCTGAGGATGGATGCAAACCTGGGTTTCCCTGGTCCTAGTCCAAAACCTTAGCCACTGCACCAAGGTTTTGCTAATCTCAAGGTAGCCACATTAATGTATAGTCGAAGGCTTTCACGGCCGGAATCTGATGGTTGTTGTGGGTTTTCCGGGCTGTGTGGCCGTGTTCTGGCAGTTTTGGTTCCTAACATTTCGCCAGTTGCTGTGGCTGGCATCTTCAGAGGACAGGAGCACAGCTAGATCTTCTAGCTGTGCTCCTTTCCTCTGAAGATGCCAGCCACAGCGACTGGCGAAACGTTAGGAACCAAAACTGCCAGAACACGGCCACACAGCCCGGAAAACCCACAACAACCATAGCCACATTAACCTTATTTTCATTGGTTTTCCTCTATTCTTTTGTGACATTACAACTCGTCTGCTAATTAATTTCAGGAGTCAAACACCACTTCTGATGCTTTCATCCCTTGGATAACCTAACATGACATTTCATACAAATGAAAACATGAAGACCGATTTTTATATACAAGCATTGTTTATATGTGTGGCATTTATTTGCATGCTAGCATGAATTATGGCAGCTAAATCACTCTGAATATTGAACGTTTTTCTTAAAATAGTCTGTTCTTGAACAATCCAAAAACAGACAGAAAGACACAACTTGTCAAATAAATTATTCATTGTAAGTCATTAGGCTAGCTCTTCCACCACCCTAGCCTTGTGCTGTAGTTCGCACTTTTGCCATATGGAGAAATGAAATGCATTCTAATTTGTTTTCTAATAAGTGCTAATTAGTTTAGGCCTTTGAGAGATCTATGAGGAAATAAAGAGTGTCCTTGTAGCCTTCCAAATAAAAAACTATAGCTGCAGTTGATAGAGTCTCATACTGCTTTCTGACTGTAGCCTATAAGAAGAAATGGAAATAATCCCTCATGTAAATTGGGGTATAAAAATTAAGCAAATGGTACCAACTGCAGTCATTTGATATTGGTTGATTTCTTTGCTCTTGCTTAATGCTAGGCTTGGCAGAGTGGGAGGAGGGAAATAATTATGGTTGGACTGTCTTCCAGAACTTCTTAGTAATAATTGCTAGGAGAAATGCTACAGAAGCAAAAGTACCGAATGTCTTTAATAGTAGTAATATGTGCATAACTATGATGTCTTCAACTAGATATGTTACCATTTGTCTTGGGAGATCAGGAGATCATAACTCAACACCTCTGGGGGGTTCAGTGTTGGGGGAAGCGGATATATGTTAATACTAGACTCAAACCTGAGCATCCGTCTCTGTGTAAAATCACAGAATGATAGAGTTGGAAAGCACCATTTAGGACCATAACTCCAATCCCCAGCTCATTATGGAAATCCAAATAAATGGATTTGGACAGATGGCTCTTCAACCTCTTCTTGAAGGCATCCAAAGGAAAGGAACATACTATCTTCCTAGGTAACTGATTCCATGGTTGAAATGGCTCTAAACTTTAGGAAGTTTTTCAAAGCGTTCAGCAGGGATCTGTCTTCCTGTTCATTGTGGTTTGACAGAATATAGCTTCTGGCCATCTTCTGTACAATCCCTTAGGTACTGAAATATGGTTCATGTATATGAATGTCATAGAAAACAAAGACAAAATTGTAGGTGGTTGAACATAGTGCCCACCTGCTTTGAAAAAAAGACAAAGGCTACCTGAGGTAATAGAGAACATCTTAGAGGGCTACAGGGAATGACAGAAATGAAGAAATGACAGAGATGAAGTCCACACATCTTAAAGTTGCTGAGGTTGAGAAACACTGGTCTAGATGGAACCCTTAATCCTTTTCAGCATTGTCTCCATGTCAAGAGCCTCTAGCCCCAGCTTCTTGTGCTGCGTTTCCTCCTAACCTAACCCAGAACACCAGAGGCAACCATCCAAATATCCTGGGGGAGCCAATTGTGTTTAAAAAACATTTTAAGGCCAATGTTTTCTTTTCAATAAGGAATCTGTCTTTTATGGTTTTGCCAAGACTAGTCCCCCAAAATAGGTTTCTCTACTTCTTTCACAATCAGTATTGAAACGGAGCACTTGGCTATGACTGTTTTTCCCTTGGAGATTCCTGCTTTTTCTTTTCCTTTCTCCAGAAATGGCTGCATGCCGGGAGCTGAGCTGAGGGGTGAGTGAGATTAGAAAACATCCATGGAAATTGGAACAGGCTCAGAGAATGACAATACAGATGATCAAGGGATTAGAACCTAAGGCGTGACTGAAGGAACTGGGCATGGTTAGACTGAAGGGGTATATAAAAACAACCTGAAAGGATGTCTCAGACAGAAGATGGCCGAAGTCCAAGATTTGTTCTTCATTATTCCAGAGTGCAGGACACAAAGTAATGAAATCATATATCATATCATATCATATCATATCATATCATATCATATCATATCATATCATATCATATCATATCATATCATATCATCATCTCATCTCATCTCATCTCATTCATCTCATTCATATCGTATCATCTCATCTCATCTCATCTCATCTCATCTCATCTCATCTCATCTCATCTCATCTCATCTCATCTCATCTCATCTCATCTCATCTCCTCATCACATCACATCACATCACATCACATCACATCACATCACATCACATCACATCTCATCTCATCTCATCTCATCTCATCTCATCTCATCTCATCTCATCTCATCTCATCTCATCTCATATATCATATCATATCATATCATATCATATCATATCATATCATATCATCATCTCATCATCTCATCTCATCTCATCTCATCATATCATATCATAATCATCTCACCTCACCTCACCTCACCTCACCTCACCTCACCTCACCTCACCTCACCATATCATATCATATCATATCATATCATATCATATCATATGATATCATATCATCATACCTGGAAGGTAGATTAAAAATCAGGAGGAGCCAGGTAACATCTTTGCAGACCAACAAATTTTATTAAAAGGCATAAGCCTTTGTGAACTACAGCTTGCTTCACCAGATGCATGGAGTAGCCAAACTGATGTAGGATTTAAATTTGGATGTGGTCGAGGGGAAAGGGGGAGAGGCAGGATGGTTATGCAGATGCAGGCTACCTGTGAGACAGCTTACACGTACCTTTCTGGGTGTGTGTGCACATGTGCTTTCAAGACAGTCTTGATTTTTCTTGGCATGATTTCAGAAGTGGTTTGCTGTTGCCTCCTTCCGAGGGCTGGGAGAGAGTGACTGGCCCAAGGTCAACCAGCTGGTTCTGTGCCTAAGATGGGACTAGACCTCACAGTCTCCCAGTTTCTAGCCTGATGCCTTAACCACTACACCAGAGTGGCTCTCTGCAAGTAGTATAGCACTAGTACAAGTACAAGTGTTAAAAACAACAAGTGTTGTATTTATTAAGACCTTCTGAGACAGCCTGAAGCCTTTGTTCCAGAGCAGCTACTTTGGGATTTGTAACGGAGTGTCCTGGAAGTATGTCGATGAAGGTTCTGAGTCATCCAGGTGGAACAGTCTGTGGCTTGAATCATGTCAACTGGATTTCTATTTTCTCAGTAGAAACGTTTCACTCCTTATCCAAGGAGCTTCTTCAGTCTGAGTAAAGTTAGTAAGGGAATCCTTAAATATGTTTCTAGGGTGGCTGTGTGACCTTGCACCTGGGGCTAGGTCATGGTTATTTTGAGATGTTTATTTCTAAGTCCCTTTATCATCTAAAGGAGGATCGTTAAGATTACCCTGCTGCTGTTGTTTCGCAAGCTCTGCTATTACTCTGCCCTTGTTTTGAGTTCTAATGTCAGACGTGTGTCCATTAATTCTTGATTAAATGCTAGAAGAAACCTTCCAACCCTAAAACATTTTTGACAGTGAACCAAAGAGAGATGTTGGGCTCCCCTTTAAGCAGAGTTTGGCATCCATCCTGTTGGGGGATGAGTTAATTGGGGTTTGAGTACTGGAGAGGATGCTTTGGGCTAAATAGACCTTCCAGCTCTGTAATCTTATGATTCAATATAAGTGTAATCAATAAAATAAAATAGCCAAAATGGTATAAGATGAAAGTTTAGCAGGTTTGAGGAGCCCACAAGTAGAAAAAGTAAGGAAAAAACACTTTAGAGAATACCCCTCTCTGCACAGATGGGAATTTTTGCAGTGGATGACTAAAAATTTTCAGTGGAGACTTCACTGGCAATGGAATGAGGATCAACTGCATGAAGAGGGAAGGGAAGGGAATATTCTGCACCGTAACATCTTTATAGAGCAGTGCTTTCCAAACTGCCGCCGTTGGCGACACACCAACGACGGTAGTGGCAGCGGTGTGGGGGGGTGCGCGGCGGCAGTGGCATACACAGTGGCAGGGGCGGCAGCCTCGTGTTTTCCGCTAAAATGCGGAAGCGCTGATGGCGTGCCGCTGCCGTTGTCGCTGCCACCGCCACCATGCACACCGCCACCACCGTGCGCGCCCCCACCCCGCCGCCGTGCACGCCCCCGCCGCCGCTTCCGGGTTGTGTCGCGACACACTAAACTGTGTGTTGCGACACACTAAAGTGTCGTGACACACAGTTTGGAAAGCTATGTTATAGAGGTTTGACTTGTTCATTTCTGAAATGAAAATCACCCAGGCTCAAGTTTTCCTTGAATTCAGGTTCTCTGACCACCAAAAATCTTCCTAGAAGTCCTAATGCTGAAAGTTAGATGCTTAATAACTAGCTGCTTAGTGCTGCAAACATGTCTGCAGATACACTGAAAAACATCTCTGGGTATATACATTGGCACTTTGCATCTGCTCAAAGGTATAGTCTAGGTTGCTACTTTACAGGCATGTCTTCACCGTAAACTTGGACAAGTTGAATACTAGTAATCGGAAGCAGCCTTCCTGAACTACAGTTCTCAGAATCTCTCTTCTTGTCTCTCTTGGAGAGGGAACATCATTACAGTTTTTGAAAAGTATGCGGTTTTCATATTAGTTCATTTTTATTCATTCATTCCATTCTTACCATGCTCTTCTGTCCAGGCATACACCCAATGGAGCATGTAATATAAATACCAAATGCAAATATTAAGAATGGCTATGAAAGAATAAGACAATAAAGCATTAAAGCAGAAGTAAAACAATTTAAAGAAAGAGTCAAAACAGTGGAACAGAATTATAAAGTTCTTTACTAAAAATGGGAAGAGAGAGAGAGCTTTTACAAGAGCTTATACTTAGTTAAAGTAGTCCAGAAATGAAGTAGAAGAGGCCAGGACTAATATTATCTGCATTTTGCAGTTATTGTGAAATTTAAAAAAAAAGCGCTATGCACGTTTTTTCAAAGTATTGTACTAGCACAGTGCTTTCCAAAGTCCCGCCGTTGGCGACACACCAACGGCGGTGGTGGTGGTGGTGCGGCGGCAGCGGCGGCGGCCTCGTGTTTCGCGCTAAAACCCGGAAGCACTGATGGCACTAATGTGTCGCGACACACAGTTTGGAAAAGCTATGTACTAGCAGATGGATGCATTTGAACGCTTTCCTTCCTAGCAGTCTGGGGAAAAAAATTGCTCCTCTGAAGGTATAATTGACATTGGGAAAAATCTTCCTCATTAACACCATGTTGAATGTATATGCCATATGCCCTTTCTCATGGTTTTTAAGCATGCATGAAGTCAGTCTTATTCTAAACACTAGGATTGTGCTACCCTGTGGGTTTTGAAGGGGGAAAAGTGGTTTAGAGCATGTGTGAGCATGAACACAGCATTTGACAGCGACTCTTAAACTAAATGTGCCTTCTCCTAGGATCATGCTGCACCACTGTGGAGGGCAACCACACAGCCCTGGAAAAACACACAGCTACTTTAAGCAAGTGCTGGCAATGACTAGGTGAGCACCCCATGCATGCCAAACCACATCTCCCTCCTTCCAATCCAAAGCACTCCCAAAGGTGTGGATAAAATGGGTCTGGGTGTTAACCTAAGAATCATTCTCAAGAACTGGGATTTCAGAACAACCTCTCCCTCTCCCTCTCCCTCTCCCTCTCCCTCTTCCTTCTTCCTGTCTACACACAGTCTGCTAGAGTTTGACTGTATTTGGTACTTTGGACTTCCCAAGGACATAAGATAGTTAGAGATATCATTGTAATAGTGGTTAAGGTGCTGGGCTAGAAACCAGGAGTCTGAGAGTTCTAGTCCCACCTTAGGCATGAAAGCCGGCTGGGTGACCTTGGGCCAGTCACTCTCTCTCAGCCCAACTCACCTCACAGGGCTGCTGTTGTGGGGAAAATAGGAGGAGGAAGGAGTATTAGGTATGTTTGCCGCCTTGAGTTATTTATAAAAATAATAAAAGCGGGATAAAAATTAAATAAATAAATAAATGAAGCTTTTTGTAATTGATAATTTGAGATTCTGTCTATTCCTATTTTGTCCAAGTGCTTTTCCAAATCTTTTAATATGGCACTAAGCACACTGACCATTACTAGCACCATTATGGCTTCCCCCCCCACATTTGCTCAATCTCTATTTGAAAGTCTTTCTATTTTCTTGTTTTTTGTAGTTCTTTCTCATTGACCCTTCTATCTCCTCCTCCTCCTCCTGCTGAATAGGGTATGGTGGCCAGGTTAAAAATGTATGTTGGAATTCCTGCAGGGACTCACCTATAACAGGGAAAAGGGACCGGGTCTGTCAGATGCAAGCCTGGTTATTCATACTTTTTGCTGGGTAACCCGTACTTTCTCTTTCCCAGGCTCAGATTGGAGAGGGCACCAGGGAGAAGTCAGGACAAAAGGAAGGACAAAATTGTCAGTGAGTTCCTTCTTCCCATGTCTCTCAGATACTGACAGATCGACGGCTTCCATCTCAATGCTGACGCCAATTCTTGTGGAAAAATTGATTTCTTTATTCAATTAAAGTATACCAGCAAGTAATGAGAATTTTTTCTTTATTAGAAACTTCACTGGTTCTATCCCACAGGATCAGATGCCAATGCCATCATCAGCAGAGTCTTTTATTAACTTTTACACATGTGCAATGCAAGCAAACTCATGGTGCATACTGATGGGCTAAGGTATTCACATTACAGGAAAGGCAGCATCTAAAAAGCTACAAATGAAAAGTTACAGACCTATTGATATAGTTTATTTCTCCTTTGTTCATTGTTTTATATACAACCCATTTCTTTGGCCTTCATGTCTATGTGACTGGTTCACTTAAGTGTAATGGCGCTATTTTCTTAGAGGAGTGGTTTTTGTTGTTGTTGTTCCTTTGACTCCTGGCAACTGCATGGACTAATTGCAGTTTTCTTGGCAAGGTTTTTTGGAAGTTGTTTGCCATTACTTCCTTCCTCGGGCTGAGAGAGAGAGACTGGCCCAAGGTCACCCAGCTGGCTTCGTGCCGAAGGCAGGACTAGAACTCACGCTCTCCCAGTTTCTAGCCTGATGCCTTAACCACTACACCAAACTGGCTCATTTTCTAATAGCGCTGACATATTTTTCTACAATATCAATTCAACGGGTAATGTAAGAATTCCTTGGAAAATACTTGATGACTTATCCAAGGCACTAACTAATCCCACCACCTAGAAAGATGAACTTGTTTTGTCTTCAAGCATCTGGTGAAGAGTAAAGGCTAGTCCTTACTGTGGAGATGCAGGAAATTGCCTGTAAGTGTCCTTAAATATGAAGGTTCCTGACATATCTATACATTTTGGTTAGCAGAATTTTTATTGTATGTTATTCTAAACCACAGCTAACAATTTCTAACTTCTTGCTGTTGGATTCTTGAGTAAATGTGCTAGATTCAGAACTGGAGTTTCTTTAGTCTTTTTGCTTAGCCTGGGAGAAGTCTTACCCATGTGCCAGGCTGCTGACCATACCCACCTGGTTTTCGAGGAGAACCCAAGAAAACCTCCGGAAAAGGATCCTGCCCTCCTTTATAAGTCCAACAACTCCACACCACATGGGCTGAATATGTGGATGGGGAGAAGATGATAACAATTTATTTTTGATCCTGATGTTGTTCAGGAAGCTATTAAAGACCTGGCTATTCTTCCAGGCTCTGGGACAGAGTGAAGGTTGAGTCCCTGCTGAATGGGGTTTCTTTGGTTACATGTTTCTGGGGCCATTCATGATTCTTTTTTGGGTTTTGTATTTTTTTTATTTTTAATTGTAAGCTGCTCAGAGTCATTGGGAGTCAGGTGGCCTATAAATTGTGTGTAGGTATGTTTGTATAAATAAATAATTTCCCTTTCCCTTTTGTGTAGAGTGGAGAGGCAAGGGGATGCTGGTTTTTGTTATCTCCTATTGATCTTCTGGGGATAGCACTGGTTGACTCATATCCCTGCCTGTTCTCAGCATTTTGAAGTTTGTAGAAGGAAAGACTATCTGAGGTCAATTTCCTTTTTTTTTGCAAGGGACTGGGAAGTGAAAATGTTGGTGGTATGGAATTACTCCAAGATTCATAACAACTAGTTCTCAATAATATTTGGAGGATGCTTTCTCTTCCCTTATTATCTTAGAAGTGTTTAAAATGATCCTGTATATGTCATTTGTGTAATCACACACCTACATTTATAGATTTTGGTTATCCACTTTGAAGGGCATCCTTTCCCGACCTGATGTTCTTCAGAACTATTGGACTGCAATACCCATTATCCCCAAAGAGCTTGATCAATGGCAGGGTTACTATGCACAATGTATACTGTAATACAACACCGATGGAAGTGCTAGGCTGGGTATGGCTAGCTTAAAGTAAGGTGAAGTTGTCAAGCCAGAACTTTGTTTTATCTTGGCATATTTGAGAATCTTCTGTAGGACTCTGGTAATCATGGCCTCACCTAAAGTTCTCCTGTTGTTTGTCCATGTACTTACTTAGTTTTTTACCATTGCTCATTTGTTTCTTTTTTGCTGCTCATTTCCATAAATAAACCATTTCTTTCTTTGCTCGTCCCCTGATTATATCCCACTGTGGCCTCTGTATAATGCGATTTTCTTCTTTTACTTGAAACAGCGTGCCATTGCATTTCTGAGTTAAATGAGCGAGGGAAGAAAAGCAGCCAAGATTTGACACAATTTCCCGAGTCTCTCCTACAGGTTTGGCTCAAATTTTCAGCTGACACTTTTATTCTGTTGGTCTTGTTTATTACCCACCATGGGTAGAATATTTTAGATGTTGTGTGGTATGCAATGGAATTGTTGAAAGTGGATTTTTAGTCTTAGCTTCCAGAAAAGCAGTCAGTGTTCAATACTTGATGTTGCCAGTAACGTTAGATTGGGTCTTTGCCATCATTAAAACTGTAAAATATCACATCTGCTTGTCTTGCATTGCAATGTAGCTACATCAGGGCCAATATGAGTTTAATTATCCATTGGATTCTCTCTGTCTTGAGTGGTGTGGAACTCAACTCAACTGTCTTTCACAATCAGAAAGAGGATTCGAAGGCTGTGAGTCTGCAGGTAGTAATTTTAATAGTGACTAATGTGAATCAATAAGTCTAATAGCCTAATTTCTGATGCATTATCAGAGCTCTGGAGAGGTTGCCATGACTCCTATATTTTATCATTCATGTTTGTGTAAATGCTTTGAGACAAACATTTAAAAAAAAAAAGGGGGGGGGCTCTTGCATGACTTTCTACTGAATATGGTTCTTACAGACCAATTTAGGATGCACTTATTAGAGTCCTAGGAAATTTATCCACGTGGGAGAATAAACTGTATTATTAGCAGTTTAGGAAAGTCTCTCCAGACAGTGAGAATGCCTGACTAGGCATTAGTTACCATCACCTCATCATATCTATCATGATGAGCAGGCTGCCTACATGAAATATTGCAAGGAATCCAACAGTCCAAGGAATTCCCCAAAGGAAACTCTAGTGTATGTTATACACTTTTAGTATAAATGCAATGGCCCTAAAATTCAAAATACAGTTCACTGCTAAAAGCATTATTCCGAACCTAGACTTTGACCTGAAAGCAGATTTTCACATTCTGGTAATTTTGGTTTTGGAAACATAGCTTCATTATAAACACATCTATATCAATATTTGTATCTGTATACTAGGTGAATGCTCTAGGCATTTTGGACTATATCTCCCATAGTCCTTATTTTTAGCCAGTCCCTTATTGTAGCCTCTGGAGTGTGCCTGGTTGTCTACCTGGATCCACATACATCTACATTTTTATGTTTGCATTTTTTAATAAAAGAAGAGAACAAGAAGAAATACAATTTTCCTGAACATTAAGAGTAGGTTTTTACAGGGAATGATGTAAACCAGGAGTAGTGCTCCTGATCTAGACCAGAATTCAAGGGGTGGGGAGTTCTGCCCACTTGGAGCTGCCTCCTCCCCCCCATCTCCTGCTATCCTGCGTGCACCAAGTGGTGGTGTTTGAAAAAAACCTACCAATGGTGCCAGTGTGAGCTTTTCCATCTGGGTAAGGAAGCCTGAACCTTCCCTTCCTGTGCCTTGTGATCCACATTTAGATTTGTCTTAGACATACGTGTGTGTGTGTGTGTGTGTGTGTGTGTGTGTGTGTGTGTGCCTTTGAGTCAGTTTTGACTCCTGGTGACTTCCTGGACTAGTCCCTGCAGTTTTCTTGGCAAGGTTTTTTGGCAAGGTTTTTTGGAAGTGGTTTGCCCTTGTCTGCTTCCTTTATCCTGGTCAGTGCTTGGATGGGAAACTACAAGGAAATCTCAGGGCTGTAGGCAAGACTGGAAAGTTAAGGAAATCATCTCAGAAAAGGCAAGGGCAAACCACTTCTGAAAAATTACATGTACTGTATGTCTCTGTGTAGTCCAGTGTTTCTCAGCCTTGGCAACTTGAAGATGTGTGGACTTCAACTGGCTGGGGAATTCTGTGAGTTGAAGTCCACACATCTTCAAGTTGCCAAGGTTGAGAAACACTGGTGTAGTCACTAGACGTTAAGCTCAATTTGAGAGATTCTTTACCTTTAGCTTATGTAGCTGGTAAGGTATTGCATGCTATTTGTTTCCCAAAATTTACTACTCCCACTCCATGAATTTGCTGAAGCCTAACTTTGCTCTAGGTTACAGAACCTGAATATTATATTGGATGTGCACTATAGTATTACCTTTTATTACTTTAGAGAGGAAAACTACTTGTTTTTAATATCTGAGGATTTTAAAGAAGACTTTTTGAAACCATTTGCTGAATATTACTCAATTAGAGTTATATACTGATATGGTAATTCTAATCATCTGCAGATACATTTTCCCTCTAGCATTAAATATCTAAGTGGATTAGAAGATTTTCAGATTTGGACAACTCTAATTAAATTATTTCTAACTTTTACTGGGCTCTGTAGATCAATCTGTCTTTGACTGTCTCAGTCCATCAATATAAGTGAAGAGGGAAAAAGCTTTTTCACATACCTCATTTTTTTAAAGGCTGTTTTGTTAAAGGAAAGAAAATCAGATATTTGGATTTACTTGCCAATTAACCTTCCACTTCATAAATTAATAAAAGTTTAAGAAAACAAAGTATTCTTTTTGCCCTTTTGTAGGTGGCTGCTTCAATGGCACAACTGAATTTTAAAAAATTCCATGCAATCCCTTAAGCGTTTGCATACCTCATTTAGTATCTTTCTAAAATTTCTTATAGGATACTTTCTTTGCATTCTGAAAGACATAGAGGTTGCAGATTATTTTACAAAATTAGCCAGATTATAATTTTCTAACTTCATTTTTTAAAGTATTATTATTATTATTATTATTATTATTATTATTATTTATTAGATTTTTATCTATCTAGTCAACTCAAGCACAAACATACTTAATACTCTTGCCTCCTATTTTCCCCACAATAACCCTGTGAGGTGGGCTGGGCTGAGAGACAGTGACTGGCCCAAGGTCACCCAGCAGGCTTTCATGCCTAAGGGAGGCCTCGAACTCACAGTCTCCTGGTTTCTAGGCCAGCACCTTAACCACCACACCAAAATGGCTCTCATTAGTAAGTTAGAAGTTCCCCACTTGCCCATTTCCAAAGCAAAAAAAATAAATATTCCTAACTAGCACCTGTCCATGGGGAAAAGGTGGCATATTTGAGGAATTCAAACATAAATGAGTCTGTAAGTGTCAAACTATTTAATATTAGCTGCCTGAAAATGAGTTTAATGATGAAAGCATTTTTATCAAACTAGTACCAGGATAACACAATGTACAGATAAAATATAACATTTTTATTATATTAAATATGCACTTTCTGATGTGGTCAACTGGTGTATATTTTAAGATTAGGATAAATTGTCAGTTCCCTTGCAGTTGTTAAATATGGGGAAAGCATGATATATATCTTGAAGATCTGTTCCTTCTCCTTTCTGCATAGCCATTTAATACAAGGAAAAAATATATGATGATAAGGCTCTTCTGTTGCTGCTGGCTGGATTCCCTGCTCACCTGAGTTTAAGTTTTGTAAAGCTTCTTGTACAAATTAATGAAATATGTAAATTAATAAATAAATGGAAGTTTCAGTGCAAGAGACCAAAGTTCAAGCCTCCAGCATTAACTTGATCCCCAGGAATGCCCATGGACCTAAGACACATCCTGTGAGTATCTTTAGAAGATCAAAACAGCAGGTAATTTGGTAATGTGTCTACCTGTCCAGGAAGAAGACAAAAGTGATCTGGCATCTCCATTATATAAAATACCTTGTTGTGATGATGATGATGATGATGAAACAAAGTACAGGTAGTCCTCCCTTAGTGACCACAATTGGGACTGGAATTTCAGTTGCTAAGTGAATTCAACCCAATTTTATGACCTTTTTTGCGGCGGTTGTTAAGCGGTTGTTTCCCCATTGATTTTGCTTGCCAGAAGCTGACTGGGAAGGTCGAAAATGGTGATCACATGACCATGGGACGCTGTGACAGTCGTAAATGCGAACTGGTTGCCAAGAGCCCAAATTGTGATCATGTGACCCAGGGGATACTGCGACAGTTGTGTGAGGACTGATTGTAAGCTGGTTTTTTAGCACCATCGTAAATCCGAACCATCGCTAAACGAATGGTTGTTAAGCGAGGAATACCTGTACTGTATAGTATATTAATCCAAAACATATTGGTGGGCATAACAGTAATAATATCCATATGCCTTTCTTCAGCATTGAGCAGATTCATTATTTTTCAAACATCATGTATTAAGAAACTCAGCTTCCGTCTTGCTTAGGACTAGATAGCAAGCATGGGGGCTGGTGAATCCTGGGAAGTGAAGTCCCAACACATCTGAAGAGTGACAGGTTGGCAAAGGCCATTCTCGTCAAAACTGGGGGGAAAGCAGGACAATATTTGGGCAACTTCCTTTTAAAATGGCAACACTACATTAATCTCTCTTAATAGTAAACCCAGACTATAAATGGCCCCACCCAGTATGAAACATGCCAGGGACCCCTTTTGGAAAATATTCACCATAAATATAGAGGTGTGAGAAACTGGCAGGGTTGCTGTTGGTTACCATAAAAACGTTCTATTACGTATAGTGACTGATATGGACATGTGAAAAGCTCAAGGACACATTCTTGTTAAACTTTGCACGCAAAGTTATTGTGTGGTTCAGCCTTCCAATAACACTGACATTTCCTAGTATAATTTATTCAGTTTCTTTGGGATGGGGAAAAAAAGGAAGGGATGGACAAATCAGTACAACAAAGATAAAAGTAAGCTTTCAGTAGATCTTTATTTTGGTCATAGTTGTGGTATCTATATATTCACTTTGTATTCTAATGCAGTTCTATCAGCCTTCAGTTGGGAATATTGTCTTCTCTTTCCTTTTGTATTTTGGATTGTATGAAAAGAAATCTGATGATAAACTATAAGCACAAAATAATATGGTGATTGGATTGCAGTCTTCAAATTATTTATAAAGGGGCACAGTAAAGGTTGAAGAAACCCAATAATTTAATCTAGTTTAGGAACAATGCATTTTGTATACACTCCCTCCTTCAGATCTCTTTAAAGCTGTCCTTAGTTTTCTCTTGATTGGCACTTGGAGGTTAAGAATAACACTCTGAACTCTTGGTTCTCTGACCTAAAGTGGAAACCTTAAAAGAAAAAGAGAAAAAAATGTGGATGTTTGTTCTGCTTCCTTAGATCCTCTTAACTCTCAAAAGGGCAAAGATAAAAATATTATTGTATGAAAATCCAGCATGTGGAATTGCAACAGATGGGCATTAATCTCCCAGTAATTTGCTTCATGAAGAATACAATTAAGAGCTAATTCAAAGAAAACATTAAATTTTGTCTTTTTAAGATAAAGAATGAGCTGGATTCTCCATTGTCACATGATGGTGCCATTAATTTAAGGGCAAGGCGTGGGATGAAAATAAGATCAGTTTTTACCTTACAAATAATGCTATTATTTAGACCTTTCAGAATTTAGAAAAACGAAATAGATAGAAAGGACAATGAGATGCAAGCAATCTAGCTAAAATAGCGGATATAAATATATTTTTTGCAGAAAGGATATTCGCCTCAGAGAGTACCAATGTGAAAACATCTTTCTGAGGGAATTGAAAAGGGCATATGTGAGCATAAAAGAAACTCTGGTTATCCATGATAAGGAAGAAAGTTATTTGATAGACTATTTCAGTCAGCCTGCTTTTCGATGAAAGTAGATGAATGGAAATGGACAAACTGTGTCAAGCAGCATATGACTTTTCTTAAATCTGTGCATTCGTTTTCCCTGTCCCCATGTCGCTGCACAGTTTTGGCTATGCTAAAAAAGTTGACTCATTTGTTTTCATATTCTTCTTCTCTGTTTAGTCTTACATGATTTCAGTCTTTGTTCTTTTAGATTGCTTGATAATGCCACACAGATTGTCCTTAAAAAGTAAAAAAAAAAAAACACTGCCACCTTTTCTGGTTCTTCTCATACTAGGATAATCAGGCCCAGCTCAGTTTATCTGGGTTGAAGCAGATGCTTGATCAAATGGAGAAAATGGCGCTCAAAGGTATGCAGGCCTTGTCTAACTTAGGACTTTCCTCCACCTTACATTAAAGGCTGATTCATCCCAGTGCAAGGATGAGACACCCACCAGTTTGGCAGGACAGGAACAGATGATGTCATCCTCAGCTTATCCCTAGGCTGCTGGGAAGGTGATGTCTACCATATTTTCTTGCTCTGTATCAAAAATAGTGTTCCCCCCCCCTCTGCTTTACAAGTCGGGCGGCCTGGTCTATCTGTGCGTGTGTGCACGCGTGTGTCCCTTCAAGTCAGTGTTGACTCCTGGCAGCTGCCTGGACAAGTCCCTGCAGTTTTCTTGGCAAGATTTGAGAAGTGGTTTGCCATTGCCTCCTTCCTAGGGCTGAGAGAAAGTGACTGGCCCAAGCTAACCCAGCTGGCTTCATACTTTTAAGGCAGGACTAGAACTCACCGTTTCCTGGTTTCTAGCCTGGTGCCTTAACCACTATACCAAACTGGCTCCCTTTCTAGTCCACCTACTGCGCTTCATTCCCTCTGTTCCAATTGGTTGGTGTGTATTCTGGTGAACATACTTCCCACTCTCTGCCTTTGATGCCCAATTTTGTGTCATGCAGGGCTGCCTGCATGATGACAGTTTCTCTGATAGGTTTCTAATGGATCGGCAGAGGATGGATGAAATGTGGACACTTCTTTGTTTTCTTCTAAAATTGAGAAGAGTTCTGCCGAATTTCCCTTTCTGCATTTATGCAAGTAATGTTTCTTCCTGACACAAGGAAGGGTTAAACTAGGAATGAAGGAATAGTCTTAGAGGAACTCTACTGAAATCAATGGACGTTCAGAGTTCTGAAGTCAGAGTTTATAAAAAAGGCAAGCATCAGAATGCCTTGCTATGGTTAGTGTCATCACCATCAGGGTTATCCGCAGGCTGGGGCGGTGAGTCAAAAATATGGTGGCTCCAATTGTGAGATTGTGTGAGACTTTAAGGCATGAAGAACTGGTGGCCCTCCAAGTAACTACTTTTAGCAGACTCAGTACTAAAGCCAAGTGAAATGTTTTTCATGAGCGTCCCAAAGTTTCCAAAACAGCTTCTTAATTCAAAGAGCAATAACAACTCAAGGCTGCAAGGATTGTTCATTGAATTAAAAAGAATATTGGAAACCATTGTGTACTAACAACAGGCTCTTTATTGTACTTTAGAGAAGAGCATTCCAAGTCCTAAAGCTATGGCTTGAAAGATACCAGATAGAACTCAGTTTGCGTGCCACCACTAACTTTGGTGAGAGGAGATGACTTCAGAGTAACAAACAGGACTAGCAAAGAAACCTCTTGAACAATACTAATATACAGTCCGCTCTGGCTTCCACAAGAGCTTTTGGGTCTGGCTTATTCTCTTGTCACCTCCACCTCAACATCCCCCCTGCATCTGCCTTGGTTTCCTTCCAAAACTTCCCCATTTGGCAGGAATTGTCTTCTCAAACAGCACTTTTCCTTCTGCTGTTTCTGTGCTTGGAAGTTTTGGGAAAAAAAAAAGATAAGCTGAATAGTTTTGTTGTGGAGTGCAACCATTTCAGCCTTCCTGAACAGACAATGTTGATTAAAGTTTTTTTTCTCCTGTTTTGGTGTGTGTGTGCGTGGAAGGAATGAAGATGTTTCTTTATTTTTTGTTAACCCTAAAGTTTTTACGAATGTCTTATCCACAAATGAGGAGCACTGAAGTTTTCCAGGGCAGAGACCTTGGGTGCTATAAAAAAAGAAGCTTGGGAGTACATAGCAGGTTGGCCACCCTTGTTTTAGTTAATATTCTAAAATGTGTTGAAGGCTAGGTAAAAGTATGAACCAAGGTCTCCTGTTGGACGTTCTGGGTGCATACGTAAGAATAAATGCATAGCCCCCACTTCCCATAACAAAAAGTATGGGGACAGATAGCTCCATGGAGCCCAAATGCTCATACTGAGCAAATAAAACAACAGAGTACGAGATCATAGTGAGAAGCAGATCTTCACATCAAGTGTATTTATATAAAAGGAAGGCTTTAAAACAGTGGCTAAGATTGGGATGCCAGAAAACTTATATGCTATGGCAGTGTTTCCTCAACCTGAGCAACTTTCAAATGTGTGGACTTCAACTCCCAGAATCCCAAAATACCTATTTTCAATTATACCAGTGCTTCCCAAACTTGTGTAAATTACCCAAACTTGTGTAAAAGTGGTTTTTCGTTGGGCAATGATACACAAACCTATTACCCAATCACAACAGGGATATTTAAACTGACTTAAAGTGTTTTACCTACATTGGGTAAAAAGCAGTTTCTGATAAACAGTTTTGGGTAATGAAGGAAAAAGTCTGGAAGCACTGAATTACACTCTTCTCCCTGAAATTCATGAAGTGGCTAAAGTTAAATCTTCCAGGCGTGTATCAAAGACTTCTCTCACCTCATAGGCTTTCTCCCTCCTCTTTACTCTATGTATAAATATTCTCATTCATTCTCTCTCTCTCTCTCTCTCTCTCTCTCTCCCTCTCTCCCTCTCCCTCCCTCTCTCTCTCTCTCTCTCCAGAGAGTAAACCACTCTGAGATGCTTTTCTAGCAAACAATCTGTAAAAAAAAATTATAACATATTTCCAGGTTAGCTCCTTTTTTAAATAGGTATGGACTGCAGACACTCAAAGCCATTCATAGGCAATAATCCCATTTGGGTATTGCCTCAATTCAGTGTAATAAGAGGTTCATAGCAAGGACATATTACTTCTACTATAAAAGAAGTAGGGAATTTGCCCATCCTCCCATATAATTTGATTTCCTCCCCAAATATTTAATTAACTTGAGCAAAAAAGCACTATCTATACAAAAAGCTTTTTCATTATGAATCCAGAGTTTCCTAGCTGATAAAACCTACCCATATATTTAACTGAGACCCAAAACATAACCTTAGTGTTTCAAAACACTTTGGGATTAGAAAAGAGTAATTAAAAATAAAGTCCCCATAAAAGCTCATTGTAGCAATAAACATCCATCTTTTTAATAGCCCAGCCAACACACTTTTCCTTTTATTGTGGCGTCAAATGAACCTCCTACTCTTTCAAGGGTCAGCTGAGACATCCTTTACTGTTTATAGCAACGCTTCAGAAAAATGACCTGGGAGTCTCCAGAACAGATTATGGCCATATGGAATGGGCTGCAACTTCTTAATTTTGGGGTTCTATGCAAGAAGCAGAGAGCCAGTTTGGTGTAGTGGTTAAGGCACTAGGCTAGAAACTGAGACTTCTAGTCCTGCCTTAGGCACGAAGCCAGCTGGGTGACCTTGGGCCAGTCCCTCTCTCTTAGCCCTAGGAAGGAGGCAATGGCAACCACTTCTGAAATCTTACCAAAAAAAACTGCAGGGACTAGTCTAGGCAGTCACAAGGTGTCAAGAAGGACTCAAAGGCAAAAAAAAAAAAAAAGAGAGAGCAAGAAACAGCTCTCTAGTTATCTGTAGCTTGAATCATGTCAACTGGATTTCTATTTTCTTAGTAGAAACGTTTCGTTCCTTATCCAAGGAGCTTCTTCTCCTTGGATAAGGAGCGAAACGTTTCTACTAAGAAAATAGAAATCCAGTTGACATGATTCAAGCTACAGACAATTCCACCTGGATGACTGAGAACCTTCATAGACAGCTCTCTAGTTATATTGAATTGTTCTCTTGCAGCTTGGTGAAAGAGCTCTACAACTGTATTTACTTTTTTGTTGCTGGAACTGTATTGAATTATTATTAATTAAAACAATTACTTGAATGTTTTAATTTATATTAACATTTTAATCTTAACATTTAAGATCTCTTGCTTGAAATAAATAGTTAACAATTACAAGGAACATCAAATCCGGTGGATACATCCTGAAGTCAAACTAGGAGAGTAACCAAACTGGTAGCAAGGAAGGTGGGGGTAGACGGAAGGCAGACAGGCGGATGAAATCTCAGTCCAAAAATAAGACTTTATTGTCCCAGTGAATTTTTGAAAGACAGCTGGCAATTCATACTATTCCGGGATTCTTTGTTGGGTTTGGTGCAAATGGCTAACGCGTCTGCCTAACTGGAAATTATCCATTACAGCATCCCCCACCCCACAAGACCAGTGCCTTTCAGATGTGTTGGAGCTACAACTTCCAGAATTCCTGTGAGCCTTGTAATACTGATTGTTCTAGAATTAACACATCTGGAGGACAGATTTATAAAGTACACTAGAGAGGAGAATAATGCATTTTTTGCATGCTCCAGAAGATGAGAGATATTTCAAAGTTCATTGCCTCAGTAAAATATCTTTTTTATATTCCTGGGGTTCCATTTTTCCCATTTTCCAAAATACGTTATTGTACAGAATTTAGCTCTATTTTGAATTCCACCTCATTATGAATTAACTTTATTGCTATCAAATTTTCAGTTCTGACAATGGATGCCTCAGGTCTCTGCATTTGAAATGCTGACACTTCAGTTCAATTTTACTACTGGGATTCAGAGTTTTATGTATCATTTTAGAATGCTGAGGCTCTCATATTGACCGGGGATTAACTACAAACATGTTTCCAAGGAAATGCTTTTAGACAGCATATAGATAGAGTGATATGTTAATAAATTGGCTCAAGTGAAGATTAGGGAAATCTAGTCAGAGAGAAAAGTTAGTGAGAATTTATTGATCTGAGGAAGACTCATTGATATACTGGAAACTGTAAGAAGATTTAAACTAAGAATAATACTATAAAACAATCTTACCTTCATTATTATAATGTGATTAATATCCTTAAACATCTTAATTTGTTTATTTTGCAGGCTTATCTTGCAACTCCCAGAATTGTGGTAGTGTGAATCCTATGCTTATGCCTTTAGAATCAATTAACCTGTTTCTGTAGTGTATAGAACTAAATTTTTATGACAATGGTTAAGGGATTTAATGCACTATCCCATAACTGCATTCTGAGAATATTCTTGAGCAATTCTACAGAAGTTCTCTAGGTCCAACTCTCAGAAACAGTGAAAAAAGAACAGAGAATAACTATAGTGTTTCACAATATAGGCTTAAACATTTTCACACACTTATCTATATTGCGTTTATATTCCATGCAACCATACAAATAAAATCTATGTAATATAAAGAAACAAAAACAGGAGATAAGAGAGAAATATTTCAATTTGCAGTCAACTTCATCAGACCATCAGACCATCAGAAGTCTGGAACAATTGCAGAATTGCTTTAAACAAGGAATCAGAGATAATGAATGGGAGTAAATTGGCCTTTTGGAAGTTCTGGCTTCCAAAAAGGCATGCTACTACATTCTGTTACATAAATATATCTATTCCATCCTTAACTCTCAAGCCACTGAATATTCTCTTTCTTGAATAACAAACTAAATACTTTGGATTTGTTAAATAAGCCACAATAGTTTGTTGAATAAGCCAAAATGCCAAGTTCATACATTGTGGAAATTCAGAACTATGATATACAAACCAGGGCCTGGGTTTGCATAATGCACAAAGCCAAAACCAAGCCAATCACATAATGATGTGGTGGATTTCAGTAATGCTGCTGGTTCTCAGGAAGGAGGGAGCACATTCCAAGGAGGAGGACAAGATAAGAGGAGACACAGTCCAGGAAGCAATTGTGGGAAAACTAAGAGTTCAGAATAGCCCCGCCCTAGAGCTTTCCCAGGTTATTTCCCCTTAGGTTAAGTTGAGTAGCTTTAGTCTGGCAAGATTCTTTCTATATGGTGTAAGCAAATAAAGAACTGAAGTTTGGCTGAACTGATTCTCTGAAGTTCTTGGGCTGGGCCTGACAAATAGTTAGCATGATGGGTAAGTCCAGTAATTGATTTTTCATTAGCCTTCAATTACAATAATTCTTTTTGTGGGTTGTAGGAATACATAGAAAGGAAGAACTGGGGTCCCTCATGGCTGACTTCCAAGTATTCAGTGCTGTACAATGGATTTTTTAATGCACAAATGTCTGTTCAAATGCCTTTTTCCACACAATCAAAAGTTACTTTTATAAGTTCCTGGTAGTATGGAGAGCACCTTCTGCAAAAACAATTGTACTGATGAGTATAGAATTGGAACAGACTTAGTTATGTGTAAAGACACTGGAATTAATGGGTCTTGATTACTAATTTAAGTGCTACTGATTTCAGTCCACTTAAGTCTAACTAAATCTGAATCAAATAATATGAACATATGGAAACTTGGTGGCCACAGTTCCATTGTTCCTGCTTATATTCAGATAACTACTAAAATTCCAAATAAAAGTACAGTAGAAATGGTCAAAACAGTTGAACTAAGCAAAAAAAAAAGATGTGACAGTTTCTTGGCTCATAATTTGCTTAAATAACTCATGTGGTTATTATAATTACAGCTAGTTCAAGTACAAATACAGAGCTTGCTTTACTCTTGAAATGAGTTATCTACTGTGGGATGCTTAATGATACTTGTCGTGTGTTTCTTTTGTGACAGATATCCATACATAAATTACGTTTTCCTATGTGATGTAGTCAAACAAGGTTCCTATTAAAATAGGTAATTAGCAGGACATGCACAAAAACTCTGGTAATACGTTCCATTGTTTCAATAATAAATTTCCTTCACAAAGTGGAGGACTGTTGACAGACAGAAATACAAGTTAACAATGAACTATTTAGACTTGCAAATGATGGAACATTTAATTATTCCAAGATAGCATTCTACCAGTTAGGGTATGTTCATTAAATCAAATTTCAGTTTATATGCATGAAACATTTATCATGTCTTCTACAAAAAAACAAGGGTTAGTCATCTAAATATAGATTTTTGGACTATCCAGTTCATCAAGGCATTTCATTGAAAAGCTAGAATTTCATTTATTTTCTGCTATAGAGATAAAGTGTTTGTAAATGACATGATAAGGCCTAAAAGAGGGGAGAGGAAGTAAAATTCTGCTCTGTGCAAAGATGATAAATCCAATGTCTTCTTTGAACACTAGGATTATCGTGAGAGAAAAATGAGATATCACATCTTAGCTGCAAGCCTAATGATAACTTGCTTTTTCCCCCCTCTGTAAGCCTTAGTATTTTTCATTAAAGTTATAAAACAGTAAATAATTGTCTGAACAGTTCCTTCTTTTTAAACTTCCTGGGATTCTGGAGGGAGTAGGGGACAAGTAGTAGGGCTAGAGTTGCCAGAGGATGCTGAGCTCATCCCGGATCACAATGAAAAGAATCAAAATTTGCAATAAACTCTAATACAAGTGCGAGAAGTACGCCTGCTCCAGGATCAGCCACTGGCTGCATTTGGCTTCCTATGCCTTAAGAGCAAAACTTTAGAGCGGAAGAAGGAGCCACGTGGACTTGAGTACTAACACACCAAGAGAGAAAAGGGGCCCAACACAGGGAAATTAAGAACAAAATCAACCTGAACAGAAACCAGGTTGTTCTACTATTCTATAATGAGCATAAAGTGTGCTTTTTCAGGATGGTTGGCATTCCTTGAGAAACCTGTTGGACCACGTGCTGCAGAACAAGAAGTTCAAAACCTGAAAGCTTTGAAGAAATAAATGTAACTGTGTTCTAATAAATTATCTTTAGTCGCAGTTCTGTTTGGTTATTTGGTGGCAATTCTTTGGATAAACAGATTATGCCCTATAAGCCATTTAATCAAGGTCAGAAAAAGAGCTCTTGACCATGAAAGAGGAAACCTGACATTGTTTCGCTCTTTCTTGACTCTGAAGCAACTTTTACAGTTCTCTGTGGAGGCATGAAAAACAGGGGAAAAAAAGATGGATTGGGGAATACAACATGCCCAAATTTGGGCAGGCACTGCAATCTGAAGTTCTCCCAATCCTTATCATACCTTGAACTAAAAGCATATATTATTTGACTCGCGTGTTATATTAAGAAGGTGAATGATATTTCCTGAAGCAAGCAAGGGGGAAGAGATGGGTCTACATAAAATGCATAAAATATCTGCTGACTTGAGTAAGTGGTTGTACACTGACATTGTAAACAACATTTGGGAAGGTGAAGTAATAGAATGGGTGAGAAACCCCCATAAGGTCTATACCCAGAGTCTTGTCAGTAACTTCTTCTTATGGCTGACAGAGAATGACTGGCCCAAAGTCTCCCAGCTGGTTTCCATGCCTAAGTCAGGACCAGAATTGATGGTCTCCTGGCTTTTAACCCAGTGACTTATCCACTAGATGACTAGTTTGCACTCTGCTGTGAAAGAGGAACTAGGTTGGGGATTTCCGAATGCCTGAATGCAGTTGCTGCTATGAAAGTATTGTGAGAGCATATTGGGAAGTCAGAGAAACTCATGTTCTTTAGAAGAAAACCCTTAGTGCCAATTGAACGTCTTAAGCTGGGTAGGATGTGAATGTCAAGCTAGATTCAGTGCCCTTGGACAAGGCTGTGTTTTGACAAGTTGGTTTTGTTGGCTTGACCATCTATGGTTATTGGCACATCATCTCTGAAAAGGAGGATCAGTTTATTGGGTTGTCCTTCATGATGTCAAATTACTTGTACATTCAACATTATATATATAACCTTAAGGTTTATTAGGCCAACCAAGACTGAGATTCTGGTTGATAGAGTGAATGGACATTGAAATTATACTCAGACTTCTACTACACAGTCAGCAGGCTTCCTTTTATCTTATCTTTTCTTTTTTCTGGACCAATGACTATATCTCCAAATTGAACATTAGGTGTAGCCACCCATCATTTTAAAGTGTTTCATAAGCCCATGGACTATCCATAGGCACTCTTTGGAATAAAAAAGAAACAGGGGGTGGCCTTGACTTTGCCGCATACTGACTACACAGTTCATTCTTCTAAAGCAGGGCTTTCCAAAGTGCCGCCGCTGGCGACACGCCAGCGGCGGTGTGGCGGCGGCGGCATGGCATGCAGCGGCGCGCGGGGCGTGTGGCGGCGCGCGCGCGCACGGCGGTGGCGGCGCGCGCGGTCCACTTTTGTGTCGCAACACACAGTTTGGAAAGATCTGTTCTAAAAGATTGAAATAATGCAGAATTAGAATCCTAACTTTGCCGCATGCTGACTACACAGTTCATTCTTCTAAAGATTGAAATAATGCAGAATTAGAATCCTACGAGTCTGGAAGCTGGATAACCAGGGAGGTGTTCTGGGGGAAATTGGTGCCTGTGGCTACCACATTGCTTACATTTGGGATATGGAAAGGGAAGCACTGAAGAAAAATGCAAACTGTTAACCAATTTCCCATTAACTATTTTCCCTTCTTGTAAGAGATGTTGAGAAGCTGGAAGCAATAACAGAGAAATCAATCCCAGGAGCTTTTAACTGACAGGATCTGGGCAAGACTGAAGAGTGACCTCTGATATGCATCCTTTCTTCCCTATCCTTCTGTGAAAGGCTGACTTCTATATTCTGCATCAACCAAACTGAAGAAATCCTCAGTGGCATCATTCTTATATAGTCTAGACTTAAAAGTTATGAAAGGGATGAATGACCATGAAGGGAAGGGAAAGTGCCCAAGTTTTATCACAAAGATGGAGGAGCTAGGAAGTATCCCTAAGGACTGCTGCAAACTAAATTGCTACATTTTACTGATTTTATATATGTCCGGGGCTTATAGGCTGTACCAATCAACCAACTCTTTGTGGCATATAACTTCCCAAATCTGTGATTTGGGATTAAAACAGGCAGCTAAATAATCATATTTTAAAACTAAAACCGTACGTTATACTGTAAGTAGCCACATAAAAAAATGGGAATTAACATTCAGAAAACATTAAAATTAATTCACTGTCCAGAACAGTGTTTCTTAACCTTGGCCACTTGAAGATGTGTGGACTTCAACTCCCAGAATTCCCCAGCCAGCCATCTTGGCTGGGGAATTCTGGGAGTTGAAGTCCACACATCTTCAAGTGACCAAGGTTGGGAAACACTGGTCCAGAAGGATAAACATAACAAGCCTGTCCTCGTGGCATGATGGTCTTAACTGACTTTCTGAAAGCCAGGAGAAAGGAGTTGTTTGAATATCTTGGGGAATACTATTCCATCAGAGGAGGGCAGTGACAGGAATGTTTCCTGTAGGTGATAATCTCTAATTAAAGGGACATGGAGAGAGTCTACAGTATCTGCTAGATCTTATTGGATGGGCAGATGTCATTGGAATAAGGTAGTCCACAAACAGCCAGGTCCTGTACCATGAATGAATGTTGTAATAGGTCCAGGGACACCTGACTTATAAGAATATGAATAATACAGCAGGCCTAAACTGATCAATAATGGGCACCGCTGTGCTTCTCAAGTAACACAAACTGACAGCCATCATTATCTCAGTCTTGTAGATGGCAAGCTTGCTAACTGATAAATATCCACCTCCAATCACTAGAAAGATTTATTTCCCTACCAGGAAGAAGAAAGAGAATTCAACTATTAATCTGCAAGTCAGATTGCCTCCAGAATCCCATGGCATCTCTTATTCTAGCCACGCTGTTTAATTTCCCTCTACCCTTTGTATAGGCCAGGCCACTAATTCAGATGGGAGACACATTTTGGTTGTGGAGTTCTTGGTGCTCTCTGAGCTTTGTTTTTTTTTTTCTTGCAGACGTTTCATTGCCAGACTAGGCAACATCCTCAGTGCGAAAAGGGAGTGGTGTTTGCTCTCAGTTTATATACAGTGGTTTGCCCTGCTTGTGTTTGTGGGGGTGTTGTTCTCTCCTTGGGAGTTCCTTGATTGGGTTGTTGTTTACTGCTTGGTTGATTGACTGAGGTAATAGTTCCTGTGGTTGGTTGAGAGGGGTGAGAAATTAAATTCAGTTTCAACAAAGTAACAAGGTTCACTGTTCAAAGTTAACCTGCAAAGAGAAGGGGAGGGGACAGAAAATACTTGTAACTATTTCCTCTTTTTTTTTAATTCATAAAGATAGGGCCTAACAATGAATAACTATTTGATTCTGCTCCTTTTAATGCATGCACAGAACCTTAAGTTTTTCCATGACATTTTAACTTGGACTTTATTCAGATGAAAAGTTAAAGCTCTATGTTCAAATGTTTCAGACCTGTGTCAACACAGAGATCATCAAAACAACTCGACATAGCTGGCTGGGGAATTCTGGGAATTGAAGTCCACACATCTTAAAGTTGCCAAGTTTGAGAAACACTGTGCTGAAATATGTTTATGTTACATACAAAAATAGCAAAGAGAAAACTCTGTGATTGATCTCCCCAAACAGATACTTCATCCTCCCAGAAATTCTTGCCAGTGTACCCAAAGGCAACATAGGCCAGATATGCAGCAAATGGGGTAAAAGGTTAGGTCATATCTCAAACTGGACAATTCTTAACTTTCTTTTGGATCTGGATTATTTTCTTCTGAGGTATGGTCCTTGACCCCTGAAATTTGAACTGAAGCCACAATAATATATATCTTTTTTTTTTTGCCTTTGAGTCAGTTTTGACTCCTGTTGACTGCCTGGATTAGTCTCTTTTTCTTGGCAAGGTTTTTCAGAAGTGGTTTGCCATTGCCTCCCTCCTAGGACTGAGAAAGAGTGACTGGCCCAAGGTCACCCAGCTGGCTTTGTGCCAAAGGCGGGACTAGAACTCATGGTCTCCCAGTTTCTCGCCTGATGCCTTAAACACTACACCAAACTGGCTCTCAGTAATAAATTTACTGAACAGATTTTAATGATATCCAAGATTCAAGTCTAGCTTTCATCTACATGAAATCAGATGCCAATGAACCTAATTTTCATTCAATTTTGGACAGATAAATCAAAATACTAAATGGGCGTACTAGGAATAATGCATACCATTCTGGATGCCTGCAAAGTTTAAACATTTGGAGTGCTTTGCTGTTGAAATAATGCATAGTAGGAAACATGAAATTATGACTTGTGATTTTAAAAAAGGAGTCCTTTTCAGGTATTAAATATGCTAAGCATGGATATCGAGACAAGAATATGTGTGCTGGCCAGCAACTTTGTGTGTGCATGGGGGGAATTGTCTCAGGTCTTTGGAATGCTCACCCTAGTGCTGGGATAATTAGCAAGAAGGGAATTAATGTTTGTATTTACATTCATTGGAGATGAAGGGATTACAAGAGAGTAAGCAGGCACAAAATGGGGAATACACTTTGAAAGGAATGCGCTAGCACTAGCTGTATGCTTAGCATGCTTATGGCTCCCAGTCCAGCTGCTTAGGAGGCAAACAAAAGCGGAAACTATGAAACTGATTAAAGTATTGTCAGTTACAGGCAGCAGCTGCCAGCCGGCTAATTAAGACCACAGAGCTGAGCTTGTTAACTTGTGGTTAGCACTTTTTAGGGACATTCTGTGCTTCCAAGAAAAGCACCTCTGGAAGAGATTGCTTGTTTAAGCAATCTCTCTGCTCTGTAAGGAGGGAAAAAAGAAAAAAAGATGGGTCAGGCACAGGACAATGGATAATAACTGACTGCAATGGTGAACACATGACTGATAGAGAGATGCTACAAAGGTCGTAAATGCGCACCTTGGTCGCAAAGTTATTTTTTCAGCACTGTCGTAACTGAATGGCCGTTGCACAAGGCAGTTGCTAAGCGAGGTCTACCTGTATTGCTTTGCATGCAAATATCCCAAGTTCCATCCTTGGCATCTCCAATAAGGGCTGGAAAGAAAAAAGTCCTTGACAATATCTGCCAGTTAGGATTCTAATATAGGCCCCGATAGAGCCATGATCTGTCTCCAAATGAGATGCTTTATTGGTATCAGGAAATTACAGGAATGAGAAAGGCAGTAAACACAACTGTTTCTTATCCTCTCTCACTCAGTGACAGAATTCATTCTCTTCAGAGGCAACAGTTAGGAAAATAGGTCCACCAAAGGAATATTGGGCAGTTTCCCAAGCCATGTATAATATAAGGTATCTTCTTATCTTCAAAGATTTTTAAAGACCACTTTACAAAATGTATAATTCATGGAAGTATGAATTGAGTATCACAAAATGAGGCTGTCTTAAATGGTTTTAAAGCTGCCTTTCCAACCTGGCCTCCTTTGGGTACACTGGCAGGTATTTTTGAGGCAAAAGAGTTTGGGGAAGTCATTCAGTTGGAAAAAGCATCAATGAAGTTTTTGAGGACAAGCAGCTCCAAATGCACAGCAAGATATAAAGTGCTTAAAATCAGGCACTGAATAAACACAATTTTGCATGTGTCCTCACTTCCTGCTTCAGCAATTCAAAGATGCTTTACTACCCATTCTTGAGGGACATATCCTCCTGACATCACCTCTATCTCATCCCCTGAAGCTGCCCAGGCAGCCTACAACTGTTCTTAGTTGTTTTATTTTGGAAGTGATGTTTTCCTTCTCCTGACACAAAACTTCCCATGTGGACAATCTTGGGCACCTCAGGGACCATCTGGGAAAGAAGTGGTCAGGGGAAGTGGTCTGTTCAGTTCCAAATGGCCTGGTAGCTCTGCTATGAAAACAACCCATTCCCCCACTGATTGCTGGGCATTTTGCTTCCATGGCCATGGTGTGTGAGATTGATAAGATACCTAGTTTTTTTTATCTTTACACTGGAATATCGAACTCTCAGGAGATAGATAGATGATAGATAGATGATAGATAGATAGATAGATAGATAGATAGATAGATAGATAGATAGATAGATAGATGATAGATAGATGGATGGATGGATGGATGGATGGATGGATGGATGGATGGATGGATGGATGATAGATCGATCGATCAACCAGGAATCCTGCTATGTGGTGTGACCATATGCTATAGGTGTTTGTGGGTATTGTGGAGATTGTAAAATAGGGAAAATACATGAAACACACATATGCAAAAAGGATAAGAGAGATTAAAAGGTTTTCCCCTGCACAGTCGTGTCCAACTCTAGGGGCCGGTGCTCATCTCCGTTTCTTAGCCGAAGAGCCAGCGTTGTCCGAAGACGCTTCCGCGGTCATGTGGCAGGCATGACACGCGCGGAACGCTGTTACCATCCCACCGAAGTGGTACCTATTTATCTACTTGCATTTGCATGCTTTCGAATTGCTAGGTTGGCAAGAGCTGGGGTGGGTGCTCGGGTCTCGAACCACCGACCTTACGATCGACAATCCTGGCATCTTAACCACTGAGCCATCGCGCCCCTTATAAGAGAGATAAGAGGCTCTTTTTGCCTCACAGAACACTTTGCGATGGCAACTGGCTTCAGGAGGTAGAATGGAAAAAGAATAGGGAATCTACCAATTGTTAGAAATCTGAGGACAGCAATTACTGTCCACTGCAGTAAAGGTAGGCTGTGGGGGTTTATATCCATATTTATTTATTTTTGTGATTCAAGAGCCCGAATGATATCAGCTTGGCTACCCAGTATTAGACTACAGACTTAATGGTCTTACATTCCACTTATGTATGACTCACAGGATCATGGAATGTAAGATTTGGAAGGGATCTTGGAAATCATCTTCCCCTCCCTCCCTCCCAAGTTCCTGTACAGATAAGTCAGTGCTGGACAACCTAAGGACTGCAGGCTGCCTGAGGTCCCCAGAAAAAAAAAGTTCCATCTCTCAGAGATCTCCTGAGATGTCACTGCAAAAATTAAGTGTTGAAGCAGCAATTTTCACCACCAGCATGTTTTTTGGCTTGCTGCTGCTTCTTCTACTTTTTCTTTTTATTAGGCTGAAAAAATAAAGGCCAAAGTAAGGGTGTAAAGCCTAATCTATTTTGCCTTGAAAGAAAACAAAAACAAAACATCTTCATGCAAAAAAGGACAATATCATGGCCATCACATCTGCAGCACTCAGAGACCAAGGGATTCGTGG
Source organism: Charina bottae (assembly GCA_023362775.1). Lineage (NCBI taxonomy): Eukaryota > Metazoa > Chordata > Lepidosauria > Squamata > Charinaidae > Charina > Charina bottae. The sequence continues at coordinate 52,479,300 of JALMGJ010000007.1, forward strand.
GTGAAGACTTATTTAAAATTGCTTATCTGAATCAAACTGAGAGAAGTTTGTTCCCTGCTTGGTAGGAATCTCAGAGCTGTTTCATTACGTACAGCCATATTCTCAACACACCAATTGATTTGAGTGAAATGCCTCTATATTTTTAGAGGACTACACATGGGAAAACTCCCTGTAATTTTTCTACAGAAAGCCTTCACTTGGTTCCTTTAGATTTCTGTTGCTACTGATGGACAGATGAATAAAGGCATGTAACAGAAAACCTGCCCTATAGGCATTTGCAGCAAATGGTTGTATTCACACATCACATGATATATTTGGACTCTTAATAATCCAGTCCACACTGTTGTCCCATGAGTGCTGAATTGAAAGGAGGAACAAGATAGGATGCTGTTTCACTAATTGTAATTCTATAGCAAATAAGTTCAGGGATAAACAAAACACCAGAGATCTTTCCTGTTGAAAATTATAAACAATCCCTATGGCTGTTTTCTTCAAATCAGCATTTAACGCCAAGAGAGAGAGAGAGAGAGAACGCACAAGAGAGAACATCTCATATTATCATACTAAGGATATGAGCAACTGTTATCTGTAAGTTAATTAGTTTTGTATTTCTTCCAGTCAGTTTTTAAAAGCCAATTTGCTTCTAACCCTGCTCTGCTCTGTATGAACAGTACTGAACTGTATTTATACATGGCAACAAAATAAATATAGATCTAAACTCCCATGGCAGGTATTGAGATAAATTATCACAAAACTAATTTATTTTCCTGCTACTTTCTTGCTCCAGACTTGAGTTCACACAATCCATCCTCTGTCATGTCTCATATATAGGCATACATGTCAATATTTGTCCTTGATCAGGACCTCTCTACTGATGATATATCAATATAAGCTTTGTTTGGTCGTGGGAAAAGAATGAGGTCCAGTGAGGCAAGAAGATTCTGAAAAGAACTGCCTTTTTTTTAACTAAGTGAACTGAGGCTCAGCTAATGCTCTCCTGGTGGTCAGTTCAAAAATTATATAAAGCACATCCAAAAATATCAGAGAGGGAACGAGAGGGGAACGAGAGAGAAAGCACTGCCTCAACCTGTACAGGAAGGGTCGAGAGAAGCCTAGCGAAAGGAAAACAAAATAAGATTTTGTGTGGCATTAACAAAAGTTTGATAAAACTAAATATTTGGTCAGCTGATAAAAAGGAATCCCAAAGGAAATCAAAGAAAGTTCCGTATTTAGATGAACTCTACTGTTTGTGCTACAACAGTTAGCACACAGAATCAAAATTATAGTTAGATCCACAACTGACAATGGGCATTTTTTGAGGAACCGACTGAAGATGAAGTGGTACTTCCTTCCTTGCATTTCTTCTATGCATTGTTTGGATCTCACTCCTGGCTTGTTCCATTGGATGCAGTTTCCCAACTCTTGCTGTCAGCTGCCAACAGCTCAATATTAGTGTCAAATGAGATGCCAAAAAGGAAGCTCTTTGCTTCCTACATTTGCCATTCATTTCATCTTTTTCAAGCAGGTGGAAGGATGGTGGTGAGAATAATGAAGAAAGGAATCCCTCTCTCCATCTCTATGAAGGTTCTCAGTCATCCAGGTGGAATTGTCTGTAGCTTGAATCATGTCAACTGGATTTCTATTTTCTTAGTGGAAACGTTTCGCTCCTTATCCAAGGAGCTTCTTCAGTCTGAGCAAAGTTGGTAAGGGAATCCTAAATATGTTCCTAGGTAGCTGTGTGACCTTACACCTGGGGCTAGGTCATGGTTATATTGAGATGTAATTTTTAAGTCCTTTTATCATCTAAAGGAGGGTTGTTAAAATCACCATGCTGCTGTTGAGCTTCTGAAATGGTCTTAATCTTCCTAGGCACAGAGGACAAAACGGGGAGGAAGATGGGGGAGAGTTTGTGCCTGAGGCCCCCACCTCTATTCAAGGAAGGATTTTCCAAGTTGGCATAAATGGATTCCTTGACCCCTCTCTCAAACCACCTATCTTCTCTGTCTAAAATGTGAACATTAATGTCCTCAAATGAGTGTCCTTTTTCTTTTAGATGAAGATAAACTGCTGACTCTGGTCCTGTGGTGTTATTTCTCCTGTGTTGGGCCATCCTCCTGTACATAGGTTGTTTGGTTTCTCCAATGTAGAGTTCAGAGCACTCCTCACTGCACTGGATTGCATAAACTACATTGCTTTTCTTGTGTTTTGGAGTTTGATCTTTGGGGTGTACAAGCCTCTGTCTCAGTGTGTTGGTGGGTTTGAAATATACAGGTATGTGGTGTTTGCCAAATATCCGTTTTATCTTTTCAGACACGCCAGCCATGTAGGGAATGACCAGGTTCTTTCGTTTACTCTGAGTCTCAGCCCTATCTGTCGCTGTTTTAGGTCTGGTAGATTTAGATTTGGTGAAGGCCCAATTTGGATATCCACAGGCCTTCAGGGCTGTTCTCAGGTGCTGATTTTCATTCTTTTTGGAATCCATGGAGGTGGGGATGGTTTCTGCTCTGTGTGACAATGTCCTGATGACTCCTAGTTTGTGCTGCAGTGGATGGTGGGAGTCAAACATCAGATATTGATCTGTGTGTGTGGGTTTCCTGTAGATCCCTATTTCTAGCTTGCCACCGGTCCCAATGAGGACTTCACAGTCTAGGAATGCCAGTCTGTTGTCCTTGGTGTCTTCTCTGGTGAAGCTAATGTTGGCATCTATAGTGTTTATATGGTCCGTGAAGGCCTGTACTTCCTGGGCCTTGATTTTGACCCAGGTGTCATCCACATACCTAAACCAGTGGGTGGGCACCGTTCCCTGGAATGTGTTGAGTGCTTTCTTCTCCACTTCTTCCATGTATAAATTGGCCACAATGGGTGACACAGGAGAACCCATGGCACAGCCGTGTTTTTGTCTGTAAAAGTCACCTCTGTATGTGAAATAAGTGGTGTTAAGACACAGGTCCAGAAGATGGCAGATCTGGTTTGGGTTGAGATGGCTTCTCCTTTCCAGGGTGCTGTCCTCTTCTAGTCTCTTCCTGACAGCGGATAGAGCATGAGTGGTGGGGATGCTGGTGAAAAGGGAGGACACATCAAAGGAGACCATAGTTTCATCTGTATCCAGTTTCAGGATCTTTGCTTTGGAAACAAATTCTTCCGAATTATGGATGTGGTGTTCAGAGTGTCCAACTAGAGGTGCTAGTATGGTAGAGAGGTGTTTGGCAATGTTGTATGTTACCGAATTGATGCTGCTGACTATGGGTCGGAGGGGTGTTCCTTCCTTGTGGATCTTAGGAAGTCCGTAGATGCAGGGGATGGCTTCTCCAGGATACAGACGGTGGTAGGTAATCCTATCGATGGAGCCATCATGTTCCAATTGTTTCAAACTGTCTATTGCCTTTTTCTTGTAATTGTTGGTGGGGTCTCTTTTCAGTTTTTCATATGTATGGTGATCCTCCAAAACTGAGGTAATTTTATTGTGGTAGTCTGCAGTGTTTAGAACCACTGTACATCTTCCTTTGTCAGCAGGTAAAATGGTGATGGTTTCATCTTTGCTGAGGGCTGTCAGGGCTCTCCTCTCTTGGGCGGTAAGGTTGGGGGGAGGAGGTTGAGCACTGGACAGAGCTGCAGATATTTTAAGCCGGAGTTGTTCTGCTTCTTCAAAAGGTAGGTGGTTGTTGTGGATGGCAGATTCTGTGGCTGTAATGAGCTCCACAACCGGAACTTGCTTGGGAGTGATGGCAAAATTAAGACCTTTGGCTAGGACATCTCTCTCTGGTTGGGTAAGTTCTCCGTCTGAGAGATTTTTCACCCACATGTTCTTTTTGTCCTGAAGAAGCTCCTTGGATAAGGAGCGAAACGTTTCCACTAAGAAAATAGAAATCCAGTTGACATGATTCAAGCTACAGACTCTCTCCATCTCATTTGTATTACTAAATTTGAATGGCTTGAAAAGTTCAGGGAGAGGAGGAGAAGCTAATTTTTTGTACATTACTTTGCTTCTTGCTTTTGTTCTGAGCAAGATGCCTATGAGGAAAAAATTGTCTGTAGCAACCAGGGGTAGTGGGGACAATGATATCCCCTTAGGGGGTGGATTGAGCTTCAAGGCAACCAGTTGCCAAGTCGTATCATATACAAATCCATAAATTATGTTAATGAATCTGGAGATAAGCCAGCATCATCTATTATGGACAAACAGCAAGCAGCCCTGTAACAAAGACATGTCCTCAGAGTGTAACCCAAATCTGTCAATTAGAGACAGCATGAAGCTGAAGAAATTTTGCTCTGTAGCCAAATGTATCTGAGTTTGAGATTGTTCAGATGTTTGGTTGTGGCCTAGGGTCATCTCTAGAGAAATGAATGAAGAGAAGCTGACAGATTTCTCTTCCTGCTGGAGGATAAAAAGAAATAATAATAATAATAATAATAATAATAATAATAATAATAATAATCAGCTCAAACAGAGTACAAACAATGCTTGTGATAGATTTGCAAAACTTATCCTCTGGAAATTATGTAGAAAATTCAGATTAATTGTTTGCAAAAACTACTGGGACCCTGTGCCTGAGAATTTTTTTAAAAATAAGATTACATTGTGGTGGGATTTCAAAATTCAAACTGATACTCAGTTAGAACATAACACATTACTGTTACCGAAAAGAAGAAGGTATGATTCATTCATGTGATAATAACAATTTGGAGACAGTCAAATTGATGAGAAACAATGGAAGAAAATAACAAAATATTGTGATTTACAAACTGAGTGGAAAGATTATGAAGGAAAATTGTCACACGAATTGGAATTGGAGCTCGTGATGCAATACCAAAAGGATTTGCCAAATATTTAAAAGTTTTAAACTTACTGGCCTTGACACTACTAATTTTACAAAAAAAAAATGACCTTACGTGGAATAGCACACATTTTACAGCAATACCTCTATGATTCTTAGGCCCTTGGTGAGGACCTGAATAATTGGAGTCAACACACCATTGACTAGACTATACTATTCATTTGGACAAAAAGAAATAGTAACCACAACAAGAAAAGTATTTATGCTGAATCAGGTTGAAATCCATGGAAGTCATGGGGATCAATGGCTATTAGCCTTGATGGCAGTGGGACTGCCCCTGAAGGCCATCTGCTGGGAGACTGGTGGGCTTCCTTGGTCAGCCGGTTGGCCACTGTGAGAACAGACTGCTGGAGTAGATGGGCCAGGGGTCCAATTCAGCAGGGCATGGCTTATATGCTTATGAAATAAAATGTGTGGAATTACTATTATAATTGTTATTTTGGTTTTTGTTAAGTTAATGTATTCAACTAGGAGTGAGGGAGTCTCAAGTCTACTCTCAGCTGTGGAAACTCCCCGGATGGCTTTGGGCCAATCACTCTTTCAGTCCAACTGACCTTGCAGGGAAATTGCTGTGGGAAAAAATGGAGGAGGAGAGTTCTCAATACAGCCTTGAACTCCTGAAAGAAAGATAGTACATAAATCTAAGAAATTAATAAAAATTTTAAGGGTGAAGTGTTTCCTGCTATTTTGCAGTATTAAAATTGTAGTCTAAAAACTAAAGTAGATTTAATATCTTAATCTTACACTGGGATTAAGCATATATATATATATATATATATATATATATATATATATATGTGCCTACTTTTGAGAAGACATCCCTAGGATTGCATTATCAATTATTCATTACTAATTAATTAATTATTAGGATTGCACCATTATTAATCATGAGTTGTGAACAGAATTTGGGATATTTTATCACTACTAAATTCACAAAAAAGATGGTTATACTTACTTTCATCTAAATAATTAATACAGAATAAAGTTTGTTGGATTCAAGTTATGACTGATTTTACTCATGTATATATGCAATATTTTGACAGTTTTTGCTGCATTTTAAGGAAATGAGAGCTGCCTTAATAACTTAAATCACTCTAGTAATATGTTTCCCAGATTCCCTGTTAACACAAGTCTTTTAATACCTATACAACTTTACTGAAATTGTTACAATAGCTCAGGCACAAAAAAAAAAGCAATGTAGCAGCAAAACAATGGAAAATAGAAAGATCTGAGGGGAGCAAAGGAGCAAATAATGACACATACTTCATGATGACATCATTGTGCAAATGACACAACTTATGCACTTGTGTCAGATGTCATGATGTAAATAGGAAGTCATATCATATCTCAATGATGTCATGAGCTATGGGCTGCCTTCATGGCTTCTAAAAGCTACCTATGAGAGTAAATGAGCTTCTAATGCTGCCTATTTTTCAGTGTTAGAATCATATGTTCTGTCACAACACAGGCGAGGAGGGAAACGTTTGACAGGAAGCGATTCTACAAAGTAAACAGAAGGATGCTAAGATGCTGTAACTGCATGTCCTACCAAAAACAAGAAGGAAATGTGGGAGAGAAAAAAAAGGTGGAACAGAGGATACCATAGAAACTTCAAAGGAGCTTTTCCTAATCTGGTGCCCTCAAACCTGGTTTTGACCATAATTCTTTCAGTTCCCCATGGCTTAGAATTTTCCATATTGTAATCCTAATTTGTTTGGAGGGCATCAGGTTGAGGAAGTTTGGTTTGGAATAATGACAAGCCTAGATTAAAAAGAGAGAAGAAAGAGGATTAGAATACAAAATGGAAGAATGGTACAATTGTTCGTATCAAAGGGTATTCATGAAAAGAAATCTTAATGTGCTTCCCTCTATTGTTGCCAGGTAGCATTTAAAGGCAAAAAGCCATTAAACTTAACAAAGTCTTTATATCAGTTTTTAGATATAGTATTTTCAATAATGGGCATTTCTTTTTTAAAAAGCTAGTAGTAGTTGATTTGTCTGATGCAATCTTAAGATGGATTAGGGATGTTATTTCAGAGTGGTTTTTGTAGGCTAGTAGAGGGACAGATGGTTAGATAGCATCACCGATGTAATGAACATGAATTTGAGTAAACTCCGAGAGACAGTGGAGGACAGGAAGGCCTGGCGTGCTATGGTCCATAAGGTCACGAAGAGTCGGACACGACTAAACGACTGAACAACAAAAGAGGGACAGATGAAAAAAATCAGGAATGGGCTGTATTTTGAATAAAACTAGCACTGAGAAGGCTTTGGGCATTATGAAATGTGGGTGGAAGATCAGGCCAGGAGGGAATGAATAGGGGGTGGGATATTAGAGATGGAAGAGTGACATTAAAATAAAGCTTCAGTGAACTGGACTTGAAGCTGCTTGGGCAGAAGATTTTGAGAGAAGTCTTCCTTGGATAACAGCAAAGGCAATGTGGAATTAGTAAAGGTGGTACTGGTTCCTGCATTGGAGGAAAATGTGATAGCCACCATTATTATTTGAGTGACTGCAGAAGATACCCATGCAAAATTCAGAAGTGACCCATCCAAAGAAACAAATATGACAAGTATGAATGCACCTGGCAGAGGCTGGTGAAAAAGGGGGTATCCAGGAGGAAGATTGGAGACCTGGTAGCATAAGAGACTCAGACTTGGATCAGAGTCAAGAATATGAGTGGAAGTAGTAGAAGATAACAAGCCACTGCCGGAAGTGGCAGAGGACTGACCTGGTGCTGTTTATTATCTACGTACAGTATAAAGCTCTGTACTAAATATAACTCTGCTCATCCTGTCCACAAAACTAGATGGGAACTGCTCAAGGTCCCACCCCCACAGGAAGTAAGAAGGGTGTGGGCCAGAAGGTAGGCTTTCTGGCTAAAGCCCCCACAATATGGAAGACACTGCACCCTTTTCTTCTGTCCTTTTGAAGGTCATTGAAAGCTATTTTCTTTCATTTGGGCCTTTGGCCCTTAATGAGGAATTTGGGAGCAACCACTTAGTTCTTGTTCTGTTTCTCTTGGGTTTGAATGTTGCATTCATTATAATCCTAGATTGGCTTTGTACACTACTCAAAATCTTTCAGATCTGAGTGGTATAGAAGTGTTGATAGATAGATGGAGAAGGAGATGGAGGTGTAGATGGATAATTTCCTATACACTTTAATATTTCCAAAAGGTCCAGGAAGGAAGGAAGGAAGGAAGGAAGGAAGGAAGGAAGGAAGGAAGGAAGGAAGGAAGGAAGGAAGGAAGGAAGGAAGGAAGGAAGCTGATATGCTGAATTCATCTCACTTGTTTTAGAGGGCAGTCTCTGGAGATTCATCAGACAGCCACTCGCCCAGTCTTCCACATACAAGTCAGTTGCATGGCAAAAGATAGGGACAAAAATAATCTCCCATAATACAATGGGAAAAGGGGATAATAAAAGGTCACTTCCCATCACAGTCTGTAAATACCCAAAGAGCATTTATCTTATCATTAAGTTAAAGATTTTTTAAAAATGTTTTTCAAGTCCTTAGCTATTTATGTTTGGGGAGGAAAAAAAAGATTTGGCTGTTCTCCCACCATCATCAGCTTCATTGGCCTGTAGTCAAATGTTTTCAAATACATTCTGTGCATATTTACATAATATTAAGTCACCCTGAAGTCTTTAATATTTGCTTCTGAGTAAAGATGTATAGGTCTGAGTTGTATGAGCAATAACACAAAATATCCCTTCTTTTGCTTTTCCCGAAGGATAATAACCTGCTGTCGATAACCACTGTCGATAATGTTGTATAAAAGTGGAGGGAGGGGTATTCACTTACGAACACTGGATTAAAAGTAAAAACTCCTGTCGACCCAACAGTTCGAAAGCTTAGCAAGTAGATAAATTGGGTACCACCTTAAGTGGGCAAATATGCTGGCGTCCTGTCGGGAGTTGGCCACCGAACAGAAGATCTTCAATGGCAGCAGCGACGACGGATCCCGAAGCAGTAACATCTACAGGACGTCAGCAGCCAGCTCCGACGCAAGGCATCGTGGGACATGTAGTCCAGTAGCCACGGAAGAGTCGGTTCCCTTACCCCTTCCCTTAGCGTGCGGATTAATGGATGTAATGTATAAAAATGAAATGTATATACATGTATGTAAGCCGCCTAGAGTCCTCCATTAGGGAGTGGATAGGCGGGGTATAAATATCAATATCAATAAAAAATAAAATAAAAATAAAATAAAACATTTCCAAATGATCTGAGTTGCTGGCAATATTTTTATTTCTCTACCTACTTGCTCAAAATATTTTTACTTCATACTATTACTCTTTGGTCCCTATTTTTAAATGAATTTTTATTAAACATATCTGTAAGGGAAGATGCTTATTGATGGTCATGAATAATAAGGGTATTATTCACAAGCATTTTACATTGGTTTGAAGAGAATTGGTTTAAGGCCCATAATAGTGGACTTCTCATTTTTACTATGCAGCAAAGAACAAAAGGATAACTTAGTACAACATTGGATATGAGCATCCCTGTGGGATGCTGACCCCTGCCGTATTGTAATAGTGGCATGGTATTTTCTGAGGCTGGCTATATTGGGGGTCCAAAAATGCATCCTCAGAGCTTTTGCTTTGCACTTTACCTCCACACTCAAAAGTCTGCTTTTTCTGTTGTGAACTTTCCATTTGGGGAGCTGGTCCTCAGCACACTTGCTAGAGATGTGATGCTCCATTGGAGGTAGGCAGTGACCACTGTAGGCTTCTGCTGGTGCAATGAATGATGGTATCAGTCTTCTCTCTTAGCCAAGTAGAGAGTGAGACTGCCATTTCCAGTACCATAAGGGACATCTGTGAATGGTCTCTCTCAAGTCAAATTCATCTGCTGGTGACAACCGGGACATGTGTTATTGAGAACAGCATGGAAGTGTTTGCAGTTGCCTTCTTCCAAGATGTTTCTTTTTGTCTTCCCAGTCTGGGAACTGTGATACTTATCAACTGTATCCCACAATTTTGGTGGGAAATCAATTTGTTGTATACAAGGATAATCAGTTTTCTATGGTAGTGTTTGTTCGGGTATGAGACCATCAGGAACTATTAAGGAAATGGTTTCATTTTATTATAAAACTATTTACAAAAGTAAGTCTTTTGAGTAAATCTGCAAGACTTAACTTGGAGCTCAGGGTTAGATTCTTCTGAAACACTGAGGTAGGACCAAGCTGGATTACATAATGATGCTAAACTGGATACGCTGGACAAGGTTCTTCAGGAGTGACAGGATACACTGGACTGGAGCCACAAGGCAAGACTGGACTGGTTAGGCAAACTAGACTGAGTTCTCTGGACAAAGTTCCTTTGGAGTAGCAAGGAATACTAGACTGGATTCTCTGGACAAGGTTCCTCTGGATCAGCAAGGCAACGCTGGGCTGGATCTGCAGGACGAACCTGGGCTGGATTCTCTGAACAAGGTTCCTCTGGATCAGCAAGGGAATACTGAATTGGATTCACTGGACAATAATTCCCTGGAGCTACAGTACAATACTGGACTGGATCGACTAGACAAGGTACTTCTGGAACAACAAGGCAAGATGGCACAAAGCTAGCACGATAAGACTGACCAGTAGCACGCTGATGAGGCTGAGCCGAACTGTCAGGAAGTTGCTTGACTAAGGCTGCAGGGCTGAACTTGGCTGAAGCGGCTAGACACGGTCGAACTGAAGCTTCGGAACCACAATGTGCTGAGGCTTGCTGAAGAACTGCAAGACGAGACTACGTCTCGCTTGGCAAAGGAGCAGCGTGAGACTCTGATGCAGCCGTGTTCAGTTTAGAAATGAGGCAAGGTTCCGGTTCTGGTTCCGTGGCGGCTACAGGGTAAGAATCCAAAGACTGTTCCAGCTGGACTTCTTCCAAAGAAGCTGTTAGCTTGTTGGAATGGTTGTCACCCGCAATTGGTTGCTTGCTCTGCCGTCCTTTTATTCTGTTCTCTGAACACCTTCTGTCCTCAGGAGCCAATCGGGCTTCCTTCTGCTTGGCACGCTTCTCAGCCCTCCTTTCTCGTGCATTGATTGGTGCTCTAGACTTAGTTCCTGGTTCTGGACCAATCATCTCTTCAGGATTCTCCCGTGCTGCTGGGTCATCCCCAGGTCCAGACTCCTGCACCTTCTCATCACGAGTTGGATCACGAGTATTGCACTTTTGACCCTGCACCTGCTCATCACGAGTTCCCTGCGCCGGTTGCTGCACAATATAAGTTTCGTTTCTGTTGTGAGTTTCGTTTTCCTCTAGCTCAGAGTCAGAGTTGAACTGGACTCTGACATGTAGGAGGAAAAGGGGAAGTTGCTCAGTTATTTTACAGGGGGAAATCAACATTTTCTGAATTGGAAACCACTATGGATTTTACCAGAGGGTAGGGTGGGAAGTTGTTTATCCAGGAATTTTATGGTGAGAGATAATTTTTTTATATATGGGAACATGCACTGACTTTTATAGAAAGGGAGATTGTTGATTATTTTACAGTGGGAAAAACACTTGCTTAAATCTTTTCTTTTCCATACATCCATAAGAGACGCTTTGGGATTACCTATGCCATCGTGGCATCCATTTTGTGAATAGCAATGGGAGATACCCCTTCCTCTTCTATGCCATCAGGGGTGCCCAGAGAAAAAGAATATAAATGCAATCAAATAAATGTAATAATAAAGTAATAAACATGTGCCAGTTGTTTCCAGGATCATTTGGTAATCACAGGCCAAGTACAGGATGAGATATGGACAGTAAGCAGTCCATTACAAAGTGGTGGGAGAATGATTTAAATCTCTGGGTATCTTTCACTCACTCACTCACTCACTCACTCACTCTCTCTCCAAATTCTTAGAAGTTGCTATTTGCCTTACTAAGGTTGCTTGTGTTGTATCTACTCCAACTGAGTCCTTAAATTCCCATGAGAGCACTCACTTAGGGTTATTGCAGGGGGACCCTAAGAACAGGACTTTTGAAAATGTGCAAAAACATACCTGATAATATCCATTGATATTATTGGTGGCAACAATGGAAGAAAGATCTGAAAGGTCATTTTGGGGTCATCTCTTGGTTTATTTAGTTGAAATAAATATAACAGCCATTCTGACCATTGTAGTAGTAGCAATCATCATCATCATCATCATCATCATCATCATCATCATCATCATCCTGCCAAGTCTCTTAGATTCATGGCAGCTCCCATGAGTCTAAAAGATTTCCTTACAAATGCTTCCCTTCCGTTTTCCTCTTTGCATTTGCAGTTCTCAGACGTTGATACAAATAATTTAAGAAAATTTTAAAAGCAATTTGATGCTGATGTAGAGAACTACTTCTTCCCAAAGACAGTGCAACCTTCTCTACATATTGCCCTGGGCAGTTCTGTCCTAACTGGTTGGTTGGAAATTTATTGGAAATTCCCTTTTTCCCCTAGCCACACACGATCCAACCTCCATGCCAATCATGATGCCAACCAAATTATTAGCCTCATCAGGTGCCATAATGTACATAAAGTACATATAGGCAGGAATATGGAGTAGAGAGAATTTGTTTTTTGCTCCTGAAGATTGCTCTCGGGTGATTAATGTAGTGTACATGAAAATAGGAAGGGTTATGTTCATAATGGCTTAAGTCTGTGAAATGTTCATGAATTTATGAAAGTTGATGTGGGATAAAGCTCAGACCTGCATCATAAAGTTCTCAATTCAGAACTGCATCCTCTCTTAAACATGGTATGTTGGCAGCACACCCCAATCACCAGGATCAGGATATTGTATCTGATCTACCTACAAGTGATGCAAAGATTCAAAGATGATGTGTGGGAAGTATTTATTATTTCTTTTAGCCATTGAATTGATAATTCATGTTGAAAATTGTTTTTTTTTAAGGACTGGTTTGTGAATGCCAGCAAAGTATACGGTGAGAACATAAAAATATTTTCTGTGCCTGTCTGTTTAGCAGTTGAAAATGCCATGGCTCTGCTTTTTGCCCTCTTCTTCACAATCAGATTATTCAGTCTTTTCTTTTTCCACTTACTTGATAGAAAACATGGTAGTCATTTTCTTGCCTGAACCAAGAAGCAGCAAGTGAGTGCTGAGAACATCTTGTTTACAAGAAGAAACAAAAGAGTGGAGCTAAATCATAAATAATCCAAAATCATGGAAGTCGCTGCTGTAGAAATGTGGCAATGGCCTCCAATATCAAAAGCAGTCTATAAACCTATGGAAAATTGGGCTATCAATGGCTGCTCTCTTGAAGGCTGTACAGCATTTTACCCACTAAAGCACAGGCAGCATATCATAAAAATCAGCTGGAAGAGGTCTATTGTCCATGATAGTAGGCTTCCAGAATATGACCAAGAATGCTGGAATCGATGAGTTTAGGCCTAATCTAGCAGAGTTCTTCCTACGTTCTTAAAATGCTTTCCTACTAACCAAGGATCTTTCTTTAAGCAGGCTCTGATGTCCTGAAGTTGCAATACAGTAAAAAACAAACATTGCTATAGGATGAAACACTCTTTCCCCCATCCCTCTTTTTTACTTCGTTTGTCAGCATTATGCAAAACCAGTTTTATAATTGTTTCTTTGAGCTGTGGTTAGTTTTAAAGCTTAGATGAAAGAGCAGGAGAGAAATTGTTCTTCAGCAGCGCATGAGCTGGCATAGAATAGCAGAAGGAGTCATTATGATCTGTCAGCCAAGTACATATTTAGGAGCTCTTTTATAACCACTGATAATAGACTTACTAGAACAAAACAGCTTCTTTGGAATTGATGGAATTCATTGTGAAACTGCTTGCACTGTAGGCTGTGTAACTCTTGAAAGAAGCCAGTGACACCCTTAATAGAACATAATAGCACAGCTACTGAGCATCTTATAGCTTTACAAAGTAAATATGTATTTATAGAGCAAATTGCTTAAGCACATATTTTCATATTTCTGGAAAGAAGGACAAAATACTATAATTAGCAAGATGGGGGCATCTTCTTTCTTCGACTAGATCCATAGCTTCTAGGTGTGTTCTCTAATGTCCAGTTTTCTCCAACTCAGGGTCCTCCACCTGAGTGGGAACTACACATCTGGAATTGTCAGCTTCGTCCTACAAGCAGACTTCTGTACAGAACAATGGGACTTTCCTTGATTCTCACCACCCTCTAATATTCTAACCGCTCTTCCTTTGATGTATTATATACTGTATTTATCTACTTATTTATGCAATTTATATGCCACCCATTTTCAAAAAAGTCTCTGAGAGGCTTATAGAATGCAAAGTAAAATAGAGAGAATTAAAGGGGAAAAAATACACTCAAACCCAGTGACAACCAATTTCCTAGCTTGACAACACCGAAGAGAACAGTACTTAACAGCAACAATTAGGTCCTGCAGGGAAAAGATACACCATACCATCAGTCACCAAAGGCTTTTGGGAATAACCAGGCTTTATCGGCTTTCCTGAATGCCAACTGGGTTGGTATTGATCTGATCTCAGATGGAACACTGTTCCAAAGAACAGTAAAGGCATGCCCACCATCCTTCAAGGATGGGTCCCTTTCCTAATTGATCTTATTGGATGGTAGAAACTGCTGGGAGAAGATGGTCTCACTGATTTCCAGGTCCTGAATTATATATGGATTTAAAGATGACAAGCTGTATCTTGAATTGCACCCAGAAGCCAACTGGTGTGGCTCCCTAGTGGTGATGTTACTTGGGCAAACTGGGAAATGCCCTTAACTACTTGAGCTGTTGCATTCTGGACTAGCTGTAGCCTTTTTAAGCCCTACGTAGAGCGAGTGGCAGTCAAGAGTGCAGTCAAGAGATGACCAAGGCATGAGTGACTGTGAACAGGGCCTCCTGATCCAAGAATGATTGCATCTGTCATATAAGATGGAGCTGTGCTTTTCTAATCACATTCAGTGGTTTGTGGAACTTTGCTGAATTATGTTATTCCAATGTCTTTTCCTTGACTGCTCCTCATTAGAAAAGTATGGATCAATGTAAATCAGCTCTATGCCTGTTAGCCCTGTGAGGTAGTCCAGACGAGAAGAACAACCAGGAGTACTAGCTCTATCTAAATTGTAAGGCTACACTAACAGAATCTTGCAAGGCTGAAAGTATTTCTCCCCTTCTTTCCTTTTAATCTCTGGAAAACGAGGGAGGGTCCCTTCTGGAACGTTTCCCACGCCCTCCCCCCTTCTGTGGGCTGAGACATCTTTTACATTCAGGTTGTCCCGTCTGTGGCTTCTCTCCCCAAAGTGATTCCCACATACCATTACAATGCCAGTGCAGATTCTGTTCTAGCAATGTTTCTTTCCAAATAATTTTAAAAATATTAAAAAATATATTTCTGGAAATATGATTCAAATGAAAGAAAGTACAGCTTGCACAAGTTTTTTTTAGATTTTTTAAAAGATTTTTTAAAATCCTGGCTTTATTTTTTGTTCACAAATACCTGTATTTAACACTTTCACTATACTATTTCTCTTAGATATGCTTTCTTCTATACAGCCTCCCCTAATATACATGTGATCTAAATACAACAAATAACCCCAACATATGGGCTGTTTACAAAAGCTTTTCTTAAATACTAACTTCATATGCAGCTTTCAAAAATACACACTTTTATTATTTCTTTTCTAAATTAATTTTTTGGGCAAAGAATGACTGATGGCATTGGACCATTTGCTAATTCTCTCTGTGTTCAGGCACAGGCTGCTTAGTGACATTCAATATATATATATATATATATATTGAATGTCACTAAGCAGCCTGTATATATATATATATATAAGGTAAAGATAAATCCATGACAGATTTCTTGTATATTCTTGCCCTTTACCCATTCAAAGTCACATACCAGCTGCTCTTCTTGTGACATGATACTTCCACACCTAGTTCTTTTCTACATTGTGAATGTAGAGGTTGGAACTCTAATATGTCTTGCATCAGAATCTCTCTCTCTCTCTCTCTCTCTCTCTCTCTCTATCTATCTATCTATCTATCTATCTATCTATCTATCTCTATCTCTCTCTCTCTCTCTCTCTCTCTATCTCTATCTCTATCTCTATCTCTATCTCTATCTCTATCTCTATCTCTATCTCTATCTCTATCTCTATCTCTATCTCTACACATACACACACACAGCCTCATTTTTCACCAGAAATATTATTCTTGTAACTTGTCTTGCTCTTACCGGCAAAATTATGCACTTCTATCATTTTCATCTTCTGATGAAGAGATATTGTCTACTTCTGCATGAAGGTATTGCACCAGTTTGAAAGCAGCCCGGAACTCCATCCTGTCAGGGTCCGTCAGGAGAGACATGATAGAGGACCTGTCTATGAAAAGGCATCATCTGTCATGACCCAGAGAGCCTTTTCTGCCATGGTGCCTGCCCTGTGGAACATCTTCCCCCCAGAGATCAGATTGGCCCTGACCCTCCTGGCCTTTCAGAAGGTCCTGAAGACATGGCTGTGCCATCATGCTTGGGGGTCTCGTAGTAGTGGAGAGCTTCTACAATGGCTGTGCTGAATATGATGTAGTGATTGACTTTGCTTCTGTTTATGATTAATTTTGTTTTAATGTGATTTTATTGATGGTTTTGTATGTCTGTATATCTATTTTTAACCTGTTTTTCCTTGGTTGCTGTTTTTAAGCCTAGTGAGCCACCCAGAGTCAGTGACCCAGAGTCACTTAGGTGAGATGGTTGGCTATACAAATCAAATCAATCAAACAAACAAACAAACTCCAATTGTTCTAGACTCTGGGCAACTTACATTCTTTATTCTGTGAATAAGGTTAAAAACATACACAATAATAACGTCAATTTACACTACATCCCCACTGCCAAGGAAGAATACAACAAACCTCAAACTACAAGGGGGAACAAAATGCATAACATAACTATCCACAGGGGCTGTTGGAAAAACCAGGTGTCAGTAACCTTTATAAAGTTACAGAGTCCCCTGATTGGGGGAGTTGGGCGGTCATATAAATTTAAATAATAAATAAAAACCAGCATGACTGGGGCCATACTTTTCTGTGAGTCACTTTTCTGTGAGATGGGCAGCTATATAAATATGATAAATACAGATCTCAGGTCCATGCAGATCCAGAGAAGGTGGGGCAGTGACTGAAAAGGCCTACCATGAGGGACCCTGAAGATGTCTTCTCTGAGAGAAGGTTCCCAGAGGGAGCCTTCTACTTAATCTTATTGGATGGATGGTATCAACTGGGAGAAGGCAGTCCCAGAGATAACCAGATCCAGAGCCATGAAGGACTTTAAAGCTGATAATCAACACCTTGAATTGCACCCAGAAGCAGACTGGTAACCAGGATACTTCTTGAATCAGAGGTGTTACATGGACAAACTGAGATGTGCCGTGATTTCTGTATTCCTATGAGGTCAGAAGCATTGGGCTGAATTATTGCTCAGCTGCAATCTAGTTGACCTGCTGTGAAAGGTGGGAGTTTTCATTGTGTTTTGCTTTGTTCTGATTTGTTTTGAGATCATATTGGAGAGAGCTTTTCTCTCACCCTTCCTCCCAGCCCTTGAGCTTTAGGTCCTCTAAGGGGGAATGCTACCTTGACAGCTTTGTAGTTTGCCCTCAGTAGCCCAGATCAAACAAAAAGTGGGTGAAATTGATAAGAGGTTTGTCAGTGTCCCTCTGATCCTGAGCACTAGCGAAAATCTTGCAGAGGGGTGTATGACCTAAAGAACCTCAAGGTGGGACAGTGATTTTTGCTCCTTGTTCTCAATATTTGTGAGTCAGCAGAAGACAGTCATAGGTAGCTCTCAAAAATGAAAATGGTGGCAGTTTAGAAATGCAAAATCTGAAAAACTTTGGGAAGTTCGGAGCTGACTATCGAAGAGCAGGGTATCTCCAGGCTGTATCTTCCATGCTCCTTAATCAGTTTATATAGTACAGAAAGTGCTGCTTGTCCCCAACTTTGAATGCCCTTGACAATCTCTTAAAAATACACTTCATAAAACAGAGAGGTTCCAGCAATTACCCACATATCACAATACCCTAGCAGCAACATAAATATAACAAAAAATTAATTAACCCTACAAACAAAATCACTGGCTTCATTCCTGGCTGAATTCAAAATAGCTAGCAGAAGGATTAAGACGTCAATGTTATGGGTAAGGTTCCTGAAGCCTTAATGTTATGAAAACAATATTTATGGAAGAGGCAATTTATCAAATAAAGACAAGAAAGACCAGGTCTAAATTCATAGGCTGAGACTAATAAAATGTTAGAGCAATTATTACGAGTATCTTGGCAGTGCATTGCAGATATACTGGGCTGATATAGCTAGAGATATACTTACCCTGAAAGGAAAAATATAGACATCTGCATCTGAAAACCACAGCAATAAAACACCATCTAAAAAGGAACCAATGAGAGGCTTAGATAATTCTGATGTGAACACATGCCTTCTATGAAAAGTCTGCTGCTAATTTTTCCAAGGAGGACATACTACCACGGGCACAGGCATGTATCAAAATTACTTAGAGTCACAAGCACCTGCCTGCAGTGCCATTTGATTATGTGGAGTGGGGATCATCTCACCCCACTCCTCTGACTGCACCATTGTGTGGAAGACCCTAGAGCAGGGCTTCTCAACCAGGGTTCCGTGGAATCCTATGGTTCTGCAAGAGGTCACTAAGGGTTCCCTAGGAGATCACAATTTATTTAAAAAGATATTTCAAATTCGGGCAACTTCACATTAAAGAGGTAAGTTTCATTCCTTATTTAAGAACACTGTTAATGCATACATACAGGCCTACACATGAAACAAATATAATAATTTTGTAACTCCTGGCCTATATTTGAGCCTGAATGTGCAGGGATTCCCCGAGGCCTGAAAAATATTTCAAGGGTTCTTCCAGGGTCAAAAAGTTGAGAAAGGCTGCCCTAGAGACTATATAAACAAGAGAAATACTCCAGAATTAGGGAGGTCTTGTTGCTGTGCCAAGATCCTTCCTTTACATAAGTACTGGCCCACAGTCTATCCTGGATTTATTTCACTATGGACAAGATGTTCTAAGCTGTAGAACTCTGTAGAACTGAGGACTCTTGTTTTCTACTCCAGGAAATTCTTGTATTAAGAGCAGGACTAGGACATGTGTTGTCCTTCAGATGTTGCTGAACTACAGTTCCCAGCCAAAGCCTTGCTAAGACTGAGAGTCCTATGGGCAGAACATCCAACTTCCCTTTTTAAAAAATTACACTGAATTTAATGATACATTTCACAGGGGGAGCCCAACATTTCTCTGCTTTGTTTTAATGCCATTAATGAAGAATTAGACAGCTGAAGCTGCCAAGGCTAGGAGAAAAGAGCTTGAGATCAGAGGGGATCATTATCAAAACACAGTGCAGAATCCCTTGACGTTCCAGACTGAGAAATCAGTGGCAATAAGTCTGTTACCACACAAAGGTGGGAGAAAGAGACATAGGATTTAAGCTCTAGGGCTGTTTTATATATAGCAGCCTGGATTGTTAGATGATGCATTAAAGGATCTCCATCATTAGGGCTTCTTGTAACCACAATAAAAGCAACTTACGTATCTGAGCCTTGCCCTTAACTGTCTGCTATTAGTTCATGAATGTTGGTTGAGTTTCTAGAGAGAGATTTATTAGATTAACCTCTGACAAAATACCAAGCCATCTGATACATTTAAATACTGGACCATACTTTGGATGGGTCTCTCTCCATGTATAGGACCAGAGTAATTACCACCTTCACTTCCTGAAAAGGCCCTGCTTTGAGAAGATCCATCTAGCATGTCCAGTGATGGGAAATGCTGGGCATTGCGTTTTGGTAATATATGGAATCTTGCAGGTTCCGCACCCTTCCTAAAGAGCAATGTCTTTAAATTATGTACCATATTGCAATTCCCCCCCCCCACCATGAACTGCCTTTCTGTAGGTGACAGATGGTTAAACTTATTAGTTTTCCACAAGTGCAGCTGTGTTGTACCAGAGCTAACAAGAGAGAAAAGGAGGAAGAGAGTGATCTCCTCATTTGGGACAGCAAGTTGCGAGGTCAATGTTTAAATGTTCTAAGAAGACAGTTGAAGGCATTTACTGCTTTGGAGAAACTGGCCAGGGGCATGGTAAAGTAGTGAGGAAGATAGAGAACAGTAGCCAAAGAAATAAAGATAAGTCAAAAGCAGTACAGGTCAAGAAAGGTCAGGAGACAGGAGGCCAGCATGAAATCTGCGTTTTACAAAAAATCAATCAGTGTCAACAACAACAAAAAACATGGATCATGCCATTGTAGAAATGGAATTTAAATATGAAAAGTGGTGCAGAATGAGGGCAATGAGAGAAGAAGTTTAAGAGAGAAGGAAGAGTTCAGTTCAACACACATCCAAAGACAGAGTAGTGCAGTGGGCAGAAATTTGGATTTAAACCATTGTTTAAGGCAGTAATAAGAAAAAATAAATACTATGTAATACTTCAATATGGCACCTTGTTTTGCCACCTACCTTTTCAAAAGCCAGTTTATCCACCATGTTTTGAACAGTATCGTTTAAGCTACTGTAGACAAGGATTAAATTGGATTGTTATCCCCTCCCCCACAAACATTCCTGCATGGAATATAATATTTGATTGCAATATATATAATTTCCTTCTATATTTTATTTAATTGTTTTATTAACTCTTAGTTAGAAAAATGACTCTGGGTGGCTTACAAACAAATCAAAACAGTAAGAGTTAAATATCAATTAAAAAGATACATTATAAAAATATACATATACAAATATAATAAAAACTCCAAAATATAAAATCTAAAATCTAAAACCCAAGATGGTGAAATCAGAATCTTGTTAAAAATTTCCCGGGGCCGCGTCAGGGCGCCCCCCCCCCCACAAAGAACTATCCCCCCATCCACCCCAAGTGAGGTGGCACAGCCACGTCTTGAGCCCTTTTCGGAAGGCCAGGAGAGTCGGGGCTTGCCTTATCTCTGAGGGTAGCTTATTTCAAAGGGCAGGAGCTATGGCAGAGAAGGCCCTCCTCCTGGACCCTGCCAATCAATAGTCTCTCATGGACAGGGTCCGTAACATGCCCTCTCTGCCTGACCAGGTGGGACGGGTCGATTACTCTCCATAGATAACTTTTTTATGTTTCTGTTTACTTGGCCAGCTACTTTTGGATTGCATTATACTAATTTAGCCTTCCCCCGCCCCCTGTATGCCTCTCCTGAGTATAAACTTTCTATATTTTAGGATTTAAAAACAGCTTATTTTGGATTCTACTTGATTCCTGGAGACTTTGTAAAATTTGCCTTGTAGCTTTCTTGGAAAAACTTAGAAGTGCTTTTCCATTCCCTCAGTGGTTTTCCTTTTTTTAAAAAAAAAAATATTAGTCATTCTTCTCTTATTTTCAATCTATGTAATGTGTGTAGACATTGACAATAGCTGCTGTCACTACTTCAGCTGAATATCTATTGCTTTTTGTGTCTGTGTTTATATTAGTTTATATTAGACTTAGTGCGCCTTCTCCATTTCTTCCTTTTTCTAGATTCTTCTTTATTGTTTTCAGTCTATCTGTGGATTTCATCTGATTTTTAAAATTTTCTTTACTGGTATACATTTTCCCATCTACCTAATTTAGTTTGGTAAGGCTTTTCTATTATTTCTTTCCTTTTTCACAAGTGTATATAATTCTGCCAACAATTCTGATTTTGGGAGTGGAGAGGGAAATTGCATGTCAATTCATTTCTTTCTCCTTATAGAAGAGCCTGTAATTCATATTTACGTTATTATTTCTATAGTTTAACCATTACCGTGATATGTTTTCCCGACTTGTCAGAAATTTCCCTCTCTCCCTCACTTGCCCCTTCATATGAGAGCTATATGAATTAACTTCTGGTATGAATTTAACAAGACAGCTTTCTTGTAAAAGTGAAATTAAGCTCAGCAACAATTCTTCTCCAGGCTGAATAGGAAGAGAGGAAGAAAAAGGGAAGCAAGTTAACTTGAGGTTTATTTTGGGCTCATTCAATTCATGCACAGAGAAATTAATCCTAGTGTTTCTACTTTACTCATCAGGAGCATGTGTTGCAAGAACTTACTGCAAACATAACTTGGAGTTTCCAGGTAGAGATCACAGTTTTGACCAATCCCCTTCCTTTTCCAGGAAATTAAATTCTCCTCTTCAAAAACCAGTAAATAGCAAAGTTGCGAAGTATCTTGCATACCTCTGTAGATTTTGTTCTGTAGGTTTTCAAATGAGCGATGGTTTGTCGGACTAGTTACGTTTTCTGTCTGCTTGATTGGAGTTGGCTTAGAAGAGCCTTCCCCAGCTTGGGTGCCTTCCAATTGTGGACTTCAGTTCCTGGAATTCCCAACCAGCATGGCATTTCTAAAAATTCTGGGAATTGAAGTTCACTCATCTGGAGTGTGCCCAGGTAGTGGGAAACTGGCTTTGGACATTCCATATACTGAAACTGTATGTTTCGTGGTATGAGAGAAGTAGCTTTTTAAGTGGACTCATAAAAAGAATGGAGGCTGCAAATAATAATTAAAAAATGATAACAGGACACTGTTGCTGTCATTGTTACTAGTGGTATAACAATCATCACATGTTTCAAGCCTCTTTAAAAATTCCATGAACCTCTAAACTTTTTGGAGATTTCCCAATAGCTAGAAGAAAATAATCATCCTGGAGAAGGTCCACCTCTGTGGTTGCTAAGGGTGACACCAACCTGATAGCGCATAATCAGTCAGAAGAAAATAAAATAATTTCAGCCACTTCTCAAGAAACAGAAAGAGCTTTCCTTGTCTTCTGTTTTTAAAATGGTATATTATAGTCTGTCTGCTAAATATTGTCAGAGATATAAGAATCTATTAATCATTGGAACTTTAAAAATGTTAGTTATGTTCATCCCACAGTTTTATCATCTGTGAGTAATTAGGTTATAAATTATGCAGAAAACTTGCTGAAAACAGCTAAATAACTGGTGCACCTATGGAGGGTTACCTCAATGGAAGATCAAGCAATGAGATTTGGGATATATGGAGGTCAGATAATGAAAGTTAATTACTATTTGATGTCCAGAATGAAATAATACTTTGCCCACTGAGTATTGTGATTTTAAGAAATAACTGTAGCTATTATTCAAAAGTGTAACCTTATGTATATTTATCTGGAGGTCCTACCTTATTGACTCAGAATTGTTGTGTAGGCTGTCCATCTTTCCTACCAACACCTGGATGCTGAGGTCCTCCTGCTGGGGCTGTGTGGGCCTTTCCATATGGGGAGTTTGTGCTGCTTTTGGATTTCTTCCATATCCCTGTGATACCACGCTGTCATTTCTTATTGGCAGCTGAGCCAAGATACTTCCAGCTCAGGTACAGTATAAAAGTATAAAAGGAACTGCTTTGCAATTGGTTTTTAGGAAGTCCTGAAGCTCTGTGGAGTTTAGGGTGGACCTTTTCTCATTGGAGGAAACACTTGCCTCATCTCTGTCTCCAGTTCTTTAGCTTTGGCTGCCCAATGGGATTCTGTGTGGGTTCCCCTAAAGTAGTGTTTCTCAACCTTGGCAATTTTAAGATGTGTGGACTTCAACTCCCAGAATTCCCCAGCCAGCCATGCTGGCTGGGGAATTCTGGGAGTTGAAGTCCACACATCTTAAAGTTGCCAAGGTTGAGAAACACTGCCCTAAAGGGTTTCCTTCATGAGTCTAAACCAAACAAGCAGAGGTGAAATTAACAATTTTCTGTCAGTTTCCCCCTATCTTCAACATTTGAGATTCTTCCTGAGATGTCCATTGCTAGCTATGGACCAGGCTATACAACCAAATGGTTACCTTGGTCATTATAATTTTCTTAGTGCTTTGTTGCAAATGTATACAGTATGTAGCTACTGTCTCCCTTCCATGTCTAAAACTCTCTCTTGTTCTGCGTTATATTTATTTTAGGAGTGGGGAATTGACTTCCCAAGCAATTCTCTGCCATGAGCGGTGTTTAGAAATACAATTCCCAGTCAGTTATATAATCAGGAAGAAGCATGTGACCTTATCACATGCACCAATATCACAAACTGGAAAGGAACTCTTGGGAAATTTTACAATAGCTCACTGAGAAAATCCACAGTTGCCTGAGCTAATTCTAAGCAAAGTTGAGCAGTGTTCAATCATTACTGTTCTTTACTCCTCAAAATACATCTGTGTTGTGCTTGTTCAGTGTCTTGTAGATTTAGGCAATAAGATATCATTGTTATAAAGGATGTGTATTCTTTTTTATTAGTGCTCTCTTCTTATTCATTGCAATAGAATTTTGGAGCCTGTGTATTAAGAAATGTTTAAATAAGAAGAATATGACAATGGACAAATGTTCCAATTATTAAGCTTTTTTTTAAAATCAAATCACCTTTGCTCATTACAATATTATTTAAAGATTATGGCATAGTTTGGAGCAATGAATGGCACTGAGCTCTAGCAAATAGAGTGGTGTTATCCACCTTTCCAAAATCATTCACAGGAAAGGCTTCCATAAAATGGCAATTATTGTTCTCACAGATAAAGCATATAATTCTATTGTCTTCTTTAAAAGTCAGTTACCGTTCAGGCCCATGTTTTTAATTCCTGCAGAACAAGAACATATTTTCTCCCTTTGAAAAGCTTAATGTTCTACTTGACCTTATATTCTATAAAAAGGGCATTTAATTTTGACTGTCTTTATATTGTTATGCCCAAAATATGTTGCTTGATCCACCAGGAATGGCTTGTATGGCTGGAATTTCCTTAAAAAATGGAATATCCTTATCC
The DNA here is from genome assembly GCA_023362775.1 of Charina bottae. NCBI lineage: Eukaryota > Metazoa > Chordata > Lepidosauria > Squamata > Charinaidae > Charina > Charina bottae. The sequence continues at coordinate 52,503,905 of JALMGJ010000007.1, forward strand.
TTGGGTTGCAGTAGAGGAATAGCAGGTGGCCATTGTCAGTTAGAAGGACATGCCACCTCCATTCAATGCAGCTATTTTGGACCCAGGCTGAATGCAATGCTTAAATGGTTCTACTCCTTAAATCAGGCAAGAATCCTACCCTCATTGTTTTACTTGGATGAGAAGTAACTACTTGCAGGCCACAGATAATTATTGCAAAATAATTCTCAAGACGTGTTTACTGAAGGGGAGCAAGCAAAGAATTGGGAGAGCAACCTCTTAAGCAGGAACAGGCTTTTCACATCTGACTTTACTGAGCTAAAGTCAAGCAGATGCTTCAGAGAAAAAGTGGGGAGGAGACAGCTTTCTCCCTTAGCCTCCGGCTGCGTACAGCAACCGTACTGTCTGGGCTGCTCGGCTAATGTGCAGCCCATATATTTTCATTAGAGAAAGGGAATGCCATGGCTCTGTGTGATAGCAAAGAAATTGACATGCGACGCTCCTCGAAAACTCCCCCGGTGTCAGGATAATCACAATATGAACCATAGCAATTGCTACCCAAATCTCAGTCGGGAAGTGAAACAAAAAGGAGGGAATTACATGACCTTTATAAAGCACACTGGGTACATCTCTGGCTTTGCAAACTTCCCCCCCACCCCCAGGATAGTACAAAACATCCTCCAGTTTTCTGACTGAGGAATATGTTCTTTAATTTCCCCAACAGAGACTGGAATCCTGTGCAAACTGACCTATGCAGGCCTCTACTGCACATGTCATTTTTATTTGAGAGTGGGCTTCAGTGGAATAAATACTATTTATTTCTGGGTAAATATGCTTCCCATTATGAAGCTATGAATATCTTCATTTAAAAAAGCTCTTTCAGATATCATTATTTTGCAACCTGTTGACGCTTCTGTTTCATTCTATCCCATGGCTGGTGGCTTCTTAGCAGCCTAGATTAATAACCCCTTTGGGATTTCCCCCCAGTCAAGAATCAGATGGTGGTCTAGGAAGTTTCACAGCACGATGTTATACTATTTCATAACGCTGGGAAAGCCGTCAAAAGGGAACATCACCCCCCTGAGGTTTCAGTTGAAGCAAAGCCACAAATCGAAGTGATGTTCTGCTTCTCTTTAACATGGTGGGGTGGCTGGTTTTCTTTGTTTGGGGACATCCCTGACTGCTTATTTATTTAATTGATTATTATTTGTTAGATTTATACTTGCCTTATGTTCAGGAGCACTAGGTGGTGTGCATAGCACTCCCCTCTCCTATTTTTCCTACTTTGGGGGGGGGGGAGAGAGAGACTGGCTCAATATCACCCAGTGAGCTTCTGTGGCTGAGGGGGGAACTGAACCTGAGTTACCCTGTTTTTAGTCCAACACATGAAACCCCCCCGCCCCAAGCAGCTCTTAGTTAAGCAGAGACGGAACAATGCACAGTGAAGCCCTGCACTGAGGTGGGTTGCAGGTTATCTATAGAACCCCTACTATTCAGGCTGAGAATTCGGCATATTATAAGCTCGATATATATGCGGGGCATCATACTAGAAAAAAACTGGATCATGATCTGACATTGCTGAAGATGAATGAAGGCCATGGAAAGCAGAGGGGCAACCTACATTCCAGGACTGTAGGCATCCCTCAGCAGCACTTTATTTATTTATTTGATTTATATCCCACTTTATTGTATACAACTCAATATGGTATATGTAATGCTCCCCACTTCTATTTTCCCACAAAAGGTGGGTTGTGCTGAGAGAGAGAGAGAGACTAGGCCAAAGTCACTCCAAGCATGGAAGACCAGAACTCATGGTCTCGCAATTTCTTGTCCGGTGCCTTAACCTGTACACCATATTGGCTCTCACTTCATGTGGAGCTCAGCTTGATTTACAACACTTGGTAGGACTTTTTGCAAAAGTTATCTGTTCATTGCACAACAGCCTGCTTTGTGTGTGTGTGTGTGTGTGTGTGTGTGTGCGCGTGCATGAGCACAGGAGGGGGGATGAAATAGCAAAAAGAATGGAGAGGTGATAAGGAAAAATAAAGAAGGTGTTAAAAAAAGAGAAAATGGGTGGCCCCATCCACTTTTGGCTCAGACCCTTTTCACGGCCTGCTTCAGCCCCAGGCCGAATCGGTTGGCATGGGCTCCCTCAGGGATTACCTCCAAGAGAATGCAGGCTTTGACAGATGCAAAGGTTGCCTGTTCCTGCAGTAAATTATTTTTTCTCCCAAATAATGCCAAAAAAGAAACACATTAACTCAATTTTACTTTTAAATTCAAAGCTAAGTTCCTATGACAAACTGCTGAAAATCCAGGGTCTTTTTAAAAAGGCCATTAAACTGTGGTTCAATTATGCATCACCTGTAACAGTTTTGAAATTATTTGTGCAAAAGTATTTATAAAGAATGTGGTCTAATATAGCAGTTCACAGCCATTTCTATATAAAGTCTCATCAGGTCAAAGAATCTAGATTCCACCATGAAAGTCTAAGTCAAGGGTTGGAAATGGCGGCTCGCGAGCCAAATGCGGCTCTTTGGCCCCTTGAGTGTGGCTCTTCCGCAGGCAGGCGTGGCAGGCGTGGCGGGGGCAGGCGCGGCAGCGAGTGTGGTGGGGCAGGCGCGGCAGCGGGCATGGTGTGCGTGGCGGTGGGCATACCCCTGGCAACCGCCTAGGCCCAGCCTCTCTTTTTCCTCCGGGGACGGGCTTCACACAGTCTCGCGAGAGTTTGGAAGCCTCCGTCTCTGGCGGCCATCTTGACGACAGGCACTTGCCCATCGCCTTAACCTCTTCGTTGCTGCTCTGTTTAATCTTTTTCTCCGTGCAAAAGCAGCACATTTCCACCCCACAGCCCTAAGTGTGCGCAATTGGCTCCCGCCCGCAAACCCCGCTCCCGCGCTGGATTCCCCACCAGCTTTACTTTGCCTGGACTGGGGGCGTGAGCGGCTCCGGAAGAGAAGCGACTGGAGCAGTCGAGCCTCTCTTTCCCTTCTTCTTCCAAACCTCCCCCGCCCCCTTCCAGAGCAATTTGTCGAAGACGCCTGCTTGCTGCTGCTGCGTGGCTGCTGCTCAACTGATCATGAAGGAACCAGGAGGGGAAGGAAAATCCAGGAGCAAATCGCCGCTTCTTCCCGTCCGCTCCCGCTCCGGAGTGTGGAGCTGGACTGGGGGGTCAGGTGACAGGGCAACCCTCCCACCTTCTACCTTCCTCTCCCGGCCTGATTTCTAATTAGATTTCCCTGTGCACGTGTTCGTCACTGGCCAGTTTGCAATAGCATCTTCAAGAGTCATCCAGCCCTCTTGAAACCAAGGTAAAGCTACAACATTGCTGGTTTATCACTACAACAAGGGCTGGAGCCTGGGTGACTCTAGAAGACGACGAGGCTGGCAGTAAGCAGATCAAGGAACGAAAAGGGGCGGCTGGTGGTCGAGACAGGGGCAGGGAAGGGTAGGGATCCCACGTGACGATGTTTATGCGAGCGTGCTTTACCTACCCACTTTTTAACATCTTTGGTTCTGCTGGGGGCGGGGAAGGGATCTTGACCGGCCAGGGAAGGCGTGCGGGCGGAGCTGCCTGCCTGGCACTCGAGCGCTCCGGCTGGGGTGCAGCGGGACGGGAGCTCCGCCCGCGCGCCTTCCCTGGCCGGTCCTCGCGGGCCACCGGCGATGCTCCTGTCCCGCTGCACCCCAGCCGGAGCGCCCGAGTGCCAGGCAGGCAGCTCCGCCTGCGCAGTCGTGGCAGCGGGCATGGCGGCGGCGGGCACTGCAGCGGGCATGGCGGCAACAGGCCCTAAGTGTGTGCGATTGGCCCCCCCAAACCCCGCCCCCTTCCACGCGATTGGCCCCTGCCCGCAAACCCCGCCCCCTTCCACGCGATTGGCCCCCGCCCGCAAACCCCGCCCCCTGGCTCTCGAGCATGTCAAAATGCCCTGGAGCATGTCAAAATGGCTCCTGGCATAAAAAAGTTTGCCGACCCCTGGTCTAAGTGATTGATCTAAATGATTCACTGAATATTCAAGGAATTAAAAAATGGAGAATATATTTATAAATGTAATGCCTTCCACTAAACACATAAGCAACCAAATAAATGTCTACTTTCTTCTTCACCCATGAGATCAACTACTGAAATTGATTTTAAAAAAGTCTTCGGAGAGTGTGCAAAAGGATTTCAAAAATCTATTTCTATGTATTTAAGTAAATATCTATGTATTTCTATCCAAGGAAGAAACAACAGAAATGGGGTGGGGGGAACAGAACAAACTGAAAAACCTTGTAAGTAATCTATTGGAACCCTGGACATCATATTCCAAAGAAATAAACAGTCAGTTCTATATGCCAAATAGGCTTTTGAATTTTTTTTAATTGTCCCATATTCCAATTTTTACTGATAATGGGATATTACTGTCAAAAGGCAAAAGGAAGGCAAAAGGAAGAGGGGCCGACCAAGGGCAAGATGGATGGATGATATTCTGGAGGTGACAGACTCAACCATGGGGGAGCTGGGGATGGTGACGGCCGATAGGAAGCTCTGCCGTGGGCTGGTCCATGAAGTCACGAAGAGTCAGAAGCGACTGAACGAATAAACAACAAAACTGTCAAAAGACAAAGAACAAGAAGATTACTACTGTGAATACTCTTGTGCATATCTGAATGTTATTTTTAAATATTAGAAGCCTAGCACAGTTGTTTAACTTGAGATACCCTTCTGGGGATGTTGTTGGATTTCTTTTGTGTGTGTGTGCCTCTGAGTCAGTGTTGACTTCTGGAGACTGCCTGGAGTAGTCCCTGCAGTTTTCTTGGCAAGATTTTCAGAAGTAGTTTGCCATTGCCTTTGTCTTCCTAGGGCTAAGAGAGAGGGGCTGGCCCAAGGTCACCCAATTGGCTTCGTGCCTAAGGCAGGACTAGAACTCACGGACTGCTGGTTTCCTAGCCTGGTAGCTTAACCACTGCAGCAAACCGGCTCTCATGTTGTTGGACTGCAGCTCCAGATATTGTTGGGATGCAACTGCTATGATTTTCACCTTTGTTCATGCTGGCTAGGTGTGGAGTTCAGCATCATCCTATGTTGCCTACTCCTGTGTTCAGTCTTTGCTACTAAAGCCACAAGATGGGGCAAACAGAGACAGCTGTTTACAACACGATAACCATCTGTAAATTTACAGTTGGATACAGGCTACCTTGTCAGGAGCTGCTTGATTACACCATTCAGTTATCACTGCAACATTGTGAGATAAATTCTACTGCATTCCATCACACATACAGGAAATGATAGGACTTGAAACAGCATTGGCCAGGTTATTTCTTTAGCACTAAGTTATCTTTTGACACACTTCCTCGCATTATAGAAGGCACACTGAACCACCCATTTTCTTATCAGCGGACCTCTATCAGTACCAGATAATACCAGATAATAGAGACTGTGATCTCTTTGTTTCAAATAAAATGTCTTATGACTCTCTTATCCTTTTGTTTCAGGATTCAGTTAATCTGGAAACTTGTAAAGAACATACAGCGGGGTGAGTGATCTTATTCCACCAAATTCTTCCATTGGCTCCCCTCTCTTTAGGAAAAATCCTTTTAACACTGAAGGTTTTTGTATAGTTTAGAAACACTGACAGATTTTTGGATCTTCATATATTTCTGAAATGCTGAAGAGATACACCACTGCCTGTTTTATTTCCTCTTTCTAGTGAAGATAAGAACAAGGATACTGGGTTAGAGTTGCTGTGAACAGGAATCAGTCATTCCTAAAGAGATTAGACCAGTTTTATCTGGGCGCTGCTTTCAAGTAATAAACCAAAGCACCACTGGGTAAAGTGTTTGCTAAACATAAGGAGTAGGTATGTTTTAATGAATAGAATTATAAAAAATTCTATTGCAATGGTTGCATTACAATGGATGATTCGATTTTCAATTTATCCTTGAAATGATATAAAATGAAGTCTCTTTCAGACAAACACATGCAAACATGCCTACACATGCACATTTACTTGTACAGACCCTTTCAGTTCAATCTTAAATTCATTTATATAAATTGTAGTCCTAAAACCACATTTCACTAGTGTGTATATTCCACTGTTCTTTGAAAGTCTTTGGAACTTAGGGACAAATAAACCTTCATGGCTACCTCAATACAAAACACATACAATTCAACAGAAATTGTACACAAAATGGTAAGGCATGCATAAGATTGAATGAATTTAGGACCTAGATTAGAAGTCATGTTCTAGATGAGGACTACGTTCTGCTATTGAGTGACAATCCAGGGCCCACATTCAAAAAGTGGATGGGCTTGGAGAAAAAGTAGGCAGGGTCACTGCAAAAAGTGGGTGAAGTTTCTAAAAGAAAAACTAAAATTAAGAACTTGTGAAAATCAAGAAAACACATAAAAATAAACAAAGAAAAGTGTTAGAGGCCTTAGAATAGTCTTAAATCATGCTACCAATATTGGTGGGCTGAGGAAAAGGATTCTTACAGGAACGGTGGGGTAGAATATTGCCAGTTAGCTAATCTAGATAAACTATTCATGAGAATATTTGTAGCTCAGGGTTGAACTGTGGAGTCCTTGGTGCTCTCTGAGCCTTGTTGTTTTCTTGCAGACATTTCATTGCCAGGCTAGGCAACATCTTCAGTGCGAAAAGGGAGTGGGACTTGCTCTCTGTTTATATATCATGGCTTGTCCTGCTTGTGTTGGTGGAGGTGTTGTTCTCTCCTTAGGAGTTCCTTGATTGGGCTGTTGTTTGCTGCTTGGTTGATTGACTGAGTTAATAGTTCCTTGATTAGGGTATATTGTGCTGTTTGATTGTTCCTCTGGTGCTAATCCTGGTAATCTTTGCATATCTGGGTGATGATTACTGGCAAGGAGGTGTTCTGGTCTTCTGGCTTTTCTATTGTCTCTTATGAATGGTATGTAAATATTCTTTACCTGTATGTGTCTGTTGATGGCTGCTTTGTCTGAGTGCCAAAATTCCAGGAATTCTCTAGCGCTTTTGGATTTGGCTTGGTTTAAGATGCTCAGTTTCCCAGTTGAAAGTATGGTTGAGTCTGTCCATGTGTTGTGAGATTAAGGAGTTTTCATCGTGTCTTCTGACTGCTAGTTGGTGTTCGTGGATGCGCTCTGCTAGTCTTCTGCCCATCTGTCCTACATAGTGGCTGCTACAGTCCTTACACTGTATGTTGTAGGTAACTCCTGTTTTTTCTTTTTGGGCTACTGGGTCTTTTGGGTTACTTACGATGTTCTGAAGGGTTTTGGTTGGTTTATGTGCTACGGTGATGCCATGTGGTTGTAACAGTCTATTAGTAGTTTCTGAGATGTTTTTGATGTATGGCAGTGTAATCCTTTTCATAGGTTCTAATGGTTTTGCTGTGGTGAATACTGATTCAGGCTGAACATCCCAGGTTTGTTCAGCCTGATCTTCTGGGGCATTTCCTCAAGTTCCTATATCATTTTGTTATCTGCTCTAGAGCCGTTCTAACCTTCTGGAAATGCAGAAGCCCAGAATTATACACAGTATAAGGTCTCACCAGTGGAGAGCAGAGGGGAATAAAGGTCTTCAGTTGTCTTTTATACGTTTCTTCTAATGCAGCTCAGAAGTGTAGTTGGCTCACACTGCTGGCTCATCTTCAAATTGTTGTCAATGACCACACCCAAGTCTTTCTCCAATATGTTGCTTCCAAGCCATGAATAACCCATCTTGTTTGTCTGCCTTATATTTCTTCTCCTTAAATGTAATACCTACATTTTTCCCTGTTGAAAGTCATCTTCTTCCTTCAGTCCACATTAGGTTGAAATCTCCAGTCATGCTGGATGTTGTTTAGGCCTCCCAATTTTATGCCATCTGCAAATTTGATAAGCAGTTCATCAATCCTTTTAGCCCAATGGAGCTGACCTATTCTGCTGAGCAACTTTTGTGAGTTATTGTCAGAGTTCAGTCTGACTCTGACTCTGAGCTAGAGGAAAACAAAACTTACCTCAGAAACGAAACTGATACTGAGCAGCAACCCACGCAGGGTCAAAAGTGCGATACTTGCGATCCATCTCGTGATGAACAGGTGCAGGAGTCCGGACCTGGGGATGACCCAGCAGCGCGGGAGAATCCTGGGGAGCTGATTGGTCAGGAACCTGGAACTAAGTCTAGGGCACCAATCACGGCACGAGAAAGAAGGGCGGAGAAACGCGCCAAGCAGAAGGAAGCCCGATTGGCTCCTGAGGAGAAGAGGCATTCGGAGAACAGGATAAAAGGGCGCCAGCGCAAGCAGCAGGCTGCCAGTGACGAACATTCCACTGAGCTAACAGCTCCTTCAGGAGAAGTCCAGCCGGAACAGTCCTTGGAGTCCTGCCCTATAGCTGCCGCAGAACCAGAGCAAGAGCCTCGCCTCATTTCTGAATTGACCCCAGCTGCAACGGAAGCCCAGTTCGCTGCAGCATCAAGGAGAACAGAACCCTATCTCGTAGTTCTTCAGCAAACCCCAGCTAAGGAAACTTCGGTCGCTTTGGGCGTTTGTCAGCTTGCATCCATAGCTTCACAGCGTTCAGCAGCCTTGGCAAAGCAGCATTTTGACGCTTCAGTTAAGTATTCCGTTCATCCTTGTGTGTTTCGTCGCGCTCATTCAGTGC